>OU015527.1:9200185-10400185 GCA_907165065.1 Caprimulgus europaeus
GTTTACACATTTGTAACAATCCCTTTTATTTATTTGAAGTGCTTATTTTATTTTTCAGTGCCTGAAGCTAACTTGTTAATTACTTTTCCATATATTCCAAGCAAAATATAGACTAAATCAGAACATTATACAAAGGTCATATTGAACCCTCTGCTGATGGAAATGAGGTTTATGCAGTAAAAGTTGCTCTAGGTGCCCAGTGACACTGAAGGCTATCACATCAGATTGTCCCATTTAAAAGCTGAAAATCTTGCTTAGGTTAGGAATGGAAATTAATTAGTATTTTCAGCCTATCCTTTAGTGCCTGTTTGTCTCTATATAATGAAAATAATTCAGTTTGGCAAAATTGGTCACTTTTCAGGATTAGACAAAAAGGGTGCTAGAAGGTTGAGATTAGCCTGCAGTGCTGGCAGCTGTCTGAGAAACATGGGCATTTTTCCATATTCTGCATAGTTTTAGAGGGTGATATTTGTGGTGAGTATATAACATTCATCCCAGTGTATAGATACAAGTGGAAAATAATATAGTATCGCCTGAACTAGCTACTGCTTTATGTCATGAACATTTTCTTTTGGTTGCTTACTACTCTCTCACCTGAAATTACAGATGGAAGTTTTTCATGCCAGGGATCTGCCTCAGATTGAACTCAGTTCAATTGTTTCACTAGTTCTTATAATGAGGCTAAGGGAAAAAAGAAGTTCTGTTGCCCATTTTGATTCTCAAAACTGTTCTGCTGAGAAATCTTTCTGCTCCAATACTTTGGAGCTGGGACGTGAAATTTCACAATATGGTGTCAGAGGTTGCTTTTATTACTGCCATGGAAAAGTCCACAGAGTCATCCGAGGAGGAAGGCTTAGTTCACTCTCAATTAGCAGAGACAGATCCTAACATAACAGAGTTGAAAAGTCTGTTCTAGGGAAGCCATCATCACATGCTGCTGTCTGAAGGTGGATGAAGTCAAGTCTGCCACACCAAGACTACCAGCACATCTCTGTAGCAAGGATAGCAGAGATCAGAACAGATGGTGATGCCACTCAGGAAGGGTAACACAGCTTTGTCTCAGGTTCCAGGAATGTCAGCACTTGTCTATTGATACCAACTCTGTATTGACAGAGTAACTTTACTTACGTGCTTTTCTGTCTGGGAAGCAGTACTCTCCAAGAAGAGGCTTTGCACATGTCTAGACCTTGCTTGGGCAGATACAAAGAGCAGAAGTAGCAGTTAAGACAGGGTCAGGTGAGTAAAATAGTAAAAGATTATTATTTGATATTGTTTGCTTCATCATCTGATGATGGAGCAAGAATGAACAAGATGAAAAAACTACTGTTCTTGCTGCTCCAGGGATTTTAGTGTACTCTGTTGCTCCTTGAGTTCTCTGTACTTCTGAGAAGTAGAGCTGAAGCTCAGGAGAAAATATGGTAAAAGGCAGAGAAGAGATGACAAAATCCTTTTCTGTTAGAACAGACAGATTTTTATCTGAGAAGTGATGGAAACTGAGATGAGAAATTCTTGAGGGAAAAGGGAGCTGACAGGCATGAAATGAGATTAATGAGTTACGCATGGGCACAGAGTAAGTGGATCTGAATATGTGTGTACAAAGGGGAAGGGTGCAGTGGGAGGATCTGTTATGAGTTGGCTGCTGTTGGAAGAGTTGTTTCCTTAAACCAGGCCATCTTTTATTTCATTTATTTATTGGTTGTTGCTTCTTCCAACCTACTCATGCTTTCTTACTCTCTCCTTTATGCTTGTGCTACAAATTGTACAGCTACATGTTGGGCTCCTCAAAGTAGCCTCTTCCCTACTTCAATTTCCCTGATAGAGTTAGTGTTCATTTTTTTTCAGCTCTGTGATCTGACTTGCAAGCTAGTGGCATGTGTGCTCACAGTGGGAAGAGGAATTTGGTGGAAATATGTAATGAAAGCTACAATGAAGAAAAAAATCCCAGTCATCTTTGGTGAGATACTGTAATTAAATTGGATTAAAGCAGTCAAAGATTCCCATCCAGGCATTAGATGTGTGAAAAGGAGGAAAAAAAGCAGATACTAATGAAAGCAAAACAAACAGGAGTAGTGCTTGGTTGAGGATTTGAAAGCAGGTCAACAGGCCTGATGAAAAGGACTTTTTTATGGATTTTATATTCATTTATGTTGTCTCCTTACAGGATATACATTTAACACATCGAATGTTCTGTACTTGAGAGGTTTTGAGCCTATAAAAATCAGCATCCATGTGTAACTTTACTGATGCAAGTTTCTAAAGATCAAGCTGCAAATAATCATAGTTATATAAAATAAATAAGAGTGCCTGTGAGGAAGTTCCCTGAAATCTAATTATCTTTGACGTGGAGTAATACTTTAAGATGAAAACTAAGACCAAGTTTCCCCTATGTTATTATTATTGCTCGCTATGTTATGATGTTTAACAGTAGGATAAATGGGAAATATCCCTCTCTAATAACTCTCCTAGGAATGGCTCTGTAGCATAATCTCTGCAATTTTACAAGTTGGCTGACATGCTGAAATAGCCGAGGAAAACTTTAACAATAAGGATAAGCTCAATCATGTATCTTCTGTGTTTATTCTAGTAACTTTTCCTATCCCTTAATATCCATTCCTAAATAAATACATTCTCTATCAGTAACTGTTAAAAAGCAAGCAAAGGAAGAATTCTATTCTGACTCTTGGTACTCTTGCACAGCAAAAAAAATACTAAGTTCTTCACCCAGAATCCTTGTCCTACCTCTTCAGTAATTCATATCCTCTTGTGTAAGAGTGCTAAAGAACTTATAGATGTGCCTAAGCTTAGGTTGGATAGCTGCTAAAGCAAGTAAGGAGGAGGTGCGAAGGAAAGCTCTCTGGCATGTGGCAAAGAGCATGGCTGAACTGAGGAGAATATGGTACTTCTGTTAAATTCAGGTTCCTTTGTGACCGATTTTGTAATCAGGGAAAGATGTAATGTTTAGAATTGTTTTCTGATGTAGATTGCAGGAAAGCTATAACGAGGCAAGGTTTATAAATACAGGTAACATTTTATTGAACCAGCTGATAGGTGAAGCGGACAGGCATTCAGACACGTGAGATTTTCTTCATGTCTGAAACAGCAGTATTTTATCAGTCATGATGGTGGATATGAATAATAACCATTAAGTTGCTGTGGGTTTGTAGTGCATCAAAGCCCAGGAAGTGTTAAAACTGACAGATAATGGTATTAGCTGCAAATGGAGTTAAGTGCCCTGGAGGGCCTAGAGCAGGGCTTAAAATAGGGCTGAGGTGGGTTGTTTTCTTCCATCTGATCTTTCTTATTATGAATCTGGGTCTCATCAGCTACTGATCTAATGCCCATTTCCCATCCAAATGAGTTTCTTCCTGCATTGCACTGTTTCCTGTTATTCTGCTTACTACTAATTGCCCACAAAACCCCTATCAAGTAAAAAAGTGCTGCTATCCCAAACTGTCTTGACTCTGGCTTCAGTCAGTACTATTTTTCAGTAAGGCATCAGCTAGCTGGACTGTCTGAGCAGCTGTATCACTGAGGTGTCAAGAAGATCTTTAAGTCTCTCCTAGCTTGAAGAAGAAAAAAATGTTGAGGGAAGTCTTGGCATTTATATTTTTAAAAAGCCACAGGTTACCTGCCATTAACATTGACCAAGAATAAACAGCCCTCTTTTAAATGTATCACTGAAGCAACATTCCAGGTGAAATCCACATGTAGGTCGTATCATAAAAAGAACATAAATTGCTTTAGAGGCATGGAAATATCAAGCAAAGGCTTAATTGAATTCACTTGGAGAGGGATGTGGCTATTTCTGCACATACACAGCAACTTCTTAGAGCATTTCTTGCAATGAAAATTATATGGCACTTCTTTCACATCTACTAGTTCTCACTGCTTCTCCTGTAGATTCACTTTCCATATACTAATGACCATTTACTAGAGCCAAGACCTCCCTTTTTTCTTTTATTTCAGAAATTGAATAGATTCTTTTTTGTTGTGTATTCTATTCAAGCCCTTACTACTGCAATTAAAATGCATTTCTTTCTTCTCACACATAAACAATGTTCTACTTCAGACCATGAATGTCCATTATTAGGCTTAAAGAAAGAATGACTTGTAGTCTTCAGCTATCTGCTGCTGTGCTGTGTTAATCTTATCTATACAAATGTAGTGTTTCAAAATATTAGTTTGGAAACAACTGGTTTTTGGGGTTTTTTTACACTTACATGAAACTCTTGATTTCAGTAGTACTCCCTATGAGTAAATAATATGCAACTTCAAAATTGTGACAAAAATATATACATAAGATCCACAGTACTGTAAAGTAATAAACGGCCAAATGAAAATTATCAGTATGACTGGAGATAAGTAAAAGAGCATAAGCTTTCACAGTCCAATCCAGAAGTGCATGTTCATTACTTATTCAAGACAACTTCCACTGGCTGCCATGGGAGTTGTGGTTGTATGACAGCTGTTCTGATAAAAGTGGCAATTATGGAAATGTAACATGCTCCCATGAATATCTAGTTGTCTATTACTAAAAAATGTTAAAATGAATTATATTTTTATATACTTTAGAAGTTATTTGAATTGTGTCAAATAAGCTAAGGAAAGACTTGGAATTCATGAAGTTTGTGGGGTTTTGGTTTTTTTTTTTTAAATAGCTAGGTACAATGAAGAAGCCATAGCCCAAGAACAAAAAAGGCCTGGAATTAGATTTATATATTCAATTTGCCTGCAGTACCGTATTTTAACATTTACTCGCAAAGCATAAATTAACACTCTACAGCAATATTACAAGTCTTTGTTACAGTTATTCATGAATTTAATTAGTTTCAAGCTTCCTACAGTATTTTGTCCTGTTAAAACTGCAGAGCAGTATTTATTTATTAATCTACACTAAGGGACAGGGTGACAATATTTCAATATCTGATTCTTAGAATCTTTCCATATTGACCTGGAATTTTTCAACTTTCTTCTTTTAATACAGCCTCCTAGAAGCGATACCTGTTCTAATATTTTTCTCTGCAAAACGTTATATTGGGCATTTTTTTAAACAAAATACAAATCAATGATCCTGTCCAGTCAGTGTTCTGGTTTAGCCTCCCCTGAGCAGTGGCAGGGGCAGAAGGTATAATGTAATGTATTTGTCATCAAGTCTTGTTTCTATATAAATTTTTGGTAGCAGAATACAGGCAATGTGTTGCAACCTCTTAAAAAATTCCGTATAAACAATTTGCCTGAAACTGTTTAAGTCATGTAGGTACAGATATCCTCTCTCAAACTACGTATTACATTAACAAAGTAGTAGGTTTGCTTTCATAGCATATCACGTTGGTCTTACAGAACCTAACTGCAGCATCTACATTTTTCCAGATGACCTTCTCTGTGCCTGACTCCTTTCCATCAACAGATGAGTAGTATTATGGATTCCATTTCATGAACCATATCCAGCTACCGATTAGACTAGATTGGAAAGGGAGTTTTAACATGCACTCAGGTCATCTGTACTGAGGTGAGGGGAAGTTAATTTTGTCTAGTTCATGACCTCATCTTTTGAAGTCACTCAGGTGAATATGGCCATCATTATGCCTGTGTACAACTCTGTGGATCTCACAAACCGAAGGAAAGCTGGATATGTATGATGAGCTACCCATGGCTGAGGGTGGACACCAGATAATAATGTGTAGCTCCAGAGGAAGTCTACCATACCATTCCCTAAAGAAATATATTTGTGGCCTCAAGAGTGCTGCAGCTTATTGCACAAGGGTCTGCTGAGGGCAAAATTAACCTGTGCAGAGAACTGTAGTTGATCCACAATAACAACCTCTGCATTATGTGCAATAACACAAAAGGAATTGTAAATTAAAGCATTGTTTATCGGAAAAGACTAATCTCCAGTATTGCTGTGCAGGAATTACTACGATTACCCACCAAAATAGGTCAGTATTTTCATCCACGTACAACTAACTGCATGTGAATCATATTAATCAAGAGCAATTAGTCTGTATTTGAGCTGTGGGTTTAGCTGGTACAAAGGAAGCACATATCTAGTGATTCTACTGTGTATCTTAAAAAATGAAAGTAGAGAACTGCAAACATGGGTTGTGATTTTAAATTGGGATAGTTTTGCAGTGTGTGGTTTTCAGAGTTGGCAAGAGACTAATATGAAGCAGGAATGGGTTAGGATGAAAAAAGAGAGTTATGATCCAGCTAAGAATCATAGAATCACAGAATGGATTGGTCCAACCCCCTTGCAGTGAGCAGGGACATCTTCAACTAGATAAGGTTGCTCACAGCCCTGTCCAGCTTGACCTTGAATGTTTTCAGGGGTGGGAATTCCATCACCTGTCTGGGCAACCTGTGTCAGTGTTTTACCATTCTTTTAAACCTTTCTTCCTCACATCTAGTCTAAATCTACCTTCTTTTAGCCTAAAACCGTTCCTTCTTGTCCTATCACTGAACCCCCTGCTAAAAAGTCTGTCCCCATCTTTCTTATAGGCTGTTTCAAGTACTGAAAGGCCACAATAAGGTGTCCCCGGAGTCTTCTCTTCTCCAGGCTGAACAGCCCCAACTCTCTCAGCCTTTCTTCATAGGAGAGGTGCTCCAGCCCTCTGATAATTTCTGTGGCCTTCTCTGGACCCACTCCAACAGGTCCATGTTCTTCTTGTGCTGAGGTGGAGTCCAGAGCTGGACACAGCACTGCAGGTGGGGTCTCACCAGAGCAGAATAGAGAGAGAATCAACTCCCTTGACCTGCTGGCCACACTTCTTTTGATGCAACCCAGGATGTGGTTGGCCTTCTGGGCTGCAGGTGCACATTGCCATCTCATATCCAGCTTTTCATCCACCAGTACCAAATCTATGTATATTCAAGTTCTTCAGGTTGTCACAAACCTGATCTTTTACAAGGGAGGGGATTTTTCTCCCCTAGTCCCTGCCCTTGCCATCCATCCACTCAAGAGCTGTGAGAAGAGGGGTTGACAAAGAAGACTGAGGCAAAAAGTAATTCCTACCTTGACCTCATTGACTTTATCTCCTATATGAGGAAAGGCTGAGAGAGCTGGGACTCTTCAGCCTGGAGAGGAGAAGACTTGAGAAGAGATCTGATCAATGTCTATAAATACCTGAAGTGCGGGGGCCAAATGGATGGGGCCGGGCTCTTTTCAGTAGCACCCAGGGACAGGACAAGGGGCAATGGGCACAAACTGGAACACCAACAGTTCCAGACAAACCTAAGGAAAAACTCCTTTACAGTGAGGGTGACAGAGCACTGGGACAGGCTGCCCAGAGAGGGTGTGGAGTCTCCATCTCTGGAGATGTTCAAAATCCACCTGGATGCTTTCCTGTGCAACCTGTTCTAGGGAACCTGCTTTGGCAGGGGGGTTGGACTGGATGATCTCCTGAGGTCCCTTCCAACCCCCACCATTCTGTGATCCTGTGACCATTGTTACTGGTCTGCCAGTCTTGCTCGTTGGGGGTGCTATGCTTTCTTTGACCTTCGAAGAAGGGAATATGCATTGAAGAATAGTGACAAGATCTGGAATTCAAAGGGATTTAGGGTAGGGTGCATGAAATCTGAAGGCTTTGATTACAGCTGGAAAAAAAATGAAAAGAGGAAAGGATATATTTCCTCTGTCCTACATCTTAAAGGAAATAAATGACTGGAGCGTAAGTCTTGTCTATTTCCCTTGGTTTCTGCTATGGACAACTTTATGCCTTTTTGGACTATATATATTTTGCATTTAGTAATTCTCTTTCATCACTTTTTAGTATTATTTCATGTCCTAAGGATAACCACCCTATGAGATTCGCTTCTGCACTTTCTGTGTCATTAATGCAACACTAGTAATTAGGACCTAACTCATACAAATATGAGTATCATAAGTTTAGTCTGTTACCTTTTTTAGCTCCCACTGGAATGCTCAGCAAGAGGACTAACTGGATTTTAATGTATTTGCTGTTATAATTAAGGTTCACATAATCTTTTCAGGTTTTTTCCATTTTCCAGTCATTAGTAGAACAAGGGAAAAAAAAAGGATGAGAGGTGCTGATCACTGTCAGTTTAAAGTGCAATGAAACAATGAAAACTGACATCTTGCTATATGATGACAAGAATTGTGGTGATAAAAATAGCTCTGTTGCACAGAAATCCCAACTGGCAGTGATGTTCTGCATTAGGTACCAAACTATGTGTAGTTTCCTTATTGCTGAGTATATTTTACTTAAGCAACAGACCAATGCAGTAAATACAGAGATGGATTTGTTTCAACTATATAGAGAATGGTTTTGGAGAGTTTATTTTAATGCAGAGCCTGTAGACACTGGTGTTGTCAGAACTGCACTTTTGAACTGAGTCTTTTAAACATCCCAATCTATAATAATTCTATTAATATTTTAACATACAAAATTCATCAAGTCTCTGCAGACTTCCAGCAAAATTTTTACAAAATACAAGATTTTCTGTGTTTTCAGAGGTTTTTCCTTTCAGTGTGAACCAGAATCAACTGAAAAAGAGATTTGGAAAATATTTCTAATATTTCTAACGTAAATTGGAAAATTAATCTGGATTTAACAGTGATACAAAGTACATCACAAAGAATTGAGTGTACAATCAAGCCCCACACTTAAGTCAGCAAGAGTGGGAGAAATCAGTGACAGAAATGGTATCATCAAGGAAAAAAAATGATGGTGTAAAGTTAGAGGAAGAGAAGGAAGAGTCCCTGAACCTGGATTTTTTGTAAAAAAAAATAAGGTATTTTTTGGGAAGATAAAAACCTCATGCAGAGATGCAGAATTGGTCTCACATTGATTTATTACAGTGGGTTTATGAGAGAACTGGTGGGGGGAAAATACTCTGGACTTTATTCAGAAATACAAATATAAGTGACAGTATAAAAAGCTGGGAAACAGCATTGAAAATGGGGAAGGAAAGTTCTCAAGCTTGGAAGCTGGGAAGCATGAGAAGAAATAATGACAGAGAACTTGGGGAAAATGTCTTTAGTACCTTGAACACTTTCTCCAGCTTTTGTGCATTTTTAAGACTCACCCTGTGTAGTGTCACTACATTGCCTACTACACTGACCATACCTCAAACTTGGATATAATCCATCATTCTCAGTCAATGTACAGGTTAGGTGAGAATCTTAAGACTATTTATTAAGGAAAGACACTGTATAGTCATCAAGTTTAAATAGCATCTTGTCAGAAAATATTACCTATTTAGCTATTTAGCTTAAAAAAGATTGGGAGGTGGCTGGACAATCAGTTTAAATTTCTTCTCTGAAATAGAAATCCACAAAATAGAATTAGGGGGAAATGTGAAGAAATGACCTAAAGGATTTTGCACTCAAGGGATGAACCTTAGCTTTTTCTGCATCCAGATGGAGACACCTTGATCATTATAATCAGCACGCTCCATTTGCTGCATTAAAAACAAGATAAATATTTAATCACAGTGCAATTAAGTCTGGATCAGTGCCATTAGTTTATAATGAATATATAGTTAGATGATAGAATCTAATACAGTACTAATTCACATATGAGCCAGGCTGAACAGATTTATTTTTTTTAAGCTGCTATTTTGAGAGTGTTAATAAGATGAAGGTGTGTGTAACTGCTAATTATTTTTACTACTTTGATGCATTAACTGGAGTAACTTATAGCAATCAGTTAATATTATCAATATTCCACCTAAACTGTGAATGATGATCTGCAGTGCCTATGCTTTTCAGGTTAAAATAACCAAATAGCAAGCTGTAGGTATAATAAGTATTTGTTGATACAAAGTTTGTATCCTAACAGCAAAATAGAATTAACAGTGGCATATTTCAAAAGGAAATTGTATTAAATACATTGATCTGTAGCAGCTCTTATTGTTTGTTTTGGGGGTTTTTTTCTCTTTGTTTTACAAATATTCAAGTGTGTTGGACAAGTAAGAATTTCCTATTACATTTTGGAAGGCTTGAAGGATGAAGTAGTTCAAAATACATGAAGTTCAAATTCAGTGGGTTTTAGTTACACTGAAGAGACTCCTTTATTTCCTTTGAGCCATGTCATGATGCATCAGTATAATGGGAGTTGGGCCCTGCAATGTTTAGATGTTTATGTAAATTTTGAACCCAGAATGACTTTTCAGGGCAAAAAAAAAACATTCTATGAGTAAAAAAGACCAAATACTTGACTACAACATATTTGTTCATTAATAAAGTGGTAGAATGAGCATGATGACTAGAAGAAACCATCATTTTCATGATTACAGCTCCTTCTGGCAGAAGGTCAATAACACATCTGCTGGGAATGCTCTCTTCAAATGTCCTCAAAACCACGCACTGCAAAGCAGGCAGCTGAGATGTAGCTGTAGTTTCCAGTAGTGAATAAACATGCTGTTCTTTGGACCAGCTGTGTCAAAAGTGTTCTTGGGAAATGATAGTCATCTTCTAAAAACCTAATATTCAGACCTTAAATTCATCCCAGATATTTGTAAGATATCTAATGAAGATTTTTAATTATTCCCATTGCATTCAGCTTTCTTCTCAGGTTGCAAGAACTGATGAGCAGACAGTCTGGAGGAAAAGCATTTTCTAAAAATACCTAGTTTTATTTTGAGCATCTTTTTTATGCATGGTCTTCTATTTTTGAGGAAGAAAAAACAATCTAACAAATAAACAAACAAAAAAGCCTAGAAACATTGACAATTGTAAAGCACATTTAAATATGTGTATGTGAATTAAATTACCTAAAATTCTGATTGTTCTAATTTCAGTTACTTACTTTTACTACAGACTGGCTGTATCTACACAGTGCAATGGGAGGGGACCTGAAAGAGCACAAGGGCTAATGCTGAGGACCTGATGCCGACACAGTGTTCCCTCATTTGGTGGGAGAGACATTAAAAAAGCTTTCCTGGCTTTTCTTGCTATAGATAAGCTAATGCTTTCTTCTCAAATATGTAATTACCACTTCAGTATTGCATTATATAAGATTTTATTTTTATGAAGTTTTAGTTGATTGTACTTGTCAAAGAAGAAAACAGATAACATGGTTCTGCCTTGAGCCCCTTTGCAACTCTGCTGAGGATGTGTTATTTGTTTGATCCATCCATCTATAAAGTCTCAGAGATTTCAGTAAGAACATCTAAAAAATTAAAACTTGCTATGATTTAAGTTAACTTGCAATGTTTTTTTAAAAAACAGCATGAGATTTCAGTTGAATAACAGAATGATGTATTTTGGACTGTACTTACTATGTTGGCTAATACCACTGGAACTGCACAAAGGAGGACTCAAAAGAGCAGCAAAGTGAATAGATCTATTACTTTTAGTGCACAATTAATCTTGTTGACATTATTTTATATGAACATGGATAAAAATGCCTGGAAACCATACCATTGAATTCCACTGCTCATTAATATTGATCAAATGTTGTTCTCTTCGCGTTGGAAGCCACTTAAAGATTACCTACAGAAGTATTACAGTGATATTGATTTAAAAAACCAAATCCCTGAAGTCCACTGTTTTTTGAAAATCAGTTGACAAGTTTGGATTTTTTTTTTTTTGTAAGGAAAGCTGTTTTTGAACTTGCTGCTATAGATCTGAGTAACTAAGAATATTAATCAGATTGTCAAGGAATTAATTATCCAGCTTTCAATACAATCTTATCTAAAAGCCTATACGTCCCTATGGAAATAAATTGGGACCTGTCATCATCTGGCAGCAGTGCCTAGATTTACATACCATTTTTGATGCTTAAATGGAATGTTGATGGCAGGATTAGGGCCCAGATCCTTCAAGATACTCAAACCTCTGTAACTTTGCATCAGGGATCCTGTAGCCTCTGTTAAAAAAAAGAAAATTTTATGCTTGAAGGTTCATGCAATTAAAATATCTTGAAGATCTGGGATCTCAGAGTATGATCATCTGGAGAATTAGGAGAAATGAGGTATGATGATACCTCATTTTAAAAGTTTCAATCATTCATTCTTTTTCAACGTGGATGAGTCTAACCCATGTCCTTTTTGGGAAATTAATTTTAACTGGTGTAAATTAGATGATTGTTGTTTACTAGTTTCAGTACATTTAATTAAGATGTTTCATTACTCTCAAAATCATTTCTAAACTAAAAACCCAAAGCAAAATCACTCCACATTTAGATTGAAAATACTGCTATTATATGTCATATGACCAAATAACAACTATAATCAGGCAAAAAGTGTTCATATTGTTGGTGTAGGGTTTTTTTTTTTGTTTCAGTAGGAAGGCATCATAGAAGACTAGGATTAGTTAGAAATACTGGCATGCGCCAGTACGTTTATTACTGTGCACCTCGAATGACCTTTTAAGCCTTTGTACTTTGGACTGATCTGAGGAAATGCAAAATCTAAAGAAAATCAATGAAAGTATGCTGAACATGTGCTTAACAAGCCATATGGAGAAAGCAGCAAGAAAGTAATTATTAAAAGATTTATTGTTCTTGGAAGATTAGAGATCTGCTTGCATAGAAATAATTAACATATGAGGCTACCTGCAGGTACACCCCAAAATGCAGCACTATAATAGAAACTTAAAAAATAAATACACAGTTCATATTCACTGGGACACCAAAAGTGCAAATTATTAAACATGTTTCTGCCGAAACTATTACAGAGGAGAAATAACATGAACAGTAGCTGTGATACTTGAAAGCCCTGAATCTCAGTCCTGTTAAGGGAGTGATAGGTGTTTTCTGGAATACAGTGTACCATTACATTTAAAGCATAATGCAGAATGTGGATGGGCAAAGGCAAAAAAGGCAACAGCCAGTCTCCTCTTTTTCATCTTCATGATTTTTGCCTTTTTTTTTTTTTTTTTTTTTTACTTCTAATTACATTTAGAATAAGCTGCTATATATTCATGTCTTTTATTTGTTGGGTCCAGTGAGACATATCCCACATTTAATGATGTACACAAGCATAACTTCTGCAGGATTGTGTCCTGGAATAGTCTGATGATGTTAGTTGTAATAAAAATGTGTACATGGATAGTTTCTCAAATTGCTATAACCACCCCGGCAATTATAACTGGAGAATGTGTTCTGACATCCCTGTCATTCTGTTAATTTTTATCTTTTCCAAATTAATATTTTCTTAGAGAGTGCAGTTTTCACTAATGTGGCGTTATGAATGAGTGCTGTTGCTGTGAACATCTGTCAAACCTTGGGTTTGTAATTAAAAACATAAACTAACAGGAAGACCCTCAAAAAGGCTAAACTTTTACCTCTTTGTTTAAATAATGCAATTCCCAGTGCTGATTGTCATTAAGTTATGCTGTGGAAAGATTTTTTTGTTTGTTTGTTTTTTAATGCAACTTTAAGTGGGTGAATAATTATGACATTCCAGTAAGCGAAGATTAACACTTTTCTGTGTACATGGCAAAGGTTGCAAATAATTCATATTATATTAATGAATCTTTTCACAGACAAACTTGCACATGGGACTTTCTAATCACTTTTCCTTAAACTGAGACTGAAAAAAAAAAAATCATCAAAATGCTATATTGTACTTTTCTGGTAGGAGGTAGTATTAGTAAGATAATAAGATGTAAAAGGCTTTTAACATGTGTCATTAAATTTAGACCTCAGTTGAAAAAAAATTATTATTTAAAGTTGTGTATAATCATTGTAAAGTTAACAAATTAGATCTCACTGCTGAAATTTTAGGTATGTGATTAGTTGGGGGAAAAATAATTTAGTGAGAAGACCTTTTTGAAATCAGCTTAGAGTGGATATGCTAAAAAGACACTAAATGGAAAAGGAATAGGTAGTTTAGTAGCTGCTAACTCCTGTCCCAGATAGTCACATATTCAGAAAGTCACCCAAAGCCATAGAAAAGATCTCCTCAAATACTAACTTGACATGTAGTTATTATTCAGGGGTATTGTGTATGTCACTCTGCACATGATAGGCACGTTTGATTAATACGTATTTCCTCAGTGGTATAAAAGTTAGAATGCCTGTTATCTTTAATAGGAGAGCAAGATTTAGCTTCTCTGTCTCCTGTCTTCTCTTACATTAAAAAATAATGTTGTGATTAATGAGTACTGACATGCTTCATATTTTTTCTTGTTCATAAAAATCTGTGCTGGCAAGTTATCTGAACTAAGTGAAAGGTATATTTTACTGGTTTAGTGGACTATGAAGGTCTACATAAGGGATTTTATTTCTTTCATGAACACATATATGTGACTGAAATTATGATATTTGTTATTATGTTGTTATGTATAAATATTATTACATAGTATTACGTTATTATGTTGTTAAGTATACGTACTTCTCTTTTTTGTTCCCTCTCAGGGCCCTGCCTTCCTAATCCATGTCATAATGGTGGGATATGTGAAATTAGTGAAGCATATCGAGGCGACACATTCATAGGATATGTTTGTAAATGTCCAGAGGGATTTAATGGGATTCACTGCCAGCACAGTAAGTTCCACATGGTAACCTTTATTGTATTTATAGATAGGAAACGTTTTATTGCTTGCAATGCTGAGGATTAAAATCGAATCTGGTTTTCTCTGAAGTATGTCAGTCTTTGGCCTTTATATTATGAGCAAGCTAATACTACTGAATAATACTACTTTGAGAAAATTACATTTCTTCCAACATACTGGACACAACAGTGCATAATTTGATACGCATACTCTAGAGCATGGTAAGGGAAGGTGATCACATTTAGCATGTATTTAATGGAAAAGCATATTTGAAATAGTAGGGATCTCTTCTTACCTTGGATTTGCTTTGATTAATGCTAGACAAGAGTGGAAAGAATAACTGAAAATAAATTTGTGAGTAAATACATCTTCTAGGTCTTTTTTTAACTGTGCATTTGTAAATTACGAAGAAAAGATTTGAAGTACAATACTTAAATTCAAGGGTAGAAGTTACAGACAAATCGGATGTACATTTAATCCTGTTTAAAATATGGTATCTGGACTTGTTTCTAAGCATTATAATTTATTTGAAGTATCTTTTCTGGTTTCAGGTCAGATTGGGAACAGCAGGTTGGTATCCTAGTCTTAGAGTATGTAGTGACAGAACTGACAAGTAGCTATGTGAAAAAAAAGAAATCTTGTGATTTCAGTATCTCATGGGCAGATTATATAGTAAGATCTACACTTAAACAACCAAAACTTTTAAGAAGTAAATAGATGTTGTGTTTTTTGTGCTCATACTGAAAATTACAGATCCATCATTCTCCAATTCATTTCATCAGAAGTTCTGTGTGATCAAAACCAATCAGTAAGACCTATGCATGTTCATCTGCAAGTGACTGATCAGATCATGTTCTAACCTATAAACGTAATTTGCATTATCTATTTGTCACTTAAATAGAAGCTGGATTTTTTTAATATGTAAAACTCGTTTAGAACAAGTGGTTGCCTAAGGAGAAACTTGTGTACCAAATTTGTGTTTTATTTTGTGCAATAAAGCGCAGTATTGTTCTTAAAACCTCATGTTATTGATTCATTTGGAAACCAACAGTTACTCAGAGGTTAAAAACTCAAACAAACAGTGAAGAATTCAGTTCCATTTGCACATAAAAGATAAATCCACTAATTCAAATCAGAGTGAAAAAATGCTGAATCCAGTCTACCTTAGATAAGTGCGTGCAGTACCTTGTGGTTCCCAACCTCTTCCATGCATTTTACATGGGTCTGCCACCTGATAAGTGAAGCAAAAGTTATTGTAGAGTGGAAAGACAGGAAGCTGTACCTTCATCCCCATGACTGCTCAAAGTGAGGGTACAGGCAGATCGCTTCTGAGTGCCACAGATGTCCAGTCATATGGAGGAGCTCATGTGAAAACATCACCATGTGGCCTAACATTCTCAGGCACGATCCATCATGAGACCAGTCACATAGTCAACATGTGATGAAGAATTCTTCTGCTGCCATTAAACATCAAAGAGGTGACCTTTGTTAAGGGTGCAGTGAAGTGAATAACACCACAAATTTTCATCAAGCAAAATGCATGCTTAACATGTGCTTTCTGGAAAATAACATCTCTTGTTATCTAATTCATAAAAAAAACCCCATCCAGTACTGCAGTATGAAGTGGTTAATCATAGTTATTTGCTGGGTACCCACTATCTTTTTGAAAATATTCAGGTATGTAACATTTAGTTAGCTAATGATCCTGATAATCAGAAAAGTGTATTTATACCAACTCCAGCATAAAGTAGAGCTCTCACATGGGTGATTCAGATTCACTTTGGGGAGACTAGAACCCAAGAAGGCAGATAAAGTGATTTGAGATAAGACAATTTTATGTGAACAGTTACTCTTTGGGGGAAAATGAAATTCAGTCCTTTTCAGATAATCTGATTTAAGATGTGATAATAAATCATATACAATATATAAGTGTTTAGAGGGTCTCTGAAGATGTCAAATTTGAGATGCAGCAGAGGAGGTCTCTGCAATCAGGAAGAAATATGGGACTTCCAGTGGTGGACTTAATATAACTCTTTTATATGATACCCCTTTAGCTCAATTCACGAAGTTCCTTTGATACGAATTCCTCTGCTTCGTTAAGTTTAGCAATTCAATTCTGAACTCATTGTAAATCAGTTAATAAGTCTGTCAAAGTTGTTCCATCATAAAAAGATAAATTAAAATTACCTCATTCCAAGACACATATCTGCATCCAAACTGTTAAGATTTCCAAAAATCACATTATACTTCTCTTGTACAAAGTTTTTTATCTTGGGTTTCTTTATGTGTAATATTCTGTTGCTAAATCAATTAAGCTAGGTGATTGATTTTGCAATCGAGATATATTCCCAAAGCTGGTATTCTGTCATTTCCATCAAGAAACTTCCTATCAATATTTCTGAGATTCTTTGACCTTTTACTCATGTAAATAATTAATAAGTAAATTATAAAAGAGATCATTTGCAATTTTACTGATTGCATGTTCTAGATTTATTGCAAAACTGATATTAATTGGCAATTATTGTCTGAAAAGATTCTGATTCCCCAGGTTCTGATTTCATGGTTCATAATCTAAACAATGTTTGGATAGGAGAGTTTACCTCAGGTAGAAACCTAGGCAGATTTTTGTGGTGATACTCAAGAAACATATTTTCTCCAAATATTCCTCCATTATTTAAGAGGCATTTTCTTATCTGCTTGGTATGAAGATTCTTCCCAGACTTTGTCCAGGTTGCAGTTTGTCATGCTGTTAATGTATGACAGTCTGGGTTTCAAATGTGCTATTGGCAGTATCTAGCAGCGAGGACAGAGGAGTTGTTTGCAAGAACTACCTTGAGGCAAGACAAGTCTGCCTACTGTCTTACTACACTGAGAAAGGAGCTCTTCCAGAGAGTAACTTAGAGTACTTAAATTCCTGAAAATAGCATAGAACTCATGCCCAAGAAGACTAGGGTGTACTCTGTGGCACTCTTGTTCATTCATTACAGCAGCAAATGATTTTGTTCTTCCAGGATCACTTTGACTTTCCTGTGTGAACTCATCTAGGTGTTCCTGCTCCGGCAGGGGGATTGGACTGGATGATCTTTCGAGGTCCCTTTCAATCCCTAATATTCTGTGATTCTGTGATTCTGTGACTGAAAGCTATATAAATACCTGGCCTTGTCATTCACCAGAAAGAAGCGTGCAACCATTGGGTGTGTTATAGTTTCCTTTTTTTTAACCATGGACTTCAAGAAAGTCAGTCTCCCAAGATCTTTCCAGCTTCTGTTGAAAGGGGCCTACTGCTATTCATGAACCATTGTTAAACCAGTATTATTTCCTCACTAATCACTCTTAATATGACAAATAAAAATGATGGACAGATAATTGTTTTTTCAGAGAATTAATGCCTTCATCTACATATCAAGGGATTATACTGTCACCTGTTAAAACGGCCTAGAAATACAGTTCTGCAGAAAAAGTTAAAATCCATGGAAATACCAAGAAGACTGATATTGACAGTTTTTCCACTGAAAACGTAACACTGAGAGAGATATAGATAATATGAATTGTTGTGATTGTCAGATAGGGATTGCCTGCTGAAAAAATAGGGAAACTGAGGCATTAGTAACAACATATGTCAAAGTGTGGTTTACCGTCTGCCGCTCAACTAACTGAAATGACATAGAGATCCAACCAGAAAAAATGAAGTTTGAAGCAATAAAGAGCTCGGATGTAAGAATTTGATTTGGATGTGGTTTTTATATTCTGAAGATCATTAACTCTGTTATCCATAACCAAATGCCTTGCACTCCAAGAAGAATAAAGGTGATTAATCAAACATATTTAATAACATAAGCCAGCCTTTCCCAGAGTTTGTACAGAGTTCTCTGCTGTCTACCTCTCCACCAGAGATTGTCTATAGTATTCAGGTCTGCTACATTAATGTATTGGGAAAGTGCACAGATGGGGGCCGTGTGGCAAAGCATCAACTCACATTTTGATAGTATGTTGAGGCGTCATCCCATCTACTCATAGGGTAGTGGCTTTTAACTGTGGGGCTGCAACTGGAAGGGCCAATGGCCATGTATTTCTAGCCCGTTGACATGATGCATAATCTACAGTATCAGCTCTATCAGCAAATTCATATCCTTGTAACTTTTCCAGCTACTAGGAAGAAATACATGTGAGGACGCTGTAGAACATCCCATGGCATGGATTTTGTGTGTTGCAATGAGCGCACGCTTTTGCTAAACCGTTCCTGGCTACACTTTGGTGGTAGAGCACTCCAGAAACCATTCCCCACAGATGGTTTTCATGCAGCTGTCTTGTTTTGGAGGTTAAAACCAATTGTATCTTGCACAGATGGAGCTTGTTCCAAGCCACCAGGCCCCCTAGCCGAGTGGGCAAATATAATGTACTAGGGTAGATACAGTTCCACCATACCAGATGTTCATCCAATGCTTCTACTGATTAACACTCACTATGGCTTCTCCTTTAATATCTGTTTGGGCTTGGGGGAGTTCTAAATCTAACGCAGGTGTTCCTGTGTTTTATTTTGAGGGAGAGGTTCATTTCAATTAGTTGTATGGATACTTTTAATAAATTACACTAGCAATAAGTTATATAATGTAGTAGCAATAGGCTATATAGTATAGTAATAGTAAGTTACATGTATAAGTATGTCTTAGGGAGCTTATATGTCTAAGCATTGCTGAGCTGAATTCTGAAAACTATTCCTGTGTCCAACCATTTGCTTAGAAAATAAATTAAGGAAGGCAGATATACTGTTGATCATTTGAGAATTTTCTCAAATTTTGCTAAATTAAACAGTAAGAGAAAGTTGGTAATTTGAAAGACATCTAAAAGAGATCACTAACAAGGGACATGGTTTAGAGATGCACTTGGCAGTATTAGATTATGGTTGGACTCTATGATCGTAAAGGTCTTTTCCAACCAACACATTTCTATGATTTTATAAAGAAGAAAAAGCAAATAGCCAGAAAAAGCTACTGGAAGAAAAGTCAATAACATATCGTTCCTGTGTAAGGGGGCAAAAAGTGGAGCACGAAAATGCAGAACCACAGCAAATGTCTGCTCCAATCACAGAATTCCAGGAAAATTTCTGAGTGAAACTACCCAGAAAAACAAAAACTCTAATGAGGTAAAAACTGATGGGTTTGTCAGCTGGAAACAGAAAGTTTTGATGATGAATCTTCTTGCAACAAATATATGGTGAGACTGAATAACAGTAACAACAATTTTTGGGCTATTGCAAGTAGGGGTTTGTTTTCCTTGAAATCAAAATAAATATCTTGATTTAAGCAGTAGGTGACTAAGATAAGACTACCTGAAGCCCAGAGAGAAAAAACATTAAATCTCAGGTAATAGATCAACATCAGATGCTTCACAAGAGGGGTCAAGACACCCCCACCAAGAAAAAAAGGGGCATAACTTGCCCCCTGCTTGAAGTTTTAATTTTGTCCTGTAATAACCAGAGATTGGCTTAAAATCCCAGGTAGGAAGTATAATATCATTTCCAATTTTGTTTCACTCTTGTTAGCATTTGCTTATATCACACTGTTTATTCTTCTCATTCATACGCACTTCCAGTAGCTTTTTTTCTTGTTGAATTACTGACCTTAACAATTTCCTGTTGCATTCAGTTTCATAGTGTTTAATTATCCTGTATATTGAAAAAAATCCCTTTTCAATTTCAAACCTGCTGTCTTTCAGCATCTTTAAATGTTCCTTTCTTCGTGTATTATAAGACTGGAAGAAAAGCAGCTTTTGAGTATCTTCTGTATACCACTTATTATTTTGCATGCATTTGTCATGTTCCCTCTTTTTTTTTTTTCCTATGCAAACAGTTCATATTGTTTCCTTTTCTGTTTCACATGAGAGTTTTTCCAGGACTTTCAGACAGTTTTCCACGGCCTTCTCAAAACCCTTTTTGTTCTGTGGTATATTTTACTGCGACAGCGACCTATGCTGAAGACAAAGCTGTACCATTTATTTGGTAGAAGATTCTTACAGTACTTTCTGTATTCTTTATGCAGCATTTTGTTGGAAGTTTCTTTTCATTTTTTCCGGTTTTAACCAGAACCAGATGTTGAGCTAAGGCTTTTATTAAGCTGCCTTCTTTGATGCCTAAGTTTCTTTTATAAGATGTCATAGTGGGAGGAAATAGATCTTCCTGATTGCTTTTAGGTTTTATGGGGATATTGAACAGAGGGGTGGATTTCTTATGACCTTTATACTGACTGAACTGTACAATGAATGGTACTTTTAAGAAGATGTGTATTTCTATGGTATAAAAGTCACTTAGGTTGTCAATAGCCATTATAAACATCTTTTGTAGGAAGGCAAATCTCTCTTCCCCTAATTACCGTCTTTCTTAAGGATTGCTATTATATTACTGTGGAAAGAAATTAATGTTCCACAAATGCATGGATTGCTGTTTGATTGTCAAAGAAACTACATTTCTTCATGTTCTGCAGTAAAAAGATAACATATGGAGTTATTTTGCACATACAAGTTCCTCTTATATTTGAATTAATAATAAATACTGAATTAAAAGTTATCTCTTTTAATTCAATAATAGCTACTTCACATTCTCTCTTTTATAACATAAATATTATAATATGTCTTTTCACTGGGTTTCCTCAGAATGAGAATAACTGTTTATATTCCTGAATACATTACACAAAAATACTAGCAATGAGTCTTGCTAATGCTGCATGAAAACGCTTTGACAGAAAAACCCCCAAAAGATTCCCTTTTAGATGTTAAATAAACAGACTGCTTTTTTGAAAGCAATGTGTGTGAATGTCCTTACACAGCTTTGTGAAATAAAAATGGGGAGGAATATATGGATGATGCTGTTATACTCATTTTGTAACATATAAGTATTGTAAGAAAATTATTAGCAGTTTCAGGATTTACATGAGGTTCAGTAACAGACAGGGAACTGGACACTATGATTCATCTGGTCTCTTCTACTCCTACTTTCGTGGGCTGTTTTTTTCTTAATCTAGCATAATAGAGTTTGGAGTTTATATTTCTTAAATATAATGTCTCATACTTAAACAGATAGGGTATTTCAGATAAAGGTTTAATCATCATTCAAACTTCAGTTGAAATCAATAGAGGATTTTCTTGGATAAGAACAGCAACAATGAATTCAGTATCTCTTGATGCGTTATGCTCATTCTTTATCACTTAATACTGCATTATACCATGCAGTATCTACTGTGTAAGTATTTTCAGTTTCTTCAAGATTATGCATTCAAACAAGCAAAAGCTATTATCTAGGATCCCAGATGTCATTTTATTATTTTGTGTTCTCCTATTTGGGTTCCCCTTCATAGTTAGAGAAAAATGTGTGTTCATTTCAATTCAGTTACAAAAAGTATTACAGGATTGTTTTCTTCACTGGAAAAGGTCATTTTGTAATATCTAAATTCTATTTTTTCCTTCCCTTTTCAGAACTTGAGTCGAGAAAATAAGCATTTCTTACTGCTTTGCTTTCTGTATTTCATTTACCAAATTCAATATTCTGGTTTTGGCAGCTTTCCAGAGTTGTGATAATTGTCTATTTTCTTTTTGTACAGTCTGAGCCTTCTCCATAGGAATTCTCACAATGCTCTCTTAGCAAGGATTTGGTACAGAAAGACTCTGCAGTGGAAAACAGGCATTAAAAAGAGTAACAGTGGTTGGAACATTTGAATTAACCTTGTTTGTTATTGTGGTTCTTTAAATAGCATTACTGATATTAACTGATTTCTGTAAACATTAAGTTTTTACCTTCACAGTTGTCAGGTTGACAAGCAATACACTTTGTGTCTCACCACTCTTGTAGTAAAAAATTTCTTCCCAATGTCCAATCTAAAACTCCCCTCTTTCAGTTTAAAACCATTGTCCCTCGTCCTCTCACTACAGGCCCTGCTAAAAAGTCTATCCCCATCTTTCTTATAAGCCTTCTTGATATGTTGAAAATTCACAATATGGTGTCCCTGTAGCCATTTCTTCTCCAGGCTGGACAGCCCCAACTCCCTCAGCCATAATTCATATAGAGGGCTCCAGCCCTCTGACCATTCTCCTAGCTCTCCTATTAGTGGACAAGGGTCTGCTCTAACAGGTCCATGACTTTCTCATCCTGGAGACCCCAGAGCAGTACTCCAGATGGAGTCTCAAAAGAGAGTGGAGAGGGAGAATCACCTCCCTCAACCTGCTGGCCATGTTTTGGAGTTGGTTTTTTTTTCGTTTGGTTGGTTTTTCATGTAGCCCAGAATACAATTAGCTTTCTGGGGTGCCATCTTACATTGCTGGCTCATGTCCTGTTTTTTCATCCAGCACTATTCCAAATCCTTCCTCACAGGACTACTCTCAATGCCTTCATCCCCCAGTCTGTATTGATACTGAGGATTGCCCTGACCCAGGTGCAGGACCTTGCACTTGGCCTTGTTGGACCTCATGAGATACACATGGGTCCACTCCTCCAGCCCGTAAAGCCCTTCAGATAGCATCCTCTCCCTCAAGCATGTCACCTGCACCACTCAGCTTGTTGTTATCTGCAAACATGCCGAGGGTGCACTCGATCCCACAAAAGAGAAGAGTCAGTGAACCACAACAGTATTATGGATGGTTAGAGGAAAAACACAAGAAAACTGGAGCTGAACAAAGGATCTATTTTCTGATCCTTCTCCCCATTTTTTATGCCCATTTAGGTAGATGTGGGAAATTATAAAACAATTTCAGCCATTGTGATGGCTTAGGATCAACACAATACCACTGCAACTTCAAAGGAAGAATTGTTTTCAGTCTTTGTTGTGCTTACAGATTCATTACATATATACCAGCACATTTCTATGGACAAGATAATGAAGACAAATAAAATCTTGAAATGAAATATCATTATTTAATGAGACAAAACTTATAATTTAGAATTTTGTCACATGGTGGCATGGTCTGATCCATCTGTGTAGGAAGCAGCTGTTAGAAAAAAAGATGAGTTTTGTAATTTAGATCTTTTTCTTGGTTTTTCTTTTTATGGTTCTGCTGCTGTGCCCAACCATCTAGGTGTGTAGGTGTGTCAAGGATGCAGAATTAAAACATTGCATTTATGTTAGGAACTCATGCTGGCATGGAGCTGTGCAGTTCCCTATTAACTGTATAGAGTATTAGTATTTAAGTTGTTCATTGAACTAGTTGAAAATTGTATGCCTGACTTTAATGTTTGCAACTTGAACAATTAGCATGGCAATTTTTCTGAAAGTTAAAGAAAGAAAAGAATTTAGTCATCAGGTGGTGTTTTTATACTACAGACCCAGTCAAATAGTTTGAAGAAGCCAAAGAACATTTCAGAAGGAAGATCCAGAAATCTATTCAGTGCTCTAGCCACCCTTTTGAAATTCTAAGTAGTATTTATTCATGTGGATGCACTTTTGAGATCAGGGGTTTTATTTATAAGTAAGCAGTATACAGAGGGAGAGAAGGATATTGTGTCAGACTCATTGTCTATGCCTGCAAAACTTGAAAAAACAGTACTTGGACTTGAAGCTCAATATAATGAGATAATAGTCTAATAGTATATACCAATCTGCATTACAAATGTATTCCCTTTGTATTCATAAAATATCTCAAGCAAAGCTCATAGTGCTGTCACATTTGCATATGAATACCCAGGATATTCCTCTAGCTTGCATTTATTCTGATGTGTTAAATAACATACAATTATTTCTGTAGGGCATCTGGATGAGTGTTTTAGTTTGAATCAGGAGTGCATTTTTAAAGAAAATCTCTTGATCATCTCCACTTACTGTGCTTTGCTTCATGTGACAGCAGTCTCAGAGTGCAAGAACTAGATCCCTTTGAGATGAATATAATCTGAAAGAAAATATTCTGGTAGTCTAAAATTCCTCACATACACACTAAGAATTTATATAAAACATTCCACTGGGTAAAAGGGCATTTGGTCCACCCAGCCATCCTAGAACTTGTATAGAGAAAATGTCCCTGAGATATGTGTAGGGGGGGACATGCAGACATTGTGTCCTCAGCTCTAATCATTTCACTTTACAACTATAATTTTGTAAAACTGCACTACTTACAAAGGTAGACATAACCTGTCTGTGCCTATGTTTTCCTTCAGGTACACTGCAATGAGTGAATAGATGTTGTTTCTCTTCCTTTTCTTTTGATCTGGGTAGATGAGGGAAGAGCAGTGGATGTTGTCTCCCTCAACTTCAGCAAGGCTTTTGACACTGACTCCCATAATGTCATCATAAATAAGCTCGGGAAGTATGATCTAGATGGAGGCAGGTGGAACAAGAGCTGGCTGATAGGCAGGGCTCAGAGGGTTGTGATCAGTGGTGTGGAGTCTAGTTGGAAACCTGTAGCTAGTGGTATCCCCCAGGGGTCCATACTGGGTCCAGTCTTGTTTAGCATATTCATCAATGACCTGGATGAAGGGACAGAGTGTACCCTCACCAAGTTTGATGATGATAAAAAACTGGGAGGCGTGGTTGATACACCGGAAAGCTGTGCTGCCATCCAGAGAGACCTGGGCAGGCTGGAGAGTGGGGCGGAAAGGAACCAACTGAAGTTCAGTAAAGGCAAGTGTAGAGTCCTGCACCTGGGGAGGGATAACCCCAGGCACCAGGACAGGTTCGGGTGTAGTAAGAAGAGTGTGGCCGGCAGGTTGAGGGAGGTTCTCCTCCCCCTCTACTCTGCCCTGGTGAGGCCTTACCTGGAGTATTGTGTCCAGTTCTGGGTCCCTCAGTTCAAGAAAGACCAGGAACTACTGTAGAAAGTCCAGTGGAGGCCAGAAAGATGATGAGGGGACTGGAGTATCTCCTGTATGAGGAGAGGTTTGAGAGAGCTGGGTCTGTTTAACCTGGAGAAGAGAGGGGATCTTATAAATGCTTATAAATGTCTAAAGGGTGGGTGTCAAGAGGATGGGGGCCAGACTGTTTTCAGTGGTGCTCAATGACAGGGCAAGGGGCAATGTGCACGAACTGGAACACAGGATGTTCCCTCTGAAGATGAGGAAAAACTTCTTTACTTTGAGAGTGAGAGAGCACTGGAACAGGCTGCCCAGAGAGCTTATGGAGTCTTCTTCTCTGGAGATATTAAAAACCTGTCTAGATGCAGTCCTGTGCAACCTGCTCTAGATGTACCTGCCTTGGCAGGGGGTTTGGACTAGATGATCTTTAAAGGTCCCTTCCAACCCCTACCGTTCTGTGATTCTGTGATTTGTTAATGTCTGACATCATGAGAAGCACTTGGTTTTCTGCAGTCTCATGATCTGGCCTGAATTTTGTTTAATCGTCTAGTTTGATTGTCAAAAGTGATTGTGCCTGTCTTTCCTGAGAGTATATCCCCGTAAGACTTGAGTCTAAACCATCTCACCAGGCTTGTCTGGAAGTGTGCAAGCACAGGAGGAGATTTTCAGTGGGATCAGATCACTGAATGTAGCCACACAGCTGCTAGGTTCTAGAGAATTAGGGAGACAGGAACGTGCCGAGGAACATAAAAGGTGGAATTGGCAGCTCTCTGTTTCTTACAGATCAGACATAATACTGAAACTGATACATTCCCTTTTGGTGACAGCTGTTAATAAGAGCAAAGATACTCCCAAGGCTTTCCAGAGGAGCTTATTAGTTCTTACTGTGACACTTTTCTGCCCAGGCTCACAGAGCTTCTGTGACTCTAACCATAAGTAGTTTCTTATAATCTCAGAAGGACTTCTGCTAGGATCTGTGCATGGCCATGAATGAGCAAAAATGATAGCATTCAGAAATTGCCCCCTTACAACCGAGCATTGGCAGTGAATTGATGATGCATGGTCCAGATGTGTATGTATTACACCATAAAAGAGAATTTAAATTGCTATTTACCTGCAGATAATAGAGAAGGGTTTTTTTATCTTGTCAGATTTCGTTTTATCCTCAACACAAGTCAGTAAGGCATCTGGTTCTGAAAACGTGTTCTGTGTGATCCTTTTATGTGTCTAGCAGAGCTGTTTACACATGCAATTATTACTCTCACTTAGTTTTTAGAGTTTATTTAAAATAAGTATTCTCTTCCAATACCAATAGTTTTCACTGTTGGGAATTAGTCTGCTCTTTTCTCATCCTTCCTATTTTCCTTGTCAGTAGTAATTAATATTAAAGGAAGCTTCAGAATAACACAGCAGAAGACATACACTAAAATGAGAAAAAAATGAAAGGTAAAAAGAATTTTTGCTTGAATCTAAAATTTAAAATTTACAGTATTTATTTGTGTTTTCATTATTTCCGTGCTCTAACAGAGACCACTTATTCACTTTTCTCAGCAAAAATAAAGATATTTAAATGGACTTCACCATCCATGGCTCTAAGCTATGGTACAGATTATATGTATAGACTAGAAGGCAATTCCTTAGCTGCTAAACATAGTTTTGGAAAATGCATAAACCTATTTGAGTAGGTCTTATTTGATGTGATCATCAAGCAAAAGTGACATTGCCTAGGCCAGCTGCCATAAATACAAGTTCCAATTCTGAGAGGTGTTTTTAGTGCAGGACATATAACTCTCTGTGAGTCATGAAGAACAACTGGGGTGTATGTGCCCTGAGATAATAGAGCTGTCAGTCAGATGGAGACAGAAGTCACTGCAATAAATATTTGCCTTTGTGTACTAGACAGTCATTGATGATGTGGGGAAACTACTTCATACACATTTTGAATCTTCTGTGTGGAGGGACATGAGGTCTTCCTTTTCACCTTTGCAGAGGAGACAAGGAAATCACCATATTCCAAAATATAAAATGATTGATAAGTGGTTAGCAAATAAGTGTATTTGCCACAGATAACGCATACTATACATGTCATTTTTATCATATGCATATATCATAGAATCACATAATTGTTTAGATTGGAAGACACCTCTGGAGATCACCTAGTACAACCCCCATCCTCAAGTAGCATCAGCCAGAGCAGGTTGCCCAGGACCATGTCCAGTTGTGTTTTGAATATTCGCCCAGATGGAGACTCAGACTCCACAACCTCTCTCCAGTGTATGACTACTCTTCCTGTAAGAAAGTATGTTCAAATGGAGTTTCCTGCATGTTAACTAGAGCCCATTGCCTCTTATCTGGTCAGTGGACACCACTGAGGAGAGTCTGACTCTTTTGTCTTCATTGTTCCCCTCAGATATTTATACATATAGGTAAGATTTCCTCAAGCCTCCTTTTCTGCAGACTAAGCAGTCTCTACTATCTCAGCATCTCCTGGTAGGTCAGATGCTCCAGTGCCTTAGCCATCATGGCCCTGCACTGTATTGTCTCCAAAAAGTCTGTGTCTTTTTTTGTACTGAGAAGCCCTGTACTGAACACAGCACTCCAGAAGCCACATCCCTTGAAGTGTTCAAGGTAAGGTTGAATGGGTCTCTGAGAAACCTGTTCAAGTGAAAGCTGTCCCTGCCCAGGGCAGGGGAGTTGGAACTAAGTGATCTTCGAAGGTCCCTTCCAACCCAAACCAGTCTATGATTCTATGTCTTCTCAGTGCTGAGTAGAAAGGAAGGATCCACCCCCTCGACCTAACATTGCCCAGGAGGCTGTTGGCTACCTTTGCTGTGAAGATGCATTGCTGACTTGTGGTCAACATGTTGTCAACTAGGACCCCCAGGTCGTTTTCTGCCAAGCTGCTTTCCAGCCAGTCAGCCCCCAGCATGTTCTGGTAAATGGGGTTGTTCTTCCCCAGGGGCAGAGCCAGAACTTTTGAACTTCATGAGATTCCTGTTCAGCCCATTTCTCCAACTTGTTGAGGTCCTTCTGGCTGGCAGCACACCCATCTGCTGTATCAGCCAATCCTCCCAGTTGTGCATCATCTGCCAAGTTGGTGAGGGTGTGCTCTGCCCTAGTTCCTGGGTCATTAATGAGGATGTTGAACAGTGTTGGCCCCTATATTGACCCCAGGGATACACCACCCGTGATTTGCCTCCATCTGGACTTTTTGCCACTCATCACCACCCTCTGAGCCCAACTATTCAGCCAGTTTCTAATGCACTCACTGTCTACTTACCTAACCTGCACACTGTCAGCCTGCCTTTGAGTATGTTATGGGAGACAGCGCTAAAAGTCTTACTGACATTGAGGTAGACAGTGTCCACTGCTCACCCCCATCCACTGACCCAGTCACCTCATTGTAGAAGGCCATCAGCTTGGTCAGTCATGGTTTCTCCCTCATAAGACCACGCTGACTACTTTGAATCACTATCTTGTCCTTTATGTGTTGGGCAATCCTTTCCAGGACAGTTTTCTTCATCACCTTCCCAGGGACTGAGGTGAGGCTGACCAACCTGTAGGTCCCCAGGTCTTTCCTCTTGCTCTTATGTTTGTGTGCATACAGTGTAAGCAAATGGCTAATCGTTATAGGACTAAGGATATACCCATGGTTATAATGAACATAGTGATTTGCTATAGCGAATAACAGACTTTGGATTAATCATATGTTAAGCCATCCATTCATTTATTAACTCTCCATAACTCTTGTTTTAAAAATGTGCTCTTAATCTAATATGTTAACATGTGTGTTAAATGTAATGAAATGTGGTATAGCCACTTGAGGGGAAAAAGTGTAAGAGAACTGTGCCAAAAGATCTAACACGTTCTCCTATTTACAGTACTAGATTATTTCTGTGATTAAATCTAACAACAAGATTAATAAACAGTAAAACATGCATATATTTACAAGCAGCTAGAAGTATGAATTTGAAATGTATTAGCAAAAAGTAGAACTGACCTTTACACAGCACATTTATATGCACTTATGTAATGTAAGTGCACTGGAGTCCCACAGACAACTTTGAGAGCTTAAATGAGATGTATATAGATTGGCCATAAAGGAATATGCTTCATCCCTTGTATATCAAATACAGACATGTGAACAAATATAGCCATCTGTTTTAGTCATTTTAGAACATCCATCATCATATCCTCCAGGAGTTGTTGGTCTAATAACATTTTTCAGAACACATGCCATAACTGTACTCATGTGAAAAAGATACATCCCTGCGCTCACTCTATTTTGAAATGCATAAACAACTGCATTTTTAAAAGAACACAATTATTTCGGGATATGTGAAGGGGAATACACTAAATTACTGATCTGGGTTCAAACTTGCTTTGAAAATAATTTAACTTCTTGCCATGATCCCACCAAATAATCCAGTTAGATGTTACAGTCTAATGCTGGATAATTTCAATTTACTTGTGAAGTTGAGATTTTTAGAGCATGGCTTGTAATAAAAAATTGCTCACAAGTTGATTCACTTTTTAATAAGAATTTTTTTTTCTCAACTACAGTTAAAATAATTTGTCAAATTCTTGTTATGTACATAGCTGATTATTTTAATAAGGCTCATTGGAAACGATAGGAATTCTTGCCCTGAAGACATGCTTCTACAGTGTAAAATTAAATGGTAAGTTACTTAATGGGATGAAGGTTTCCATGCCAGCAAATATTAGAAGTAGTTAAAAATGAAAAATCTGCTTCAATTTATATAAAAAGTGTTAAATCAACTCTTTTAAAACTAATAAGAAAGAATAGCGTTTGGAATGCTGTTCCAAAATTCTATTAAATTTAAATTACCTCAGATGAAAAGACATTAAATACGCATTTAAACAGGTAAATACAAGATGAGGAAATACCAACATAGTCCAGTGTTGAAAGTGTGACTCCACAGACAAAATTATGATAGCTTTTTAGTGGCTGTAACTACAGGATAAAAATTTTGCAAGACAGGCAGTAGGCACCTGTGCAGATTCAAATTTCATTGTATGATCAGAGCAATAGTCAGTTTTCTCATGTATTTTATGGGAGGTTTCAAAATAGAAATAGGGATAAGAAAGAATCCCCCAAATAAACAAAAAGTTATGAAAATAAAGCCACAAATATTGCTGTGAATGTAATAAGATGCATAGTGACTGCAGCAAAGATTCCTGTAGAGCCCTACCTTATTTAGAATCTAGTCAAAGTCCTTCGAAGTCAACAGGCATCTTTATGCTCTCTCTAGAAGCTGCCTTTAGACATTTATGAAGTTAATTTGTGCTCTCGTCATTCTTATACGTAGTTTCCAAATTTTTCTAAGGAAAACAATTGAAAACAACTTTTTGAGTGTAAAAATACAGAAATAATTAAAATTTGCTCTCTTGTTGAAAAACTTGCATATTATCAAGTGCGTATAGCACATAGAAAGCTAAATGTGTATGTTGGAGTGATGCATAAAATTTGCAGTGTTCACAGAGGTTGTTCCTTTAGGTTCCTAGCAATTCTTAAATTGATTTTTTCCCCCTGGCCTTAATACAAAGTGCCAAAAGAAGAACAGTATTCTGCAAAATATTTCATTGGGTCTTTTTCGTGACTTTTTTTTTTATTATTGTCTTTCTAGTCGTTCTACAGATAATCTTAGCATTTGGAAAACTGCGATTATATCTATTATTATATAGATATGTATTCGTAATGACTTGAAACCTTTAAATTTAATTTGGAAGTCTAGGAAAATGCTATAAATCTATTTTTAAAAATGATTTTTCAGATAGATGCTACAACTGATTCACTAATACTGTAACAGCATTATTTTGAGCAGAGGTATAAAGTATAGATGGAAAATATGATAAATGAATGGTTGGGGAGATAAATTAGTCATAATAAAAAATACTGTTTTGTCAAAATTGAAGATTTCACTTACTGCATTAAATTTAAGAAAATGTCATTTAAAAAAACCTTCAAAATATTCTTTCATTTTCAGTTTCTCAGAACTCTGATTTCTTTATGAGTCAAAGTGAACTCAGAATCATAACTATACATTCCTATTTTTATTGAAACAAGTTGACCTAAACTTATTTCAGAATCCACTAAGATGGGAAATAGCACTTGATTTTTTCCAAAGTAAGGAAAAAGATCAGTGTTCACAGCTGGTATGAAGTCTTTTTTTCTTTTTTTTTTCTTTTTTATAAGAGGGCTTGTTGCTCAGACTTAATAAAAAAGTATAAATTAGTCTAAAGAAGCCTAAGAGGCCATAAAATTGCTTTGAAAGGCAAGCTCCTTTTATTAGGAAGGATGGTTACAAGAGCATTTCAAACATTCACTGAAAGTCAAGCAAAAAATTCTGACATGTCTAGACATTATTTTTATTTCTTTGGCTTGCTTATGTAGAATGCCTCTTTTGAGTTCAGAACACAACTTTAGTAACTCTGCTACCTGACTTACTCCCTTCTTAATAGAATAGTAAACTGAAATATTTATACAGAGTTGTTCAGGAAAAATTCTGATGGGCAGCTCAGTGGTAGTTTATTCTGGACAACATTTGCCACAACATGTTGTACCAAATACTTGCAGGAGAAGGAAAACTTTCTATAGAATAGTGAGAGTAGGGGTAATATAATGTTTAACCTCTAACAAGGGGAACAAAAGGCTTGTACTTTTTCATCTCAAGTGTAAAGCTGTTTTCTGCTCTTTTTGAAGATCAGATAATAAGGATGTCTGAACAGTGAATCACTTCAGTATGACATTATAGTTGAAGTTTCCTGCAGGTTATTTGGCACAGCATTTTTAGAGCCTTCTGTGCTCTGGAAACTAGCTTTGAAAAGAAATCAAACCACTGAATTTCAACAAATGTCTGCCCTGTGTTGGATGTGCATTGGACATATCCAGTTCAGGTTTAATAATATATACTAAATTCCCATATTTCAAGGGAATATGTTCCAGTTCTTTTTAAAAGTTTCACACCAGGGTTGTAGCAATAAATGTGTTAGTGCTTGTTTTTGTATAATCCTGGTTGAACCAAGGAACAGTTATAGCTGAAGTTACAGCTTATTTTTTGTTTATATTAATAACAGCCAAAAACTTCTTCAGAAACAGTTTAGAAACTTTTTTAAACCTATAATTAACATGACTGAATTATTATCATGCTAATAACTTATATCTTCTGTACCTTTTAACCAAAAATTAAAGGTGATCTGCCTGTGCTTGCAAACTTTTTGGTGATTTGGTGTTGCTTATTCATTGTGTTTAAATACAATTTTGGGGAGAATTTTTTAGAATTTTAGAAAAAAATTAGGTCATCATTTAGGTGACATTTACAGTTTTTGATTGTTTTAGTAAACCATAGGAATATGAGAAAGAATATTTTCATGATTTCTTTTTTTATTATTATTTTACCAAAACTCTCCTACTGTTAAAGGAGATTTGTCCTTCTTGAAATGAATCGCTGCATTTCTTTATATTTTATTATTTAAGGCAGAAGCTCGCTGTTAAGATATCTGTATTGAATTATATTGATTCTCTTTAGACAAATTCTTTACCAAATAAAACTGGTATATTTTTATTCTTTTTAATGGAGCTTTAACATTTAAGATCTCATTAAATAATACAGTGCTTGAGTGAATTGGTACAAGTCTGTAGTAATAAAAAAGAGTTTATAATCTGAATTTCATAGTATTTGTTAGGAAAGTAATAATGAAAAGGTTGAATATAAGAAAGTTCATGTTTAAACAGTAGCAGGATATTACAAAGTTCTGCAAGCAAGATCTATCAATAAGACTACACAATATACTTTGTGTGGTCTTACTGATATAGTACTTATTCATGTAATTAAATCTTTCAGGATCAATATACAATAAAGGAAAAAATATGGAGAATTCATTTAAATAATCTATCAAGAACTGTCAAGCAACTACAAGAAATGCCTAGACTAAACTCCAGCTAAAAGATAATTATTCAATACTACATGTTTCTCCACTTTATGCCTTAGCAGTTTCAAAATATAAAGGTATTAGACCACGTTGTTAGTTGACAACTTTTATTTTTAAGTAGAACTGGGTAGAGAAGTTTCAAAGCTTTCTAGTTTTCTTTAGAAAAATATAATTAGGGGGCAAAGGGGTAATTTTTCTCAAATTATGGCTTCATTTTCATCCAGTGTATTGTTGTGGCTCTTCATAGAAGACAGTTATGACACAGAGGTTATAACCAGTTGATCTATTCCCATCTGTTTTCTGTACACTAAATCGACTTCATTATGGAAAAAAAAAAAAAAAATATTTGCAATATTAGTAAGGCATAACTGCATTATGCCTAATCAATAAGGGCCAAGTTGACTTAGAATATGGGCACCTGAACCTAGATGCTGTGGCTGCAATGGGCCAACCATTCTATCAAGATAGTAGATTGATGAAAAACATGACCTAGAGTTGAGATGAGCAGAAGAAGTGTGATCAGGAAGCCAAAACAAGTATAAAATCAAAGCATAAGGAAAGAATGTGCTTGTCAGCAGGAGGGAGCTTCAGGGAGTCTGTACTGCCAGAGGTAGACCTGGCTCAGAAACAAGGGTTCAGGTGGCAGGAACCAGGAATTTGGGCTAAGTAAAGAACAAACAAGCAGGGGACAGGAACAAGATACTGGTGTGTATTTGCAGCCAAAACGCAAGCTGCGTTGGCAAAAACAACTAATTGAGCTTACCAGTCCCTCTGTCAGAAAAAGTCCGGCTTACACCAAGTAGCTTGCTGAAGAACTCAAATTACTGGAAGTAATAGTTCAATTTTTTATTATAACAGTTGCATAATTTATATACTCATTTCTTGTGGGTTAATGTTTCAGAAAAACACATATTACTCTATTTAACAGGTAAAGTCCAAAATGAGTATTATGTATTTTTAATTATATTATGTTTTCAAGTATAGTACTCATTTTTATTCATGTTTTATTAAATATATAGAGGATTTAAAAAATACATCATCCAGCAAAGATGGACAAAAACCCAGAACTCTGCCTCATGATGAGTCACCAAATCACTATGTAATATGGCGAAGTACTCTCTTACTTGCCCAATTTCTGACAGCATACTTTTGTTCTAGGTTACTCTGTTCAAACAGAAGTGTGCTTAATAGCTTTGTAGATACAGTTTGATCTTAAAGGTAGGAAATGTAAATTTAATCATCTTCAACACAATAAGAAACCTTTGCTTCCTAATCAGCTGTCTTAGCCCTTCAAGCTATTATTCAAGGAACAATCTATTTTCAGAAAATGGTCAGTGTTCCTTTTTCCTGCACCACTATGAATTTCAGAATCCATCTCGAGTAGAAAAATCTTGAGAGGCTGGACACGGTGGAGGTTTATGGAGTTGGGATTTTTTGGTTGTTTGGGGTTTTTTTTAGCTGACCCAGACTCTGTTCAGAAATACAGGGTTCTCCCATACTGGCGTTTAAACTTCTTCAGGAGTCCAGTATTTAAAAACTTATTAGGTCCCTCTTTCAGGATCTCTAAATTCTTTGGTAGTACCCAGCTATCTGTGTTTTAGTTACTACAGTTTGTAGGATTGTTATCTGAATTCCATTTCAAAATCTGACCCAGGATAAAACCTAAGCTGATTTGAAAAATCATGAGAAACTTAAAGTTATTTTACTTTGTGTTAGTTAATTTACATCCTTCTCGCCTAGGTAGGTTGATTGCACAATGAAGAATTCATATCTGACAACATACAGAGAGCTTTTCTTTAGGAGCCTTTATTGTCTTTAGGAGCAACTACTCCAGAAGCTTGGCATTTACAATTTTCTATTCAAATTTACTTCTAATCATGACAGTATGACAAAATTTAAAAGGGAATATATGTGTTTCAGAAGAAAGAAACACACCAGCTGCTGTAAAGTTTGGTATCATAATTAGCACATCTAGGAATTTGAGCAAAATCTGACCACAATTTTCAAGACCCACTTTTAATTAAATATCCTATATCTGCACATTCAGTCAAATGAATATTGAATAGTAAATTAAATAACTCTGTAGAACTTATGCTCCTTTCTTTAACACAGTTCAGTTCGGTATCTTTCCAACTTAAAGTCTGTTCTGGTATCAAACATAGTGCTGTGAAGAGCTAGTCTTTCCTCATTTATCAAATATGACATAGTTGTTTGAACTGATGGGAGTAAAGGTTCTCAAATTACTGGAAAAAAATCGCTGTAGGATCCAAGTACCAAAGATAATAATAAAAACTGCCTTCTTTCTGCACTGATCATAGCTAATTGCTCCATAGGGACAGAATATGAGGATTGCTTTAAAAGTATCTGTAACTTAAGGATCAGTCTGTTTTCTTCATCATCGCATAGACAATATGAAATATACTGCAAAGTTCTGCATTTTTTCCTACACATTTCAATATGAATGGCAAATTATAAAAATTTAAATATCTTGAGAAGATATTATCTTTACACAGAAAAGCTTTTAAGAGGATAAATTACCACCTTTGTTTCACCAAGTAAGAGACAGTTCATACGTTCATCTAATGTTTTTTAGTTCACGGTGACCTTGATATTTTTTTTCCCACAAATGTGTTAGCCTGTATTAAAATGATGAATAACCTGATGAAAATGTAAGGTTAATGGGCTTTGCTTAAAAAGGCAAATAGGGAGCTGAAGAATCTTGTTAAATTTTATAAATACATATAAAGAATTTAATTTAGAATTGAGCAGGTCTGTTCTTTGGTCACTTCCCTTGGCAGGTTTTATTTCTTACACACTAAGCTGTTACTCCTCTTCTTCCTCTTTAGTAGAAAGAAATTCAGCTAACCTTATGAATTTTTATTAGTCCATTATGTGATATCTTTATAGGCAACAAATAGTAAGACGTGGGGGATTTAAAAGAATCTCAGAGATCAGTAACCATTGTTAATTTTAATAAAAAAATCTGAATTTTTCCCAGTTCAAAGAGCTCTGCATTTAGCTGAAGGGCAGTCCCTGCAGTTCTGTTCACAACAGGAATATTATCACAGAATCAGAGATGGGTTGAGGGTGGAAGGGACCTCTGAAAGTCATCAGGTCAACCCTCTCCTGCTCAAGCAGGGCCACCTGGAGCTCAGGACTTTATCAAAATGGTTTTTGATATCTCCAAGGATGGAGACTCCACAAACGCCCTTGGCAACCTATACTACTACTCGGTCACCTTCACAGTAAAAAAGTGTTCTCTGATGTTGAGATGGAACATCCTGTGTTTCAGTTTTTGCCCATTGCCTCTTGTTACTGGCCACCACTGACAAGAGCCTGGCTCCATCTTCTTTGCACCCTCCCTTCAGGTTTTTATATACATTGGTGAGTTTCCTCCTGACCCTCCTCTTCTTTGAGCTAAACAGTGACAGCTCTCTCAGCTTTTCCTCATAGGTGAGGTGCACCAGTCCTTTAGTCATCTTATTGGCCCTTTGTTGGACTCTCTCCAATATGTCCATGTCTCTCTCATAATGGAAAGCCCAGAACTGGATACAGCCCTCCAGTTGTGGCCTCACCAGTGCTGAGCAGAGGAGAAGAATCAATTCCATTGACCTGCTGGCGGTGCTCTGCCTAATGCAGCCCAGGAGGCTGTTGGCTACCGTTGCCATGAGGGTACATTGCTCTCTCATGGTCAGCTAGGTGTCCGCCAGGACCCCCAGGTCCTTTTATGCAAAGCTGCTTTCCAGCTGGTCAGGTTGACAGCACGTTCTGGTGCATGAGGCTCTCCGTCCCCCAGGGACAGGGGCAGAGCTTTGCAATTCCACTTGTTGAACTTCATGAGGTTCCTGTTCAGCAAATTTCTCCAACTTGTTGAGGTCCATCTGGACCACAGCACACCCATCTGGTGTATCAGCCAATCCTCTCAGTTTTGTGTAATCGCAATTTTGGTGAGGTTGCACTCTACCTCACCACCCAGATCATTAATGAAGATGTTGAGCAGGATCAAATCAGTATTGGCTCCAGGGATATGCTGACAGTTACCGGCCTGCAACTAGACTTCATACCAGTGATCAACGTCCTTTGGGCCTGGCCATTCAGCCAGGTTTGAACCTACCTCACATGCATTGTGTACATATCTTTAAAGATACACAGCTTTTTAGATCTGCAGAAAAGGCTGGAGGTACAGACTTCCCTGGAGACATGACAAAATCAATCAGATCTAGGCAAGACGTGTATTGAAACATTGAATTTTTGTACCTAGATTCCTAGTAAATGTAAAAGATCAAAGTATAAAAGTAACATACTCAGCTACCACAAATCAAGTGACTTTGTTGACAGAGCTAAATTCTGCTTCTGTGCAAACCAGATTTGCGTTATGGGGACAAAAGCAGATTCAACACAACAGAGAGGAATATAACTTCAATTCACAGGGCATTTCACCCACCAATGAGTGCAACTGATTCATGTCTGTTAAGTGTCTTCTCATTTGAATTTACTTCCGTGCTATGCACATGTGCACTTTATCGGCAACTGTATCCAAGACAGCTTTTCTGTTTGCTGTTTACAGTGTCTAATGCAACAGAACTTCAACTCTTAATGAAGCTAGTGTGAGCTACCACCTTTTAAATATTTAACTGTATGCATTGGTGCAGCCCTTTGAGACAATTATGTATAATTGGCAAAGCAGTGGATGTGGTCTATCTTGATTTCAGTAAAGTATTTGACACGGTCTCCCACAGCATCCTCGCTGACAAATTGAGGAAGTGTGGATTAGATGGTCAGGTAGTGAGATGGACTGTGAACTGGCTGGTGGGAAGAAGCCAGAGAGTGGTGGTCAATGGGGCAGAGTCTAGTTGGAGACCTGTGTCTAGTGGAGTCCCTCAGTGGTCGGTACTAGGACCAGTACTATTCAATATATTCATCAATGACCTGGATGAGGGAACAGAGGGCACTGTCAGCAAGTTTGCTGATGACACAAAGCTGGGAGGAGTGGCTGACACAGCAGAGGGCTGTGCTGCCATCCAGAGAGACCTGGACAGGCTGGAGAGCTGGGCAGGGAAAAACTTAATGAACTATAATATGGGCAAGTGTAGAGTCTTGCATCTGGGCAGGAACAACCCCAGGTTCCAATATAGGTTGGGAGATGATCTACTAGAGAGCAGTGTAGGGGAAAGGGATCTGGGAGTCCTGGTGGACAGCAGGATGACCATGAGCTAGCACTGTGCCCTTGTGGCCAAGAAGGCCAATGGCATCGTGGGGTGCATTAGAAGGGGTGTGGTTAGTAGGTTAAGAGAGGTTCTCCTCCCCCTCTACTCTGCTCTGGTGAGGCCACATCTGGAATATTGTGTCCAATTCTGGGCCCCACAGTTCAAGAAGGACAGGGATCTTCTGGAGAGAGTCCAGTGTAGAGCCATGAAGATGATTAAGGGAGTGGAGCATCTCCCTTATGAGGAAAGGCTGAGGGAGCTGGGCCTCTTTAGCTTGGAGAAGAGGAGGCTGAGGGGTGACCTCGTTAATGTTTATAAATACATGAAGGGTGAGTGTCAGGAGGATGGAGCCAGACTTTTCTTGGTAACACCCAGTGATAGGACAAGGGGCAATGGGTGTGAGCTGGAACACAGGAGGTTCCGCTTAAATTTGAGGAGGAACTTCTTTACTGTGAGGGTGACAGAGCACTGGAACAGGCTGCCCAGGGAGGTTGTGGAGTCTCCTTCTCTGGAGACATTCAAGACTCGCCTGGACGCCTTCCTGTGTGAACTCATGTAGGTGTTCCTGCTCTGGCAGGGGGATTGGACTGGATGATCTTTTGAGGTCCCTTCCAATCCCTGACATTCTGTGATTCTGTGATAAAATCCATATAATGTTTCTACTCCATACAGAATAAACATAAATGCAGAGACAGAGAATTTTAATTATGAGATATCATTATCCTTCATCTGCCTGCTCACCATGACGGAAAAATACTATATTGCATTTGAGAAAAAGAATCTGATACTTGAAGGTTACTACACTGAAAAACACAGGGGAGCATTATTCTTGCAGCGTTTGATGAAATATACTGTAAAAGTGAAAATCAAATGAAATTAACCACCTTTTCTGTCTTTTGAATTTAATAAAATTTGCAAGCTTCTAGATCAAGCTATTAGTTTCAATTTGCCCACTAACTCATGCACAGAAAGGAAATTTTTTTAGACAGTTAAACAACCTTGTCAATTAGATGTTTAATGAATTAAGATGAACTGAAAGACATTCTTAACTGGCATCTGTTGATAAAAGAGTAGCTACATTTCTTGAAATTGCAGTGATCACTAATGAGTACTCTGATAGAACTAATTGAGTTTGTTTATTTAAGACCAAACTGCAACTTGTGACCCTGATGTCATCTGGAAGTTACAATGAAAATCCCTGAGTGAAACTTTAAATTCTGCTGTGTGATGAGACATACTAAAACTTTAGTGGTTGAATGAAACTAGCTAAATTTGTATGAAATTGCTTTGGGGTTTTTTCTAAAGCATGTCCTATTTAATCACAACCTTTACTGTTCATGTTTGCTAGGCAAGCATGAACAGCATGTTTGCTATGGCTTCTAATGTCAAATGTATAAATATGTTGTATCTTAGTGCTTTAAAACCTGGGTTTATTGCTTTCACAATTTTTCTTTGCTAATACTAACATTATCTTGTGTGTTTCCTGCAGATATCAATGAATGTGAAGCCGAACCCTGCAAGAATGGTGGAATCTGTACAGATCTTGTTGCCAACTATTCCTGTGAATGTCCAGGGGAATTTATGGGAAGAAACTGCCAACAGAGTAAGTATTGCATGTTTTTACATCTATATTTTTAAATAAAATATATAAATATTTAATTTTGCAGAAACAACTGTAGTATACTATGGAAATAGTTCTCTACTCTACAAATATGTAATGCTCAAATAGCCATCTTATTTTTTTCAAAATGGAGGAAATTTAAGAGATCAAATCTGTCATGTATTCAGGTAAGGCATCTGACATGATGAAAACATTTTCAAAAATGCATAATTATTATCTGAAGTCAAACAAGAGGGAGTAAAGTAGGAAACAAAAACTGATTCAGGCTCAGGGTTCATCTCACCAAATTGCTGTCTTACACACCAACTATTGGAATATATCAACAGAGTAGGGCAAAAATATGTCACTTTCTCTTACGTGTCTCTAGCTTCTGAAAGTTGGATCACTGGTTTACAGAGAAGTCATTAGTGGAGTTCCTCCAGGATCTGTCCTGGGAACAATCTCAAATTATATAATAACATTGACTATGAGTGCACTATCAAGGTCTGATTCATAAAGCTGTTACTACAAAGGTGTTCTTCACATATTAAAGACTAGGTAATCTTGAGGACCAAAATGATAAAAATATAATAAGATGCTATGGTACAAAATGCCATATATCTTAACAGTTAATAACAGATGTTAGGGGCTCATGGATTTTAAATACTGCAGAGAAGAAGGCCTGTGTGTTTTTATCAAACAAAGGATGCTAATATGGTGTTGTGGAAAAAGCTAATGTAATCCCAAGATATGTAAAGCTTTTCTCCTAAAGAGAAAAAGGAAAGTATTTATGTATTGACATTTGTAGTATTGGATACTATATTCAAAACACCTGAAATTCTGGAGTCATCTACATTCAAGAAAGGAGTTTTCTAGTTCAGGCAAGATCTACTATGTGTAGCAGGAAAAACTTTAAAAAAACAAATGTTGTGAGTTGAATGCTAAATAAATAAAACCATAACAAAACTGAAGAATGTGATTCATTCTACAGTCTGTCCTTCTGGGTCATACTTGAGGGATTTACACAGGTAAGCCAGTCACCTAGTCAAATGATCTTTCTGAAGATGATTCTATAGGTAAATGGTGACAACTGTGACCCAGGACTGCATTGTCTAGCCTATAAAGAACACTAAATTATTTTAAAGGATAATTTTGTTGAGTGTTAAAGAATGTTTGTAATTATGAAAAGGCTCTATACAACAGTCACATTGCTGTGGTGTAGAAATCAAGGACAGTGAGTTTTAAAATGTGCTTTGCAGTAACTATTAATTCGTCAGCTGCAAAGTGTATACAGGCTGAGAGAGCTGGGGCTGTTCAGCCTGGAGAAGAGAAGGCCCCAGGGTGACCTTTATTGTGGCCTTTCAGTACTTGAAGGGGGGCTATAGCAAGGCTTGGGAAGGACTCTACTAGAGAGTGTAGTGATAGGATGAGGGGTAATGGCTTTAAACCGGAAGAGGGTAGGTTTAAATTAGATATCAGGAAGAAATTCTTTGCTGTGAGGGTGATGAGACACTGGAACAGGTTGGCCAGAGAAACTGTGGCTGCTCCTCCCTGGAAGTGTTCAAGGCCAGGCTGGATGAGGCTTTGAGTAACCTGGTCTAGTGGAAGGTGTCCACCACCACCAATCTGGTGTCTGCAGGACGGTATCATGGGAGGAATGTGAAATCAGATGTGCTTTGAAGACTGAAAAGTAATACATTACTTAATTTGGTAATTAGAACATGATACGCAATGTAAATATTTCAATACCTCCGTTATATGACTCTTTATACTCATATTATTCAGCTAAGCCTATGAAGAGTTATCAATAAATAACAGATAATTAAGTATGGGAATAATCTTTGTACTGACTGTAATCACTGAACTACCCCTGTTCAGGAAAGTCAATACATTCTTCTAATACTATGGCATAGTTCACAAACTTTTAGCATACATCTACTTTAGAGCTAGCTTTAGCACAGCTAGCATTAAAATGATAACTTTTCTTTTTATACCCCCAGTATGATTGTGCATTATACTGGTTCCCAGAGCAGGGCTTGTAAATATCCTTTTCTTCATAAGAAGTTTAGTTATGTCATCATACCTAATTATGTAATTACAAGTAGTAATTACACATTATAATTACACCATTAGAGTTTTACACATATTTACTGTAATCACATAATTAAATACTGTTACGCTAATTATGTAAATTACTGATTGCTGTCTCAGAATTACCTCACAAAACTGAAAGATCGCTAATCCACATCACAGAATATTTGAAATATCCTAGATCGAGAATAAAAAAGGCAAAAATACATCGTGCAGTCCATTCTCCTGTCATCGCAACCTCGTCCCCCAGGATGATTTTTCTAATAGTATGTCTAGTTTGATAACTCAAATACCAATGTTTTGTAATAATGACTTGCCATGTTACTCATCAACTTGAAGTAGTTTATGTCAGACTGTTTTTCCTAGTGCTCCAACTAATTGTTCTCTCTTTTTTTAATTCCACCATTTAATTCTAACATAATTAATTTCTCTTAGCTAATCTCCTAAATAATTCCCTTCCATTTTATCTCATGTGTAGCACTTTCCAGGCATGAGACAACTGTGGTATTACAGCCAAGTCCTGCAAGCCTTGTGGGAAACCCACCCAAAATCCTTCTGAGTAGTCCCAAGAGCCTCTCCTAATTAGTGCAGCTGAAGTGAGAGGGAAAGGCTTGTCTGGAATGAAATACTAAAATAGCAGTAGAAAGCCCAGTGAGCTTGGAATCGTATTTGGTCCACCTTCACCATTTTCTGAGTCTCCTTCTGCTGTGGATGAAGTTTGGAGTTGCTGTCTAGGGACTCAGCCATGAAGTAAAGTTCTCAGAAGACACAGAGGTAATCTCCTGGCCACCTTTACAGCCCAGCAATGGTTCTGCTCCTTTGGAGCCTTCTGTTTTATTTACAAATCCTTCTCATTTTGACACACTGGCCTGACCTCTCATTTCTTTTCCGGAGAGACTTGAACTAAATCGTCTTTCTTTCTTATTAGCTTCTGTCATCTTTAGGCATTAGGGCATAAATTATACTTAAACCAGCTGCTTCTTAGTGTTAGAAAGCACTGGATGAGGTGAAGCCAAAGTTATGTGGAGTGCAAGAGCACTGATAGCTTCAAAACATATTCAGTTGCTCTGGAATAAGCTTATGAACCTGTTAAGAGATACTTCGCTGAGCATCTGTTATTTACAAAATTTGCCTGCAGATGTTTATTAAACAGAGAATAGAAAGAGAGCACCTTTTCCCATCCTCTGAAAGCAAAAGCTAAACTATATTTATTCCATATTACTTTGCAGATTTCTTAAGGCCTCAGCATTTCCTTGATGCAGCTGCATCTCCTTCTGTTCTTGAACTGTCTGAACCTATTTCTCGCTTCTGTGCTGAATTCAAGCTATCAATTATGATTACCTCCATTACAGCTTTCCTTTGTCTTGGAGCCTCTATAAATAAGTACTGCTTCCAAGACAGATTCTCCTGTGGTTGAAGTTTTTGCTTTCTGGATCACAAAATTTTCTTGCAGGCAACGGGGAGCCACTTTCATCAGTATCAGACTGTTTGCATTATTCAGTACAAATCTGTATTGTCAAAATCTCCCATGGGCAACATGTATTGTGAATTGCAATAATTTGTGAGGAGTTCCACAGGTAATTTTTGGTCACTTCTTTCTATCTAGCAGATGGTGCTATACAGTGGGCATGTCACAATTTCACTATTGTGCATTTTGGAGCTGTATTTTGCTGATTGCCAAGAGTTGCTGCCATTAAAGCATATGGCAAAATTCCTCATGCTTTTTCTTTAAAGATATAGCTCAAATTAGTCGCTGTAATTATTTTTACATATGCTATGGCCCCTTCACCTCCTTTTCTATGTATTCCACATGCCCGTATGCAGGAGGACAGCATTCAGAGCAAGTGCACCAATTTAGCTTGTCTAGCATGTCAGAAATCCCGCTAAGCATTGTACCTTCACATTATTTTCATTTGTTTCCTGTGCTTTATGTTTTAGTACACTAATGTGTTTATATTGCACTCGGTCATCTCCTGCCTTCCTCTCTGTGGAAATCCAAGTGGCATTTTTTTGTTTAAATTAAAATGCCCGTTCTTTTAGTGTCATTTTTACTTAAAAATTCTCTAAAGATCTGACAGATCTAGACATAAAGAGATTTTCAAGAGTTCTGCTTACACACAGCCTCATAGTCCCAGGCTAGATGACATCATCTAGAGCATTCTGATGCACTATGATTTTAGAAGTTTCTTTGTTTCAGAATTTTTCCCAGGAATACAGGACATCTGCAACTTGCGTGATTTGTAAACAGTTTCACAATATATTCTGAAGACTGTATTGCTTCTTTTGGTGTCTCCTGTATTTCACTTACAAGTACGTTTTCAAGGCAGTATCCTCACTTATTGGGACTTTTTGGCTTCAGGTGCTTTGAACTCTTCTGCTTGATGCTCACAGTCTTCAGTGAGTCTTGGGTATCTCTGTCTTTCCCAGCTGCAGCTCTTATCAGCCTTGGCTCAGCAGGGTTCAGGGTTCAGAAAACCTCCGAGCTTAGGTTCAGAAAAACCCTGTGTAAAACAAGCGTCACAGAATGAGGGCATAAAAAGTGCACAGGCAAAATAAAACAGTTTATTAAACAGTGAAAAGCTATGTTTTCAGAGGGAAGCTCTAGCTAGATTTCTAGATGACCTGTAGATTATGACTTTAACTGAATCAATACAAGTTTCCTGTTACTCTCTTTCCAATTTATTAAATAAATTAGGTCTTGTAATTGCCTTTAAATTCCAAAAATTTCCAGATAGATTTTCAGGTTTTGTCAGGGAATTGGACAAAAAGCCCCTACCTCTGTTTTTCATTGTGTCATACTGTAAAGTAATAATTCCTTGAAAACTGACACAAATCAGCTCTGCAACTACCTGAAGGAGCCTTTGCTTCAGCTCTTCTTTGCTTTTCTTGCTGCTTTTGTGGCTGCTTATTCTGGGCTGCAGTTTTACTCATTTACCTTGTTGTCCTGGCAAAAACTCACCTAGAAAATAAAAAAGGTAATTAATGAACCAGATCAGTTCTTTCATCCAGTGGACTTCATGGCCACACAAATATCAGGCTGGTACAAAGGAATGGCAGGGGACAGAGCCTGGGCATGAAATCAAGACTTAACACAAGTTAAAAATGTTAATTAAGGCACAGTTAGATCAAGAGAGTAGAAACTGTTCTTTAATTCATATTCAAAGAAAAAAAAAAAAAAAAATTATATTTTTCTTGGTGTGTTTCTCTTCAAAGATCATAAAATTTAAAAGCTAGACTTCTCAGCTCATTTGCCAAGGATATAATGAATAAACATTCAGTAAATATATACATTCTTGTTCATCATTATTTAGATGACAAGTTCAGGATTTGCATGGAACAATTAAGGAGATTTTAGATTTTATAGCCATGTGAATATGTGAGTGTGTGTAGGTATATGTATATACAAATATTACCCTTAGAGAATTTTTTTTAATGTACCTAGGGTAGCTAATTTATCATTCATATTTTGTCCTCGCTGGTTTAGGGAATAACATGTGGTTTATCTCAGACAAAAGGACGAATGGGAAAATTTTTGTGCTGAGAAGAAATATATCAGTTTAATATAAAGTTGCTGGTAATACTTGATTTATGACCTCCCTGAATGAAACAAGTATCTTAGAACAGAAATATATTAGAAATACATCTTGAAAGTACAAGGGGGAAAACTTTTACATGTTAAATATGACTTTAACCCATGTAATTCATGGGTAAACAAAGGTATAGGTAATTTGTCATGTCCTTGTTTGAACATGCTGTAAGAATAAAAACAGAAATTATTTAAGAGGTTAAATAAATGCTGAAAGACAGGCTAAATGTATCACTGGGAAGGGTGATGCTTTATATACATTTTTAACTACTTCATCTACTCATGGATGGAACAAATTTCTATATTTGCATTGTACAAAACCCATCTTGAATCTCTTGCTGAAACTAAAGAGGATTGCTGAGGCTACACTATTCTGGGAATATAGTCTGGCTAGCATTTCTGTGTGGTGTACTGGTATGAAAGTGCAAAGAGGCAGAAAATGTTATAGAAATGGCAGAACATGTTAAAATTGAAATGTTCTCCCAGGCATTTCAATGACCTAGTGAGAAATATTAATCAAGCTCTAACACTTCTAATATTGAGTCTTCAAACAACAAAGCACACTCTGGCCCTTCTGCTGCAGACCTTCTTTGTTGAGGCATCACGTGTAAGACACAAAGGTGTGCAAAATTAGGCTCAACAGCTAAGAATTGTAGTTCTTCCTTTCAACACAATAGGAAAATGAGACTAATCTTTCAGTGTTTGATGTTGAAACGATGTCCTCAGCCCCATGCCTTCAGGTACATTTTCATCTTGCTGCAGTTATACTCTACAGCAATGTCTACCTTTGAAAATTCATTTCTCAATATCTTACTTTGGTTAGGCAGTAAAGGAAATGATCTTTATTCAGACATCTGACAGAAAGTCATTGTAAAATATTCAGACAAGCCCTTACGACCCAACAGGCATATTTTACACATTTAATCGTCTTCTTACTACACAAGTCATCTACTGTAGTAGTATTTTTTTGAGTTCTGTCAATAAATACAATATGAACTCAACCCTATTTTCAGGCATCTACAGCTTGACTTTGTAACATCTCATTTTTAGCTTGAACCACCTTGTTGTGGTGACTTTCTTGCCATTTTTTCTTGCTTAAACCTACTGATCTGCTTTTCTCAGGCTTTGTGTCATTCTTGACTCATGGTGCCTCTCAATTACCCTTAGTGAAGAGGCAGGAATGTTGCATTGGTGTCAGGGATTCCTTCCTCAACCTGTCTTCTACCTGTCTGTTCTTCCTACTGTGGCAGCAATACAACCTTACCTTTTCAGTAACATAGAATCACAGACATTCACAAAAAGTAGAGGAGAAAAAAATACTTGTAAATTTAATCCACTATTCCTGTGTTGGAAAAAGTTTTATGTGCATTTTTATGCCATCACATAGGCATTAAGCCTGTGACAATGCATATTTCAGCATTTCTAAGCCTTAAAAGAAAAAATAACAACACACCATTATTCTCAAAGTAGCCTCCATAGCTCTTAAGTTCCTGGTCTGGTCAATAAGGCACATTCCTTTTTTCACATCCTCAAAGAAATGAAAAGTAATTTGCAGGTAAGGAATTGGTACTATAAAAGAAATAAAAGAGAGACTGTAACCAGCAGAAGAAAGCTGAAAACAAATCATCAATTACTATGACCAAAAAAAAACCCCTTCAAAGTATGGAAAAACACCAAAAGCACTAATGATTATAAATATATGAAAAGAACAATTTACAGCTGCAGTAGATTCAACAGAGTTCCCAATAGCCAAGTCACAAGACCATTTTTTTTTTCACCTTTAGGTGCTAGTCCAATGGGAAAATATCTTATTTCAAGGCTTAGTATTTAGAAGATATAGGCCATTTATTTCAAAATAGATTAGTCATGGAGGGTGGCTTGCTATCTGATATAGTCTGGTCTAGTCTTCTGCTTCCCTTTTGTGGACACAGAAATGAGCAATGAGAAGAAAATAATCTTTAGAGCCGTACAAACTCCTTATAGTGAAACTGCCTTGAGGTTTGCAGTAGTTAACAAACTAGGCACAGAGTAGAATGGCAGGTGAGTAAGGCATAAACCTGCAAAAGTTGTAGGTTTGATTCACATTTTGGAGATTCATTTGGATTTGGAATTCAAGCCAAGCTGTGAAAGATGAAAACCTATGTGAACTAAAGAGAAAATGGAATACAACATGATTACATGAGCCCTAAATTAACTAAAATCTCCAGGCTCGGCACAGCTCCCACCTGCAGTTTTCAGAAGGAGAAGGAAATGCAATATGTTCAGCGATCAGCTTCCCACTGAGGCAAGATTCACAGCTCCTGCTGCTTTGGACAGACGGATAGTCCAGCAAAGCTCCTGTTCCAGGCATTGGTGCAGCGATGTGTAAGATACCTAGGAGGGGAATGAGCGATGCTAGTAGGTCCCATCTCTTTTAGTTCTTGACCACCACCATGCATATTTGTTGTGTTCCATTAGATGATCCAAGGACTTACAAAAAATTCAGAATATCTCCAGCATCTTATCATTGGTTGTGATAGAAGGCAAAGCAGCATGTCATTCATCACAGCTTAAGTCTACTTTCTAGTCTCTTCAGGGTTCATAACGGGATGACAGTCACTCTTTACCTGTCAGATCAGAAGCAAATGGCATACCTCCCTGGCTGCAGCAGCTGCACAGCAGCGGCCATCATCCCAAGAACCGCCACGTGTGGATGCATCCCTGCAGCTTGGAGGATCAGCAGCCACAATGTTAATTACTCAAGGCTGTCACTGCTTCAAAATAAATGAGGATATGAACAGATATTAAAAATTCAGTGGCAACGCAATGTTGAGAGAGAAAGAAAGGCTTCGTGTCTTTGTGTCACAGTGTATGTAAATTGAGATTCAGAAGGGTGCGAGTGAGTTTTTGGATTGAAGTAGAGTTAAAACTTTAACAATTCACAACTGCCATAAAGGATTATTACTTTGCTGAGAAAGGCTGATGGAATTACTCTCAGCTCAAGCCCTTTTCCTTTGTATCAGTGGATGTTTTCTAATATTAACGCTAAAGGTAGTTTGGCCAGCTCTTGATATGATGTAGGTACTTAGCAATTTTGTTTACAGAAAAGAATGACACAAAAAAATTACCATTTAGAACTGATGGAGAGATTAATGTCCATTACTTATCCAGCAAAATCTGTTTGATAGAGCTCACCCATAAATATGATTTTCCTTTGTTGGCAAGTCTGTATGGTTGATTGCTACATTGCATGCCTTCACTGAGGATCAGTTTCAATGTGTAGTTTGTAATATTCTATTCATTGTTATCCTAATAGTTTAAATTCCTATTTATGCACCTATGGCTGAAACCTAATTTTGTAATTACTCTGTTCCTATTTTTATTCAATTCACTTTTACTTATCCATATTTTAAAATTTCATCTGAGGCATATCATAAAAAGTAACTGTTGCAATTCATTACATCAAAGTTAGAGAAAAGCAAATATTGCTGGCAAAAATATTCCCCAGTACTCTTTCAACTTTGAAAGCAAATTTTAAACCTTAGATCTACTGTGTGCAAATATGATAAGGGTGGTGAAATACTGGAACAAGTTGCCCAGAATGGTGGTAGAAGATGCCCTGTCTCTGGAAACATTCAAGGTCAGGTTGGATGGGGCTTTGAGCAACCTGATTGAGTAGAAGATGTCCCTGCTTATTGCAAATTTGGGTATGGTATTTCATTCATTTTTAGACATAGGAAGTTTTTCTCGGATACAAAGTGTCGGAAGGCAAATCCTCAAGAATTAAATTCCTCTACCAAAGCACATGCTGGAATCCATTCAGCCTCTTTTCATCTCTGCTGAAGTTGGTAGTGGATCTCCCACTGAATTCTCTGCAAGCAAGATGGGGCAAAAGTTAAACTATGTCTTCTAAAAGCTGTGCTTTAGTCTTAAGACATACAAATGTAACTGCTGGAATTAAAATATGATTTACTATTGAAGTGTAGTGTGTTTGGCCCTTTCACCTAAGAAATTAAATCTTTCTATCATCAAGTGCACCTTGATTTAAAGCCTGAAATACTAGATTTTTTGATGCTGCTCATTATTAATATTTAGTGATAGAGAATCCTAATTTCATATACTTTAAAAGTGGGATTTGAGTCAATATGGAAGACCTAATTGGCAGTCATCATGACATCTGTGTCGCCTTTGCTATGTCTGCAAAGTACAAGGAGAAAAAGAACCCAAGGAATTCACTGAGACAGATTACTGGGTAGAGAGTTGTGTAAGTTAGACAGTATGAACAGTTAAGGAAAAGTGTAATTTTTGTGAACAGCAAAATATTCACCTGCCAGCAGCGCCCATGAATAAGAATGTAATACAGAAGAGTGTTTCCTCTTGGGAAAGCAGAGATGTCACAACACTTCTGTGACCCGAGAAGGGGCCTGAGGAAAAGCAGATTCCAGTCTCTGATGTTACTGGCATCTTTTATGCATGGTGGAGCACTTTCAGAAGACAGTGTGAGTCGCAGTGCATAATTCCTAGTACGTCAGGGGCTGGGTATGAATAACATTATTTCAAATTCGATCAGATAAGGAAGGAATTTGATTCTCTTAAAGTAGCTACTAGTCTTGTTCACTTTAACTTTACAACTCCTGAAAGGCATATAAACCTTCAACTCAAGCTCCTGCATTTTCCAAAATGCAATTCACTCTTCTTCGAGCTGTTAGATGCAAATGCATGCCTGCTGAAGAGATACTGTAGTTACTTGCACACATTCCTCCTTGTTCTAAGTTTTGCATTTAGTGCTGAGATGAGGTCCTCTTGTGCAAAAAGTCTTTATAGAACTGATTATGATGACTGAGATCTCTCTTTGTAGTTATAATAGCCATTTCCAAGTTCAACATTGCGTAGGCACATTTTAGGGGTTTTTTCATAGATGCAGTATCCTCCATTTGTGTACATTGAGGTTCACCTGTCACCCTTTTGACCACTAATTCAGTTTTGTGTCATTCAGGAGCTGCTCATCATTAGAGTGGCATTTGATCAAGAGAGCTTAGTAGCTTCAAAGTGGACAGTTTCCCCATTCATACTTTCCTCTAGGTCACTGATGAGTAAAACTGACTCCAGCAATGATCCTCAGGGGATCCCACTGCTAACATTTCATCCTGAAAAGCTGCTTCCTGTTCTTTAATTAGACTTCTGTCTATAGCAGGGCCTTTCTCCACTCCCTGGCAAAAGCCTTTCATGTGGAACCTTATGAAATGCTCTGAAAGTCCAAGTACACTGTTTCCATGTATGCTGTATTTCCTTTAACCCTACACATATTTTCACCATTAAAGAACTCCATCAGGTGAGGCAGGATTGCCATTTACAGAAGTCATGTTGGCTCTTTCCCAATAAATTATCTTTATCCAGGTAATTAGTGATCTTAATTATAGACTCAGCATCTTATGAGATGTCTAAGCTGATTCACCTGCATGTAGTTCCCACAGTGCACCTTAGAGCTGTTTTTTGTAGATGGGAGTGGAGCACTGATCTATCAGTGCCACTCTGCAGTGCCTAAATCTACCTGTTTCATCTAGGCACTATTCCTAAAAACATTAGTCATAAAATCACATTACCACTGGAAAAAATAAGTCATTATTAGGTGCAGAAAGAACTCAAAAATCCTTTTGCTTCCACTTTTTAAATCCTCAGGCTACCTAAGAGTTGCCTTTGTTTTCAATCTGTGTCCTCACCACAGAGCTTGTAGAGCAAGTAAAGGACAAAAGTGAATTTTACAACCTTACTATAAAAGTATGAAGAGAGGATTTGGTAATGGAAGGGTATGATAGTCACTTAGCAGTAATGGCACTGTTGAGAAGTAGAACGTAACAGTCAATTTCTTTACATTTTATTAGATCTGATAGCCATTGCTTACACACGTGAACCGTGTTGACCAGTATGATAACAGTGCAATGTGCTACTGTTGGCTGGATTGCTACATCAGCATAAAAAGCATTTAATCTCTTTGGACTTATCAGTAAATAGGTAGCAATTCTTCCCATTACTGTCTGAAAAGCTGTCTTCTGTTGCATGGAACATAACTAATCGCTTCATTTTCATGTCACCTCCTAGAGACTTGAAGCTTAACAAAACATCATTTGAAAAGTTGGCTTGTCTGGAAGTGTCTGTGTGCTTATTAGCCGCTACTGATGCAAATAGGTAAAGATGTTGCCTTTGACATACAGTATTTTATGTGAAGGCATGAAACAAGATTAATCATTCTCTTCACCTCACTGCTGCAGTACCACACTGCCTACTGACATACTTGGAATCACACTTCAGAAATCACAGTAATAATAATTACAACGTTAATAGGTCAGGAAAATCTGTTTTGTTTTGTTTAAAATCTGTGAAGCAAACTTAGGGAGATAAATGTTTTCTGTTAATCAGATTACAGAGCTAAATGGCTCTATAAATTCATCATGGCTGGGCAAAAATGTGATATTCCATTGTGTAATTAGGAGTCACCTAGAATTTATAAATTCTGTGATATTAAGTTTTTTGTCTATGATAGATAAAACTATCTGAAATAGTCACTAACATTTTGTGTTTTACAAGTCTACTGAAATGCAAAATAAAATGGGGGTTGTATATTCTATTTTGTGTTTTCATTTTGCATTGTGATGGGCTAGAAAGGGGAACACATGATCAGTTACCTTGTCTCAAGTGGAAGTGCTGATTAAATTCCTTCAATGGGAATTAAAACATTGATTTGGTCTTGCCCATAGGATTTGTCTTCAGAACAACAATTAACATGAGTTGCTACAACCAAGTATCTCAATATCACTCAGATCAGAACATTGGATTGTGAAAAAAACACTTGAGGTACACATAGTAAGCAAAGAATTTGATTAGCTGCAGGATGACTGAAATAGCCAATAGCTAAAATAACGCGAAGCTGAGCTTGTGGTTTGCAGCTGTGTCCCTGCTATGTTATGGCTCACCAGCGATCTTCCAACTCCACTGCATACAATGAGAGGTTGAATAGCTCAAGTCCAAAGCACTTCACTTAGAGATTTTTAGGTATGGGTAAATGTAAACCTAGATTTATAGCTAATGTGGGTGCAGTAGTATTCCATCCCTTTTGGACAACGGTGATTTTAATATTCATGTTGGAGATCTGCAGAATTTCAAAATTTAAAAAGTCAATGTTCCAGACAAATCTGTTAGAATTTAGGATTCATTCTAAGTGAAAATCTGCCTCTCTGTGGGAGAGACTGTAGAGGGCTTAGGCTTTGTTTGTTTTTAAAAGTGATACTTTAAAGAGATGCCATAAGAAATAATAGATGTTGATGCAGGAAAAAAAAAACCTGTCATGAACTCTAAAGCAGATGAGGTGTCAGTAAGAATGTAGGAATATACCTATTGCATCTATGTAATCTCCAGCTATATTGGTACACTGTAATCAGTGCTTTTGGACTGCTGAATCCAAGCCATGAAACAATTAATCAGATATTGAGTTGGGATATGTGACTGTCCTTCACAATACCTCCACACAATATGTTTGCTCTGTACGACTGAAGTAAACTGAATGTACAAAGCCGAACAGAGTGTTTTCAGTCACTTAAGAATTTAGGTCTTCCTCAGTCTGTCATAGTGTATTACAAATATGGTCTGCATACATATGCAAAGATAGCATCTTCTGGAAAATGAAAAGTCTCCTTGTGCTTCTACCTTCTACTGGAAATTGAAATGTAATTCCTACAACTATTATAATTTGGTATAGGAAAACAGACAGAATTTCTGTATGTCAGGTATCATTCTAACAGACTGGGACTGACTGGGTCTGAAATATATTCATACTTTACTTTTTCAAAATATTGGGACTGCATTTGTATAAAGTGTTGTGCTTATAAGAGGCTCCCAAGAAGCAAAAAAAAATGCTAAATCAATGAACAGATTATTTATTATTATTTCATATATGTATAATACTGGATAAAGTGTCAGGAGCAAATCCTCACCCAAATCAATAACACTCTAAAGTCAACAGAATAACGTCAGATTATTCCTACTCAAGAACAGCTCCTCTGTGCTGGTTTGACACCAGTCTGTGAGCATTGATCTGAAAAGAATCTGGAGTCAGCACTATTTGGAATCAGAGCGTCACAGGAAGGCGGAGGTTGGCAGGGTCCTCTGGAGGTTGTCTAGTCCATCCCCTCCTGCTCAGGCAGGGCCTCCTAGAGCCAGTTACCCAGGGTTATGTCCAGTCAGGGTTTTAGTATTTCCATATATGGGGCTCCACAGCCTCATGTGAATGGTCAAACACTGGACAACCTGTTCCAGTGTTTGACCATTCTCACAGTAAAAAAACCACACCAACCCAAAGCTTTTTTTCTTGCATTCAGATAAATTTCCTGGTTTGTTTGGTTTTTTAAATTTGTTCCCATTGCCTCTTGTACCATCAGTGGGCACCACTAAGGAGAGTCTGGCTCCTTTGTATTTATTCCCTCCTATTAGACATTGATAAGATCCCCCTGAGCAGTCCCAGCTCTCTCAGCCTCTCCTTGTAGATCAGATGCTCCAGTCCATTAGCCATCACAGCCCTGCACTGGATTGACTCAAAAAATTCCATGTCTTCCTAATAGTGAGGAGCCCAGCACCCCAGATGTGTCTCCCCAGTGCTGAGTGGAGAGGAAGGATCAGCTCCCTTGACCTGCTGGCAGTGTAGCCCAGGAAGCTGTTGGCCTCCTGTGCCATGAAGTTTCATTGTTGTCTCATGTTCAACATGTTGAACCAGGACCCCCAGGTCCTTTTCTGCCAAGCTGTTGTCCAGATGATCAGCCCCCAGCATGTTCTGGTAAATGGGGTTGTTCTTCCCCAGAGGTAGAGGCAGGACTTGGCACTTCCCCTTGTTGAACTTCATGAGATTCCTGTTCAGCCCATTTCTCCAACTTGTTGAGGTCCTTCTGGCTGGCAGCACACCCATCTGCTGTATCAGCCAATCCTCCCAGTTGTGCATCATCTGCCAAGTTGGTGAGGGTGTGCTCTGCCCTAGTTCCTGGGTCATTAACGAGGATGTTGAACAGTGTTGGCCCCTATATTGACCCCAGGGATTCACTATCAGTGACTTTAGATGTAATATAGACAGAATGGGAAGTCACTTGGTATTTCTCTGGTAATAGCTTTCTGAGGTTTGATATATTGATATTTCTGAGGTATTTCTGCTTGAATCACTTGTTAATTCCAATTCTGAGGTCACATGACCTTCTTGTGATCGTATTTTTCAACAGTCTGGAAAGTTGTTTATTTACTCTTATGCTCATCTCTTCCTTGGCATCTATTTTTCAAAGACTTTTTTGCATAAAGCCCTTGTATGTTAACTATCTAGTAAATCTAGCTTTGCAGAAAAAATTATCATCATATATTTTAAAAATAATGTTTTTTTCAGTGTTTTTAAAATGTATCTGATTCATTTCACTTAACTGTAACCTCTTAAACCTAGGCACTAAGTTGAAGATAGTGCTTTAGGATTGTTCCTTGGTCAGTAGAATCAGAAAAGATGATTACATCTGTCTTAAACACTTTCTTAACAGATAATAGAATCATGGAACTCACGGTTTAGAGTTGCCTGTTTCTTCCCACAGATGACAGAAAGAGCCTACACAGCTAGTTCAGGATAGATATGTGACTTCTAGATGGCTGAAGTGGGTCCCTGAATTGTATCCATTATATCTGCTTTATTTAGTTAGCTATTTTTAGATATAAACACTTTGTAATAACGTCCTCCTTATGGTGAAAAGAGATGTTGATAGGGGGGAAAAAAGTATCTATATACACAGATGTGTTGGGTTTGGGCAGGGGGTGGGGGGCGGGGAGTATTTTTTTGGTAATGGGGGAAGGGCCACCTTGTGAGAACAAAAAGCTCCCATGGCTCCAAGGCAGAGACCCCCCAGCCCAGGCTGGGCCAATGGGCAGTAGAGAAACGCCTCTGGGAATCCATAGTTGTGAGGGGAAGGACTGTCCTGAAAAGAAGGTGGAGAGAACCTGGAGGAGAGGCCATTGACCTGAACAGAAGACCATCAGCCTAAACAAAGGACAGACAGGCAGAGAGAGCTTCGTTTCTGGAGGAAAAGACAGAGACCCACACGCAGTTCTGCCATATGGAGTAGGAGAAGACAGAGTTCCCTGCAGCCCATGGACATCCAACAGCGAAGCAGAGACCCATGTGTAGGCCATGGAGGACTCCACACTGGAGCAGAGAAGCTGAGCCTGAGTCAAGTGTGACTGCAATTGGGACCCCAAGAGTCGCTCACTGCCAGAGCGGGAGTGGACCCCCAGAGTGGGAGGGTGAGTCTGCAGTCCATGGATGTCCCCATGACAGAGCTGGGAGCTGAGCCCCAAGAGGTCCGTGACTCCAGGGGAAGCTGCTCTGGAACATCTTGTTCCTGGACTTCCATGCTGGGAAGAGCAGCAGAGGTGACCTGGCTGAACCCCCATTCCCCGTCCCCTGTGCCACTGCGGGGAGGGTAGAGAAATGGGGAGCAAAGTGATTGGAGCCCGGGAAGAAGGGAGGGGTGGGGGAAGGTGTTGTAAGATGGGGTTGTTATGTCTACTTAGATGAATGGCAATGAATTAAATTGATTTTTCTTCCCCAAGTTGAGTCTGTTTTGCCTGTGACCATCACTGGTGAATGAGCCCTCCCTGTCCTTCATTCCTAACCCCATGCCCCCTGTGTTGTGTCTCCCATCCCACCTCACTGGGTGGGGGGAGTGAGTGCAGGGCCACATGGTCCCACTGTGGGTCAAACCACCACAACAGATTTGATTAGTGTTAAAATACATCATGGAGTCACAAATTCTCTGTTTCATTTTACCCAATTGCTTTTTCTGTACATAGGTGGAGATAACTTTTTGAATCTTCTTTCTTGATTTTTTCCACCCTAATAGGAGTCCATGACCTTTAAATTAATTCTGTATTTTTAACAAGGCTTCAAGCCCTGATCCTTAAAGCTTCTTTACTTGAATATGAGGTTATACCTACATCAAATGGCTTCCAGGAACAAGATATAAACGCTGATATATGAATTTCCAGTTATTAAAAAGGTAGATGTGTTATAGAAGAAGATTGAAACAGTTAGAAACCATAAGAACTGCTGTTTCTGGGTAGTCATATTTAAATAACAGTCATTTGCATGCAGTTTGTGTTCAGTACTGTGGATGTAGCTCATATTTAGCATGTCACTTCAGCAGTATATTGTAGGATATTGCCATCTTTTTACTTCTTTCTGAAGAATATCTATTCCATTGTAATGTAGAATTCATATTAGTGCTGCTAGTAGTTTTTAAACAATTTCGATGACTACATCTTGTAACTAGTAATATTGTCATTTCTAGGAAGAGTTGCTGTTCCTATGGGGAGAAAAAGAAAAAAAAACAAAAAGAAAAAAAAAAGAAAAAAGAAAAAAACAACCCACCAAACCACAAAAACAGAAAGAATGTCTCTAGGCAGCAAAATGAGATTTGCCACTTGAAAAGCAAATACTCTTGTCCTGGCAAGTGAACATTCTCATTGTCAAACTGGCTTGCAGGAATGCTAATTATATTGATGTTGTAATCCCACTGATTTCCATTGTAAACCTGCTAGAAAAATGCCGATTGTCTTTCAGTGTAACTCTATCTTGTCTTTCCAGTTTTACTTCCAAGAGAAGATTTAGGTTTGGTTTTTGTGGGGTTTTTTCTTGTTTGGTTTTTTTTTATTATTTTAAGTTGCTTTTTGGAGCAAGCATATTTTGAGAAGAAGCAAACTTTAAGCACATAGATACATATGTCACAAGCTTTAAAAGCACTTTAAAAGAAAAAAAAATAGTATCATCATCTGATTGCTTTAACTAATTCAGAGAATCAGACAGAACTCCAAAACAGCTGGTAAGAATCCAGGTATTTCACCTCTCCTGATAGGATTTAACTAAAGTTATAAAGGAACTTAGTGACCTTTCCTGTTCAATTAACACCTTTTAAATTAGCATTCCCACCAGCCAGCACAACTGTGAGTGTGCATTTGCCTTAGCAGGTCACTCCAGTTTAGAGGCAGGATATGAACTTTCCAAGTGGTGAACCTCATTTTGCAGCACTGGTATGAATTTTCTTTGCTTTGCACTTTTTTTCCTGGGAGTGCTGATAATTCCTGGAAATTGTATTACTAGTTTAAGTTGTATTCATCCACTCTATTTAAAAATTACTAGTTTTCTAGTACAGATGTTGCACTGTGATGGAAAAGAACATGTCCTTTTGAATGAACTTAGGGAGAAGATATACTACAGTATAATGCATTTGCCACATAGGTAAAATTTTTGTCTGTGTTGCATGTTCCATAGACAAAACCCAGACTGCATGTCAGTAAAGACAACTAAATGTAAATATAAAACCAAGGAACACTGAAGGAAGTTGTCTGTAACTATCTTGAAATCAGGCTAAATTTCTGCAGAACACTGTGTCTCAGTGGCAAATTTCCTAACAGCTGGAAAGCTGCTGAGTTTATATCAGTTTCCTATCAATACCCAAGGAGGGGAGACATGCACAGATTGCAGAGGGTTCAGCAGCAGCAAATAAAAAAGATTTTTTTTTTTTAATCCAGTTGGGTTCCTAATTGCATTTTTATATGCCTAAGTCATGCTTAAATTGTTAATTGGCTGTACTCTGTGCCACAACCATTTACAATAGCTAGAAGTAAAGGAGGTAATTAATAGATCCACAACTGCACAAATCTCCTCCAACTGCAGCTGCCCAAGTCCATATCCACCAAAACATCTTGGGATTGTTAAATAGAACTTGGAATCACATATCTTTTAATGTCATTGCAATCTAAGATAATAATAATAATAAGTTACTGTTCTGCAGCAGTTACAGGCTATGGTTTCTGTCTCTGCCCTTCCTTAAGTAAGTATGACCACATGGCAATTACTGCAGTTGGGTCACAACAACCCCACTCAACACTACAGACTTGGGGAAAGGTGGCTGGAGAGCTGCCTGGGGGAAAAGGACCTGGGAGTGTTGGTTGACAGCAGCTGAATATGAGTCAGCAGTGTGCCCAGGTGGCCAAGAAGGCTAACAGCTCCTGGTTTGTGTCAGAAACAGCCAAGCCAGCAGGACCAGGGAAGTCATCCTTCCCCTGTTACTCAGCACTGCTGAGGCCGCACCTTGAATACTGCGTCCAGTTTTGGGCCCCTCATTACAAGATGGACATTGAGGCACTGGAGCATGTCCAGAGAAGGGCAACGGAGCTGGGAAAGGGTCTGGAGCACAAGTCTGATGAGAAGTGTCTGAGGGAACTGGGATTGTTTAGCCTGGAGAAAAGGAGACTGAGGGGAGACCTCATCACTCTTTACAACTGCCTGAAAGGACACTGTAGTGAGGTGTGGGTTGGTCTCTTCTCTCAAGTAACTAGTGACAGGACAAGAGGAAATGGCCTCAAGTTGCACTAGGGAGGATTTAGATTGGGTATTAGGAAAAATTTATGTACCGGTAGAGTGGTCAAGCACTGGAGTAGGCTGCCCAGGGAAGTGGTGGAGTCACCTTCCCTGGAGGTGGCACTTCATGGACACGGTTTAGTGGACATGGTGGTGTTGGTTTGACAGTTTGACTTGATGATCTTAGAGTTCTTTTCCAGCCTTAATGATTCCATGATTGTATAATTTCTGTTTCAATCAGATTAATTTTAGTAGTGTTTAAGTGGCTATGACTTATATAAAACTGGTTAATGTTAATACTCAAACATGGTAGAAATGCTATTTTTCCTTGTGCCAACTTGAAAGGTAAAATTAATTTTTCATATAAAGGATATGTCTATATGAGAGCTCAGCAGAGGAGTTTGATTAACTAAATGCCCTACTGCAACATAATTTAATCTTAAAAAAAAAAAAATCATAATTGCTGCTTGAAAGCAAAACAAAATAAAGATAATGTGTATCACAATTTTTGAATGCTGTAACTTGAATAGTGCTATAAACTCAGAGGAAGCATTTTGGTTTTGGTAGGTAGAAATCAGTGCTTGTCCTTTCTGAAATCAGCATAGAGTGATAGTAGATTTCTCTTGAGGCTGTAAATTGAACATATGGTGCATCACACTGAAGGTTCACCCAGTCATTTTTCTGGGTTCTAAAGTCTCCCCTGGATTTCGGGTTATGCCTCCAGTTAGTCCAGTAACCCAGAGGGCAAGGACAGCTGTGCTCCTCCACATTGTGCTACACTGTGTGCTGTGATTATTTGGCATCACCAGATAGAAAAGAGAATAGGAGAGGAAACAAATACACTAAAGGCTATTTAAAAAAGAAGACATTGTCCACATTCATAGAATCAGGACAGGAAATAATAAATTGAATAAGAAAGATTTCCAGCTGGACTTTAATCGAACACCACCTTTGAAAAAGGCATTCAGCAAACGTTTGTCAAGAATGGCATGGCTGTAATGTAGTAGACATGACTTGGGTAGAAGCTTTTCCAGATCATTTGAAGCCGTGTTTTATTCTGATAGGAATCCACAAACAGTGCCTCTTCCCAGACCAGTTCCATTAAAAGCGTTTTGAACATGCCTAGGGATGCTGTCAATAACGTTAATATGATGGAGTTCAGCACAGAATATTGCAACAACAGTCACTTCATGGAGGAATACTGAAAAGCTTATTTTTAGATAAGATTTTAGGTAGGGGATTTTAGATACAACCTTTTTTGAGCATAAGAATAACCATGCTGGGTCTGATGACAGTACAATAGTCCTGCCTTGGAAGTTATCTGAAGTGAATGCTTAATAAATAAATATAATGAAAGGGACAAGCATTAAGTGATGATTCTCCCATTGTATTTTCCTTGCTTCCAGCAGTCTTCAGTTTAGGGAGTTCCTAAATCACAAGTTGTATCTTCCTTAAATTTTATTCCTGTCGGATAGGTCCCCTCTTCAGCTGTGCTGTATAGTGCAGTTCCCCAGAGATTAGTCCCTGTGATTTTTGTGGGGAATTTACAATCCTGTCCACTCTACTTGGAGAACAGAATGGAGAAATTGCCAAACTAGAACTAAGCAAATTAGTCCTGAATAACAACCCTCAATTTCAGACACAGCAGTATATAAAAAAGACTAATCTGCTTTCAGTGTCTGAGCCCTTATCTCCATATGCTCCTGTGCTGTGGTAGAAGTACAAGTTTTTGCAGACTTGCTCAGTATAGAAAATCCCTCTGGATGACCATCAAAGGAATGTGAATCCCAGTCTGGGGACTACAGGCCAGTGTAGGAAAATGCTTGTAGTCAGAGAGATGAATTTTCTGTGTGAAGGAACAAGAAGAAATAGGAAGCTGAAGCCTAGATTGCATGATAGGGAGCTTATTTATGTATCAGCATTAATTACTACAATGTCAGAGATCATCTGTAATCTTATTGTGCAATGGTGAAGTTGGCAGTTGGGGACCATCATGTCACTAAAGCCATGAGAGGGTCCACTGACACCTCTAGTACGAAGGGAAGTTGTGTCTCCCATCTACCTCTTTGCAAAAGCACTTTACACGGTATTTATAAAGAAGAGAGAGATTTCTCATTGTCGTGTCATGGTTGTGAAAAAACAAGCCCTACAGGAACATTGCTTCATGTATTGCATATGTTTGGACAATTTAATAGCAGACTGCAAAATGATTGTCCGTATCCATCTAACCAGCTCCTATAAAAACAAATTCACTGTTATCAGAAGAGAGCTATCTTTGACAGAACAAACTGAGCAAGGGTGTGTGGGTGGCAGGAGGAACAAGAAGAAACAGGAGGCTGAAGCCTAGATTGTATGTTGGGAGCTTATGCATGTATCAGCATTAATTACTGCAATATCAGAGGTCATCTGTAATCCCATTGTCAGGGTTTGTGTTTGGCACAATTACCATGCTATGTTAAGCACTGCCAGAGTAATCTCATTCCAGAAAATGAGGTGCTTGGAGAAAGAGTGGATTGCAGATGTCTAAAGCAGATTTGTTTTCTGCATGCCTTCAATTTTGCATCTGTTTGTTTTGATGACGTTAGCTAGAGACAAACCAACAGAGGAAATAAAAGCTATATATTCATGCTGCAAAAGCAGACATGTTTAGTCGTCAATAACAAGAAATCTTTTTCTTCTGTTAGCGGAGATATAATCCTCACATTTTCAAGCAATTTTTAAACCATTTGGAGGTTTTGCTTAATTTGTGGATTGACATTAAAGTAGAAGTCCAAATTAAATATGCTCAAGTAAATATACTCAAGTAGCATGTTTACCCAGTGCTTTCTGTTTATTATCTGCTACTGCAGTAATTCTTTATCTTAAAGTTGTTTGTTCTTCCTCTATTAGAGAGGGAATCAGTGACATTTTTCTCTATTCTAATTTATCTCTGAAGAGATATCAGTGTAAAACACAGTAAGCTAACTGTCATCTTTTTCCATTTTGTTTTGCAGAAATATTTTTGTTCAGGTGGAGGGATTTGTTGTAATAAATAAGGATGGAAATGCAGAACTCATCTTTTGTCTGGGGAGCTGTTTGATCCCCATACACTTGGTCTACAAGTGAAATCTAGACTGATAATCATTTGCTTTGTGGTGCAAAATGGTACACAACATTTCAGATCTCGTTGAGATTATAAAAGAAACCTTCAAAGCAGTTTTATACCCATGACATCTTCATGTTAGTTGGTGGGATTTCTTAGGAGAGCTGAAAAGATATAAATAACTCCTTCACTTTTCCTGTGTGGCTGACTTTTCCTGTCCTTCACTGGATCCATTCACAGTCACGTAGCTCATGGACAATGGGGCATTATGAGCATAGTTTTGTGTTTGATGAGAACAAGAGAAGTGTCAAAAGGGTTTTATTTAATGCATACCAGTTGTCACTGTAGAATTAAAACCAATATTGCTTGAATTAATATTTTGCTATTTAATGACACTAAAATAACAGCTCCAGATGACAAAATCTTTCTTGTGAATCTGTATCATGAACCTTCAAGCAGCTTTTTAATTGCTGGTTTGCTGGGGGTTTTTTTTACTTACTTTCATCAAGCTGATTGTCATATCCCAGTGTGTCAGCATTAACTAATGAAAATGGTTTTCTATTTAATAACTGACATTGACCAGACTGAATTGCACAGAGTCACTGTAGTGATATTATTACTCCCTTGGAGACCGCAGTTTCCCAAGCTGTCATGATTTTTGTTAAATGAACTGTTGATTTAGTGGAATCAGATATATAACAACAAAATATAATACAGCTTGTACTTGTTCTGCAAAATATGTATCTCAGTTTTCTTTAAAAGATGATCTCCAAAAGCTGTATTTGCTTGTTTCCTTCATTGTTAGTAGTCAATGGCTTATCATAGCCCTTAAGCACTAAAAGAAATAATTGATAACTTAACTTGAAGGAAAATATTGGTTGTGTCTCAAATTGAATACCTAAATTGAATAAGCTAGTCTGTAACCAGTCCTTTGCTGATATGAGGGGGGTTATTCCACTGTGAGTTTTCAAGCCAAGTAAATTTCTTGAGAATTTAGAGAGTGATAGCAACGTTAGAGCTTTTGTAAGGAGAAAGCATGACTAGCAAATCTACTGGAGTATTTGGAAGAAATTAATGAGCATATGGCTAAGGAAAGTCCATTTGCTCTGTGGCATTTGACTATCCAAAAATGTGTTCAACTGTTTCCTTTCAACAGATAAAAGAAAATAAATTGAAAAGTTTTCTTGTAGAGTAACATCTGATTTAAAACCAGGAACAGAATAAAGATTGAGTAAATGGGTAGATTTAACAGTGGAAGGAGCTTACTCAGAGTCCTAGCAAAACCTCTGCTGGCTAATCAATAAACAGGAAAGAGAGTAAAATGCTCTGATAATTTAAGAAATGTACCTAGCATTATTAAAATGGACTGAAATACAGATTGACCTGGCTATGAAGCAGAAGATTAAATTCAATGTGGTAAAGTTCAAGGTAAGACTACTCAAAAAAAACCCCAAAACGCTCATGATGCATAAGGAGGTATCTTAAGTTTCAGGAAGATAAAGCCTTGGGTGGGCTTCCTCAAGGCCTGTCTGCCAGGTTTGTGCAGGAAATCGCTCAATTCATCAGCATTCTTATGGTCAGAGTAGGATTGTATTGCAAATTCTGAGGTTTGGAACTTAATCCGGGCTTCCCACCCCATGAACATAATCTGATGTCCTTCAGGGCAGTGAAAAAAAATAGTCCTCTAAAGACAAGTCTTAGTGCTGTGTATATATTTGTTACCTTGTAAAGCTAGTATTGTTTAGAAATTATTATTCAGTCTCATATTTCCTATGCATTTCATGTTGTTACGCTTGAACTGAACACTGAAGGAGAAAGCATCTCTAATGTGGTAACTTTAATTTTAAGAGTGCTAAATTTTGTGTTTAACTCACAATGAATAATTGACAAACACATGACAAACCAAGACTGGAACTGCAATTAAAACAAGAACTTGTACAATGAAGTGCCTATTCCCTGAAGGTAGAGATTTGCTTTGGATTTCAAGAATAATCCTCCTAAAGCTAAAGAAGGTAAACACTTCTGACCATATATGGCCATGACTGACAGAATTAAGTGCTGTGCTTGGTGATTTAACTGCCTCCAATTTAGAAAGGAGAAATCACTTTCTCTTATAAGGAATTCACACGTTATTTCAAATACCATTTAATGTACCTCAAGCATGAGAACTAATATACCTTCAAATCAAAACTTTCCACAAAGTTTTGAACCTTAATCAGAGGCTGACAAGCAAAAAAAAAAAAAATTTTTTTAAAATGCCTATAGATCAAGGGCCTTTGCATCAAATTCATCTTCTTCTTTTGAAAATTATCTGCTAAAGCCAAATACCTTTATTCTGGACCCCACTCAGAACTGGTCCTGATACATGCTGGGACCCTGTCCTCATGCACACATTTTTCCCATTAGGTCACTGAATAACACTGGCAGGGCTGGCAACTGTCCTCATCCCTGTGCTCCTCACCATGAGAGGAGAATATATATGCAGAGAATATAGCTGTATGCTCTATATCCATATAAAACACCTGCAATGCCTCCATTTTCACCTCCCCTTGGAAACCTCTCTTCTGTTTTCTCACATCTCTATTTTGAAATACTTCTCAATCTATACCAGCTGTTAGGGGTGGCTAGTTTCATGGTAAGCTGTAGTTAAGTGTCTGTGTTTGTGAGTTACAGGTACATCTAGACACACCTGTGTGCACTTTCTTTCCCATTATGAAATGACAAAGGTATTTTAATAAGTTAATCTTAGAAACTTCTGAAAATATGCAATTTTCTAGAGAAAGTAGAGTATTTTACCTCTGGCTTGCAAGGAGATATAGCAGTTTATACACCAAAGGAATTTATTCTGACTGGATGAGAATATTTCAGAAAGAGAGTTAAGATTTGAATAGGTCTTTCAATTTTTAAGTAATGCATTGTAATGCAATTAAAAGTGACACTTTTCCAACATACGTGGGGTTTTTGAATGCATCCTATATTGTGTGCTGGTGACAAAGAGTCTGTTTTCTTCTGACGCTACTATGTGCCTGGCACAGCAGCAGGAGGAAGCTGCATTTTGTTGTATTTTGTGCAGCATGAACAGAGTTGCTAGTCAAATCCTGAATGCATTGCCTCAATTGTTGGGTGATATGCGACAAAGAAAAGCAGAACTAGGACTTTAGATTCTTGCTGAGCTTGTTGGACTGTTGCAAATGTGGATGAAGTCATCGTATGGTGCAAGTCAGTCATTAATTTCAGTGGGCCAGTGAAATTTCATTTAAGCATATCTTGAAAGTAAAACAGCTTTTCCATTTAAGAAGTAACACATTCAGAACCCCACCTGTGTAGGGATTTTAGTTTATCTTTTTAGAGCGCAAGCGTGTGCTTGTCTGTGGCCCTTGCTCTATAATCAACTTAAAGCTGCAATTTAGTTTGTTTTTGTCTCCATTATCAGTGACACGCAATACCCAAGGATGGTATTGCTAGTGACTCCCAGCACTGTCTTCCTGCTTCTGCCAAAAGGAGCAAATTGCACTGGTCACTTTTTCTTCTCTGTACCTTTAAATTAATGAGGAATTAAATTATTTGTGACTTTCTGCCCATATGGTGTAAGGATTTCATAGCACTACCATTTCAGAGTTCGTTCTCGGGTGCTGCTTAAGGTGAAATGCTGCCAGGCTTCTGGGAAATTCTAAAGTGTAGGTAAACGTCTGCTCTACCCTGTTGTGCTCAAAATTGCTGGAGTGCAGTTGACCCACAAAGCAGGAGATCTTTTGGGCAACTGATCAAGATCAGCTGCTACAATAGTTCCTGCAATTAACTTCTTTTTATACTCTGCATCAAAACTGAATTGAGAAAAAAAATCTTAGTTACTTGAAAGTGGTTGGAGGTATTTCATAGTAGGTAGACTGCCAGTCATTTGCATATAATGAATTTTCAAGTTTTCTCTGGATTGCTCACAATAACTGAATACTCTTATTTGTATCCAGTGGGAATGACTTCAGAAAACAGTGTATGCAGAAATATCTTGACTTGAAATATTTTGCATCTACAAGTATTTCAGGTGAATAAATTAATGATGAATACCACACATAAAATTATGAACGTTTTAACAATGCAGTTAAATACATACTTTGTGGTTTGGTGATTAGTTGTATAGGACCTTAAACTATTTTTAATGTAACTGAACAATATCATGTGTCTAGGTTCATATATGGAACAGCAATATGGAACTTTCCAGTAATTACAGAACTTAAAATTTACTTTTAGCAGTTATTTCAATACTTTAATCTAAGGATCATTTTCTTTCATTGTATCTGTAAAACCCAAACTCACAATTCTTCAGATGTAATGAAGTCAAATAAATTGAAAGCTTAATCTGTTTCATTCATTTTGTAATTGGAATAGTTATTTACAAGCAATATTTTGTACTTTTTCTTTTTTTTCATTTCTGCAAAAATAAGATGCTACGCAAGAGCTTTAAATCTCTTCTGATAACATATTTGACATGACATTTTTGATCTGTTTGTGTGCTATTTGTAGTTACAGCCACTTGAGACTCAGAAGAGTTGATAATTTCAGTTGCATTAATTTTTTCTTGTTTCCATTCGCAGGATGCTCTGGCCCACTAGGGATAGAAGGAGGAATTGTGTCAAACCAACAAATTACTGCGTCATCCACTCATCGAGCTCTTTTTGGACTTCAGAAATGGTACCCATACTATGCACGACTTAATAAGAAAGGTCTTGTGAATGCTTGGACTGCTGCGGAAAATGACAGATGGCCATGGATTCAGGTAACAGATGGAGCTGAAGAGGGAAAGATTTTCCTTGGTTCAATTGCCAGAGTCACTTAAGAAAGTGATGAAGACAAGTGGTGAACTAACAGCTAGATTCTTCTTCACTGTCAGAAAAGTAGCCTAGACTAAAAGGGACTACTTAGTTACAAAACAGTAATAATCTTGAATTTATAAATGCACAAATCTTTTTATTTAAATAATGTGTGCATGTGTTCCATTGTGGTTCTAAACCATGGAAGCAAATTTATACTCTTTTCAAGGAAGCTGTTTTCTACATATGTTAACATTTGCTCATTATGTCCTTAGTAGCATTTTGCAGCAATATCTCGTGATGGAGATACTTTGACACACGCAGCCTTCCTTAGGCATCATTGTAGAGTTCTTTAATGTGGTTTTGGCTGTATCAGGGCCTGCAGGAATAGTTTGTCCTTTCTGCTAAGCTGCTCTGGGCACTCAGGTTAAGCATTGTGTGCATCATGCTGGAAGTAACAAGAACTGTTTTAATTAAGGTTGAAATAGCTGTTAGTTCAACCACATCTGTGAGGCTGAAAATACACTTTTTTTTTTAATTTACAGTCAAGGATGTTGTCACTAGAATGATTCAAATGGCAGTATCCTCTTTGTGGATTGGATTTCTCTGCACCCAGCAAATGACTTCAGTAAAAGTCATGAAGATGTGAATATGAAGTCCTGTGGCTATATTTTAATGAAGATTATTATTATCTAGTGATTGCTGTAGATAATGGTGTTTTGATGATATGTGGATTGGGCTGAGCTTTGGTATTTTCAGCTGTTAGTTGATAAAGGTGATGTTAGTTGTTTATGGGAAAACCTTTTGTACTAATCAGTATAATGAGTATGCAAAGAGAGTTCTTCCCTCCCAGTGAACTGACCACAGGAGAAACAAGATGGTAGTTGAGCATCTTGTCTACCAGTGCGAAGCTGAACTGTCTGTATGTCCCTTGGGCTTATCAGACACAGTCGTCTTCTTTTGTGATTTTTCTGAATGGTTCCCAGATTTTTTGGGGAAAAATGTACAGGATTACCTGTTCATTTTTCTTGTCTGGAGAGCAGGCACAAAGCTCTGTTTGATGAAGTTTTCTGAAACTGGTGTGATGAGAATGTTGGATTTTGTCAGTTCTGAAAAATGAAGCCTGTATTAGTGTTTGTTATTCACTGTGGAGTGAAAACACAAAGGCCTTTCAATGTATCTTATGTCAGTTTCCTTTTGTAAAGACCAGAGAGGTTAGGAAGTCTGTAAAATTTATACATTACAAAAAGAACTGGTGAGAATAACGCCAAGGGACTTGAGCAGAATTATTTTCACAGGAGTACAAAACTAATGTAACTTTAATGGATAATGAAAAAGTCAGTGTTACAGTAGATTTTGCACTGCTTTAGAGTGTGGGCTTTATTAAATGAGCTGGAGAAAAAAAAAGAAAATCATTTAGCATTGGGGCCTTAGACATGTCTTTACTAGGAGATGAACTGGATGGGGATGGTTTATCATCTGTTGGCTTGGCAAAGACACCACTCACTGTGGAGGCAGCTGTGATGCAGCTGTGCCAGTTTCTACCCAAACCAGAGTTATGTCTGCCTTGGACTTTGCTCCCAGGGAAGTCTTCCTTTTGCTCTTACCTGAAAGGAGGGTTAGACCAATGAAGAAAATGTGTCTATGAATCTCAGCCCAAAGTATCGAGTTTGAACAATTTGTTTGTGCCAATCCTCTGCAGGTTATTCTGTAATTTCAACAACCATAGTATGTAAGGACTTTTTGGAAGCTAATTAATTGATATGAGTAATATGTAATAAGCACCTAGCATTCTATTATTTTTCTAATAGTTTTTCTTTAAAAATAAACTTTGGTCTGTAGTTTTCACAAAAATTGCCAAGTATTTAATTTTTCCTTTTAGTTTGGAGTAAAAATAAAAGTACTCTGTCATTTAAAAACAGTAGTTTAAATCTTGAGAGAAATTTTTTTTCCGTTTTCTGAAGACTTTTCTCCTTAAAACACCTGGGAACAGGAAATCTAAATTTGTCAGGGAGATGGTATTTGTAGAGAAAAAGTGCTTTTAAGTCTTCTGCAGAAACCCCGTTTTGATTTGGCAAGGATACAGACCTCCACAAACTCACATTTTATGTACTGCATAGTAGTTCTTTACATCAGAGCACTGTCTTGTTCTTCAAGCATGAAATGCACTCTAAAAGACAGACTCTACCTGACCCTTTTATAGGTGAACATTTTCTGTTGAGGGAAGAGGAGAAGCAGAAATCCCTAATCTTATTTTTGCACAGCTTCTGTAAAGGCCAGGGAGATACTTCGTAAGCATTTGTGGAAGGTTACAAAAAGTCATCCCACTCTGATTTGTGCTAAGTTTCTGGCTACCTTCCTTCTGATCTTGTAGGAGAAATGCTCACTCTAACAACAGTCTAGTTTTTACTTTCTTTTTCATATCACCAGCTTCTTCCCGGATCCTAATGTGAAGGGTCTATATATGGGACCTTTTCCATGCTGGTCCCAGTGACAAAGGAACTGGTCCAGAAGATGGCTTCTGGAAAATAATGTGGATGTTTGACAGAGATTAAGTGGAAAGTTACAAAGCAAGAAACTCAATTTTTAGGAAATTTAAATTAACATTCTGTGCACTGAACCTGAAGCAGTAGCCTGTTACCCTGTGATAGTTTCTAATGCTGGATAAATTCTAAAAGAATCTGTGTATAATGGGCAAAGTCTCCCAAAGTTTAAGTATGTACAGGCCTGTAGCTATTTTTGCCTTATTCCATCATTATCAATTTTCATTGTCTTTTAATTTCTTTATTTATATGCAGCTTGGCAAATGAGAGGTTTGAACGCATTGCTTATAACTCATTTGTAATGAGTGCAGTTTTTTTCTCTAATCTTTCAGGTGTCTGACACACATGAACTAATTAGTATGCAATTTCACTTTCCTGCGTTCTCCCAATGAACTGAAAATTGAAATTGCCATTTTAAATTTACACTCTCAGCATGTAATTAGTAATGGCACTACAATGCTTGTAATTGGCTTGTGATTTAAAGGGTCAGTGACCATGTTTTTGAAAGCAAATTAAAGACAGAGTAAGTCATATCTCCCTTTTAAAGTTCTGCTGACCTCTGTTTCTCCTCATAGGTTGACTATGATAAAATAGCACTTGTGTATACTGTTTACCACTTTATTAGTGACACTAACTTTTAATGTTTCCAAATACAATGAGAAAAAAAATCTCAGACTTCTATTTTTCATTTTGTTCCTGACATATAACCAAAACAGTCACTGAACTTGTTCTGGTAACAAGTCTTTTTTGTCAAAACTCTTTTTTTTTTTTTTTTTTTTTTTTTTTTTTTTTTTTTTTTTCGTTTTAAGAGAGCACTGATTTATCTTCTCTGTTTTGTCCTTTTGCATTCATGGCTGCAAAATATACTGTTACTTTTTATTCTCATTCCACTTCAACTCTACTCCTTCCTTTCACAGATATATATATATGGGGTTTTTTTCTTTATATATATACTTTTTCTCAAGGCAGGATGGCCATGGGCAGGATTGTTGCTTCTATTCTCTACCATACTCAAAGCCATAGTAACTGTTAATTTCTAGCACAAACCTGCTAGCAGCACCTTCAAAATGTTACTCCTCTCTAGTGATTTCTAACCTAGGGATCCATGTGTATACCCTTACATTTCTTCTTGTCTCCACCCAAACTTAATATTTCTTAACTCATTTTTCCCCTATTCGTGGCAGGTTTTCCTTTCCTTCCATTAAATATTATAATTTTTAAATCACTGCAGTTAATACACTGTATTACTATAATACACAAAAATTTCAGTCATGGTGGATATGCCAAAAATGCACAAACTGGAATGTCATGACAAACACTGTAAGACAAGACAGAATAATTTGGTATAGCTAGCAATGTGAGGACTGGTCTACAGTACTGAAATCTGAAGTTGTGCAGTTAAAATGTATAAATAACTTTGGTTGGCAGAATGATGGTCTCTCAGAGATGAGAGAGCAAGGCGGGTGAATGTTGTCCTGTAAGATAACAGTCTTGCTTCTTTAGAATTTTAGAGTATGTATGGTCTTTTTTTGTTCTGCAAATAATACAGTTGCAATGGGTTCTCAATCCATAGATGAACCTTCCTAAATGTTAATTTGCCCAACAACAGTAAGACTTATACCACCTTCATCAGGGAGCCTGGAGTGGAGAAGAAGCTCACAGCAGAGCTTCAGTGGGCAGGCTGGGCTGGTCAGGTGGTCGGTCAGTGCACCAAGGACCCCTAAGAATATCAACTTCAGAAATACATGACAGTCTTAGAAGAGCATAAGAAGATGGATAAAGGCATAGAAGAGGTATAGGGTAGAAGATGTAAGGTTGGACAGCAAAAAGCTGGGTGTGCAGTAAAGTCTCATGATTAGCATTACACAGCAAAGGTTGGTACATTTGGCAGAGTTGGTGTTTCAAGTCAGGAGGGGTCAGGGAAGGTTTTGATTAAGGAAGGGGTGAGGTAGATTGGGTTTTCTGGTCCTGTGTCCAGTCGATTAAGCAAGGAGTGGAGGAGATCAGTGCCTGCTGTTTCCCATGTAATTGCTGCTGTTGTACGGTGACTGAGCTATCACGTCTGAGAACAAGAGATCCCTTAACTTCTGCTCATCTTCTGAGTGTGATTGTGAAGAGGATACCTGTGAGGAATGTACCTGATGATGAAATAATTGGAGTGGTGTACAAGAGACTACCAGCTCTTTTTAAAGTGCTTTGTAATCTTTTAGACATGGAATTTTTTACAAGGTCAGTATTAATGCACAGGCACCAAGAGCATATTTGGGCATACCTCAAATCTGGAGAATATTAAGGCAATGAACTAATTACTGGGTGTCATACCAGCATGTGGTAACTATGATTGAACACTTGAACTGTTGCTGGAGATTGTTGTGTATAAATACAATTTATTAAATAGAAAAATTAAAAAGCCATATTTTTTATCCCTCTTTAAAATAGCAGGAACTGTTTCTCCAGACACTTCAATTTGGCTACCAATTGGCTTTTAGATAAAATATTAAAATATTTAATTTTATTATTGTAAGAATGAGGAAGAATCATTTAGAAAACAGCTGGACTGCTCAGTTTGGTTGCAAAATCAAAAACTGGGAAATAAAGTTGATTCAGATTGAGTAGTTATATTTTTCCCCGTAGTTTTTATTGCATGCAAATATAGCCAAAATGTGTTTAGAGGGGTTTTTTTTTCCGCTTTAAATAATTAATCCCTTTCCAGCTGTATTTCATATTGTTATTTTTTTGGGTGGTCAAATTTTGCACCTCTTGTGTGATTTCAAAATAGAAAAGCCAGAAGTCTTATTCAGAGTATATGAAAAGAGCATTCTAATTCTAGTATTTTTCTAATTTCTTCTCTAAATGGCTTTTCTGAAACTATATGCCAAAGTTCAGATGAAACTTCTTATTTTGAGATACAACAGTTTGATGGAGAATGTGCCCAACTTCTACTTGGTAATTTGAATATATTGTCTAAATTAAAATACATGGAGTTTATTTACTTTTGCCTTCTCAATGCATGTGTGTTTTAAATAATACTTTCTTCTTTTTTAATAACTTTGCACAGTTCTAAAATTCTTCATTATATTTCTTGAAACTGTGAGCACATAGTCTTCCTTTAGAGACTCTTAATAAAATGGTGACCTGTGATGGAAAGGAATCTACCCCAGCAGATTCAGGGTAAAATGTTCCCAGGCCCCTGGGTAATTTAGAATTTTAAGGTCAATTAAGTCCAGTTAGAGCCACAAAAATGTAGTTCGTGTAAACCTTGTTCCTACAGCAGAAATCAGAGCTATTAATTAGGGACCAATACGTTGGGCATCCCATGAAATGCAGGGAAATGTCCAGTGCCTTGAAGGGTGTGTGCAGAGCCAGTGTGCTGCATGGGTGATGGCCATGTTCATCCAGAGAAAACAGAGCACAAAAGTCTTCCTTAAGTTTTGCCCTTACACAACACTCACTAAACATATATCTAAAAAGGACTAAACAGTGTACTGGTATGTTTACATTAAAGTAGTTTAAGCAGGGTAAGACAAGAATTGAGCAGCACAGTGCTTAGGATACTTGTTTGAGAGAATTTAAATTCTAGTTTCTACTTCAGAAGCCATACTGGTTCTTTATTTAGTGCTTACTGATAATGTTTTTTGTTTTGGTTTGTTTTTTTGTTTGTTTTTAAAGTCTAAATATATTGGAATATTGTTTCTGATAGGTATAACATATGTTTCCATTTGTGGCTTAATCTGATTTTTATGCAAGTGTCTGCCACACCACCTTTGGTTTCAATCCCATCTCTGGTTCTCAGATTCACATTCTGGTCGCTCGCAGTCCCTAATACTGCCATAGTTAATTGTGTGTCTGTGAATCTCACAAACCTAATCATAACTACCATGACACATGAAAAATGTACTTGTATTAAAGAGTTTCTAAGTTCCATCTTTCTTATCCCCAAGCAGGAATCAATAGTGCTGGGTTGTTTCCTCAAAGAAAGGCAAGGAAAAAATTAGCAGCTTCCACATCAAGAACTTCCAAATAGCAAGTATACACCAGGTGATAGCTATTTGCTATTAAAATGTTAAAACGCAAAATACACAGAGGTCTTGCAGAACATTCATTCAAACATCTGTTACTAAGAGCTCTAAGCAAACTACCATCTGTCAAACCATTCATTTTGTCAAAGTTCATTTCCTCATTCATGAGTACTGTTGTATCAGCTTCCAAAAATACCTGTCATCATAGATTAAATATTTAATATTACTTAATATAGCTCTCAGCTTAGTATAATGTAGCCAAGTGAACCTTATGAAATACAATCACAGAGTCGTCATGTAAGGTGACTCGAACCATATAGAAAGACTTAATCTGCTATGTTAAAAGCTGAAAAAAACATTAAGGCTCTGAATTTTTTGCCAGTAATCCAAAATTTGACTTAGTACCATAGAAAGATTTCTTTGGGGGATATTGATGAGTGGCAATAAGTACCTGAAAGCTTTTGGCAGGGGAGAACAGAAACTAATAATGAAAGTGCAGTTGAATTATTTCAAAACTATCCCACACAGGACCTTCGAACTGCAGGAACTGGAAGAGATCTTTAGCTGGTTAAAGTCTACCATAAGATCACTGACTTCAGTGAACTCAATATCAATGTCAGGTAGCTACAGATCTCCCTCAACTTGTATGCATTTGGCTTACAGGCTAAAAATATAATTTATCTACTCAAAATAGATAAGAAAACAAAAAGACTGGGAGCCTATTTCTTAGTGTAATCATCCAGATATTCCCTTGTGTCTTCATAACTTGGTATGTATTTGATATCATCTTCTATCTCCTAGTGTCATTCTTTGTAGACGCAAACACCCACACATAGGCATATTCAAACAACTTTTGATTGAGGTTTTGGCTACACAAAAGCAGTCAGTTCAGAGTTAGCATCCCCATGGCAACAGAAACTTGATGCTGTTATAAACACTATCCATAACATGCTCTGTCAGCCTGCATGCCAGCTTTCCTTAATTACTCCATCTAATATGGCTGAACGGCTGAAGTAACAGGACTTCTAAACGCATTGTTTCATGCATCTGTAACACCATCTATTTTGACTTAATGATTTTTCACATTTGTCATCCTGCTATTAAAAGTAATCAAACTAGCAAGTGGTGACACACTGAAATGAGCAAATGTGTGTCTGTCTGGTTTCTTGTGTCGATAATATGTTGCATGTGGAGATGCCCTAGTGCATTTGTGGTGGCTCACCAACAGTGAGAGAGTGATGTGTGGGCATAATAATCCTCCTGTGGGGAGAACAGCTTCTACGTCTGTAAGATGATACTATGTGATAGTCAAACAAATCATATTTTTTGTTGAAAACACCCACTTTCAAAACTGGCAAAGTAAATGATTCTCACTTATGGTTAGTCTTCTGCTGGGCTTGACTTCTAGAAAAAATCTGTTTCATGTTACTTCATTACAGCTAAGGTTCGGGAAACAAAGTTCAAGAAAAAGTAAAATTACATGCCCGTATATTAAGATTTTGTGTATTTGTGGTACCGAGGCATGTATATCATAGATATAAAGAGTTATAGAATGGTTAGCGTTGGAAGGGACCTTTGAAGGCCATCTAGTCCAACCCCCCTGCAGTGAACAGGGACATCTTCAACCAGATCAGGTTGCTCACAGCCCCGTCCAGCCTGACCTTGAGTGTTTCCAGGGATGACGCATCTACCACCTCTCTGGGCAACCTATGCCAGGGTCCCACCACCATGAGTGTAAAAAATGTCTTCCTTATATCTAGTCTAAATTTGTCCTCTTTTAGTCTAAAACCACTACCCCTTGTCCCATCACTACTGGCCCTGCTAAAAAAAATGGCCCCATCTTTCTTATAGGCACCCTTCAAGTATTGAAAGGGGAAGTCTTCCTAGAGCTTTCTCTTCTCTAGGCTAAACAACCCCAACTCTGGTTGTTCTGTCGCTCAGTTCATTAAATATATATACACTTACCTCTGTGTTGATGGCCCCAGAGCAGTACATACAGGTTGAGTCCATGTGTGTGTAGGTAGGTCACAGAAGTGCAAAGCAATCTGCAGGGTGAAAATAGAGGCAAAGCCTTGATAGAGCTCTAGCTGTGGAGAAGCAAGCATGCAGTCCCTGGCTGCACCTCTGTATTGCTCTGTGATTTTACATCTGGTGGGGAAAATTTGCTGTTTTATATAGGCTGTTGGATGTACGGGAAGTAAACAGCACTATGATAGTACAGCAGAAAACAAGGGCTGAATTAAACTCATACTCCTTGACCTTCTCTGGAAATGATGACATGTGCTTGTCTCCTCAAAGAGTTTTTACTTTCAGTGGAACATCAGTTCTGTGGACTGAAAAATAGGAGTATATTTTATTCTTGCACTTTTACAACCTTCTTATTCCATGAGTGGTTAAGATGAAGAGACATCATTCAAGTCTTGAGTCTTTCAATGAGACTTTTCAGATTTTGAGGGTTTTTTCTTTGTATATTGCAAAACCAAGCAACTTTTAATGTTTTTAATCTAATCTACTGTCTGTCAACTTTTGCAAAAGAAAAAGGTATTTTGAGGAAAAATGCAGAGACAATTAAAATGGTTGGAAAGTCTCAGTGAAGGGTAACTTTTTGTGTTTATATAACTTTTTTGTCTACTGATTAATTTGAAGAGATAATGAAAAATGTATTATGAGTGTGTGTGTTGTGATTCAACCAATATTCAGCCAATTTCTTAAGGTTCAGGAGAGATTAATCATTTGAGCCACCTTTTCATTTTCTCTAATAGCGTCTGTGGGTGGAGAAATCATTTGAGTGGCATAGTCTTTTCAGCAGTCACAAAGCCATCTGTCCCCTGTGTGCTTACTAATCTACCTCTTTACTCCACTTGTGTCCATCTAAAACCTTGACCTCTCTGCCTACACAACTAGTCTCATAGCAACTAACAGATTATTCTCAAAGATGACAATATGTGGGAAGTATCGCTTTCACATACTCCTATTTTCCCATTTGTTTTTCTCCCACAAATTTTGTGATGATGTGACAGTTGCCCTGATTAGCAGCAGCACTGCCAGATCAGTCAGAAGTCCTGGTTATAGCTGGAACTTCAGTGTGCTTTGGGTTCTCTGACAACTAAAAAGACTGTACACTAAGTAGACAAGGTATTTGCAGATACATGTGAAGAGCAAAAGGATGATATGGTCAGCACAATAGGCAGCATAAAGCCAGCTGTGGCTGCCAGGCTTGTTGGAAAATAAGGTTTTAAGTAGGTATACATTGATCAAGATTACCTTGACCAAGGAAGGAAAGGGGTAAAAATGTCTATTTTATGATCTATGTTTCATTACTGGTCTGCATTTCATTACTGGATGAGGAAGGGTAGCTAAACTGTGATAGCATGAGAAGTGACTACTCACAAGGAGTCTGCAAATACAGATCTACTGTGTCGCTTGTTCCTTGTGGACTCCTCGCAAAAAATCCAGACTTTGTTTGAATTGTGGGATTTGCAGCATCTCCCAAGGCTGACATAGTCAAGATTACATAGGAAAGGAAGTCTGCCCCTTGCACAGCCCATGACAATCATGTCCTGTGGAACCACCCTTCAGGTAAACTCTTCCCCTCCCTTTGCAGTCATAATGAGTATAATTTCTGTAGGTAAGTTTCATAAAAAGAAAGACAAGGTGGTGAACTGTGATTAAGAAGTGCTCTCTGCACAGTTTGCTTGTGCACCATTTGATAGCACAATTATAACTTCCTGGGTTTATTCTGGTGAAAGAACTAAGTAGCTTTAGTTTCCCCATGTGTTAAAATAAGCTGTGAAGGGGCAATGATCACAAGACCCCAGTAGGGATCTCACACATGAAGGATCTCTAATCTCCTGCATGTTCCTCACTATTTCAGTTTTTGCTTTAGCTTCCGTCTTTCAGTTGATGGGTTTAGTTCCAGGTTCAGCTTTAATATTCAACACTAATGAAGATTTCTTCATCTGGGCAACAGACTTGTCATTTTCTAGCACATTTCCTTCTTATTTAACTTATCTTGTCTGAGAAGATACATAGGACCTAGACAAAGCCCACTGAAGTTGGAATGGAAATTCTTCCTAGTTGTCCTTGTTGGGCTTCAGGGAAGGTTGTATTGGTTATCAGAGTTTTTAGTATAGTGCATCTACCCAAGTGCCTTAAAAACAAATGGAAAGGATGCAATAGAAATTACCTCTGATATTTGCAATGGGCACATTAAGAATTTTCCCTGAATATATTTTCATGGTGATTTTAGTATTATACCTTTTGAATTTACTTCTTTTCCCGGTAGGGAAACATGATTTTTTTCATGTAGGATTAAAAGAAAAGTTCATGTTTGTTTCTGTGACCTGAGTCTATCGTCCTGTTTTCTAACCTCTGCAAGCTATTGATCAAAGCTATTTTACAAGTGGAAATACATACGGATGTTTTCTCTGACATTTTTATTTACACATTCTTTGACTGGTGCTTTAAGAGTATTCTAGTCATTGGGGAAGCTCTTCCTGGAAGGCATTAGCATGCCAAAGACAGGAAGAGTCTTCACAAGTTCAAAGTATATGAAGGAATTAATAATAGCAGTGAACGACCTTAGCGTTTCTTAGCTAACCTTAAATTGCAGGTAGTTAGTACCCATTTAGTCACAACTTTGTAAATGAGATCAAATTTTACAGGGCTACAAACCTGTGAACAACGTGAGATTGATTATGGGCCTCTTCTTGAGATGACAGTATAAATATGCCAGTATCTGAATAATTCATATCATCTAGTTAATGGCATTCATAACAACTACCTTTGGGATTAAAATAATGACTTAATAAGAAGAAAAAACAGACCAAGCAAGTTTTTAGTCTGTCTAATTATGTAAACTCTCTGAGGCATAAAGTGAAATTTCTCAACAAAAGCCAAACAAAGTGAGTGCTTTTTGGTAATATTTATAACATATGCTCCTCCATATTAGTATTACATAGGCCAAACAATCTCTGTATTTAGGTTTTCCAAACAGGTAGGGTTTAACCTATATTCTGATCTTCTCACAGAAAGACAAATTTAATTCATGGGCCAATTTGTGTCTCTAATTCAGAATACCTAACTTGAGGCATATAGTCTAACTGAAGATAGCAGAGGTGATGAATTGGTTTAGTTGGGGCTAAGCTGTAAGTGAGTACAGGGAAGACCTCAGAGATGTTTATTGTTACTGTAAGGTGTGATAGACTGCCAATGCACTCTGGAAACAACCGTATCAGGAGAGTGAATTTGCAGAGGATTTAATAGCAAAGTTATGAAGAGACTTTGCTGGATCTACATCCGTGTAATGGAAACAAAAAGGATCTGGGATCAGAAATAACTGAGTATTTAATTGGTTTGTCTGCAAGGTACAATCCCACAATCATGTTAGGAATTATTATTTGTAAAGTGACCTATAGCAAATGACTGTGTTAGGTCTCCTAGACTATCACAATTATAAGATAAAACATGTTGGCTTTTCTCCATGTAATAAACCTCCTTTCAGAATGGCAGCAACAGCTGTAGTGCTACTGTGGATAAATCACTGCATTACCTAAGCTGGATGCTAGTTAAAACACATATCACTGCTACTATGCTGACTGCATTAATGCCCTCAACTAAATCTGGAGAAGCTCCGCTGACAGTGCTGATTAGGAGAGCCCCATAAAGCCACAGACAGGCAAGATGTATGAGCACCTTACACCCAGGTGCCAGCGATGCTTTGCAACAGGGAAGATAATAGTAAGTGACCTGCTCCAACCTTCCTCAACCTCATCACGTGCCAAGTCCGACTCTGCAGCCCCTTGCTCTTGATGTGACATCAGGGTGAAACTGCAATGTTCATCTGTGTTCAGGGCCTGTAGTGTTTGAAGACAGAAAGGGAAACATGAGAGGAAGCTTTCAGTCTCACTAAATTTCTCTCTATTGAGGGATTCATGTCAAATTACTCTTTTCCTGAGTTTATTACCAACATTTCCATTGGCAAGTATCCCTATTTTTCATCAGAAAATGTATCTGTGGGTGCTTTCTATCCAGCTTTATCAGAATTATGACTTTTTTAAAAACAACAACAACAAAAATCAATCCTTCAAAAACCAGTGAAATCATCAGGGAAGGGTTGATGTAATAAATCTGTGAATGCCAGTATAACCTTGATTCCTTATTCAATCCTGGTTTTGCATGAGTAATAGTGAGTATTAGTAAAAAATTCAAATACTTTGTGCTAGAAAAGATGGAGAATTATTTATAGCAATGCTATTTTATCTCACAACTGAAACAGGTAAACACCATAGTTCTTCATAAACTGCATTTCTGTTTATGAATGAATGCTCATGTAAAACTACATTTACAGTCTCAAAGACCCAATGTTTCATGAAGGCTTTAATCTGAGCATTTCTTGGAAGTTCACTCTCAACTTATACTTCAAACAAACCTGTTCTCATGTGAAATGTTAACAGTGTTATTGCTAATAGTTCAATACCAAATGAGGGGAATATAGTTAGGTACTCTGGCCATGAGCATCACATGCGATGTCTTCCTGAAGTCATTCCATCTTTTCATCCCTCTTCTCTTCTCCAGCATGCAATAATGTAGATGAGACAGATGCAACTGATTTTTAAAATATTTTTTGTCAAGTACATAGTTTCTGCACACTGAATATACTAATGTTTGATCACAAATTAAAGAGAAATGTGACCTTCTTCCACTGGTGCTGTCCATCGTCTCTGCTGTTCTGTTACATTGACATATTATGACTGTGACTTTATAGTCTTTTTTTTGTACAATTCTAAGGTTTGTTAAGCATGCTAGGAAGTTATTTTTGGTCTTTGTTTTGTGGAGCTCTTTGGACTGTTTATTGAATGCCCTCTTGTTTTCATGGGAAACAAGCATTAAGTGGTTCCCTCCAGTCTTATGGCCTTACACTTACTCACACTTAAAAGTGAAGCTGCCCACACAACATGGAGATTTACAAGATTGGTTCTGAATTGCCTTTGAAAATTATGCATTGTATAATCTACAAAACTTGTAAAATTACCTTGCTCATATTGCCACTTTCTCTTGTGAAAATATTCTTTTTCATTTATTTTATTTCCTTTCTTATATGGATTTTTTCAAAATTTTCAGATTAAAATCTTGATTGGCTACATCTTTACTGGTGTAGACAACTGAATGATTTGGCATCCTAAAACAAATTTGTGTGAGTCATTGCAGTCAAAAACATGAGTACGCCAGTGAAAATTGTTTAATAGATAGTTGCTCCTACGAAACCAGTGCTGAGAGCAGGAAACATGGCATGCTGGTTACTTTTTCTCCTCCTGTTGAAAGAGACCATGACTCTATAACCTGCTGCGATGATAAAAGTGGTCTCATCATGGAGTCAGGATGATTGTGGTGGTTGAAAGGAACAAGGTTAAAAGAAATTTCAAGGACTGCTGGGAGCTTTTTAAACTGATAGAGTTGATTTTATTCCCCAGCACTTGAGCATACACTGCGCTCAGAGGAGTATGCCTCAAGTGATTTTATTTTGTCTTAGTTTTGGCTATGTGACACGGTGTAGAAGGCACCGAGTGACTGTACATGAATTCAGCCTTTGACAGTGTGTACAGCTCTGGCTCTGAGGTATTAGATCTTGTCCCTCGGCACTGTCTGTTGACTTGAGTTGACTGCCATGCCTGTGCTCTAGCTGAGCTTTTCACAATATCAGCACGGTGACTTTGCATCATCCAACGTATATTGTGAAGACAATTATTTATTGTAGCATCAGGTTTAAATGAATTGATGTCAGACTACTGGCTTTCTTTTACATGCAGTTTTACCTGAGTGATTCACTGTCCATCATTTATTCTAGCCCCAGAAAATTTCCTCATTGAAATGCAAAACCTGTTTGAGGCAGATTCCAATGTCTGTAGGTGTTAAAAAGCACCTTACCCAAGTTTCGTAAAATGCTTCATGCCATGAAGATGTAGGCAACAGACATCTTCGTATCTGCTTGTGAACATCACAGTCAAATCCCTGACATGTGTTGGGTGAATTAGGTGCCATGGAAGTTGCTGGACCCATGAGCCCTCTCAGAGCTAGCACTGAATGCAGCTCCATGGACAGGGTCTGTCTGAAGTCTGTAGCTGGTACTCTCAAAATAACCTTAAACTTAAGCAGGTCTGGTAGAACTGATTAATCTTTTTACAAAGTCTTTACCATGCATTGATACTTAAATTACTGGAGTAAATCCCTCAAAATACTATTGATCTTCTATCATCCTTGATTTTTTCCAGTTATTCTAGGGAATGATAAGGACTCCTTTATAACTGAAAAAGCTACTACCTTTTTTAAAAAGATGTGTTAATTTCTCATTCTTATCCTGGTGACTTTCACGTCTTTGTTTGTTTTAGAACACAGTGATCTGTGTGAGTAGAATATATAACGTTCTGTGCAAGATGTGAATCCACAAAGCAGAGTTTCTTAAACTGTTTTTCTTCACAATTGCTGCAGAAAAATACCTTTGAAAATGCTTTTAGTGCTAAAAGGTCTAGTTCACATTTCACATTGGGAGCTTTGCTTTCTACTGAAGTACATTAAGTAAGAAAGATTTCAGCACCTGCTTCATTATAGTCATTGCACAGTTGTAATGTTTTGAGTTTTGCTAAGCTCTGACTTGAAAAATTTAAAACACATAAAAGAACCCAGACACAAAGGACCAATTAAGTCCTGGTGTATCCATATGCACTGAAAGGAGCTACCGCAGGCGTGATGTTAACCCCGTGGGTATTTTGTGTGTAAGAAAGCTGCAGGGATTTGAAAGCTTTTTTTTTTTTTTTTTGCTCCTTTCATTGGGATTTTCCTTCAAACATTGACAGAATATGTAGACCTAATTGCAAAACACAGTATCCTGTTTTTATTTCCTGTGTTATATCAAGCTCAATACCACTTAAAGCCAAAGCTCAGTTTGTGACTCAGAGTACGGATACTGATCATAAAGCCTTCTAAACGGGAAGATTCTGTATGTTGAAACAGAGAAGTAAATAAAATTGTATAGTTTGTACATACAGATATCCAGATAAGGGTATAGAGCATGCTGGTATATAGCAGAACAAAGGCAGGCTTTTTATCTCTGGAAACTCAAAGAACACAGGTTAAACATTATGTATATTAAATCAGCATTTAAAAATTAAATTATTTTTATTTAATTTTAATTATTATCTGTCAAAATCTTCCCTTAATTCAGTAGGATTTGTCTTGTTTTAAATGTTGAGTTTATACCATAGTATGAAACTGTTTGGCAGATTACTGTTGGTTAGGGTTGTTGTCATTGTTTTGCTTCTTGAAGTGCAGTGGTTGATTTGTTGTGCACTAGAGATGGAGGCTGAGGGATGGAAAGGAGCCAATGGGGGAATATAATATCATGTGGTTAAAGCAATGGTTTCATTAAAAACTACTCTTTCTGAGTAAACAGGGGAAAAAAATTTCCACATAAATTCTCATCCAAAAAACCTCCCCTAGAATATTATCTGGAAAAAAGAAAAATCGGGAATGAAGCTGGAAGAATATTAGATGTATGCATAACTGGATCAAAGAAAATTTCTTTGGTGTTTCATTATATCGTCCTTTTCCCAAACATTGAAATGTGAAGATATTTAGTCAGTATATGTAAAAGGTAAATAACTAATGGTTGGTTTCTATTTGGCTGTGCTTTCTAATTTGTTTTTTGGAGATCATCTTCACTTATTTATTAACAATTTTGTAAATATATGAAAAAATGTTTAACTTGCTTGTTTATTAGTATTCTTAAATTTTATATAGAGAGTGAAATCTGCAGAAGAGACTTCCAAAAACCTTTATGTCTGACTGATTACCATTCTATGTCAACTACATTTTGTAAATTTAGTTGTGGGGCTGATAGTCATCTCTGGAGCTGTCCTCTTGCAAAGATAATGTGGGGGTTTTTTTGTTGTTGGGTTTTTTTTATCTGTGAAACCTGAAATGGATGACAACAATGTTTTCCAAGACTGTATAAAGGCCTGAATCTCTTCTAATTTATACTTGTTTAAATTATTGGTGTGAGTCCATTCTTCCCATTGCAATTGCAAATGTTCATGAAATTTACTGGTACATGAGAGAAAAATCCTGTAAAAAATCTGATCTTTTATAGAAAGGTTCTCCTCACTCAGTGGGTCTAAACCTCTAAAAAACCATTGTTATTCTAAAGGCATATAAGTAGTTATTACTTACTTGTAAGGAAAACTAATGTAAAATTACACTGAAATTTGTTTGGCCTCAAGAAGAAAAATATCAAAGACCAACTATTGCAGATAAGTAGCAGACAGATATCTAGACCCCCTCAAGAACCAGCAGTAATATCCTCTCTCCCTTTTCCCTTGTGTACATAGTAAGATCTTGAAACACAACATCTCACAACCTTAATAGAAGCTTGGTTACATTACCAAGTGAGAGAAAATCCTGAAACCACACTGTAAATAATAACAGGATTAAAGTATTTGGACAGCAGATACCTGTCCTGTCTCTGACTCCCCATATTCCTGTACTGGGGCTGCTAACCCAAATAATAGGGAGTGCACTGGGTCAGCTTCACTATGTGTGGAGAAGAGAGAAGATTCATTTGGAGGAAGCAAGTGCTGATGTTATTTAATATATTATTTAGATTAGATTTGAATATCACATTCTAAATTTTGTGAGAATATAGTTGAGAATATAATTGGCTTTCTCATATCATAGAGAGATAAAGAAAGAAAAATTGAGTTTGTCTGACTATTGTTGAATTCCCCATACATCTTCTTTTGTGCTTGAAGGTATTGAGGTCGGCTCAGACAAGTACACAGGGAATGTTCATAGCCATTGATATTTTGCTATTGACTGTTTTGGGATTAGCGTTTCAACCATGATCATTAGGTATATGAATTTTCAGTGAGAATCAAGGAAAATTCTATTTGTTTGTTTTATAGAACATCCATGTATTTTTACTTTCACAAAGAAATTTAACCTGAATTTAACTAATGCTCTTTTGTATGGGATTGCAAATTGGCTTCTAATAGACCAGAAGATTCAGCCTTTGGTAAATTATTGCACTATAGGAAGTATATGGTAGTAATCCTGGGATTACTGAGATAGAGCATATTACTATATATTAGTAATATGCTCTATCCCAGTAATACACCAGTAATATCCTATATATCACTAAAAACATCTCTATGTGTGTGTACACATACACATGAAGACATGAGCATAGTACAGGCTTTGGGTTCATTTTTTCATTTATTTATGTGCATATGTACATGAAATGATGATTAAATGAAAGAAAAAATGAATTAATGCAAGTGTAAAGATAGTAATTTAAATGCTACAGCTATGGGTTTTTTCCTTTCTGTCATTTTATTTTTTTATAAGGGGGGAATCAAAGAAATCTAGAATCAGAATTGTGTCCCTCTGATGCTTAATGATAACATTGTACCGTTATTTCAGATAAACCTGCAGAAGAAGATGCGAGTCACTGGAGTTATAACTCAAGGCGCCAAGAGGATTGGAAGTCCAGAATATGTAAAATCTTACAAAATTGCGTACAGTAATGATGGGAAGTCGTGGACAATGTACAAAGTAAAAGGCACAAATGAAGATATGGTAAGATTAAGTTGTCTGTCTATGAATACATTTTAAGGTTTAGCTGCCTTCAGACGTATGAGATATCTCTAGTAGATGAGCATAATTGCCTGACAGTATGGTGTAGGTTACCTTGTTACTATTTTTCTCTGAAAAAAAAAAGCCATCAATAAATTTGCACTTGCTGTCTGCTAAGAATTTCTTATACTTTAATTGATGGTTGTATAAATACTATGTCCCAAGGCTAGAATAATCCTGTTTATTACACTTAACTGATTTTCATTTTAATTAGTTTACCAGTAATTACTCATTACTCTGTCTTCAATTTGGTTTTATTACATTGGCAGATTAGTGTTAACCCTTAAAAACATGGAACTCGTTCAACAATGCTAATCTCCTTACCACACAAACAGTATCGTCCAGTGGGAAGTATGTGTTTACATTCTATAGTTACTGCTTATTTCTTATAGAGTTCCACATACAAAGCAGCAAAAATCCTTTTACTCTGTTAGTTCAGATAGAACTAAGGCACTTCGCAGCATTAGAGATAGTTTCTCTATTAGGAAATTAAAAAGCTGTTTGAAGAGGTACCTAATGAGGGAAGAAAACAAAGTACAACCACATCTCGTTAGAGTGAAGAGTGAATAGAAGAATGCTTACAGGTTTATTTCAGCTCCCCCTGCGATCAGTGGGAGGGTTACAGTGCACTTCAGTGGGAGTTGGATCAGGTTCTTGAAGTAGAAGGAAGAAATTAAATCAGCATAAATAATTGCAGGCTACATTGAATTGGGACTATTTAATACTCTAATTAGAAAGTAAGACATAATTTATTTGCATTATTAGCTTCAGTTTCTAGGAGTGACAAGAAAGAGGTCCTGATTCAGCACAAGTGGCAACTGCATGCTGAGCCAAGCCATTGGCAGTATGTTTTGCTTAAAAACTTGTATATGGGGTACTAAAAATTATAAATCAGCCTCTGTTTGGGAAAAGTTTGCAGAGAAATGTGCAAGGATGTTCAGAAGAAAAACACAGATACTTTTTGAGATACGGAAATCAGCTGAACCTTCAGTAATCCTCCTGGCACATTTTTATAAGTCTGTCATTTTACCTCAGGTGTTTCGTGGGAACGTGGACAACAACACCCCGTACGCTAACTCCTTCACCCCTCCAATCAAGTCGCAGTATGTGCGGCTTTATCCTCAGGTCTGCAGAAGACACTGCACGTTGAGAATGGAACTTCTTGGCTGTGAACTGTCAGGTGGGTTTTCTGCAGTCGCCACATCTCAGAAGTCAACCATCAAGCAGCACATTTTTGTGCCCGAGGTCTAAACCGCGTGCGGTTTATTCCTGGTGAAATACAGTTGGCAGGGCTGAGTTTATCCAGACAATGATTTATCTCTTTTTATGTAAATTACATGAACAACAACACTTACCTAAATGATGTAAGTGACGATAGTTGCTTGCAGTAGGGCAGTAATAGTAGTAGGGTAATGTGGTAGCAATCTCATAACACTTTGTAACTCTTTCTGTGCACATTGGCCTCCAATTACATGCGACCTAGAAAAGGTCATTTATAGCAGTTTTAATAAGTATCAACAGCTATCAGGACCCTTTAAGTCACATACTAAGCAGACCATGAGACAGAGAGTCTCTTAACTCACAGTTACACTCAGAACAGCCTAAACTAAGCACTGAAAACAGTGTCTGTGAGCCAAAGCTGTTTGTGCAGAGCTGTATGGCAGAGTCACAGCAGAAACAGGCATCCAAGCTGATCTGAGTCATTTCTTCTGGCTGCTGGGTGCCCACAACCAATGTGCTATGTGACATCCCCATAGGCAAAAGGGTGCTTCAACTGCCATCAAGGACCACTCAAAGCGCAGATATGTTTTGGTGGACTGCTTTAGTCAAGATTTCACTTTAGATTTCTTCAGTGGATTTCTAGCAGAAAAAGGGATTGCGTCTCTTAGCAGAAAGTAAATGAACAAGTGGAGCCAATATAAACCCTCCTAATGTTTGTAGTAGCAGAAGTTGTAGCTCATAAATGTAAAGCCTGACCTCTAGCCACTCTCTGCAAGAACCATGTTCCCTCACAAATTCAGTAAAGCAAGTAAATTTTTTGTATTTTTCAAAAGATCAACCTTTTACTGATGGGAGCGCTCCACAGAATTCGTTTAAGAATGATTTTTATGTGGCTGCCTGCTTACTGTACAAACAATAGTCATCCAGTTCACAAATGATATATCAAAACAGCTGGAGTTAAATAATTCTCAGTCCTCTAGTGGCATCAAAACCAGATTCAGAGATGAAAAGTTAATGCATTAATCTTACTGTAGCCCTTTTCCAATATAGATAGGTTTGAGAGTAAATAGAAAATTCTGTCTAGCTGCTTTAGTCTATTAGATTTTTTTTTTTTGTCTTCAATTTCTGGAACCACAATTTAGAGTAAGTCCTTGCCAGAATGACCAGGAATTGTTTTGCTCAAAGAACTGTGAAAGCTACTGAAGTGAATTCATTTCAGTGGTCTCCTAACAGTTTCAAGGTCATAATTTCTTAGAACTGCAGGCAGCCAAGGCTCAGAACAATCTCAATCTTACTGAAAGAAGAGTATAATTATAGATAAAGACAGACTAATTCACTCTAATTCCAGGTGGTCTGTCTTATGCAGAAAAACACTTTGAGGGGTCTCGCTTCTCTAACAAGTCCTGGTCCTAGAGAATAGTCACTACTGAAGGGAGGGAGACCATCTCACAACACCAGATCATCATAAAAACTAATTCTTTCTTAGGACACAGTTCAGCAAAACGTTCAATTATGATCTGTTTGTGGCTCATAAATAGCTTTACTCTACAAAGACCCATGGTCAGATGTTATTGAAGACCACGATCAATGCTTGTGGTGTTGGCCATCAATAAATTAGGCATTAATTTTCATGGCCTTGTGTTTTGCACTTTTCTGTGTTGTAAATTCCCTTCACGGAGTATTGATGTGTGGGGAGAAACAGATCACAGCTACTGTTTATTAGAATGCCTTTATTCATTAAGCTGTTATTAATGGTAGCATCAAGCTGTTGTTTTTAAAAACAGATAACTGCTCGCACAACACAGTCGCTTACTCATGCAGTTCACTCACACCCTTGAACATCTGCATGTGGCAGGCTCTGCCTTCTCGCATGCAGTCCACGTTGTTGATGCTCGTGTATGTCGGTGGCTGCGTACCAATTCAGCAAACACTTGGTGTTCTGAGTTTGTCAGTTCCTGCAGAGAGGTGCTGGTCCACAAAACTTAATCATCCTTGTGAGACTTACAGCATCTTCTGAGCATGTAATTTTTCGTGTTCTGGCATGTTGTTCTCTAGTATTTATTTCTCTATCCTAACAGTACCTACAGCTACCATTCACACAAATTCACAGACAAGCAGACTTTGTAACTTCTGCATTTAATGCTAAATTCCCCTCCCCTTATTTGTCTTCAGTGCTATTTAATCTGGAAAGGAATGCTATGCTCATATATAAGAAGAATTTCTTTAAAATCTCTTGATTTTCAGGAAATAAAAATATCACAGTATTAATCAAACAAAATCACCTTTGCCCTCAGATAATTCACCTATACTGCTTTTGCCAATACCGCATGAATCCTGGCCCAAGACAAGATGCAGGTAGACCTCTGCATGCAGATCCATTTGTGGTTTTGCCTCCACTGCACTGGATATTTAATATTTCTTTTAAGGAGTTGAGCTTTCTTGAAAGAAGAGGTAGGCGAGGGGCATGGTACAGGATGAAGACTGATGAGTAAAATAATGTGCCCTCAGAAGGGTCAACAGAGAATAACTTTTGTGTGGATTATTTCAATTTTCAGATGCTAGTCCACACACATCCTCATTATTTCACTGCTCCTGTTTCATTGACCTAGACCAAATAAGAAGTAACTGTGAACTTATACCTAGATAGGTTTAAACATACAGAGATATCAGATATCATTTATCACAGCTGGTAATATCCAAAACATGTGAAACATTTATTTTGACCTAAGATGATGCTCCACTGATCATAGCCGTAAGTGCATCTACATCAGCTCTCCTTAACTCTAACAGGTTGTAAAAAAGGGAAGGGAGGTTGAATCCTTTTGCAGGGATGTTGCAAGGCAAATTTAAAGAATGTACAGTGCAGTGAAGAAGAGATGTCCCAGGGAGTCACAAGCATTATTATAAACACATTTCTATGAGGGATGACACAAAGTTTTGAACTAGTTTGGCGATTCTGTCCTTTGCACTCTGGGTTATAGCTCACCTATCAAAATAAACAGTCATTATCTTCCATCATAGCAGCAGGGTGCCACAGGAGCTGGGAAGCAACTGGGTCTGCTGTTGCTCTCTGTGACACAACACTAAGACATTGTTCTGCGACCCGTGTGCATCATGTTTGTCTCTTCTGGTTCTCATTGTTCTTCACACTTTCTTCTGTTACCTTTAACAACTATTTTCTTCATCCTTTTGGGGCAGTGGAGAAGGAAGGCAAATGTAAAATACCATTAGTGTATGCACACATGCACAGGCACACAAGCCAACATAAATCAATAATAATACTCAGAAATTATAGAACTTTTTTTATAGTTTGGACCAGCATTGAAAAAACAGTTTTGGCAACCCATATTTTTGTATCAGGAACCTCCTTCAAATTCCTCAGATGAAACATTCCTTGCTCGCAGCCTTATGATCCTAGAGTAATACTTCAGAAATGAATAATAAGAAAAGTCCTAAAGAAACAGATGAGTCTCTCTCATTTCTTCTATCAGTTGCTCCCTCCTACTCAAGAAAAATCATTTTGTTGTTGTTTTGAATTAGGTACTTCATTCTACAGACAAGGCTGTGCAATTTCCATTTGTGCACTAAGAATCAGTTCTGAAAGGTTGGATTATTTTCAAATATTAACTCCGTTTAACTGAACATGAAACTTATCAGTATATGTTTTTTACTACATTAAAGAGCATATTATTATTATCTGTTTCTGGTAATTTAATGCATTTGCTCCTGCTGTTAGACCCCCCACAAAGGGCCTGGTCTTACCTTCCTGATTTGAATGACTAATAATTCCACTTAATTCTGTGTGTTAAACCTGCAGGAGAAACAAAAAGCAGAATCTGATCAAAAGGTTTTTGCTAATAATTACAAAGAAACTAAAAAAGAATCAGGTCTTTAAATCTGGGTAGACATACTGTGGAGGACATGGACTTTTAAGAAAAAAAGAACCAGCTTTGATATCTAGCTTAAATAAAGTGAACAACAAAATAAAAACTTTGAAGGTGTTTTAAGTGGTCATACAGTGCTCTGGCTCTATCAAGAGACACCAACTGAGTAGGGTCATGGTCCCAGCAGGAAAACCTTCACAACTTAGTTGTGTGCTTTAAGAGACACAGCTGGTGACTCAGCAAATGATCACTTGATAGAAGCCAGGTCAGTGATATGGGATGTGAGTGCCAGGTGGAAAACCTCTGTCTTCCTAATGATACAGTCAAAGTTCTGTGCGTTCACAGTGATGGTGCACTCCTTGCAATACCAGGTATGTTAGATCCTGGGAACACTCTCACTTAATGATGTAGAGGATGTTAAAATGAGTTAGAGTATATTAAAATATTATTTGTAATTTAGCTGTGTAAAGTCAGCTACTGAACTAAACAGGATCACCAAATTTGTGAAGTGAAAACTGTGGGACAACTGCACATGTGTAGGTTTTTGTCAGCTGGATCAGGAAGGATATGAGAAAATTGCTTCTTTTTATTTTCCCATCTCCATCTTTCACCTTTTCCTCAAACAACCATCAAACATGACTCCACCCAGCCATACATCCACCTTTCCTGACCTCTTAGTAGCCTGCTCACTCTCAGCTACTTGACTTGCCTCTCTTTCTATTATTTTTTAAAAACTTAAAACCAAGCAGCTCATCTACCTCTCTTGGATTATAATACTGTTGTTACAGTGCTGCTGTCAAAGGATGTCTCTCCTGTTGTCAGCTTGCTTCTTCCCTCCTCTGGGTCCGTATGTACCTTCTGTGTTCTCAATGTAAAATAGCAAGGCAGAGGAACATAGGGTCACTATATTTTCTCTTCTCTTCTCTTCTCTTCTCTTCTCTTCTCTTCTCTTCTCTTCTCTTCTCTTCTCTTCTCTTCTCTTCTCTTCTCTTCTCTTCTCTTCTCTTCTCTTCTCTTCTCTTCTCTTCTCTTCTCTTCTCTTCTCTTCTCTTCTCTTCTCTTCTCTTCTCTTCTCTTCTCTTCTTTTCTCTTCTCTTCTCTTTTTTTTTTTCCCTATGGACATTCAGCAAAGAAAGGAGAAGCCCAAGATCCCTCTTTTGCTACAATCAAAATAACTCAATGATGTGGGACATCGACTTGGTTTAAAAAAATAAACCTTTAACATCCAGTTTCTCCTAAGCTATTTTCTCCTACTATTTTCCTTCCTTCACAACAGTTTTTCTGTAGTCTTCCACTGTCAGTAGGTATTGAGGCTTTCCAAGTTTTTGGCTAGGTGTCAAGTAATTCAGAAGTGTAGAAGGCTCAGTACTTGTTGACATTTTGCTTCAGTGGCTTTAAGAAAAATTAATGTTTCCTCAGTAGGTAAACACATGGTTGATGTGATATGGCATAGAAGCACGATAAAATCAAACTGAATAGCGGAAACAATAGCAAGCTGCTGGACAGGAAAATAAAACCAAGATAAGAAGAGACAGAAGTCATCTTTTTTGTTTGTTTGCCTTTATAAATTTATACCAGGATAAATTACATTAAATTCTCTAGCTTATTTTTTGATTCCTCTAAGGTAGTGTTGAAATAAAGTGCCGTAAATTGGCTATTTTTCATTTGTTTGTTGGCAAGTTCCTCCAACAATACAATTGATTAAAGCCTTTTCTTTGAGAATTGTTAGTTTCCTTTTCCATAACAGAAAACCTAAACCACCTACAGAGTTAAGTAGGTAGCGTCACAGATCTTATTTTGCTGTTTCAGGTTGCTCTGAACCTCTGGGGATGAAATCAGGACATATACAGGACTACCAAATTACTGCCTCCAGTGTTTTCCGAACACTCAACATGGACATGTTCACTTGGGAGCCCAGGAAAGCCCGGCTGGACAAGCAAGGCAAAGTTAATGCCTGGACCTCTGGCCACAATGACCAGTCACAGTGGTTGCAGGTAAAGTTTCATACAGTTTCCCAAATGATAATCTTCTTTATGTTTCAGTTGTGGAGAAGGTTGACTCTTTCAAGATTACACTCATATTCTTCAGCTTCTGAGTATAACCACCCTAACTGCCACATGTAGATGATGAAGCTATAAAGCCCACACAGATCTTCACATCTTGTACCTCAGTTGCAGAAAACCCTGCTCGGGGAAACCTTCACCTCCGCTACCCAAACCTTAGGAGTTGCCCAGCAGACATTAATTTTCTTTTGTTAATGGACACAAATAGTAGTTGCAAATCTGTTTCATTGTTTTCTCCTCTTTTGTTGAAAGAGGTGGGGTTTTTTTCCCCCTTCTGTCCTTCCAGAGCTCCCTGGGAAAGCATATTTACTTCAGCTTTGTGCACATTATCAAATCTGGCCCATAGAAATTATCTTTGTCTAATTGACACTCTTCAAAATTACATTCCAGCATCGTTCTGAAGCTAGCAAGACTAATTCAGCACTTGAATTCATTATAAATCTGTGCACATGGGTTGTTTTCAGCCTGGGAGTGATTTATACAAGTCAGTAGTACACTAATGTGAAAGATTGCAACAAATCACTGGTGTGGAAGCCTATTTGACCAGTCACTGATATATTTACATTTTTTGAACTGTTGAAAACAGCAGTGTTTTGAGTCAGCTGCCAGTTTACAGTGAAGTTCTCAGTGAGAAGCCTCAATAGCACTAGATGTGGCTACTAACCCCCTGCAATCTTTTCACATATAAATGATAACATATTAGCTTTTTTGCCTACAGTTGCTAAGCAATTTGCAATATAATTACTATCTTTTCTCCAAGTTAACATACATAATGAAAAGAAGGAGCAGTTGCCTTGTCTATTTAACTTTTGAATAACTGAACATCCTGGAATATGCTGAAAGTTTTGTAGAGCAGCTTCTTGAAAGAGCAGTTAGTAACTTCTGGAGAGAAGAGATTTTATTGCTGTGGAAAAGCAGATGAAAATGTTTCTCTGTAAAAGAGAGGCAGTTGTATCATATTTAGCCCCATCAGTGATACCAAGAAACCAAGGGTGTGCAGAGACTCCACAGAAATATCCTATGATGTGTTATTCTACCTGTGGGTGACAGTGGATTTTTAATTAAATAGAGATGGCAAGGGTCTGCAGAATTAATTCTTGCATTCTAAAATTTTCCATTCTGTTTTAAGTCTCACTATACTTGAACCTATGTGAACCTGCAAATTGAGTCTGACCAGTTGCACAGTCTCTGTGAGTCCTTAAAGTATCAGGCATACATTTTTTATCTGGTCAAAAGAAAGTTGTGAAGAAATACTTAACTTTTATTTCATTTGTTGTGTGGCTATGATATGAGTTCAATAACTTCACAAGGAATATGACCAATTTACCCTTTCTTGAAAGTCATTGTAGTTAGCAATATTTTTCTAAGAGTATGATAAGATTTCTTGTTTGGAAAAACAAAAACAAAACCCCAAAAAAACCCCAAAAAACCCCGTGGCATTAAAAGCACTTGTTTTTTCAGTGCTTAAATTGGTCATTAATTTCTACTATACGCTGATTGTTTTTAATTCAGTTCACGAGTGGAGCTGGGCTCACATGCTTCAAGTCTAGGTAACGATTCTGTAAGAAAGACATGCTTGTCATTTAAATTCATCCATTCATTGTTGTTCTCTTTGCTGTTTTTTCTTTAAAATGCAGAGTATTGTATTGTAAATTTTTAACACACTGACTGAAATTTTATCACCAGCTGCTTTCACAGAGTTTAGTCAAAACACATTTGTATGAAAAAGCATGTGAAAGCCAACTTATTTGTATGCCCTTATCCTTCAGCAATTACATATTACAAGGAATGAACCCAATAGCAATTCCATGGTATCCTAAAATAAGCTTAAAGTAAGATACAGATTTCTGGATTTTGCTAAAGAAGATGGCCTACCAGTATGATACTTCAACTGTTAGATTTCCATGCCTTTTGAATTTTCTCCATATGCCTTGTTTGGTTTATCTTTTATATTTTTCACTAGAAAGCCTATAAAATGGGGCAAAAGCCTACTGAATGCCTTAAAAAATTATTGTTGTAGTATGTGGTATGTGGATGACTTGAACTGTTCTGACTTACAGTTACTTTGGGGGATCCATGCCCAAATGTCATTGCTATCAACTCTTCCTCTGTTTAAAAGCTTATGTGCTGCCACATATCTGAGTGCCTGCTGTGATAATGGTTGCTGAGAGATGATGTTTGTATCATGTGCATAAATGCTACTTGCTACTTCTGGGCAGTTCACAGCATTTTTGAATGAACCCTTCAGATAAATTATCTATCATGAGCTGAGGTTGTTCTACTTAGTTTTCTTTCAAAAAGGAAAATGCTGGAACTCCTACTTATTTAAAAATACAGCCATAAACAAGTATGCTCTTTGTATTAAAGTGTTCCGTATTGCTATATCCCTAATTTAATGCTGGAGGGCAGGAATATGAAGTATTAGGTGGCTCCACATACAGACTGTGCATTTTTGGGTTCAAATATACTGACCTTATCAGTGCTGCCATTGTTGAAAATCTGTTGGGATCTAGACTCTACTCACTGACTTACTTCAGGTTCCTCACACAACACCCCTTTACACCAAACACCATCATTAGTAATGGAAGTATTTTTGTGATGTGGAGGAAAAATTAACAAGATAAAAATTGTACTTTTCCAGTCATAATCTGTGCCTGAAATGCCGCATGTGCTTGCTCAAGGGCACTCTTGCCATTCCTTTAAAGATGTTGCTGTAGATACCATATCAGTTAGTTGGCCTAATTAATTGCACAGGAGCTGCCATTAACTTAGGTAACCTTCCTGTTTAATGTCTGTGTACTCATTGCAGTTGAAATCTGTCTAGTGTGGTGATACAGAACAATGTAGCTGTTCAGGTTTGGTACCAAATCTAATGCAAAAAATCAGTTCCAGCAACTCTCTCTGCTCCCGAATACTTTTCTCTAGGGTTTCCTTTCCTTTTGGAGACATCTCCATGAAATTATCTGAGTAACAGTAAAATTAAAGATAGAGGGGAGGTGGGGAAGTGAAATTGTAAAAAAAAAAAAAAAAAAAAAAAGTAATCCTTTGCTTCCAATTATTATGTATAAATTTAGCATAAACTGAGTGAGGTGAAGAATTTCAGGTTAATTACAGAGAAAAGAAAGAAAAGCCTAAACTTCACTTTCCTCCAAGGCAGACCCTTCAATTATTTTGATTTGCTTGCCAGTATCATCTACTACCTTGAAACAGTTCACAGGCTTTTCCCAGCATCTCTTGCTAAACTACCATGACCAGGCTGCTTTGCCAGTTTGGGGTGTGCTGCTTCTCCTCTGGGACACTGTCCAGGGCTGTCATTCCAGCCAGTCACCCCACTTCCCATTTCTTCAGTTATTTAACATTAGAGAAAGCGTTAAAGTACTTCCTACCTTATGCCAAGAGTGAGGCACTGAGGCTATAAAGGTTATTGAAAATTATTCCTACTAATATTTCAGATGCTTGGTGACTGCTCTTGTAAACAAATTTTCACCACTCTGTATCTCATTTTCCAAGCCAAGAATATAATTCAAAAGAATTAACATTTTCCTCAAAATCCATTCCCACTCTAATACTAATTTTCTGCAGTTATATATTATGAAATCAGGGCATCAGCTTAAACTCCCTTTTCTCTATTTACTGTTAGTTGAGTTTTTGTGGTTAAAATATTTCCTTGTTTCCGCTAGATTGGCAGACGCCACATCCGTCATTGTATTGGTTTGCTACTCTCTCTCACTGCCTAATAAGGACAGCAACACATTGTACTTTAATACCTTTGCCCCTTTTTCCTTCTCCTGTTGCTTCTACAAGTAATTTCTCTGATGCTGTTTCTCTGATCTACCATCCTCTGCAATATGCCTTGGAGCCAAAAGCTTCTCAGTTCATTTTGTGTCTCCAAATAGCTGAAGATTTCTTCTTCCCGCAACCATAACCACTGCATAAACTGTTTTGCATGTTATCCTAGTTCTAACTTTCTAATTTTACATGGCTATTGGTAGTATTTTATCTTAAAACCAGTGGTATGCTGGGGTTTTTTGAAGGCCTGTATCTCTACAGAGCACAGTTGGATGAAAAGGATGCCCATCTTGGAAGCCTGCTGAGATACCTTTTATATCTCCATATTATCTTCAGGTCACCAGCAGCACTGCAGTAGCTTTATGTTTCTAGTTATACTTGAAACTTTAAAACAGTTTACTTACTGCAAAAATAACTTTCATCTGGTTGCTTAGTTTGTATTTTGCTGCATAGCTAGTGGAAAGTTCTGTGGCTTGATGTGCATGAGTGATAAACCAAATACAGTTAATCCACAGTTCTTTTATATAGTTACCACTGAGCTCAGGTGATTTAAGAAAATAATCGGTCCCTTAAATAGTAGAGTGGAGCATCAAGCAATGTCTTATTGTAATGTCTCTCTTGCTGATTGTATGTGAATCAGTTAAGCACTATTAGGGAAAAAACAGTTGCTGATAAAGATAGCAGATTGTTTTAAGATTGGCATAGCAGCTGTTATATATATACCTACACATTTTGAAAATGTGATGATAGTCAGTAGTATAATACATTTGGGTTGGGTGTTTTCCTGCCAACCGAATCTCCAGCATTGGACAACATTACTGAGATTTTTCATCAACACCATTAGCAAACAATTGTCTTGGTGCTACAATTGACTTATTCTTTCAGTTTAATACATGATCATCTTTTTTTACATCACAAAGTCTCTTGTTTGAAAACAAAGGCAAAATTGTATTCCAGATATTTTTTCACTTTTTGTACTACAGATATACAAAAACATCTCTATAAAGTCTCATGCCATCATAGGATCTACCTATCTTCATTTTCTAGCATTTTTTAGTGTTTGATCTTCTAGGTGATCAGATGAAAGAGTTGTTATTTAAAGGCTAAGCCAGACCCAGCTTCTACTCAATTTTTCTTATAGAGTACTCTTGTAGAAAATAGACTTTGTCTTATGTTTCTCCAGTATTTACAAAACTTGTCAGTGGTACTGTGTTTTGCACCATCAATGCAAGTCATCTGAAAAGATAAATGGAGATTAAGGGAAGGCAGAGGGTAACCTAGCCTAATGCTGTGTCAGCTCCAGCAGCCTCATGCAGAGTACAGCTAACATGAGCCTAGAGAGACAACCCAGACTTTTTATGCATTGCACCATGTTATTGGCTATATAACCTGATGTAAAGGAACTAACTACATCAATTTTTAATTTTATATATTCTATATATAAAACTTATATATGGAATTTATGGATATCTTAAGATATCAACTTCTAATTAGTTGCTTAGGCTCCTTTTATAGTCAATGGAAAGAGGACAGCACCATCAGGGAATAATTCATCCTATCCTAAGAAAGTGTCTTAAGTTTCCTGTTATGAATTGCCCTGGAGATATGCCTTTACTCTCCTAGCCACAGAGAGAAATAAACAATTAGCTTAAACTAGAAGATGAACTATGAAAGTTACATGAGGTGAAACCTTCCCTTTATTAATATGGGCAGAGAACGTTATCTTGCATCTCATATCAGTTAGCTGAGCTTATTTAATGTTTTTTTCCTGTCTCTCATGTGGTATTTACTTCTTGTCTATTATTGCACCTGCCTCTTTCTCCCTTTTTTTGTTGTATTTACCTGTTTATTTGTAATGAATTCTGCAGAGGCTTACTAGACAGGAAATCACTATACTGTAGCATTTCCTAAATGCTGAAAACAACTTGTAAGGAGAAAATTGTGTGCATCGTTTAATTATCTTTTGAATTGTGTTGTTAGCAAAACAAGCATTAATACCAATACTTGTTAAAATAGTGTTTTCTGTCTGGCCACCAGCTTAAATATTTTAACACCCACACTCTGGAAAAAAAGAAAACGCTTAACAACATCTTAATTTAATAAGGACTTGAAACACTCAGAATTGGAATAGGATGAAATGTTAGTTTAAGACCAATCTAGTAATTAACATAATGAGGAAATTACATGACTTCCAGAAGACGTAGACTGCTAAGCAGTGTATTGTGACTGGTCTTTGAAAAATACAGTATTCTATGGGGATTGTAAGCTTAGTTATAACACATTATAAACAAAGGCCCTGTATCTTTCTCTGAAGCTTCAAGAAACCACAGCCATCACCAGCAGATGAGGAAAGGAAGCAATGTCCTTTACATGTACAGCAACAAAAGTTCCTTCTCATTCTTCAAATGCAAAGTTGCTACTGTTTTTGAATTATAATTTTTCACCAGCAGAAAAGTGAGTTCTCAGATTTCAGATGGCAAAAGACAAGTTGTGCAGAGATCAACCTTTCTTTGTGCCATGCTTTTTATTGGGATGCTGAAATACACTTACAGTTAATATTGGTCATTTTATCTTTTCAGCTCAGTCATTTTTCTGTTTTCTTGTGGTTCTTAGCAAGGCAGCTGTAATTTTCTGCTTGAAGGACTTAACTTGGACACTCAACTTTGGCATCTGCTTGGTCTTATGTTTACCTCAATGAGGAGCTTCACAGAGTAATGTTCTGTTCACATTGTCTGATAGTTCACGAGATGCAGCAACATAACGAAGCAGATTGTGCTTCAGTTATTAATATGGATCTTTCCTTTCCTGTACTTTGCCAGAAACTCACTGTAGATAAATTTCCCTGTAAAAAGCAGCCAGTGGTAGAATAAGGTATTTCTGAATGATTTTGTCAAAGATAAAAGCGGGTAAAGAGAGGTTCTCACTTATAAATTGCACACTCTTGAATTTACCAACTTTGCACTGCCTAGGCTAGAATGCTAGAATGCCAAACAGGTCTCTTTCCTGACTTCTTCACTTGCCCACAAACCATAAACTTAAGTTTGCAACTAGATGATCACTGCTTGCTCTTAAGACAGTGTGTAGCTCAAGATGAACAGCAAGCTTTTTTTCTTTCCTTTTTTTTTTTTTATCTCTCTGTATGTTGCCAATGCTTTTTTAACACTACTAGCAAACACATAGCTTAGAGAAATGGTATTAAGAGGTATGCCGTGTTTTCCTAGTTGCACTTACCTGCCAGCAAATATTTGATGGCCATTCCAGAGGTCACTCTCTAACACTCTCTAGATTTTCCCTCAAATCATTTCAAGTTAAATGCATTATTCACATTAATAATGTTACTAAATTGTGCATTTCAGCATTGCCCTTCCTAAATTGCTTTTGACTTTGCAAAGCTTTCTCCTGCAATTCATTTTATGGAAATGTTTATAGTGGTAATTGAATTTAAGCCTTGAAATTAAATAAGGCAGCATAAAATCTTGGTTTATTTTGCATTTCCAATGCTGTATTTAGACTGTATTTTATCATTCAGGCAACAAAATCTAGAGCCTTGGTAGAATCATTGATTTTACTCTGGCCAAATACAAGTAGATTGTTAGAAAGAGAGGCAGAGTACACAAGCTTTTTGTTGCAAGGTGTCCAGGAAATAGGCAACAAATAGATATAGCATGATTACTGCCTGGAATAAAACTTGTATGACAACACCTTCATAAACAGAAACAAAGAAAAAAGTCCATCTGAAGCATAAATTCATTATGGTTAAGATTTTATAGGAGAAAAATATTTCATTGCACAAAGTCCTACTCTGTTCAGTGAATTCTATTTCCTACTCACTCTTCAGGAAAAAATGAGGGGTTAACTCAATATTCCAGAGCCTATTTCTGAAATGTAACAAATTCATCATCACTAACAAAAATTACTGGAGAAGTTTCCATAAGCAGTTGGATCATATCTAGCTCTAAAGCATTGCAAGAGACTACTGTCAGTTCCCATACTGACTTGTAGTTTTTTCTCTCTGTATCACCCTGCTGCAGATGCAAGTTAAATTGAATAATGACCCATTTCCTATTACAATAACAGTTTTTGATCTTGCTTTAAAAAATCTGGGAGAGTAAGCAAAAACTCTCTGGTAATTCTAAATTTTGATGTAGATAGGATTTGAGTCTGAAGTCTTTTTTGTTACTGAGTATTTACAGTGGAAATGTTGCTCTTACTTGATGCCAATAGCAGCACCTTCAGAAAATGACATGCATTAAATTTTAATGGAAAGATGTTATTTTTTCATTATTTTAAATTCCTGCTTCTTTTACCTAGCTATCCTTTCCACTGATTAGAAATAATGTTCTGTCTTTATTTGTGAAACAAAACCATGTTTTCCTTGCTCTCTCTTAAAATAACAAAATGGCTACAAAATTGGCTAGAAAGGAATGCAGAAGGCGGGGATGCAAATGTGTTTCTTATTTGTGCCTTTTTCTTTCATGGCAGTGTTTCAAACTAGCATCCACTTTTTCCAAATAAAAGTGTTCATTGTTTTCATAGCTACATCTGAATTAGTTTTATACTCAACACAATTGGACACAGTTGTTGCTCCACGATGCCTTCAATCTCAACAAGACAAAAGAATGACAAAGAAAATACATATGAGAGAGAGAAATGAAGCAACCTTGACAAGGTCAAGTATCTTTAAGCAGCAAAAAATACCTGATGTAAAAACAGAGGAGTCAAAAGCCAGTGCAGATTGGAACTAGGTCTAGTTATATTTTTCTGATAGCTCAATGTTTTATTAACTGGACTGTGCTGTGTTTATTAGTCCTGCCCATTTGTTCCCGAATGTTACTTCTTGACTAAGCAAGACACTTATATTTTCTTCATGTATCTGTCAAGATCTTACAAGTAACATATACAAAGGTCTTGGAAAGCTATTCTTCACTGAATGGTTCTCTTAATTCTGTATTCATATGATTTTAGTCTTTATACTGCTTGAAAAATGCAGCGAAGCTGTATTACAAGTTTCTGGTTGACTTGAGAATATATTTGTTCAAAATCTGCTATTCATTTTCTTATTCTGTTCCCTGCATGAAGTAGATGATAGAAACAAATCGGTCCCTAGCTTGGCAAATGGTGAACAGAGATTGTGTATTTTCACTAATTTAATAATGAAATTGAGACACAAATGGAAAGAAGTAGTGGTGGCAAAGGACCTCAAATTAATCCAAATTATAAGGCAACAAACTACCTTGCAACCTTTTTCAGAGGACAGGGAAATGTGCTTAACCAGGCTGACATTTACCTAGCAGTAAGCAGAAAAATGAAACAGTCCTATCTCAGCACGTTAAAGCGTCACATAAAGTAGATGTGTACATTTGTCTTGCTGTTTCTGAATCTTAGCCTATTCATTGGTTTCATCTTGTGTTTTTCCCCAGTAACATCCCAATCATAGTTTAGTGTTGGTCTCAGCAGAATACTTAATAGCTTGGCTCTTTTGTTTTGTGGTTTCCATGTTAACTCAGGTGTGTCTATATAGCAATGTATTCTCCAAGATCCTCTTTCCAGTCTGCTTAGTACCATTCATCCTGCTTGATCTTCAAGTAACGCAAGAGAAGTTTCCCTGTCAGAAAAGACGACGTAAGAGAAAAATCTCACCTTAGAAAAGGTGAGAAAGAGAGAAAGAGAATTTACAAGGGAAACCACAGTAGACACAAAAATACTGCAACTAAACATTTCTTCAATTATCTGAGTCTTGTTCAAGAGCACCTTGAGACTTGTAATATAGTGTGAGAACAGCCTCTTGTTGAATTTCCTCACTGATTTTTGGGCTTGTGTCTGTCTGTACATCAAAACACAGACTTACTAAACAGGCATAAAGATAGAAATAGAGATAAATTTTCTCAGAGCGGAGCCATGTTTTTTAATCTATAATTCATCTTTGACATCAGGACAGAGCTGAGACGATATCTGAGTTGACAGTGCTTGTGCTCACATTTGATAGTTTTCTCTAAAATATGTCAGATAATAGGTTATTTTAAAGGAATGCATACTTCAAAAGTCAGTCCTTGGGATTACAAGAACTGTCTGCCTAATTATGTCCTATACATAACCAAGTCTTAATTGCTTTTGTTGTTGGACTGATCTCCTTAGAAGCTTCATGTTTAATTAACCACAAGATATATTAATCCTATTTCAACCCAACCTTTCTTTGTTGTGTAATTAAGCAGAAAAATATTTTCACAATTAGAAGTTAATTCTATATATAGCTAGTAAAAGGAAAACATCACTGTAAAAAACACAGATCTGTTACTTCTAATAGCAAAAGTAGAAATATTTAGACACATCTTAGTGGGTCATCTTTGTTAAGAGGTAATGTGGAATATAACACACCACTATTGTTTTCAGTTAAGAAGTATTAAGAAGAAAACTATCAGAATGTTTTTAAAGGCCTTACTGCAGATGGTTAATGATCTCCCTTTGGCAATATCAGAAATACTATGTAAGCCTGATAGAGTATTTATAAATACAGGAAGAGACTCTCACTGTATATTCCTTTATCTGAATTTATTTTTATTGACTTGACTTTGGGATGTTACTCAGTTTGTCTTATTTATACTTCAGTTACATTGAACTCAAACACTGCTGCTATATATTAGATATACAAATACTGTAGATTCAGTAATTTTCTACATAATGCTGAGCATCCTCAATTTTAGAAACCTCAATAGCACACTGGAGGAATAGCTAAGACATGCTTTTTTGGGAGAATTACCAGACAGCTTCAGCTGATGTTTCATGGATCCAAAGAGTAAAAGTAAGATACTTTTAGAAGGTGGTTTATTAACTCATGGCAATTATGTTTATTAACCTACATGGTTTATTAACCTACATGGCAATGTTGAGACTATAAAACTCGATGACCAACTGAATTGACAAACCATAGTTGCCTCCACACTCAGTAAGGACCTCAGAGCATAGCAGTTGCACAGTTAAGAGCAGCATGCAAGGTAACCACAGAAGAAAGCCATGTTGTTTTCAGTGTCTCTCATTGAGCCTGTGAAGGTTCTTCATCCACTTCAACAAGATCTCTGGAAGTGTCCTGATTTTCTTCCATATATAAAACTGTATTGGATGCTAACACAGGTACAGTGAGTGAGGTGAACCTCAACCAAAGCATGTGGACATTACAACAATGATGGATCACACATTAGGAGAACGTGAGCCTAATCCAAATGAGCTAATGGGATTGATAGCCTGACCATCAGTAAAGTGGTGCCTGGTGACTAACGAACGAATGATACATTAATTTTTGCTCCACAGACAAGCCTGCCTGTTTTCTGCCTACAGATCCATCTCCACTGGGAGGGCTGCTTTACTCAAAATGAACCTCAGAGCTGCTTTAAAACAGCTGCCAGCTTAGTTATTAGTGGTTGACCGTTTTTCACAACATCTGCCACCAAACTGTTTATTCTTTTCACTTCCCCCAAATGTACATCAATATAAATTGCAGGACGATGGTAGGATTTGCTTTGTATTCTGAAATACATCAGAGGGGTTGTTTTCCCTTAAAAGGAGCTTAGAAGTCTTGTTTTCCAAGGTTCACAGTAATAATTCATGGTTCTACAAAGTCTTTTGATATTAAAAATTAAATCTCTGTTTTATGAGAATTTAAGAGTTATTTGGGGGTTTTTATCAGAGAATTTTATCATGGTTTCCTTTATTTTGTTTAGTCTACATCCTACTGTATGTTATTTTGTGTTGCTAAGGCAATCTGACTCTATATATACAAGCAATTTTTTATATTTTTTTTTTAGTTCTAAGATAATTTTCCATTTTGAATATTCATCATAAAACACAAGACAATAAAGGAAGAATCTTTTGCGAATTTTGCATGTCTTGATTACTTTATGTCTCTGCAGATGTATATGGGGAAGGTGCATCTTTCTCCTTTTTCCACTATATTTTTTTAAATTTTCTGATTGCATAGTAAAATATCATAATATGTTATCTGGTTTTAGTTCTAATGAAAAAATAATGACACCTCCTATTGGGACAAGAGAGGATAGGTGTTGAAGGACTGCGGTGTTGTATTTTTTGACGCTCTGAAAAGTCAAATTTCAAAAGGAATAATAGTATTGTGGGGAAAAATGGAGCAGTTGGAAATAAATGTTGTCATGTTGAGTAACATCTAATTCTGTGATTTTAAAAAAACATTTCTTATGGAAGCTCACTCGGAAGTTGGAAATTGTGGCTAATCAATTTACATTGCAGTTCTCCCACATTGCCTGAGCCTTTCCATTTCATTTTGACTGAAACAAGAACTGAATTCTGGGAATTAGATTTTATTTCTTACATTAAAAGATATAAGCAAGTTAAACTTTAATGCACAAGAAAATAAATGAAAACATTAAAATTAATTATTCAAATTTAATCTGTTCCTCAGTTTTACAGAGAATTGTAAATTTCATTTGAGCATTGCACTTCAACCATTTAGGCAATATGGTCTTTAAAACTAGAATAGAGACTGTATGAGGAGCTTTCTAGACAATTTGATCACCTGTCACTTTGCATTGTATCACACCATTATTTCAGAGATTAAAGGGAAGTAAGTAAAAAGAAACTCAATGTCATGATTCTAAAAAGGCACTGTTTATAAAATACAGATCTCTTCACTGAACTGCACTTGATTTTAATTGTCATGTAGCAGGGATAAAAACAAAGGCAGGCAGTTCTATTATTTTGTTATATTAATTAGTTTATCACACCAACTGTAAGACTGCATTGCCCACAAAAGGCTGTAAGAGCTGTTTGGGAAGATTTTTACAGCTCAGGAACTGACATTAACAAACCTATTACAGTAACAGCAAATGTTTGGTTTTTTACAGAAGTGTTAATTTCCAAATAAACAATGTCTACTTGAAACAGAAGTAGAAGAATCCAGATAGCGTATGTTCAGATATGGGTGGCAGCATGCTGATCTTCCCTCTTTGATTTCGATTTGGTGCTGTGGTGTTTCAAAAATAAGTATCAGGAGTCTGACACAGAATGTAGTGAAGACAGTGTAAATGCTGATATTTATTTCTGTATACTTTAGCCACAGTATGTAGGATAATGACTGGTAGTAAAGAATGTCATGCACTGCAACCACTAGTCATACGTCTCCACCTTACTAGAGCAATTGCTCCTGTTAAGTGCAGGGTTCATTGTCCATACCATCCTGTAAAAGATTTCTAGCTCAGTTGCCTAAAGTGCTTTACAGACTTTTACCAATTTGTTTTTTTGTGGGTTGTTTTGTCAGTTTTTTGGGTTTTTTTTTTAACTCTGAGACCAATCTTCTAAGTTCTCTGTATGTTACATAACAAAAAATGTCAGAAAAGAGTATGGAGAAAGTGGATTGGGAATGCAATATGCAATATTTTTCACAATATAAGAATTCAAGTCACATGAGATTAGCAGGTGGCAGGTTTATACCAACAAAAGGAAATATATCAAGATTATCCTATGATGACAGGCTGAGAGAGTTGGGGCTGTTCAGCCTGGAGAAGAGAAGGCTCTGGGGAGATCTTATAGCGGCCTTCCAGTGCCTGAAGGGGCTACAAGAAAGCTGGGGAGGGACTTTGGACAAGGGCAGTTAATGACAGAAAAAGGGGTAATGGTTTTAAACTGTAACAGGGTAGGTTTAGATCAGATATTACGAAGAAACTCTTTCCTGTGAGGGTGGTGAGGCACTGGCCCAGGTTGCCCAGAGAAGCTGTGGCTGCTCCTCCCTGGAAGTGTTGAAGGCCAGGTTGGATGAGGCTTTGAGCAACCTGGTCTAGTGGAAGGTGTCCCGGTTGATGGCAGGGGGGTTGGGACTGGATGAGCTTTAAGGTCCCTTCCAACCCAAACCAGTCTGGGATTCTGAGATTAAAAGCTAGCATTGAGTTTACTATAGTAGTAGTAGTTCATACCATTAGGCACCTATAGACTGTGAACTGAGGATTTAGGAATTGCATGCTTTCTGTACCCCCATTCTATCTCTGTGTTGCTCATAAGTGGATAATAAGATGCTGCTTGTTGTTCATGGATAAGGGACATATGTGTTGATGTCCTCTAGACAAGAACTAGTCATCAGCAGTGGGAGTCAAGTTTTAGGAGGTTGTTTTACACAGTGCATGATAGATCAGAGAAACTCTGACAAATGTTTTTCTGGCTGTGAGAAGTTGATTTGAGTTCGAGGGGAGACTGGACATGAACTCATCCAGTTCTTATAGGAAGAAACCCATTAGGAGTACTAAACAGACAAAACACATGAGGCTCAAGAAATTCACTTACCTGGAAAATAAGGGATACTTCAGGTGTGTTAGGCCAACATATATGTATATATTTTGTCCTTTGTATCTGCTTTTGGCCACTTTTAGAAGCTAAATACTGGGCCCTTGGTTTGTACTAGTACAGCTTGTCCTTTCTGTTGGTATTCTACAGAGACATTTACCATGCAAGCAAAGGTACCCACAGTCAAGGAAAGGGAAACATAAACAGAACAAAGAGGGTTCAACAGTATAATATTCTTTCATTAACATGGTATTTTTTTTTCCTTTTCTTTTTTTGTTTTCAGTTTTCTGTGTAATTCTGTTGTTAGGAAAACTGCTTTCAAAAGTTCCTGTTTCATTTAGCTGGAAGTAAATGCTCAATGCTTCAGGCCACATATGGGGAATTTTTTTTCCATTTCTGACAGTACGAGGTGATTTGTTTATTTTTTTAAACTTTAGGGAAACAGGAAAATATTTTCCCGTGTAAGTCCAGGCTTGGTCAACAATTTTAGAGAAGTGTTAATCCCTTAAATCAGTCATGCCTTGTGCTTTCCACACACTCCACAGTAGGTGCAGAGAGCCGATAAGCGTTACAGGGTGTTTTGAAAGCCAAGAAAATACATCTGTGTCAGATCAAAGGCAGAACTGAGTCCCAGGGTTGGATATGTCCTGCCAGTAACCTAGTCTTATTTTGACCAGAGGTCTATTTACGAAGCTCTGTAATGGGGACTCCAGGGTATCCTTTTGACTAATAACCGATAATCTTTCTTACGTCCTGGAGAATGAAGATTAATAGACCTTTTAATTATATTCAAGCCAGTGCATTGCAAGATTATTGCCTTAGAAGTGCCAAGCCATTTAGTCTAAAAGTAAAAAGAAACTTGATTTCTTCTGTAAACCTGGAAAAATGTTTCTGTAGCTAAAAAAGCCAAAGCCAAACCCTACATTGTAGTGCACAGATTTTGTTCATTTCTGCTGGTCATTAATGGTGAAACTTCTTTTACAGCTGACTGTTGTTTTCAAAGTCTGGTAGCATAATTTTGACATTTTTAGTTTACAGCTACAGCAGCATATCTGTATGAAACAGATTATGCATAATAATCCTGGCTGACAGATGGGCAAAGTCGTTCTTAAAAAGAATGGCTGAATGATGCTGTCTTGACTGCATTTCCTGTGAAAATAAGAGTCATGCACTCAGAGCTTTTATATACAAGGAGAATCTTGCAGCCTAAACCCCACTTATCTTCTAGGCAGATTTAACTTTGCTTACAGGCAGGTTTTTGTTAGTATTTCAACAGTTCAGTAGTTATATTAATTATTAGTGACTTTGCAGTATCTTGTGTGCAAGCTTATCTTCAGTTTACTTGTTGATCTATAGCCCAGATACTCGTAGATCATTGGGACATTTTTATGTACTGCAGAAAATATTTGCAACATTATTTATCACCTGAGAAAAACAGACTGGGTGAATAATGAACTTACATATTACCATCATTATTTTTAATTTTAAAAATAAAATGAGCTGCTCATGCATAGGTGAGTCCATTTATGATCCCAACATTTTTACAAAAATATTTATCAATCCTCCAATAAAAAGTGTCGCATCATCGTCCCTACTGAAAACCAAGAAGAAGTTGCAGTAATTCATTTGTAGGGAAGGATTTTGCTTTCCTAGGCATCGCATTACCAGCCTTTGATTTCAGTTTAAAACCCATAATGCACTGAAAATCTAAGACAAGTGAAATGTGAGATACCTAGATTTCTCCTGACTGCAGTTCAAAAGCTGATGCTGTTTCGAAGTGCTGGTATAAAATGTTAACTTCCTCGCTCTTCACATTTCTGGTTATCAAGTGTCAGTCTGAAATTTACGGTTAATAGACCACATTTCCTCTGCTTAAAATCCAAATTTTCTCTTGGCTATGTTTGCCAGTATTTTGCTGCTGTTTTACCCACTCCACCACCTCAGATTCCCTGCAATGGTCTTTAATCATAAAACTAGGGAATCCACACTGGGACAGAGCCCATAGCACTGGCACACGGGACATCTTGCTGATAAATTTGCTCATCAATTTGAGATTTATTTTAGCAAAATAAAGAGAGGTAACAGAACTCTTTTCTTGTTCTTCTCACAATCTGAAGAGAGTGGAGCATGCCTAGCTGGCATGTCAGAATGATCTTTCACTTATTCAGAGACTGGAGGAAGGACAAGCAGAAATGGAAATGGTCAATATTTTTCATAATTTTCTTTTTTACTCTGATAATTTTTTCTTTTCTGTGTTTTATTATCACCTTTAGTCATAGGCAAAAAGCTTTTGATCAAAAAGTTATCAGCATCATTATTGTTATTACAGCACTGACTGCTTTAAATGATATCTTCCAGAAATCACACTCCTGAAAACTACTTCTTACTGTCATCCAGTTTCATGCAATTTTTGCTTTTAAAGGCATGTACCTTTATGTAAAGAACTGAATGCAAACAAATTTTTTTTGCCTTTTTCCATATCTTTTTCTAGCCATAACTAGGTGCTGCGATCAGCAAATTGTACTGCAGTCACTGCTTGCAGTAGTGTTCAGCTGAAGACCTTGACAGAATGGAAGCATAATATGCCATCAGTGTGTTGTATTATGAACTACTCATGATCATATTCATCATTTTCTCTCTTTTTTTAAAAAAAAAGAATCACAAAGTATTGTTTTGCCCTTGGCTTTTCCACAAGAACTCCCAACTGATTGATCTAACATAGATTGGTATTTTATCAACGCTTCACGTGTACTAATGCAGCTCAAAACCTTCTTCTAACTCCACCAGATGTCTAAGCTTGCTTAATCACTGGTAATTTAAGAGGCTATTTTTAAATCTCTTAGCATGATCAAGGACTGATAAGCTTTGAATATTCTGTAGCATATAGAGAGACTGCTTCAGTTTTATTAATGGTTTCTTGACTGTTGGTGACCAATGTAATCAACTATGTCCTTCAGTCACATTAATGGTAAACATACTCCTATATGCAGATGTGAAGTATTCAATGTTAGGAGAAAAGTTTATATATTTTCATCATCACTGATGTTATTTTTTTGAAATACGAAATTTTCTGTTACTTCAAACTACATTCAGACCTGGACATACCACATACTGCCATGAGGACATGAATACTCCCCAATAAGTTATGGGAGTTACTGACCCTCACTGAAGTCATTCCAGTTTGCAGGATAAACAGTATTATCTTGTGTGTGCTGCAGGCGGGATTTACCAGAGTGCTGCTGCTATGACCACAGAACATTAGCTGCCTCGAGTTCCCATAGGAAATGGGTAGCAACTCCCTTTGGAGCTTCTGAAAATCCAGATCCTACAGCTTCTTTTTTTCTTTTTTTTAAGGTTTTAGGGTTTTTTTTAAAGTTTTTTAACATTTTAGGTTTGGGTTAGCAATAAAATGAGATTAGTCACGGTCTAGTAAAGTGTAGTTATAAAAAGTTTATCTAAGAAGTAGATGCTGCTTTTAAAAAGGCTATGCAGTTGTTTATATAAATCTGATTTATCTGAATTTTTTTTAAAAAGGTGAAAAAATTCTATAGTAATTCAACTGGGTTTTTTTCTGTTTTTCTTATAATACATATATAACCATTACTACTAAGTACATAAATCCATTAATGAAGGACACAGACTGAACATTTAAGAAGTAGCTGCTCCTTCAGGAGTTGCTCATGGAACTGAAGTGGCCTATGAGCTTGTGTGTGTGTTTCACTTCAAGAATTTCAGAATAATGGCTTGAGATGTATTTCTGACAGTCCACAGAGATTTAAAGCAACAGACCTCATACCCCAGTTTCTCATTTTTAAATTGTACCAGAGACAGCTGACAGTACATAGTATTCTTTCTAACTTGTTTCTTATATGCAGTTGATGCAGTCATGAAGTGATTCAGAGAGAATGTGCTCTTTAAGAAGAGGCAAATAAGAGTAAATAAGAAAATAAGATTTGCATTTATTATCTTAGCCTATAGAACTACAGATGTTAAAAATATAGTGGCACAGTGTTAAATAATATTGAAGGTCTAAGCTTAAATTGAAAAAGAAGCAAGGAATTTTTAAAGAAGAAAAAGAATGGCACTCCAATCTTATTTAATCTGCAAACAACCGATCTCTACCTGGGTTTGTAAGAAGAGATTTAATTTTAAATATATACTACCTAATATAGACTCAGATGTACATGCATTTTATTTTCTATTAAATAGAAAGAATGAAAATCCTTAATAGAGGAATATTGAACAAAACACTCTGAAATGCTTCTTTCCTATCAAATTATTATGACTTCTTCTAGAGAGTTTCCTTTTGTCTCATATCTTATTTTCTTACTGTAATTTTTTCAAGTTTTATTAGCATTTACCCTAATCGTGTATTTAAGTGACTGTATTAAAGCTACCCTGCTACATATCATGTTGCGATTAAAATTAGATTTCTCTAACAAGAGTGTGTAGTTAGTTTGTTGGTTTTTTTCTTTCAAAGTTTTTGGATGCAATTAGGCATGATGGATTATAGTTTGGGGTTGTTTGGTTTTTTTAATATGAACCTTTGGAAAACAACCTGAAATGGTAAACTTCATAGTTTACAGACAAGAAGTGCTGCTGAAATATTATCAGAGACATAGATCTAGAATATCTGTGGCAAATGTACTGTACCGTCACCAATTTTCCTTTTTTCTCCAGTGTTTGGGCATGGAGGAGAATGCTAAGTGCCTACATCTGATGCAGTAAGATAAGGAAAGCTGCCTTCATGCTGTAGGTGCTGCAAGCTTGTCACTCCTTTTCTTATATTTGGGTGCAGACAGCAGCTATCTGAGTGTGCCAGCTTACCCTGGAAAATTCATGGGAGTCATGAGGTCTTCAATGAAGATTAAATAACAAGCTCAGGACAGCTTTAATGTATTAGACTGTCGTGGTGGGATTCAGGTACCCAACCATGAGTCTCTGACATTACCTTAAGCATTCCAAAATATCAGAGACCTCCTTGCAAGACCAGCATATGTGATAGGCAGTTCTCCACCGTGGTGAAGTAGCAGCTGGAGACCATACAGGACTTCTTTTTTTCAATATTTTAAGGGAAAGTACTTCTCCCACCTTGGCAGTGCTTCTCCCTTGTCCTCATGTGCAGTGGATTCATGTTTATTTCTTTTTGATCTCTGGTACTTACAGTCCAAAGGACTCTTTTATTCACCAAATAGAGTAGGACTACCTGGAAATTCATCAGTGTTATCTAGCAATAAGGGATTAAAAAACAAACAACAAACCACCAAATAAAAGCTGGCAGAAAAATGACATCTCTAAATTTACAAAAAAAAAGCTGGGCATAAGATTAGCTATACTGAGAGCAGAAGCATATCTGTATAAAGAGGGGACAAAGATGAACATTTTAAATAATTATTACAAAGCATTATTGAACTAACCTTAACCCTCAGCACTCCTGAAATCTTCCACTCCATCTCTCTCTTTACATCTTTGAACAGAAGCTGCGATTGTATGTCCTTGGATGGAGAGATGCACAGCTGAAGGTCGAGTGAGCCATCTTCCCATTATCTTCATTATGAAATAGGGCCTGGTGTCCCCTGGATTCTGAGGGTTCTTTCTTCTCATTTAACATTACAATGTAGATAAGGAGTGTGTTATTTTTAAAGACTGTCTTCGCTTTGCATGCTTTGGTTCACATGATGGAGTATCCTCACAGAGCATGAAATGGATTCCTTTCAGGTGACATTAAGCCAAAAGACATGCTTCAAAAGTTGGTCCAGACTAGCTGGAAGTCAAAACCCTGCAGCATATGCTGTAGACATCCTGTTTCTCCATGTCAGCTGCTTTGCTCTACAGATCTTACAGTCCTGTCTACACATGGCTTATCATTCATGTGCTGTCCTCTTCTTTAGTAGTCCCAGCAAATGCCTGAAACTTAATTTGTTTCTACCAAGTACGCAGAAGAGGGAAAATGTGTGTTGAGAGCAGGGAGGGGATGTTCAAAAAATTATGGTTGATGTTTCATGGCACATCTACTCCACTTGTACTGGGCTTCCTGATATAATAGAAGCTCAAGCCAGTAGGCTGTGGTCAGCAATGAATCACCATGAGGACTATCCTGAGTCCAAAAGCAGAGTAGCTATGCTCAAGCACAGTGCATGCAAATGCTGTTGCACAGATCCAAACTGGGGCAGCTGTCCCAAATGTCTAGAAGTGTTTCATCCTTACATTCCTGCTCTTGGGAGAAGTGAATGTTGCCAAGTAGAAAATCTCTAGGTCTATAAGTTTCTGTTCGCACACAGTTCAGGTGGAAATGTGGCTATATGAAGATTGTGTACATCTGTGTAGTCAGGTGCTGAGAGATGAGGTTTATTAGCTTTGGACTGCTCAGAGCAAGGACAGAGCATGCATCTGACTGTTTTCTCCTGATCAAGAAGACCTACTTACAGTAGAAGCACTAGTCAGCCCACATTTTAACTGCACATTGTCACATAGTTCATGCTGCACATCCATGCAGTGGTTCATTAAAAATGTTTCCTATTCAGGTGAATTTATCTTTGTGTTTTTTCTTAAATTTATTCTCCTCCAATTCACACTGAATCAGCTTTAACATCTGAAGAAAGGTGGGAAACAGATATGTACAAAGGGAGTAGCTGTAGCCCAAGAGAGTTCTTTCAGACACAAGATGTTAAACTGCTTTTTGATCAGCTGCTTGTAGAAATGTGCATTAAACTGTAAACCATGGTTCTTCTTGTAACCAGCTAATGATCCTATCAGTCACAGACTAATTGCCTCTACCTTGTTCTAAATTCTGCTGCACTGAAAAAGCCAAAGTCACATTCTGATCCTGTTAATCACATTCAGCTTTGAAGAGTACATACTGGTTGTGTGTTAATTCAACTCCTCTCCCTGGTAATTTGTTTGATTGCCTGTTACTTGCAATCTGCGCTAACTGAATAAATGTGTTCTGCATCCTGATGGGAAGTTATGACTTTCATTTAAGCTATTTTATTGCAGATGTTTTGTTTAGAAATTGGGGTAAATTCTTCTCACCTTTCTGCTCTAAAGTACTTTAAATAGGAAGAATGAATAGCAAAGGTGTTAACCCTTTGCAGAAGGTAATAAAGCAACAGAGTAAAAGCTGTATTTATTTAATGCTAGGTTAACAGCTATTTTTCTTGCCTAAAGGCTTCTCATCAGCTTATGAATAAATAAGTAAAATAGATACTAAAGTATGAGAGGGAGATGCTGATGCTATATCCTTTTCTTCTTTTCCTCCATCTCCAGCATTATGTATTGTCTGTACTGTCAAGAACAGTCTGTCTATGCATTACTCTTTTTTTTTCTTTTTTTTTTTAATATAATACACGCACACACACACATATTCAGCTTAGTGCTATGTAAGTCTTTCAGAAAAAGACTGAACATATGCCAAATTACCTTTCAGCTTCCCACACCATTTTTCCAGACAAGGCTGCTGGATATGTCCTATAAGCGCAAATCAGTTGTTACTGGGACATTTTTATTAGCACTGCATCGATGTGATAATAAAGATTTATTGTGATTTTACCTTTGAAATCCCCTGAATCTTAATGAGAATTTTTTCTCCCTGTTCTGAATTTCAATGAGAAGTACTCTGAGTGTCATGGCCATGTTAAATATTTGTGAAATTCTTTTAGATTACTTTCAATATTTTAAAAATAAACAACTTTTTTATGAAGGCATTTTTTCAAGTTAACAGGGGAGTCATTAAATTTTAGTATAAGGAGCATTCTGCTGAAAGAGAGTACACTTGGAAAAATGCTAATGCTAAAATTATTTATAAAGAGAATCTAAAGTTGACTCTGAAATGTTTAGTTCAAATGCTGCCTGGAAGTGTGGACCAATTAGTGATTCCTTAGCAGATGAGCCTTTTTTTAAAAACAAACTAATAATTTAAACTCCAAAATATTTGGAAGTAAGGTCTGGAGACCTGCTGTTTATTAATTCATGAAAGATTTATACTAATTAGCAGTGTGCATTTCCCAAAGGCCCACTTAGGCTATGAAAGCAAGCCCCCTGCACTCCTTACAGCAGAAATAAGTCCCTTCAAACAGCCCATGAAAGCATCCAAAGTGGGCTCCTGCTCTGAGTGATCATTGATTGAGTCCCTATCTGTCCATAGACCAAAGGGAAAACAAAAAGAATTGTGCCTGCAAAGGATACTTCCCACCATATTCTGAGGTGCTCCTCTGAGCAACATTGCTGCTATCAGATGACAATAAATTAGTTCATTCTGGTAGAACCAAAACTCTTGGACCATCTGCAGACAATGACATTTTCCATTACTGTCGTAGTACCTCAGTATTGAGGCTTTGAAGTTATTCCTTATCTTAAAAGGATTTTCTACTCGTTATTTGCTACCTGTCTTCAAATGTTTGGGCAGGGGTCTCCAGTCTTCCTTGTCTGATTGCCCTAAAGAGTCATTTTTCCCCTTCTTTTCTTATAAATATACTCTTATTTTTCTGTGTTTTCTTGTTTATTGAGTCCAAATGGTAGTGTCCATCTTTCAAAGGCATCAGCTTGGACTAGCTGACTTCTTGCACTTGTTTGTTTTTCCTTCTCATGATTAATTTCTTATGCTTTGTATCACATCTGTCCTTCTGTCTTACCCCCCATTCATGTTACAGTCTAGTTTGCTCAGGGGGCCTCAGTTTCCCAAAATCACAAGACTGGATCTTCAGCATTTGATCAGCCAGAAATTCTTAATTTCTTCACCTCTTCTTAATTTTTTGCCGTAAAAACATATCACTCATCTTCTCATGGAGTTTAGTACTCCTCTTACTTTACTGTAATATTTTTACTGTTAATCTCTTTTGCCTGACTTAACGGACAATATTAAACATGCCAGCTGCTTCACAGATCTTTATTGTTTGAAATAAATCTAACTTTTTCTTTTTTTTACTGGCATGCTGCATTGCTGGAGGGCACAGAATGAAGCCTCAGTTTTACCTTAATGTTTCAAGAAAATGCCAATTTTGATAGGGAATTCAACTCCTCCATTCTTCCTCTAAAAACACTTTATTAGGTCAATTTACTTCTGTTATTGTATTCTGCTCCTTGATGGTTTAAGTCCAAGGCATCTGGCCCGAATCTGTTATATTCAGTGTTGGGCTGTGCTTCAAAAGAACTGATCACAAATGCACTGACCCACACGAAAGCCACTTGAAAACTCAGATTTTATTAGGTTTTAAGATTCCTGCCTTGCATTTTTAAAAGTCTTATGCTAAGATTATAAAATATAGAACTCAAAAAAATCAAGGAATGAACAAGTCAGAGTTTTAGAAGTAGAAAAAGAAAAAAGTGCTTAAAAAGAGAAGAAAATTTAGGCAGGAAAACAAGCATGATAGCAAATATTTTAAAAGACTTAGTGTGGTGGTTTGACCCACAGCGGGACCATGTGGTCCTGCACTCACTCCCCCACCCAGTGAGATGGGATGGGAGTCACAACACAGGGGGCACGGGGTTAGGAATGAAGGACAGGGAGAGATCACTCACCAGTGATGGTCACAGGCAAAACAGACTCAACTTGGGGAAGAAAAATCAATTTAATCAGTTGCCATTCATCTAAGTAGACATAACAACCACATCTTACAACACCTTTCCCCACCCCTCCCTTCTTCCCGGGCTCCAATCACTTTGCTCCCCATTTCTCTACCTTCACCCTCAGCAGCACAGGGGACAGGGAATGGGGGTTCAGTCAGTTCACCTCTGCTGCTCTTCCTGCCATGGAAGTCCAGGAACAAGATGTTCCAAAGCAGCTTCCCATGGAGTCATGGACCTCTTTGGCCTCAGCTCCTGGCTCCAGCATGGGGACATCCACAGGCTGCAGACTCACCCCCCCACTCTGGGGGTCCATCCCTGCTGTGACAGCGAGCGACTCTTGGGAACCCAATTCCACTCACAATTCCAATCACACTCAACTTCTCTGCTACAGTGTGGAGTCCTCCATGGCCTACACGTGGGTGTCTGCTCCGCCACTAAACCTCCATGGGCTGCAGGGTACTTAATTTGTTTTCTCCTACTCCATACAGTTCAACTGGATGTGGGTCTTTGTCCTTCCTTCTGGCAACAAAGCTCTCTCTCTGTCTGTCTGTCCTTTATTTTGGCCAATGGTCTTTTGTTCAGGTCAGCGGCCTCTCCTCCAGGTTCTGTCCACCTTCTTCTTTTCATGACAGCCCTTTCCCTCACAACTATGGATTCCCAGAGATGTTTCTCTAGTGCCCATTGGCCCAGCCTGGGCTGGGGGGTCTCTGCCTTGGAGCCAGGGGAGTTTTTCACTCTCACAAGGTGGTCCCTCCCCCACTACCAAAAACACCTCCTACACATACACACACAAACCCAACATACTTAGTAAAGCACAGACTCTGTTACTGCAAAACAAGTGGGAAGGCACTTGGAAAATCAACTTCTGGCATATAGTATTCTGATTATTCGGAGCACGTGGGAATGCTTTTTGGCTACAAATTGTTTGTGCTGGAGACTGCTGTTTTCTGGGGACCATGTACAACACCTAGCACAATGGAAAATGGTACAAGATTAGCCCTGTTTTGCCATTAGGTGGTATACAAAATAAATAACTAACAGAATGTGTGACCTGCACCATTTTGCTTTGGTGTGATGTAAAGTCAGACTGCAAACAGAAACTGTTCTAATTACATTCTCCTGTGTTTTGTTTTATTTCTCTTTGGCTTTATTTAGGTTGACCTGCTTGTCCCTACAAAAATCACTGGGATAATTACCCAAGGAGCTAAAGATTTTGGTCACGTCCAATTTGTGGGGTCCTACAAGCTTGCTTACAGTAATGATGGGGAGCACTGGATCATATACCAAGATGAAAAACAAAAGAAGGATAAGGTAAAGCAAAAGAGAAAATTTATATTTCAGTTCCATTTACAGAGGACTACATCTGTAGTAACTCCATTGCTGGAAGCCTGTAGATTATTGCATGCTGCCTGCTTTATAGGATTCCATATGCATAGGATCCCATAGATAAAAGTCAAGGTGAATAAAAAAGAGTCATATAACACGATGACATTCAAAGTGCAGTAATATCATACCTATCAGTGCAATGCACTTGATTTAATGCTGTTAAATATGGGACATAAAACTTTACAGTTCTCCATTTATTGGACTTATTTCTTCCTTTAACTCTAGAGGAGAAGGTATATAAATAGCAGTTTATTTGTATATTCAAAAACAGTGTCTCAGTGTGTATTTTTAAAAGTATGCACTATTTTCTGTAATTTTCTGTAAAGCACATCTTTAGTGTACCTCATTACCTAGCCATTTTGCATTGATTTTTTTTTTTTTTTCCTGGAAATTAATCACTAGGGTTTCAGATACCCAAGGGAAAGATTATTTTTTATTACACTATTAAATGAATACAAAACATAAAAATTTTCACAACTTCCTTTGCAAATGTTTAATGAGAGGCATAGAGAAGGTATAGCTTTGCTGATTGATTTAACTGGAATCATTTAACTTTTCTCTTGTTATTTAGAATATTATTCATTATACCTTTCCTTTAAACTGTATAACACTTTTATACTGCAAATACCTGAATTCATATCATCTGTGAAAAAAGCGATTACAGCATATGCATAGCTTAAGGAAAACTTTAAGCAAGCTGACAAAATGTGAATTATTAAAAATCTTAGTGGGGCATCTATGTTTGATTGAAACAGAAGATACATTAACAAAAATAACCAGATGGCTATGTCTCTTAGAGCATGTCTCAAATCTGGTGTTTGTAACAGCTGTATTCAGAGTGATAAATGTTCCCACTTGTACTTATTTTTCTTAGAATAAATGAAAAATCTTCAGTAAAAAATTAATACCCTTTGTATAGGTCAATTAAATTCCTTTTTTAAAAGTAATAAGAAAGCTTTTGATAGGTATTAATATATGTTGTTTGAGTACAGGTAGATCTATTGATGAGAGGTTAGACAACTGCATCTCACTGATTTTAAATGATTTATCAAATGTACACCCATTTATTAGAGGAAAGTCTACTAAATTACTGGATTAAATATGTACATAACTGTATGTGTATGTCTGCATAGACATGTTAAGTTTGTGAGATTATCATCCAAAGATGACGCTGTAAAGTCCCACTCTTAAAAGCCAAATGACACTTCACTCTGGTTTTATCCTGCACTGAGATTTTTCTCCATCAAGTTCTAAAGGATTTTAGATAGGGTAAACAAAATCAGTTCTTTTAGCTATCCAACTGAGAAGGTCCTGACACCAATGATTATGGATATGTCAAGTATAATTGGTTGTCAGATAAAAATTGGAAACAAACAACTCACCTTTTGTAGACGTACCATAAATGCATTCAGTAAGAATGACAGATAATGATTTCAGTACTTTGTACACATCCCATTTTAAACCCCTGGCATTTAAAAACAGAAGCATAAGATCTACGGTGAAACAAATGTCTTATCCAAGCCAGACTTCTATTAGTGAGCTGTTGCATGCATTTCACTGAAAAAAAGGAACGTGAGTTCAGGACTCTGGTGAGAAGCACAGGTGCAAGCAAATCTAAAAGAAAATGCAATCTCCCTTAACAGCACTGTTCCACTGTACACTTGTTTATATCATTTGCCAAGGCAATTAAATTCTTTTTGCTTTCATCATCAGCTGGATTGTGAGTTGTTATACGCATAGTCCATTAGGAACAATGGGAAACTCTTATATCATTGTCTGATTAAAACATCTCACGTCTCATATTAATTAAGATCTCTAAGAATAAAATAGATACAATTTATTATGATTCTTTAACAAATCAAGAGCAATTAAAAGCAGAGTGAGATCAAATACACTTAGCTGGAAATTAGAAGTTATAACTTCTGAATTTAAATTTGTACAAAATAAACAAGATCGTTTGATACGAGCTCAGACCTCAGTCTTTGATAATCAAACATTAATCCAAAATATATTTAATATTTTTAATTTTTTACATATGAAAAAGGTCTGGAAAAGTCAAAAGTCTGGTGGCAGAGTCTGACATTCCAGAAATGCTCACTGTCAGTTAGTGAACTTGGCAAAACTCTATAGGAGGTAGGACTGGAAAGGATCTTGAGACAGCACTGAAACATATACCTCTTGACCTATGAGTGGACTATGTTCCTCTCCTCCCATCTCCTCTGAGGTGTTCTCAGCAGACAATGGGATTCAACAACCCTCAAGTCCCTCCCCTGTCACCTTAAGCATAGGTGTAAGGAGTTCATTGTTGAGACTCAGGCTTAATTCATTCACCTGTCCTTCACCTCATACAATGCTCATATCCTGTACCATTCTCCATCAGATTATTTTTTAATATCTGATAGTGACAGCAAGTGACAGAAATTCTACTATTTAAGCAGTCTATTCCAGTGTTTAAATATCCTTAAAGGTGGAAAGGTTGCTTATCCCCCTCCCTGCAGTGCATCAACCCTATCCTCAAAGGACACAAAAACCTGATTTTATCTTCCTCTTTTCAGACAGTTTGTTTTGGTTGAAATATGTTAACTTATTTCTTCTCAATTTCTTCTTGGGGAAAAGAATAATCTTAATTCTTCCAATCTTTCATCAAATGATACGTTTTCTCAACCTCAGATCATTCTACTTGGACCAACCCTTCCTGAAATGTGGTTTCCCAAGCTTGTTGAAGTGTTGCAATCTTTAGCACAGAACTACTACCTGCTTCATCATTCTCCATGTCATACCTGTGACACTGGTTATGACTTCCTAAGGTTTGGCTTGCTACTCACCTTTATTAAATTGCACAATTGATCTGCACATCTCTCCAGTTTGTCAGGACCACTCTGAATTTTGATCACACTTTTCAAAATGGGAAACGCTTGGCCACATCTGCACTTTTAACAAGCAAATCTATTTCTATCATCCATTTCATTACTGAGAATACATAAATTGCATTCAGGCAAAGGCATGGAGCATCACCCAATAAAACCTTCCAGTTTGACACCAAGCCCTTCATCACTTCATCAGTACCTCAATGCAGAGTGCTCTGATGGGACTTGCCCACTGGTTGTGCATAGCACCAGAAATACTGGCAGCACTCTGGCCTGTGTGCAGTGGAACAAAAATATAAATGAAAAATAAAAAACAGACAAAGAAAAAGCAATGCTGTGCCTCATCCATGGGGAGCAGAAGAGAAGTGGTCTCATTGGTCCTGTCTGATAGTAACATCTTTGCACAAGATCTGCAACGATTTCTTTAGCTTACCTTACAAGACGTGGCCCAAAATGCAAGAATACTGGATGAAACAGTGTTTTCACAGCAAAGTGAAACTTCCATGAAATGTTTCTTCTGTCCCCTGGAGATACAGAAGGGAGAAAAAAGATAGATACCAGCAAGTATCAACAGCAGCAAGCATAAATTATTCAGAATTTACCCTCATTCATTCTATTGATTAACTGAACATCTTGGTTTCTTCTATAAAGAATAGAATATATAGATTTCTTATTTCCTCTGCAAGGGATTTACTCATCCTATACTCATCTTGTGGTCTTTGTACAATGATCCCATAATTTAGGAGAAAAATGGTTCCAAACACTTTCAGGAAATGGAAGACAGGATAAAAGAAAAGCTACTTTTAAAGTCCTAACAAAATACATCATTTTCCATTATGGAAAAGCAAAGATAAAAATGAAGTCTCGGACATAGAAATTATGGAGCTATTGGTAGGCTGCTAATAATGATTTGCAAGTGAATATTGTGACTTTAAAATGCATTGAAGAGCTGAGAGCCTAATCCTGTCTAGTGCTGAACTTCTTACTGTTCAACAGTTTTCAGGATGTGTCCTAGTGTATCAGCAAATCTGTGAATTCCTGAAGCTCTTCACTTCTTCCTCTTCATCATTTGTGAAGTTATTTTACAAAGGAAAAAAATACTGGCATCTTGTATTCACAAGTGCACTGTGTGCAGCCTGCATCTGATCAATCTGCAACAAATTAGTTGTTTCAAACAGAAGGAAATACCATGTTCAGTTTTCTTCTTTGTACCATTTCAAATGGAAAAGCTGTTCCAAGAACAGTGGCTCCTGCAGCTCCTGTTTGGCTTCTGCTATTTTAATGGCGAGTCATTTGAGTTCACATCTGTGTTGAACTTCTGTGAATGCAGATGAAAATGTACTGGGTGGAAAAAAGGCATGTGTTTTAAAAATAAAGACTTTATCTTTCATTTTAAGTAGTTTGAATGAGTTGCCAGGAAAATATGAAAGCTTTTTCTGTTGTCTTCAAGAGGTAAAATAAATTACATTGCAGGCTGGCAAGTAGGAGGAAAATATATTTTAGAAAAGGGACCAGAGCTAATAGCTATCTTGTTTTTCTCAACTAGAGGTCAGTAGCTCACTATGCCTCCAAAGCTAAGGACATCCAAACCAAATTTGACCTTTTTTTTTTTTCTTTTTTTAATCACATTCCACATGTGATTTATAAATTGCACAGCCAGCTGTAGATAACTCAAGGCCAGCTGCAATGTCAAACGGCATTTTAGAGGCTGTTTTTTAAAATAAGATGAGAACATTCAAAAGTAGCCTAAAGGAGTCTAGCAGTCTGCAGCACTTATTATTAGCCATCAGCAGGGGAATTAACTGCAGGTAGACAATTTGCAGTATACAAGTGGCCACTGGATTTGTGCACAAAATTATGAACTAGTTATAAGTTCTGTGCTTTGCATTTCTAGTTAATTGTCATAGCAACGAAAGACAGGAACCTACTTATAAATAAAAAGTTAGATTATGTCAGGTTAAAAATCTTTCTGATAGATTTGCTAATGATTTTTCTGTATGGTGTTTTACTATTACACCTGGTTTACATTGATAGTTTCAATTACTACATATAACCTATGTACTTGGCACAATTGAACATTTCTTAAAGTAATATTATTTGAATTATTATTATTATTAGTTAATACTATTATTTAAAACAATATTCCTAATCTAACAGTATTTTTTTTTTTCCTACACTGGTTTAAATAATAAGTGACTTCTATTACTTTCAGCTGATTTAACATGATTTGTATCAGATTAAGGTCTAGCTACACTCATTCTAGGTTGTGCCTCCAGCACACGTATCTCTCTTCCTGGTACCACACTAACAGCTAAAAGAAGACAACATACTCATATTAACAGTCTCTACCTTGAATTTCTATAAGCGTTTCTAGAGGAAGGTTGGTCTTCAAAATAATTCCCTTTTTGCTTGGCTTTAAACTGTCTATCAGAAAGCACTTATAAACTATGTACAGCGGAGTAAATTCCCATTTCAGTAGCATCAGTAGATAGATCAAGTGGAAAAAAATAGCAAGAATGTGATAGTATGCTTTGCAAGTTTAAGAGTTTTATCTGCCTGATACCTATTCTGAACTTGAAGAAACAATAAAGGTCATGTAATACATATTGTCATTCATGTGTCATAGAGAGGGAAAAAACAGTCCTTCTGGCACTGGATCCTTTTGCAGAGTTATCCATTGCATACCAAGCAACTCCTGACTCTTCAGCCAGTCCCAAGAAAAGTGCCCAGTGAAGAAGAGTAAAGGAAGATGGCTAAGATGAGGAGTGGCAAATTTATACCCACCCACAGAGATTTTATTTATACTAACTGAAAAGAAAGAATGTCTTTTTTTTTCTCCTCTTAGTCACTCCAAAATCACATGTGCACACACACCCATACATTTGAATTTACTTATGTATATATGTGTATTAAAAAAAACCTTGCCCAGTCTTTATAGTGAAAGCATTCTCCATGGGGTGAATTATGCCTATAAACAGCAGCTCTGCTTCTGGTGAGAAATCAAGACATCTTTCACCATATTTTACCTTGTGTTGCTCACTTGTAACTCCTCATGGTGAAAAATGTTTCCCCACCAAGAAGAAAAAACTTTAGAGCAAGTAAATGGTCTGTTAAAATCTGTTAATTCCTTCTCTTGCTTAAGCAAGTCTTTTTCAGTGAAAACTAATAAAGAAATAAAGTGTTTCCAAAATACAAGAATATGGCTGTCAAAAATTACTTTTCATGCAGCTTTTTAAAAAATTTTAAATGAACAGTGCTCCCTTTGTCTGAACACTGAGATGTTCTGCACTGAAGTGAACTCCAAATAGAAGCTAGGTACAGATATTCTTTTAAAATACTCTGCTTGTAATATGAGCAGGATTAACTGTTCCATGAAATAATGTATTTAAAATTTTCTACTCCAAATAAAAAATATGGTTAAGGTACAGCAGACAACATAGTGGCTTCACCATCTGAGACTTGAATATTAAAGTCTCAGCTCTCAGCCAATATCATAAAGAGCAGGACTCAATAATGCTATGGTCAATGCAGACTTCTCATACAATTTAAGTTTCTGCAAGACATGAGATCCAGAAAGATTCTGTGGAGACAATTTTCATCCTCCTTGCACATCCATTGACACAACACCACAAACCATCTTTCCCACTGCAGCCATCTGTTAATGGACGTGCCCTAAAACGTGATTTCTGGCTCTACATTTGGACCAAAGCAAACATCACTTGTAATAGATCCCACTTTTCCCAAGGTGTACATCTTCGGGTATTATTCCTAAAGTATTCTGTCATGAAACATACAATAGTTTCCTTTTTAAAATATGAATCAATTTACATTGTCATTATTCAGATTTGCTGCTTATGCCATAAAACAGCTCTATTGAAAAATTGTGGTGAGTGTTTGAAGGCAAGACACCCAAATTGCTTGTTGGACGCAATTATAAACAACACTTGTTTATATTTCAGAAATATATTTTTTTTTAATATCAGTACATATTTTCCAGGCTTTCATGCTCTTTTGCATTAACGGATCATAAAATAAGTTATCATACTTAAATGTACAACGGCATGCATTTTGTACCTTTTTATTTTAATAGCAGCTGTAAGAGACTAAAGCTACAGAGGAGCTACACATGTGTGTGTGGGGTGTGTATGTGTAAAGTTACTGAAGCTGCTGAGTAAATATTTTTGCAAGTTACACCTTCTAAGTATGCAGACTGACATAAATAGGTATATCTACTGTAAAATGTTTAACATTCTACAACAGGACTGTCAAAATGCAGGAGCTTTGAACTACTTTTACCAACACAGGCACTTTGTCATGTGGGAGCCACTGGGCTGCGTGAGGGCTGACCTCTGTCCAAGGGAGGGAGCATCCTGTAGTAGATGACCAGAGAAACAAACAAACAAACAAAAAAAAAATAGGGCTGTTATTCTTCCCTAGTGTACCTTCACAGCCTCCATCTGTCTGTATTTTTAATAGCCCCTGATGATTTTGCCCTCAACAGTTGATCTGATCTTTAACAGTAGTTAAAGGCTGTGGAAACTGTGCTACATTTTAATAACATGTTTTATGGAGAACCATGACCTTTAGGTGGCTCAGGACAAACTTTCTGTCATTCCTTGTCCCTTCATGGCTCTGGTAAGGGGACAGTGCAACATTGCCCACTATTGATTTTCTCCATGCCACTTAGGATTTTATAGACCTCAAATCTCCTTTCAGGCTGAAGAGGCCCAGCCCATTTAATAATTTGCAAAATGGCATTCTTCTGTGCTTGTGGACATCATGCCACTTCACTCTTTATATTTGCTGTTTGAGATAAGGCAAGACCAGATCTGCACCCACCCAGAACTCAAAACGAAGATATGTGCTACCCTTATGCACTGACACATTAATAACTTACACACTACTCTTTATTCCTTGACCACTAATCAATTACCTTGGGTTTTAATGTCATTAGGCATTTTTTTTCATCTGAAAAATTACAAAGAGCTATGTATTGAAAAATTACAAAGAGCTATGTATTATAACTCCAACATCAGCTTCTGGAATGCTTAATAGATCCTTATAGTCTTCAGAGATATTATATACTGAAACACACTTCTCAGAAAGAAATGTGAGGAGTGAACATTTATGTTATGAGGCTATCAGCTCTTCAAGGGCTTTTAATTGCTTAGGTGGTTCATTTAGTATTGACTCTTTGAGTATAAAGGAACAGGTAATTAAAGAAAAATTACATTTGGCTACAGAAATAGGGTTTTTTCTACTAATAAGTCAGATGTACAGTTTTTGTCTTTTCTCTTCCTTGCTTTTTCCAAACTTCTTGACTCCATTAGTGAATGTAGGCTGAAATAAAATTAAGAGTGACAAAGAATAAATTTTTCCCATAAGAATTTTGCCATGAGTCCAGTAAATTTGCTCTTAGACTATTATATTTCATTGAGGTCACATTTTTGGATGCTGACAAAGCTTCCCTCACTTTTTGATAAATTAATTTCCCTAAAATCCTTTTTCTGATCTGGCACGCTTAATTAATTTCTTGAAACTAGATCTCGAATTTTGAGGGAAGGTGGATTTCAGATTTGCACAAATTACCCTCTGAAATAGAGGAGTTTTACGTCAAGTGCCAGTGAAGCCGTGTACGAGTTATATAATTATGAGTTAAAATTTAGCTCTCATTTTCCTGCTTGAAGTGAATGACATAATCCTACCTTGTTCAGCTGTATTTGTTGCTTGGTTTGCACCACGTACTTTTATTTATTTTGCATAGCTATATGCAGGTAAAAATGCTGGGGCTGTAGACAGATTTTTGGGTAAACAACAAATTTTTTTTGTTCTAAGCCTTCATTTAAATGTTATCTCTGAAATATATCTTCCACAGGGATAATAAAATAGAGAGTAAAAGAATTTTCCAGTAATTCTACAGCAAGAATGGTCTGCAGTTATGCATTGCTTATCATCTGGCTTGATAAAAAAATATCAACAGATATATTGCATGCATGTGCGAGAAATCAAATGACAAAATTTACTTTTAAGGTTTCATAGCTGCATATTGTACGTTGAGGGGTGCCACTCTGTAACTTTAATAATAAACTTACTGCCTTTTATTGTATGCTGTATTGCCACAAATTAAACTTAAATTCAGGTACAATATTGGTTAGCCCAGGCTCCAGCTGATTTATGCATTCAACACTGTACTTGGGCAACAAACAAATTTTTCCTGTGGTAAATACATCTTTTTCCTTAGACTCATAGCACTGTTGTTTCTGCGGTCAGTCTGTCTGCAATTTTATTCATCTATCTTCACTCGTAGGTGCTTTAATACTCCCATCTCTGTGTTAGTGAGATGCCAGATGAGAAGGGAAATTTATCACTTGTGAAAGAGTATCACTTGTGGAGGATACACATTTTGCTTGAGATGCCAAATTGATAGCACTTGAGAGAAGCTTTCAAAATTCAAAGAAAAGATGCAGCATAGAGAACAAAAAGTGCAGATTTTCATATAGTGCTTTGTAAATATGTCACGAAAGAACCAGCTTGAAAGCTAAAATAGTGGATCAGCCTCTTCTGAATTCAGCTTTTGTCATTTTTTGTAACAACTTCCAGGAAACTTGTCATTCTGCATTAATTCAGTCTTATAAGCACTTCTTCAGTAGGTCCATATTCCTTCTCTGCATGATGCAAACAAAACTCATTCATTTCAGTCCACCAAACAGAGTTTTTACAAATGAAACGTGCATTGACTGACATTTGAAGAGAATGAACATTTCCCATAAAAATGGAAAATATCCCAAGAGAATGATCTGATCATTTTGTCAGAAAGTGGTGTCGTGGCCTTTGAATTTAAATAGTGGCTGCTGGGGGAAAAACCCATCATTGTTTTAGCACAACAGAAGTTTGGGATCCCACTTATGTATTGGTTAACCCATACTAGTGGAACATCATAACATGCACTGTACTAGGCTAGTTTTTTGGGTTTTTTTAACTTGATTACAAACTAACACTCTTATTCATATGCTACCTTTTGTTTGACAGAGGAACATAGTACCCTTGATATTCACTAACTTTACAAGAGTTTATTTAGTTGCATCCAAGCTGCATCTATCAGTGATGCAATAAAAATTCTTCTTAACTTTAATTATTAATGTTATTTTGTTGGAAACAATAACAGGATCTCCTGGGATTAATTTGACATGATACAAATGCCAAGTAAAAAGACATTTAATTTTTTAAATGTTAATGATTTTTATATAACCTTTAAAACAGGGACCTGGGTGTTGGCAGAACGGCAGATTAAGCTTTGAATTGAAGACTAAACCTGCACCAAGGCTGAGTGTGCCATGCTCATACCCAGCTCCGAGCTTCCTGGCAGGCAGTGAAATCCCCAGGTCTTAGCAAAGGCAGGTGCTCTTTCCAGCATCGATTAGGTGCCCAGATGATCAGATTTCAGCATGGAGGTTGAGGAGGTGCCCAGGGACACCAGAAGTGTTCCACAGCTCTTCCTTAAGCCAGGTAGGCATAATTTTTTTTTTGTTATTTGTCCTTTAGGTGTTCCAGGGAAATTTTGACAATGACACACACCGTAAGAACGTCATTGACCCTCCAATCCACGCCCGGCACATCCGCATCCTCCCGTGGTCATGGTACGGCAGGATCACCTTGCGGTCGGAGCTGCTGGGCTGCACGGCGGAGGACTGAGGTGGATCTCTGTTTGGCATCGCGGCTCTCGGTGTAGCTAAAAGTCCCTCCATAGAAGAAACTGTGCAAAGCCTGTAGGATGCTGAGTGGGTTTTTCATGAACAACTGCTCATTTTATGGTAGGCCGCTAACTGTCTTTCGCAAGGAGGTCTAAGCCTGCCCTTTAAATGATCCAATCCGATTTTGTCCTTGAAATCTGTTAGTGTTGTCCCTTCTGCTGTGGAATTATCTTTCTAGTTTTCCTTTGAGTCGATCACACTAGTTGAAACGTGTTAGGGAAAGACAGCAGCATCCTTTTTACAAGGGAAGAGAAATAGCGTGACAAAGCTCATTTGCAGCTTTGGAAACATTGGGCCGACGAGTTCTTCATAAATCATACTGTCATCTTACTTGCAAAAAGTGATACTGCAGCTTTTAGCAATAAGTTTACTTGGGGATGACTGCATTATAGTAATTGTGCCTATCAAACACTGTCAGTACTTATGACATATATTTTGGAAGATACTCTGTGGTACTGTAAAACACAGTACCTGTGATGTTACAAGCTACCTTTCTTCACTTTCATCTGAAAAGTAGAGTCCATGCACCTAAAGAGTTTTCCTAACTAACCCTATTTTCCTTCCCTATTTTGCATGCTAGAGACATGACCTCCATCTTTTCTGTTTAGTATCACCTCTGATGTTATTTTCCTTAAAAGAGGTGACCTGTTTGCATATGGAACAAAATCTGCTATCAGTGTATTATGAAGTTAATGCATTTGCCAAAGTTTATTAATTCTGCTCGAGATGCACTTTTTCGAGGAGGCTGAGGTGAGATGCCAGGTTACTTGTGGTATCTCACCTTAAGGACCCACATAGGTAAAGGGATACAGTGCATCCGAAATCCTGAGCCCATTTTGTGAGTTGCCCAGGGCTGAGCACAAAACCCTAGATGGAGCTGCCTCTGCAATTACTTATTTCAAAAACCTCCTTAATTTCTGTGATGAGGTAAATGTGTGGTGAAGGAATCAGGTGCTAAAAGACACACTGGAGGAATGACTCCCTTACTGCCAGGAAGCTCTCTTGGTAGGTTCTTCTTATGGTGGCAGTCATAACCTTCCTCCCAGGCATGAGGGAAAGAGGTGCCAGGCAGTTTTTAGGAGGAAAAGTAGTTTTTAGGGGGAAAAGTGGAGCAGGAGAGATGACATTCTTCCGTGTGCCTCACTTTCCTTGTGATGGAGATAAAGATACCAACCGTTGTAGATCACTTTGAGTTTCCCTGGCATAAAGTGCTCTATGACTATGTTAGAGTAGCACCTAAGTCTAAAAAAATCCTGGGACAAGGAGCGGGAGCACATTTTATCTCTTACCTGAATAACAGCATTTGGGATTACACTCTTTTAGTTTCATAACATGCTGATGTGGAAAGAGATAGATATATATATACAGCTGCATGTTTTAGCAAGTGTCACAGAACTTATTTTTTGTCACTGTTACATTCTCACCGAAACGCTGAAGTATGAACCTGGGTGCTGCTTCCCAGGCAAACAACTAGTTGGCCCACAGTCTGCAAAGGGCAAAGTTTACTTTGGAAACAAAATGGTTTGGATTTCAAAAACCTGCATTTAATCACACATTCTCCACTTACAGACAAAATATGTTATCCATTGAACTGTGAAAGACTCTAGAATAGCAGCCAGGAATTTTACGTACAAGAATTGGGGATATATTGGTGGCGGTTTTCTGATAGTGTCACTTAAACTGTCACATTTTAACAAACAGAACACCCTGCCTCTACAAAATGACTTAATCCTTAAACTGTATTTATACAAGTATTTATTTTATAAGGCTTAGACATTTAAAGACTTCTAAAGAAGAGTCTTGTAAAGGTAAGAGTATGTGTAAGAAATGTTGAGGTCCTGTGCAACACTGCTAAGTTTGTTCTTTATTTTTTACTTTGTGCTGCATAGCAAAAGCCACTAGACTGTTACTGTCTTGTCTGTAACTGTGTTAACAGCATTCCTTAATGATGTATATATGGAGTGGTCTTCAAGCATAGTGAGCGATTTTAAAGAGAAAGTCAATCATGATGATACTTCTAATGAGCAAAAGAATCTGAATGATAGTGGACAAGTGTATTCCTAAATTACCTACAGCCCATGTTTTTCACTTTAGGCTCTAGGAAAAGAAAAAAGCAAACCAACCAACCAAACAAAAAAAAAACCAACAAAGTAATATTTGTATCTTTAGGGCACATAAAATATTTAAAGTCGTCCAAAACCACTTTCCTGTTGTGGAAGATCAATTGCCCCTAAATTTTATTACAGATATGAAGAATAGCATGTAGCTATTTCACTAGTCAACTCTACCCAAAAAATGGAAGGCTATTTCAGAAAATTTGGCTTCTCAGTTTACCAACTTGTTTTAATGCTCTTTTGAAATATTTGTTCTGTATTCTTAAGTGATTTTTTTCCATGTTATTCATCTTTTGCAACTTCAGTTTTGGCTTTGAATTAATTCTTGGTTTACTAATTTAATTGTTATGCATTTATCTGCATAGAATAATAACATCATTATGATACCTAACGTAGTAATTTTATTTTGTATTAATTCAGAATTGAGTATTTTCATCTTTAGGTCCTGTGTCAGCTTTCATCTGATAGCAGTCTTCACAACCTGTGAATGAAGCTTCATACATTGTGATGACACTCTGTGATAATTTATAAAAGACATGTAATGCCCTTACAATTTCAAACAACATACTGGGGGTTTTTCTCATTAGATTATTTCTTAGCTACCAAGAACCTTACTTTAAATGGCATTGTGCAGCCATAGTACGAAACTCTGCTCCCCGTGTCAGCAGTACAATCTGAAATAATTCTTGATTTCTGTGGAATACTTCAGATTTAACAAAATAAGTGAGAATCAGATTGTTGTCTAGAATTAAACTTTTTCCCTTTGATTTTATTTTCTTGTCTTGGTGCACACCATTGACATAAAGGACAAATTACAAATTAACTCCTCTGTACTCTCCCAGTGAAAGCAACTGGCATCCCAAACCCAGAAATAAATGCAGGACAGAGTATGTCCCTTTGAGAGACGCACTCTGAAATGATCCTTGACTTCTGTATTAATTGTAACAATGGCATTGAACAGGACTGAAAATGTTCTTCTAATTAAATTTCACCCTGAACCAGTTCAGTATTTGCAGGCAGACTTCACCTTTCCGTAGCTCTGTAGTGTGCTACATCAATAACATGGGAAACAAAGCACCAGCACGAGGCTCCGTTTTATCTGTGTTGTGTTAAGGGCTTATCACGTTAACTGGCACTGGTTTTGAGGTTGACTTTCTCTTTTGGAATGGCTGCATACAAATTAATGTCAGCTTTGAAGACTAAGGATACTAAATGAGTGTATCTTTGCTATACAACAAATATGAACTATAATATTCAGTGCTGGCTTCTGATGTGTCAGTAAGTACAGAAGTATCTCGGACACAATGACATTTGCAACCTTTCAAGCTGTGTAATATTCAAATGGTTTTGTATATACTTAAATCATGTAGAATGATGTAAAACCAGTATGACCTTGTCTAGTCTTCAAACTTAACAATAAAACTTTTGAAAAATGAGGTCATTTTTTGAAGCACTTATATTGCAATACCTCGAAGGAGATACAACTTATCTCGGCCTTACTGGCAGCAAATGCGGAGCAGAGATATGATGTGGTGTTTTCCTGAATTCATTCACAAGGTCTTTGTGGTAGGTAAGTTTGTTTCTGGCAAAATCAATTGTGGTGCTGTGCTCCTTTCAATGTGTTCCCTTTGTTCTTTTAAATTAAAAAAAAAAAAAAAAAGCAAAAGTTTAAATGAGTCTAAAAATATTTTTCTATCTGGCTGCTCTCTGAATGAGCACCAGAAATGTAAACTGACAATTTCATTTCCTTTAAGTCAAATTTCTTAGGATATTTATCAATCCTTATCCTCTCTTCTTCACTCCTGCATAGGCAAATTAATTTCGGAAAAGATAAAGAGCAGCTGCAGCGCAGACCTGCTATGAGGCTTCCAGCAGAGATGCCAAAGCAGGGCCAGTGCTTGCTCCCACCCTCGCCTCTCATAATTTTATTTATTACATGGACTGCTCCCCAGATTTTCTTGGTTTAGTTAACACCATCATTTCAATTTCTGAAGAAGCCTAGGTGTTAAAACAGCACATGGAAAAGCCATTTGCTCATGATTTTAAACAGTGAGATTGAAAAAAAAAAATAAAGTTTTGTGTGTTATGAGAGATGGAGCTTCATTGGTTTACTCCATACTGATGCAGAATAAGGCCATAGATATACATGCTTTTGTTTCACATCCATTTCAGCTTGTGTCCTTTCACCAAAAAATTGTCTTTTCAAGATAAAAACCATCCACAAGTATGCACTGATGACAGGTACCTTGTCTGCCCAACCTGCAGTCTGAACACTAACAGCCTGTCATCTTTCAACAGAAAAGTCACAGAACTGATGCAATTATATATCTCGACTAGTCATGAAAATTAGGATATAATGGTGCACACAAAATGAGGATTACTTCTGGTGAATGATGCCTGAATATTAGCACTTCAGTCATAAATTTCTGAAAGTATACATCTTGAATCTTTCAGACTTTTAATTATAAATCGAAGCTCTTTCATGAAACATGGGGCTTGTTCCTGAAGAAATTAAAAGTGATTTTTCCTCTAATTATTCATAATTTAGATCTCTAGAAACTCTAATGAAGACAATGAGAGAAAATAATGAGTAATTCTCTTCAGAATAGCAACTATTTATCAATGTACATCCTCCCATACCTGTTGCTAATGAGCTCAAGGGATTAACATATGTATCAACACTTTACATCATTATGAAATATGTAGTCTCTGATGCTTCTGTGGTAAATACAATGACACTTACTTCATACCTTTGATTCAAATAACAGGAGGCTAATCTGCTCACTTAGTGATCACTGAGTGACCTGTGATCACTTAGCCTCATAAAATAAAATAGGACAAAATAGAAGATAATTTCTCTGATACAAACATTATTTTCTTATTTTAAATTTACATAATTTTCTTAATAGAGAAATACACTTAAGAAGCAAAAGGCTGCTTTAGATTAAGAACATAAAAGAAAAGGCAGACTTGTTTAAGGCTTGATTGCATAGCTGTGTAACTGCATTTATTGCAAATTATCGTTCAATGATGCATCTCAGGAGCTGTAAGTATATTTAAATGCCTTTAAACATAAGAACATGGAAACATACTTGGTTTTGCAATTTAACGTGCTAAAAGTGCAGCAAAATATATTTTATCAGTATCTGTTAGTAACAATACCAGTTGTGTTGTGATACAGTATATATCAATTTAGAAGTAGGCTCTACATGTACGGGGATGTATGGGAAGCCCAAATAACCTCGTGAAATACAGGCAGGGCACAGCAGGTGGAGAGAATGGTCAGAACACAACCTGTTCATCACTATGATGTTTCTGATGCTGCTTTCTTGCTGGTTTACAAGCTAATGCGTTGTGGTTATCTGAGGTTGCACATCAGATCATAGAATCATAGAAGTGCCTGGTTGGAAAAGACTTCTGAGATCATAGAGTCCTACCATACCTGTCCACTACTAAACCAGATCTCTGAGCACCCCATCTACCCGTCTGTTAAATCCCTCTAGGGTGGGAACTCAGCCACTTCCCCAGGCAGCCCATTCCAGTGCCTGAGAACCTTTCAGTGAAGAACTATTTCCTGACATCCAATCTGTACCTCCCCTGGTGTAACTTAAGGCCTTTGCCTCTTGTTCTAACTCCAGTTACCTGGGAGAAAAGACACACACCTGCCTTGCTACAACCTCCTTTCAGGTAGTTGGAGTTGGCTAAGGTCTCCCCTCAGCCTCCTCTTCTCCAGAGTAAACAACCCCAGTTCCCTCAGCTGCACCTTAATCAGACTTGTTCTCCAGCCCCTTCACCAGCTTTGTTGCCCTTCTCTGGACACTCTCCAATGCTTCCATGTTCTTCTTGTAATGAGGGGCCCAAAGCTGGACACAGTATTCAAGGTGTAGCCTCACCAAAGCTGAGTACAGAGAAAGGATGACTTCCCTGGTCCTCCTGGCCACACCATTTCTGATCCAGGCCAGGAAGCTGTTGGCCTTTTTGGCCACCTGGGCCCACTGCTGGCTCATATTCGGCTGCTCAATCAACACCCCCAGGCCCTTTCCCACCAGGCAGCTCTCCAGCCACTCTTCCCCAAGCCTGTAGTGTTGTATGGGGTTGTTGTGACCCAAGTCCAGGACCCAGCACTTGGTCTTGTTGAACCTCATACAGTTAGTTGATTGCCACCCATTGATCCAACCCATCCAGGTCCCTCTGTAGAGCCTTCCTACCCTCAAGTAAATCAACACTCCTGCCCAGCTTGGTGTCATCCACAAATTTACTGAGGGTACATTTAATCCTTTCATCCACATCATTGATAAAGGTGTTAAACAGGACTGGCCCCAACACTGAGCCCTGGGGAACACCACTTGTGACCAGCCTCCAGCTGGATTTAACTCCATTCCCCACCACTCTTTGGCCTGGCCATCCAGCCAGTTTTTAACCCAGCAGAGAGTGTGCCCGTCCAGGCCATTGGCAACCAGTTTCTCAAGCAGAATACTGTGGGAAACAGTGTCAAAGGCTTTACTGAAGTCCAGGTACACCATATCCACAGCCTTTCCCTCATCCACTAAGCAGGTAATCTTGTCGTAGAAGATCGAGTTAGACAGGACCTGCCTTTCATAAACCCATGTTGACTGGGCCTGGCTTTGTTGTACGTGCTGTGTGATAGCACTCAAGATGATCTGCTCCATCACCTTCCCTGGCACCGAGGTCAAACTGACAGGCCTGTAGTTCCCTGGATCCTCCCTCCAGCCGTTCTTGTAAATGGGTGTAATATTTGCCACCCTCCAGTCAAGTGGAACCTCCCCAGTCATCCAGGACTGCTGGTAGATGATGGAAAGGGGTTTGGCAAGCACCTCTGCCAGTCCTCTCAGTACCCTGGGGTGAACCCCATCTGGCCCCGTAGATTTGTGGTTGTTTTATTGGCTGAGAAGGTCTCTAATCATTACCTCCTGGATTGTGGGAGTTTCATTCTGCTCCCCATCCCTGGCTTCTGGCTCAGGGGGCTGGGTACCCAGAGAGCAGCTGCCCTTACTATTAATGACTGAGGCAAAGAAGGCATTACGTATCATCATCCCTCATCACTATTGTTCCCTCTGCATCCAGTAAAGGATGGAGTTTCTCCTTGGCTCTCCTTTTGTTGATAATATATTTATAGAAGCATTTCTTGTTATCTTTCACAGAGTTGGCCAAATTAAGTTCTAGTTGGGCTTTAGCCCTTCTGATTTTTTCTCTGCAAGACCTCACTTCATCCTTGTAATCCTCTTGAGATGTCTACCCCTCTTCCAAAGTTCATAGACTTTCCTTTTTTCTGAGATCCACCCAAAGGTTTTTGCTCACCCAGGCTGATTTTCTTCCCTGCTGGCTCTTTTTTCAGCACATGGGGATGTGCCTCCATGATTTCCTTCTTCAAGAGTGTCTAGCCTTCTTGGGCTCCTTTACCCTTCAGGACTGTCTCCCAAGGGACTTTACTGACCAGTCTTCTAAACAGTCCAAAGTCTGCCCTCTGGAAGTCCAAGGTGGCAGTTCTACTGACTACCCTTCTTGCTTCACCAGGGATTGAAAATTCAATCATGATAGGTCAGTAGATGTGTTTCTGATGGCTGCATGACTAGATGAAGGATATCAGCCCTCAAAAGATGATAGGAAAGGTCTCTAAACATTTGCATCAGATTGGAAAATCAAAAGCAGACCAAATTAACATCTTGAAATATATTAGTTTTCTTGGATGCTGCAAGAGGTCAGTAGGAGCTCTGGAGAAATGTTTTGTATTGCCTTGACCACAATAAAAACCATTAAGCACTCAGCCTGTTGGGCATAAAATATATGAGTGACCCATTGAAGCAGGATATGTTCTATGATCTTACCAGCCATGGAGGTGAGGATGGCTGGTCAGTAAATGAACCCAGTACAACTTTTTCTATTTAAATGGAAGTGAGAAGCATGACTAGTGGCATTGTCTACAGCAAATTCTTTATATACAGGTCTGTATAATTTTCCCTGAACTTTTAAAATCCCAAAACTGAAATACACCGTGCTACTTTCTACTTAAGGCTCAATTTGGCATTGAGTAGCTTTCATGGCAGGCGTGTGCCCCATGAAAATTACCCCATCTTTCCCAAGCGTACACACAGATTGGATACATACAGACCTGCACAGTACCTTTTTCTCTTACAGTATTTCAAGATGCCTGTACATGCACCACTGATGTAGGAGATAAATGAGCACCACCAGGTCCATACCCCTAAGGCTGAAAAATGCACTGATCTATGAACTGAAGATGACAGCTGTTTCACAGCTGTTCAGTCACCCTCACACTAAAGTTCTTATGTTCAGGTGGAACTTTCTATGCTGCAGTTTATGCCCATTGCCTCTCATCCTATTGTGGGTGCCGATGAGAAGAATCTGGCCTCATCCTCTAGACACTCTCCCTTTAGATATTTATAAACATTAATCAGATCCCCTCTGAGTCATCTTTTCTGCAGGCTGAACAGGCCCAGCTCCCTCAGCCTTTCCTCATAGGAAAGATGCTCCAGTCCTTTAATCATTTTAGTCACCCTTTGCTGGACACAATCCTGGAGTTCCATGTCCTTCCTGTACTGGGGAGCCCAGAACTGGACAGAATACTCCATGTGGGGCCTCACCAGGGCTGAGTAGAGGGGGAGGAGAACTTGAGAACTTGCTGGCAACACTCTACCTAATACAACCCAGGACACCATTAGTCTTCCTGCGCACAAGAGCACACTGCTGGCTCATATTTAACTTGTCCTCCAGGACTCCCAGGTCCTTCTCTGCAGGGCTGCTTTCCAGGAGGTCAGCCCCCAACCTGTCCTGGTGCATGGGGTTGTTCTTTCCCATATGCAGGACCCTGCACTTTCCCTTGTTGAACCTCATGAGGTTCCTCTCTGCCCATCTCTCCAGCCTGCCGAGGTCCCTCTGAATGGTCATATTGAACTCTCAGTGCACTGTCCTTGGTGTTTCTCTGAAATTAATATCTTTTTTTTAAAGATGACCCTTCTGCTTCTTCCTTCAGAGGATGCAAAAGAAAATAAACAACCCCCATTTCAACAAGCACAGTGCAAAAATTTGCAAAAGTCATGCTGGAAACTACCACACCAAGAGGATGGAAGGTCATCTGCTGCACTGTTGAAGAGCCACAATTTCTTCTAGCGTAACACCCAAGCCTACAACCTTGGCACAACCCATCCTTGCAGCTGCTCCGTGCTTCCCAAGGAAGTCACTTGCAGTGGCATAAGGCGTCCAAGCATCTTGGTACAGGTCTGTCAATGACATGGTGCAAGTCAGGGCAAAGCCTTAGGTCAAGGCAGAGAGAGCATCTCTGTCAGAGCCTCGTCCTCTTTTGTCAAGCTAAAGCTGAGCACACACATTGGTGAAATTGGACATTTTTCCTCAGGGTTAAAGCCTCAGTAAGATCCCACAGACAGGTGCCTGCAAACCAGACAAGTACCCAATTTGTAGCTGTCAGTTTATACCAGCTGTGGCTCCAGACTTGTACATTCAGCAGTGTGATTGCTCTTTTTTCTGATTTTCTTACTCTTTAACATTTTAGAACTAGCATTTCAAGGATACTAATTAGGTTCATCAACCTAATCTAGCTGTTCATCTTAGGTATGCTGATATAATTTTCTTCCATTTCAGGAAAATAAGTGGGGATGAGGGGACAGTGCTTGTTTGTGGGTATTTTATTTATGTTTCTGGTTTGTTTAATTATCTTGGCTTAGAAGCTCACAAAGAAATGGAGTTTTCTTCACATGGGAGCAGGCAGCATTACTTGAAAGTCAGAAGCACTTTGTTTTAAAGCCATTTTTCACTTTACTGAGTGATTTGCAAGTATTTTATTTAAAAAGCCATCACTGACTGGTGACCGGAATAAGTAAAAAGGTTTTCTTGTTCACAAAGATACTCAGTTTCCATATAGGAGTCAAAGTGGCTTCCAGAAGAATCTGACCCGATATTTGTATAATATACATATATAGCACATGTCACTCACCACTTGCATTGGCTGCTCCACCTTTCCATTTCTTTCCAGTTTCAGAACTGTAATAGAAAGTGTTGTTTAGCTGCAGGAATGAGACCATCTATTCATAAATGTCTTTTCACTAAGAACACATTTAACTGTAAGAGTCACATTCCCCAAATATTTCTGGGAATCTAAAGCCAAACTTCCAAACCAGAGCAGCCAAGGAGCTAGGTGTGATGTGGTGAAGGGGAATTTGCCCAGTCCCAGTGCAACTACTGAGCTGACTGAATGGCATGCACAGTGTACATCCGTAAACACGGAGTGGGTAACAGGAATGGCTCAGTAAACATGTCCCAGTTAATCCCTTCGTGGTATGAAAGACTGCATTTCAACTGAAATGGTTTGGATATTTTTAAACATTTAGCAATCTTTTTCCCTAGCCTCTACCACAAGCATTCCTATGGCCTGAAAAAAAATGCATTTGTGGTTAATTTCTTCTCCAATGGGTTACATTCTATTCAGATTAATGTCTGCAATGCATTTAGACTGCTTGAATGAACTAATATGTTTCCAAAGTCAGATAATAGACTGCTAGAACTCCACAATGAGATGATACCAGTCTGCCATCCTCATCACACCAAATGGAAGGACTGCTTGAGACATCCTTGGTGCTAACAGCCCAGTAAATAGTCATGAGTCAATACTTTGATTGCAAGCAACAACTTCACAGAAGCAAGGACTTGTTTAAGTTGAAGGAGAACTAAATGTGCCAATAGTATTCCAGTATGACAGTTAATGTGCTTTCCAATGGGTGCCACACTCCTTTCAGGCACCCAAGAAACAGCTCAGTAGCACCAAGACTCAAATGAACACTGTTTAGTTCTTACCTGATATCTCCCATGAGTGATTGTGAAATCATCTTGCACTGTCTTGTGAAAAATCTCCATTGGTACACAGCTTTTTGGTAAATTACTGAGGACTCTGTCACAGCTGCTGCCTTTTTTCCTTATTTTGAGCTCTCTGCATATACTGTTGATCCTTTTGTTTGTATTCCATCATCATAGTGGATCAACTGAATGTATTGACACTTCTGCAGCCCAGATCACCTCCTAAAATGCAGCAAAGTAGTATTTTGATTGAAGAACAGGCAAAGGCTCATTAGCATTCATTTACTGTCTCAAGACAGCCTGGACTGGTTCTTCCTGGCCAGTGTAACATTACTTTAAACCAGAGAATGTATGCCTTGGGCTGTGCTGGAGAAGGGCATTTTGATTAACATCCTTTTTTCCATTAATTTTTTCCCCCCAAATAAGAGTCCTCTCCTTTAGCTCCACAGTAAAACTGTTGATGAGATCAGCCCCCTATCCTGCTGGATTTTACACAGATCCTTGTGCTTGCACTTCAGCACTGGTGAAAGACAAGGTTTCAGCTACACTTCCCTGGCTGGGCAGCAGTAATTGAGCTCTCATCTGTGAGACTGCTGGCACAGTTTTTAGGATCAGGTAAGCAATGTTGGTAAAGTCATATTGAAGGTGACTCCAGCTCCCACTTTGTCTCAGAGCCCCTGACCTTTCCCATGGTGTTGGCTTGCCTTGGTCTCTCATCTGAAGCACACAGAAACTGAAATAAAAGTGGAGGTAAAGGAGGGAAGCATTAAGCCTGGCCCCTGCATGCAACTATTTCAACCATGAGACTCTATGAACTATGAGCATCACTGCCAGAAGCAGCACAGACAGTCAGCACCTCGCGTTCAAAAATGGTGCTCCAAGTTTATGCAGTATTGATTTTTTTAAATAATTTTTCATCCAACTTATTAGGACTGAATATTCATTATAGAGGGACTGGAAGGGGAAAGGGTAGCTCTTCACCTGAACTTACACCCCCAGGACATCTCTGACTCTTCAGGTCTTCCAGTCTCTAAGATATCTTCTAAACATGGTCTGGTTCTGAACAGTTGAGTTAACCTTAATTAAATTAATTAAATTAAGATTAATTTTATAACCAACCTGGTTGAAAGATTAATTCATATGACACAATTCTGGCTAAAATTATTTCAAATGTCGATGTTGTCTTAATACACACCTTGACTATTTCACAGAGCTTCTTCATTTATTTTCATCTTGAGACAATTGGATTGTGTGTAGTGGAATTAGTTACTCTGAGAATAGGGAAGATCATATCCATGAATACTAATCCTCAGCCTTTAATAAACCGAAGTTAAGGGGTGAGGGGAGGAGGAAGAGAAAAGCAGTGCCTGAAAACGCAAGCCAGAATATATTTGCACAAGTGGGAGGAACAAAGAGGTACCTCTTCTCTGTGTTCTCCTCAGGTGTAACAAGGGTAGAACAGCACCGCACATGTTTGTGCACATGTGATGGACTTTAATCAGGGGTAGGTGCACAGATTTGAATAGGACTTCTACATAGACTTGTTGCGTGAAAGGGGTGGTAAAGCAATTTAGCAGGAAATAAACCCCCCTTGCATTCCAACTCACCCTTGGATAACTGGAGCAGCTGAGGGCGGCTGGGCTTAAATCCTGAGGGATACCAAATCGAGCACTAAGGGTCTGACAACGGCTGACTCACTCGATACCCACGATCTGTGGACTCACACAGCTAAACCTGCAGCATTTAGCAGCATCCTGCTGGGCATGGGGTCGGTGTGGCTAGTTACGGACAGACACAGTTCGATGTGACACTACAAGCCTGGACACACCAGTGCCAGATTCACTCCTTAGTGCCCTGCACCTTCTGTCCAGTCATGACCTCCTTGGGCAACAGCCCAGAGATAAATAGTGCAGCAACTCTTGTAAGCAATTAAAGCACTTTAATAAAGCCACAGGATTAATACAGATTTGTAAGGACTGCCGGTGATAAACTACTGTCTACAGAAATAAATGCTTGTACTGAAGTTACAAATTACTAAAAGTGTCATTAGTTGCTAAAGGGTGACAAGTTACTAAAAGTGTTAAATTGGTAAAATAATTCTCTAGAGATTTTCTAAGTTTCTGAGGGAGATCCTTGACTGAGTCTAAGTCTAAGTCTTACCCAAAGGTGTCCCAGTGGGGGGGAAGAGAGACTCAGCCCATCACCTGGTCCCAGGGGTCAGAGGTCTGCGATGGAGTCGTCCCTGACTTGTCAGTGATGGCATCTTACCTGACTGTGATGGTGTCTTCCCTAATTCCCTCCCTTCTTTGGGCTATTTTTATATTATTTTTTACCTGCTAGCTGGAGCTTGAGTGACTCTAGTCATACCTTTATGGGGATTGGTAAAGGTACTTCTGCTTCCCTTTTTAGGTAGAAATTAACAAATTTGGAGCATATGCCCCTTGCTGGGGGGGGGGAAGGAGTCGAACAGTGTGCTGGAGTTATGTTTTGTGCAGCTATAACTCAAGGTCCACCATAGGGAGGCAAACATCGGAGGGGTGCCTGTGGGGTGTCTATGGTCAACCCTGAATTCCTCGTAGACAGCACATCAAGCCTTGTACCATTCTGTGATTGAGACAAGAGCTGGAAAGCAAGCCTCCACTCTCTCCCATCTCTCATTTTTCCTTGATAAGCAGCAGGCCTAGTAGGGAGGCAGCCTTGGAGAAGATTCTTTGCATGCCACCTGTAATTTTCCCCTGGGATCATCCTCAACACAGTACCTCTCCCTTAGTGTGTGGACACAGCCATTTTCTGATTTTTAGTTACCTCCAGCAATTACTCCACAAGACTGTAATATGCAGAAGCAAAAGCAGCTGCATGACTGGCATCTCTGCTCATGTCTTCACCACAACCTTTTTCTATTCCTATTACATTAAAGTCTCTTAACTGATTATGCAGGATCTCAGCATGCTATATGATCCTGTTACCTTCAGGCATAATTGCAAATGAGACAAGAAATCTCAGCTGTACTGCTCCTTATAATGGCATTCATTCTTTGTCCTATGTTAATTATTCCTTGCAGCTGACAATGAAACACAAAGACCAAAGAGTTAATTTTCAATATAATGAAAAATCAGTACATGCTAATATGTTCCATGTTCCTTTGCTTATTTACCTCAAAAAGCACTATTTTGTTTTGTTCCATGAATACTTAAAAGCCAGGCACCAAATAAAAGGTGAGAACAAAATACACAAAGGAAAACATCAGATTTGTTTAGAAACCAAAGAGGACTTGCCACAAGCTGTACTCAGAGAAAGCAGTAACTGAACAGAAACTTTGTAAGTTTTATTTCCATGACCTTACAGCTTTGATAGTGCATTTCCACCTGTGGCACAGCCCTGTCATTGCCACCACACCATGCAGCACAGCACGTGTAGGCACCCATCTGACCTGACAGGCAGCAGGGAGGATGGAGACACCCTCATGAACCCCATCCTAACCCTCTCCAGTAGCTTTGGCAGAGGGAAGAGGGAAATCTGCCCTGGACATAGCTGACTTCCCCTTCTCACTGGAAGGTCTGAAGAAGACTTCAAGTGAAGGACTCTAGTGACACTGATGGCACCCAAAAGAAACCATCAGGACTTACTGCAAAATAAGTTTCCTTGTGTCGGTGAAGCTGTGAGCAGGATCCATCAGATGAGAGAGAATGATATGTGAGTTATTCCTCTGGTGGACTGAGGTACTTGCCTTGCTTTCTTATGCATAGAGGAGTGAAGAGTGCAATGCATCATCTAAAACTCCTCTGGTTCTGCAGTATAGCCAAATGTGTGTTTTGCACATTTGTAGGTGCCTGTTATGCTTCGACTTCACCATTAAACTCAAAGACAACAATATTCACCCTTTCTCTAGTGGTCCATTATTTAGCTCAGGATTTTTGCCAGACCTAGGATTTTCCTCAAAGACACTCAGTTTGTTCTCCACCATCTTCTGCAGTGACTTTAGCTCTGTGTTTATTTGTCGATATATTTGTTTGTTTTGTCCCATTTTGTTTTCTATTCAACTTCCATTAACTTGCATAGGGCTTGTCTTACATTCAGTATTTACTGAAGTGCTTTAATATATTGTGGTCCCCAAAAAGTGTTTGTTGATCTTAATCCAAGTATATGGGGAATGAGCAAGCGGAGTTGTTAGGTATCACCTTAACCATATTGTTTAATGAGAATATTGCCTAGAACTGGTGCATCATTCAAATGTATTAATCAAAAATTAACTGTGGATCTAATTTGAATCTTTCACTTTCAGTGATGCAGTTTTATCTTAATAAGTCTAACATTTGCTAGTCAAATACTGTGCAGACAGCTGACACTATTACAGTTTTTTGGAATGTCACATGATATTTGAGAATAAGGCTTATGCATTCCCTCTTATTGAAGCCGTTTCTTCCATTCTTCTGCACCCATATTTGGAAAGACAGGACCAATGGAAGTGATAAATGCAGCAAAAAATGATCATCAGGAAAGAGGTTGTGCCTTATCCTCGCAGCCTGAAAGAAGCCAATGAATGCTGAACACCTTAGCTTTTTTGTAGTTCAGGTATCTAATCCAGACAGATTTTGTTCTTCAGAAGATATGTGAAATGCAGCTCATAAAATTATACTCATTATTTGAAAAAAATAAAATAAATAACCTATACATGATCAAAAGTTAGGATCTTCTCAGGCTTAATTTCTATCAGTGTAAGTTCTACATCATTAATAGTAGGAAACTCAGGGAAAAAAAACTTTTTAAATTCAGATTATTATTTCACCCTTCTAACAGTTATTCTTAATTGCATACATTTTCAGAGGTGCTTGAGTCTGGATATTACACCTAAAAATACCAGAGCTTCCTTTGGAGAAAGTATTTGAAATAACAGAATGGTGATACAGATGTGATTAATTATTTTTTTTCTGCAAGATACCTCCATGGATTCCTCGTTCTGTGGAAATTATGTCATTGCCCTCTGAAATGAGCAATCCTGTCTAAATTTATTTCCCTAGCTTCTTACCATGAGAAGAAAATTGAGAATCCCATCTGACCAGCAGGATCATGACCAGGTCAATATTCAGCAATTGAATCCATATTCTTGTCTATTTGGTAACTGTGATTCAAACTGGAATCATGTCACCAACTCACAGCTTTCTTCAGTGCAGTAATTAAAGTTTCTTTTGTGAGATCATTACCCATTGTATTTTTGCTCGAGTTTTTAATAACTATAGTGGATTAAAACAACATGATACACTCTTTTAGAAAGTTACCATAGAGACCACCTAGCTTGTTTTTGCACAGAGTGGAGGTTTCCCATCTTAAGTTGCTAGAGCTGTTTTTCTTAATGTCCTCTAGGACATAACAGAGTAATTGAGGCTTACACTTAAAGACATGTCATTCCCTTGTAAGAATGAACATAAAGTTGAAAAAATATTTAATATACATTGTTAAAAAATAGTTAATGTATATTCATTGGCTTTATATGTCCTTGGCTTCTTAGATTTTATACAAAGGAAATCTCACAAGATTCATATATGTGACCTAGGTTTCAACATGGGCTCTTTTCCACTCGTTTCAAATATATTTTAAAATAACCAAGTGCTATTTTGTTTCATGAAACTCCAGTCCTGCCTAAATAGTAACGAAGTGTATATTTTACAGATTTATTTTTGACTATTTACCTTATTTTCACAATTTATTGTTTAGAGTCACAAGAAAAAAAAACCTCCTCAGAAGAGAAGCTTAACCCAGAAACTGTCAGCATGTATTAGTCTTCATTGTTTCAAATCTTATGTACTTTTTTTGATTAAATATTGAAGCATTCCCACATGGCCAGTGGAAAATATTTCCCTTCAAAGCATAGAAAATATCTAACATCGTTTGCTTCACGTTTTCATGCACACTCACACTTTCACAAATGCACGCATACACTCAGGGAGAGGCAGGGTCAGAAACTCATCTGCTGTAAAATGAACAATTTGTGAAGGCTGCGGGACTCTCAGACAAATAGGGATTTATTAATCAAACAAAACTATAGGCTGAACTGAAAAAGTTCTCAGCACCAAGACTGATTAGATTGTATGGGTACCACAGTCCCAGGTATAGAGATCAGTGTGTATAACCAAAAGTGAAGTCTTTATGGGTTGTGGTACCACTCTATTGGTTAGGTTTTGGGAAGAACACAAATGTCACTCCAAGAGGAAGATGAAAACCCAACCCACACAGGGCAGGCAGCTCCTTTGCTCTGCTGAGGTCAGACATGCAGCAGCTTCAGAGTCCTCTTGTTAAGAAAAGCGTCGTATGATCTGCTGTGCATTAGCAGACTCACTTGGTGATTAATTTACATGTCAAGTATAATTATTTACACAAAGCAGTTAAGCTGTTTTACTTCAGAGGATTTCATCCTAAGGTAAACGCAACTACATCCCAGGTGACAGCCACTTCAGCCCTCTGAGTACACAAAATGGAGAGCGTGTTTCATTTCCCAAAGGCACATCGCACCGTCAGGTTCTCTGAAGCACAAGGCAGGCTGCCATTATGCTTAGCTTGGACTGGTAGTAATTAGAGTGACCCAGGATTTCTCAGAACTACTACATCTTAAGAAACACAGCTTTACCTCTGTTGACCTTCTCCACAGCTGCCAGACTGAACAAGCACTATGGGACTAAAAGCATAAATTAACTTAGTGACTCTTTCAAAACAGTATTGATTCAGGAAGTGCAATAATGGACAACTGCTTCCTCAAAACCTGCACTCAGTTCAAGTCATTGAACAAATGTGTAAGAGGCTATTAATTCAGTGGGTTTTATAATGTGATTTCACTAATACAATAGAGCCTTAAGCCAAGCCATTTCAAACATATGCAATGTAGTCTGAAAAGGAGTGTTCTAAAAAAGGGTGGAAAGTTGTGTTTCATGTTGTGACAGTTTTTCTTCCCTTTCTCTTTCCTAAGAAATCAGATGTATATTCTTCCATTCTACAAAGAGTTTAGTACAAAAGCAAACTTCATCAAGGAAAGGGAATGGATAGTTTGCAGTCGGAAGGACAATTGATACAGACACCTATTTGTTGAGTATCAGTTTTCTGAAAGATCTGCGGATTTTAAATTTGAGAAGAGTTTGGACTAATAGACATGTGTCACCTCTGATGTACAACCCATTAAACTGTTTTTTTTTAATAGCATTAAGCACACAAAGATGTAATTACTCACTCTGGCCAGCTTACCTGTTTTAGACAGTGTATTTCCACCTTCAGACTTTTCCTAATTATTGGAAGTTTTTGAAGTGTATAGCTTCAATGCACTTACCTTATCACAGTATTGTTCAAATATAGTTACCTACAAAGGGTGAGACTATAAATCTTGTTTAAACAGGCTGTATAAAAACAGAGCAGCTCAAGGTTAGTCCCTGCAAAACAAGTATGTTTGTTCTTTACAAGACCTTCCTTCAAAAATATTCATATTAACATCTAGATTCATCACCTCTGCCTTTTCGCACACCTTGGGTTAGCACAGAGTCTTCGCAACAGCAGGCTCTGGGAGGCAAATTGTCGAGATGCTGACAAAACTGTCATGCTGAACTAGGTGACAAACCACCCCCAAAGTGCAATGGGCTTCTCCAGCACAGGCAAAAAGAAGTGACCTTCATGCATAATGCAGGATCCTGACACACATCTACTGCCTGTGTGGCTGCCAGTTTCCAGATACGTGTGGATTTCTTAAAATATGAGCTGTAGGAACTTCTGTCAGCTCAAAAGAAATATGATATTGTAATCGAGTTACTGTGAAAGCCATGAGAGACTGGGACTTGTGTGTACCTGTCAATATCCCATGGTGGCACTGTAGAGCTGCTGGCACCGGGATAGTGAAAAAGGAGCTTCCTCCAGCGTTTTAAAAGTATTGATTTTGGTAGTCCCTTAACTTGGATCAGTTTTACAACAGGGTCACCTGAACAGGCTTCAATTGCATTACTTTGATGTTATGCTGATACAAGCCAGGAAACCTGATAATTCCCTTTTCTTGACAAGAACATCTAGACGGAATGTCTTTGCGGGTAGCAGAGGGAAGAACAGAGGCAGGTTTTTGTTTGTTTGCTTTTGTTTTAGTGAGATTGCATTTCTGATTTGGAAAATGGATTAGTTTTGCTTGATCTTTCCCAAGTAATTCTGAGGATAATAGCTAAATATGTTTTTCTTGAAATCTTTATAGTATTAGGGTGCACTCCTCTTTGTACTCTGCAGTCCCTAAAGACAGTGAGCTCAGAGAATATACTACACACTACTTACTCTTTGACAAAGAAATAATGTAGCACAACTCGAAACAGACAACTAGAAGAGATGCAATTCAAGAGATTCTTTCAATTGTCACTATGGTCTCCTTTTATATGAATATATTATGCTTTTAAAATATTTTTGGGAGATAAGTATACAACTTAGAATTACAGCCAACCAGAGGCAGAAAAAAAAATAGATAAAGGCAATGAGGGGAATGCTGGAATTCCAATATAGCGCAATTTTGAAGAACAATAACTATACATCTTCTTTTTGCATCCACAGGGTGACCAACAAAATTATACTAGAGATAATCAGTGAGTTTATGACACAAAGGTAAAATATGTGGCTCTCCAGTTCATTAATTTACTTATTTTACACATAATTTTTATCTTTACATTCTTTTTCACAAGCTTTTTATTTTCCATTTTCAAAAGGATCATCTTTCTTTCAGTAATCTTTCCTGCATGCTGGACAAGATACAAAAAATGCCAATGTGTATTTAGCCTAAGCAATTAAAAGAGAAAAGGTCCTGCATTCACAAATCAGTTGCAATCACAAACTGCATTTACTTTGTTTTAGTTCAAGTCTTTTAAAAAGTTATTTTCTGAAGAATCCTTTAAAAAAATAAAATACAAAAATGTGAAGACCACTTTCCTCCAGAGACACAGCTCTTCATTGCATGCAAAGCACCACTCTGCTGTCAGCACATAGTTTTCATAAGTTTGTATTTAAAGACTATATTTAAAGTGATTACCCTTAAAAAATTTAACTGCTGACACTCTGAAACTGTATTGTGTTCAGTTTTGGGCCCCTCACTCCAAGAAAGACATGGAGGTGCTGGAGCATGTCCAGAGAAGGGCAACAGAGCTGGTGAAGGGTCTGGAGCACAAGTGTGATGAGGAGCAGCTGAGGGAACTGGGGTTGTTGAGTCTGGAGAAGAGGAGGCTGAGGGGAGACCTTATTGCTCTCTGCAACTACTTGAAAGGAGGTTTTAGCAAGGTGGGTATCAGTCTTCTCCCAAATAACAAGTGATAGGACAGGAGGAAATGGCCCAAATCATGCCGGGGGAGGTTTAGACTAGATATTAGGACAAATTCCTTCACTGAAGGGTTATCAAGCATTGGAATAGGCTATCCAGGGAAGTGGCTGAGTCACCAGTCTTCAAGGTGATTAAAAGACCTGTGGTTGTGGTGTTCAGGGACATGTTTTAAAGGCTGACTCAACAGTGTTAGGTTTACGGTTGGACTCGATGATCTGAAAGGTCTTTTCCAACCAAAACTATGATTCTGTGATTCCCCTGTGGAATCTGCTATCCTCACCTGGGCAGCAGGATTGCCAGAGTTGGCACTTCAGGACTTCCTTTCGGTAACTTCCACCTCCCATGATGAGTATATGCATGAACCTGCACTTCCCGGGTGCAGACAGCCACACTGACTTTGCGTGCTCAAGCAACCGGATAGTTTGCATGCCTGCACCTTTATTCGGGTTTTGCAATGGGAGGCTTCCCATCAGCCAGCGCTGCGTTTTGCTTGGGCACAAGCAAAGATCATAGAGACAGCCACAGTATACTGTTATTCCCAGCTGAAAATGGTATTTCATAAAGAGTCAATAAATTCACTTACAAAAACTTCACCACTAACTATCCTATATATCCTGAAATATTAACTGACAGTAAGAAATGGCTGGGAAGGATTAGCAGGATGGCTTCTATTTTCTGCTGCAGCTCTTCATAACATGTGGCATCACTTTTTTTAAGTACAGAGGAGGACTGGGTGAGCTGAAAGATCTTGTGGCTGTTTGCTTACCGGTTTATTGCCAAGGTGGAACCTTGTGTTGTGCTGGGCTATTGAACTTCCGCAAACCTACTGCAATGCTTAAGTGCGTCAATAACAATGCTATAAAATTTGTACACTTTTCTGTAAAGCTCTTTTCATCTTAGTCTTGATGAAGGATGAACCAAAACTCTAGACATTTTAACACCTCTCATGCATGTTAGTAAATGCTGGCATTACAAGAATAGCATGAGGGCCAGGAGATACATTTCATCCAGTCCAGACACAACTTGCTTGGGAGAGCAACCTCCCAAGGTGCTCCTGTACAATGGAAAGCTTAAAAAGAGGCAAAGAAATAGGGCAGTCTTACAAATAGCATCGGGTCCCTGCTGCTTCCAACCGTGAACCATCTCCCTTTGTGCTTGTCCAGCTACTTAAAACTATTTTCCACTGCACACTTTATTAGTAGCTTCTGTAGCAAGTCAGCACAGAACCTGGTGTAAAGCTCCTCTATTCTCCTGTTACAGCATGAAAAAGAAAAGGCGGCTGGCCTTGTTATTTTCTACAACTTGAATATGTAGGTGAAAGAAATTTAAGAAACAGTGCTGACAGCTTCTCAAATGATGAGAAATAACCTTACTTCAGTAAAACTATCCTTGAGTGTGCAGATCCCTTTCTAATTACTGGTAATAAGGACAGAAGAAAAATTTAGATTAACAAAATTAGTTACATGAGAAATTTTAGGTGAAGGGAGAAGTGAACATCTAATCAAAAGGGTAATGATCCCACAAGTAGCACAATGACTGCTGCTCTGCAGTGTGGGGAGACTAGGTTTTGATGTCAATCACGCAACACTAGAAATTATTCACCATCATTTTTTTTTTTAATTCTTTCTTTGATTAGCAGGCCTTAACCTATATATCATGCATATATCTGTCTATCCATCTGACTGAATATCCATCTAGTTCCAACCTCTTTTTCCTTTGTTATTATTCACAGCTGTCCCTAAGGGTACAGTTGAAGCAGAACATAGCTGTGTAAATCGATATATTTTAAGGATGAGCTTTCATGCAAGTAACAGTAGTTATCATGAAATAACAAAACTGTATGTTCAAACCACCTGACCATATATACAATACTGTTTCATGTTCCATCATCCTTTGAGTGCCTCTACTAGTTTCAGTAGCTGGAGTGGGGTTTTCTGTCACTATTCCCACCAACTAAAATTATACTGTCTCAGTCTGAGGGGAATTATAAGATAGGCAGTAATGGATAATCAGTCCTTTCAGACAGAAGTAGTCATAGGGACATTTTAAAACTTTAAAAAATTGTCACTTTCCAACTGTGGTGACTTCTTATTTCACTCATGAAGGAAACCAGTAGAGTATACCTGCTTTGTGTTCACACGTAATCCCATGAGATTAGAATTTTGTTAGAAGCAGATGCTTACTTTTAGCTTTATTGTCAAAGACAAGACTTCAACATTACAAAGGAGAGGATAGTCTTCACTGATGGCACTGTGCTAATTGCTGTCAAAATCTTTTTCTTGACAGACAGAAGTAACTTGAGAAGGAAAACAAATGTGAAGACAGATCTACTGATAAATTACTGCTAAACTCAATGTTTTACCTTCTTTGGATGGTACCATTCAGTCACTGGAAGGTCTTTGCAGTGCTTTTTATCACAGCAACATTAGCAAAAAAAAATTGCATAGAAGCTTGTAAGGGAACACAGTGCATGATTTTGTGAAGTCTAGAGTGCCCATAGAGATAACTAACAATAGCTGAACATCCTATATTCCCAGAAGCAGGAGGAGAGAAGAGTCGTGCAAGAGCAGCTGCAGGTTTGAACCTCAGTCTGCCCAAGCAAAGACAAAGCATGGCACAACATTCAACTGCTACACTAGAAAATGTCCCTCTTTGTGTGTATGAGTCTCATAGCCTTGATGGTGAATGGCAATGATGTGGTGGGGTGCATTAAGAAGAGTGTGACCAGCAGGTATAGGGAGGTTCTCTTCCTCCTCTACTCTGCCCTGGTGAGGCCACATCTGAAGTATTTTGTCCAGTACTGGGACCCCCAATTCAAGAGAGATAGGGAACTTCTGGAGAGAGTCCAGTGGAGACTACAAAGATGATGAGGGGCTGGAGCATCTTTCTTATGAGGAAAGACTGAGAGAGCTGGGTCTGTTTAGCCTAGAAAAGAGAAGACTGAGAGGGGATCATATCAATGTTTATAAATATCTAAAGGGCAGGTATCAAGAGGATGGGGCCAGATTCTTTTCAGTGGTGGACAGTGATAGGACAAGAGGCAATGGACAAGCTTGAACACAGGAGGTTCCACTTAAACATGAGGAAAAACTTCTTTACGGTGAGGGTGACAGAGCCCTGGAACAGGCTGCCCAGGGAGGTTGTGGGCTCTCAGAACTTCTCTGGAGATGTTCAAAACCCACCTGGACACTTTCCTGTGCAATCTGGTGTAGGGAACCTGCTTTGTCAGGGGGGTTGGACTGGATGATCTCCAGAGGTGCCTTCCAACCCCTGCCATTCTGTGATCCTGTGTGATTCTGTGAATGAAGGCGGAGAAGTAAATCGTTACTGTACCTCTAAGAAACACTTTGTCTGTCTATAGTTCCTTCAGTTAATCACACAAAGACATGACTCAGCAGTCCTTAGCTTTGCAAACCTCACCCCACTTTCTATCCGTTATGAGCAGGATTATGTGCCCTTCCTTGAGCAGAGACACAGGACAGGAAATGGTGAAAGACAAGAGTTTGCAAACTGCACATGCAAAAAGCAACAACACAGACCTTGTTATTGTCTTATTTTACAGACCTTGAGTATTATTTAGTAATGTGGTAGAAGTTTGTGGGTTCAATCCACCTTGGCAAGTCACCTATCTGTTCACTGGTGTTAATAGCAAACTGCCATACTAGAAAATGTTCTCCTAGTGTAAACAAAGTTCTTAGAGTTGTAAAGCAAAACAAAACCTAAGGAGACCTTGTTGATGATCAGGAACAGCCAGTGAAATGCTCAGCAGCAAGTACACTAATGCACAGATGGCATCTCTCACTGCCCTCTCTCTGACAGCAACAAAGCAGAAACAAAACCACAACCACCATGGCATCCCAAACACAGTGTGTGTGTGTATACACAAGAGCATGTTTAGGATTTCATATGGCCTCTGCATTCAGTATTTCAGGGATCTGAGCAGTGCAGATGGCTTCATAGCTATAGCCTTTGCCATTGCCATCCCATCAACCTGCAGAAGGAATATATACCCTGCCTGTCTTATGACTTCTGGCTTGCCTGTCACCTACCTACCCTCCCTTTAGTTGTTTTAGCTTTAGTTGTTGACAGGGGATTAGTCTTCTGTAACGGCATTCACCAACACGATGGTAAGAAGAATGGAATGAGCTTTACTTTTCCTTAGAAAAGCTGATTTTCCTAACATATTAGTATGTAAAATACATGCCTGGTAAAGTTTGTGTACTCCGCTGACTCACGGGTGTAACCATAAACTGTTATTTTATGGATTTTATGCCAGAGGGACTGAGACCAAGTGTTAATTCAGGATCATTTATAAATTTAATAAATGTGTTTTCATATTTTTATTTCAGGCAATTAATTCAGTTATTACATGAAACTGAAATTATTGTTAAGCTCAAGAGCAACCTTCCAAATCTTAACACCTTACTGTTTATGATGGCACTTTTTAATGATCTTCTGGTAGTTATCTCTTCATGTTTTTCCAAATTGACCTGAATTAATTTTTTCAGGTCAAATTTTATGAGCCATTACATTAAATGCTTCACTAAAATCTTTACTCACAATCATATTATACACTTTTTTGCATTATTTAACTTTGCATTTGCTAATGTGCGGATTTTCTTGAACTTGCGTGCCTATAGTCCATCTGTGACTGATCTTCACTCCAGCAAGAGATTAGAAAAAAAATTGTCCCTATAAATTTCAAAAATAGCAAGGAAACGGATAAATAAGTCAAGTGCAAGTAGGTAATTTCCTTTTCTTCAGGAGCGAATACATGAAATAATTTTCCATTAATGCCATGCAGCTATCTTACAGTGCAGCCACCTAGTTGTACACTCCACCTTAGGCTTGTCCATACTGCAGCTGCAGACATGGTTACAACTATAGGCATTTTATTCCAGCAATACTGTGCAATAGCAGCAGGGAAAGGTGGGCAGTATGATGTCCCACATAAAACTACATGTACATACCTACTGGTTTGCAAACCAGGCCAGAGTCTATTTTGCTCCCCATGATTGTTAGCTCCCACATGTTTAAGCACACACAAACCACTTACAGACATTCAATTGCAGTGGAGAGGGTTAAGGACCCTTATTTCCCACATATCTTAAAAGCTCCAGCATGTTACCCTTAGTTCCACCAAAGCAGAATTTTGCTGATGCCCTCCTAACTCTCTTATAAATCACAAATTACATTTAGTATGTAAGTGCCCATAGTCTGGTTTTCAATAAATATAACATGGTGCTGAGGAGATTTATATTACCTGAGCAGTCAGTTACAAGTAGTGACTTCAGGTGATTTCTGTTTCCTACTGTAAAGTGTTATATTGAAGGATGGTCATGCTCTTCATCCTCACAGGTAGCTGAAGTTTATCTCTTGAACTACCATTGTGGATGTAGGGCTGTACTACTCAAAAAAAGTTTTGGTTGATGGAGAAAACATTGGAGGAGAAGACTTAGAGTACCCTCTGGAGAAAGGGCTACTTCTCTGCTGCAGGTTTTCACGGTGCCTGGCACTGATAACTATAGTTGGATTTCATAATCAAACAAACCAGAGATAACTATAAAACTATTACTGACTTCCTGAATGGTGAGTAAGGTGATAAATAACCTTTCAAAGGAAATAGTGACTGGCATCTTCATGACTTCATGTTTTATGTCCAGGCTGTCCAGGGCTCAGGGCAGTGCTCAGTAGGGAATAAATCTGCTGCAAGAGAGAAATGAACTAAAGGTCACAACAGATATGCTTTATATTTTATGCCTTGTATCTTATGCCTATAATTCTTTGGGGTTTTTTCTCATTACTCAAGTGATTGTTCTTATCTATATCTCTGAATAAAAAAAGAGGAGAACTTCCTGTATTTATTTTACTGACTTGTTTCTCTAAGCATTTCCAAAGACTATTTTACTGAATATACTGAACACCGACACAAGAGAAAGTGACCAGTGTTTTCTAGATTGCCATATACAGTTTTGAGTTTCTTGGCTCCCTGAAGGTAATTCATTCCTAACAACTTCTTAGTGTAACGTGCCTGAAATTCGTGTGAACTTACCACCAAGGTGATATTGCTATACTGAAAACAACCTGAAAAATACTGCATAAATAAATTTTTAAACTTCCAAAGGGAATAAAAGTATTTGACATACAGCTCAGGTAGCTAGAAGTTTAAAAGCTATTACCTTCTATCATTAGTAATCCCTGGGGCTAGAGCACTCAGCTGTGAAGACTGCTTTGTACTTGCAGTGACACAAGGTCATCATAAAGAGATTATTTCCTGTGGTACTTAGCTGGAGTATCTTTCCTCAAATGACTTCCATGGCTACAGGTAACTGTGTCCTTATCACCAGAAAATAAATACAAAACAAATAAAATAATCTGGGCCCAAACTCCCGTATCTTCGTAGAACACTGACTGTCAAGTGTTTAAACTTCTCAAAAAGTATAGATTTCTGAATCTGCATTCTTCAAAAGACACTTACAAATATTCAGTATAATGTATTTATCAGTGCATGTGAAATACTTCAGCAGATATAAAGAAATTGCCTATTATGTGCCAATTTACTAGTTCATTTCACATTAGCCCATGATTTATACCACATAGCTTCAATGGGATGACAGAATAACAGGAAGAAAATGATGAGATTAAGCTTTAAAATGTATTATGAAGTGGACCGAAATAATAGTATTTAAAAGATGACTTAAAAAAAAAAAAATCTTCCAATCCCTATGTGAAGAAAATTGAAAGATAAAAAGAAATATAATTATAATCTTTCATTTTTAACTTGATGTTCTTTGTTTGCATTCTCCTCCAGTATCACTGTGTTCAGGTCTTATACTCATGACAGCTAACAGTAAGAGTAAAAGGACTGGAAAGTTGATATTATTATTTGTCATTGTTCAGATAACTACAGTACTTTGACTTCAGAGTTTCACAGAATTTCAGCTTATGTTTTCTTTCCAACTACATTAATTGTGAAAAGCAATGCTTTTTTCCTGGTGAAATCTGAAAGTGTGCAGCTGTAAATCTTAATAAAAATATTCTTAATAATACCAGCCTGGACTCTCCCAAGTGCAGAGATCATTATTGTATTCAGTCAGCATGCAAGGCCCTATCAAAAATAATAAATGTTAATGAAGTACAATTTTACACAACTTCGTGGGAATACTGACAGGACATGGAGCATCTGCAAAGATTGCTACCTGTCTTGAAATCTTGAAAGATTAGAACCTTTCACTGGTCATTCAAGCTGTTATGCTGAAAAGGAATCCTTGTTTCATTGAGAATAATTACTGATTAGACTCCTAGTGAGATGCTTGTGGACAAAGCAGGAGAGGATTTGCATTGAGGACACACAGAGTGCTACCTGCTGGCGGCGATGCATGATGTCCCTGCAGAAGGAGAAGGCAACAGGAGCACAAGAGAGACACACTGAGGGAGAAAGCTCAGGGCCACAGATTTTACTGCTTTCTGTAGCTCTCTTTGAGATCCTTCTTGGTCTTCACCAGCCCTATGAAACTTCCATTTTTTGACTTTACAGAGTTTTGTAATTAGTGCAAGTATAACACAACCATAAACTTTCATATGTCAATGCAATTAAGAAATGCTGTTCTTTTGAACCCACATTTTTCCTAGGTATTTAATCTTTTGCAAACTTGTTTACCACGTAAAGTTGCCAGGGACTCAGTCCCCTGTGTCACTTGTTTATTGCACATTTTACCCTTTTCTTATATGGTATTTCACCTCCTACACAGTCAGCAATTACACTACACCATGTTAGATCCTGCTAAACTGCTAACATCAACTGTGGCAAAAAGGCATTAACAGGGCCCACTAGCTAAATCTTAGAAACTATAAAATATATATGCGGAAACAGATGTGTGTGTATGCGTGTGTGAAAAAAATAAATGTATTCTGGAAATTTCTAATGGAATATTTCACTGAGGAAAAAACATTTGTCTTACTGCACTTGGCTTCTGATAAAACACTAGAAAAAAGCCTGTCTTTGTTAACAATAAATTTTAAGTATTAATAGATCTTTTCTGCTGCCATGTTCCTCCTGCCGCAAACCCCTACACACTACCAAAGAGAAACTTTGGCTAGAAATGTAAAGTTTTCAGGCAGAAGGCATATATCATATAATTTTAAATGCCTAGGCCTAAACCAGTGAATACAGACTTCAGTATATTATCTACTGAGAGTACTTTTCTTGAATAAGAAACACAAGATGTAATTATTTATAAACAGTTGGAATAGCTAATGCCATATTCACAACATATATCCACTGAAAACAAATTTCAAATTTTTGGTGGTCAACTGCATAGGAGTGAATTTCACTCAACTCATGTGCGCAGCAGAAGAAGGTACTTAATTTTCAGATGCTCAATAGAGCACTCAAAATTCTTAGGAAGAAAAAGTACCCCTTACAAATATATTTAACTTGCTTTCCTCAAAGGAAGAATATGGAGGAAAACTCCCTTTTGCTTTTGTGGGGTCATTGAATAAATAAATATATATAGCTTAAATAAATTACAATGGATAAAATTTGCAATAACAACTTAATTATTAACAAAGAGTATTATTAGAACATGGTAACACAAAGCAGGGAGCACCACTCAAAAAAGTTGTTGGAAGGTATAAGTAATTTCCAGCCAATCATAACAAAAAAAAAAGAAAAAAAAAAAAAGAAAAAGATATATATGTATTGCACATTAAAGCTTTTTTACAAAGGAAGACAAGAAGGAAACAAAGTTGCTACTTTTTAACATTCCACTTCCATTCTCTGACAGGAATAGAAGAGAGATAACTGATAACTTTGCATTATTGGGCATTCTTCCCAAGTTTAGGAAAAACCCTAGCAGTGCTGATTGGAAACCAGTGTGGTTTTCAAGCCCATTGCTGCAATTACCTCAGCAGATCTGGGTGTTAAGAGTCTTCACAGGATGTGCATCTTACACAGATGTACATCTTAGAAAAGTTGTGCAGAAAATTGCATAAGTCCCATTTTGGGGTAAACTTTGAATTAAATAAAATTATGCCCTTCTAGGCATAGAAGTAGCAGCTACTACTTCCTAAGGCAATAATTAATATTAAATTAGTGCATAATGAAAATTCATTTGTATTAATGAATGGTACATTAAGCAGGCATTAATATTACATTAATTTTAGATTTTAAAAATTAGATAATAAGAAACGTAAGAAGATGACCTACCCTTTATTTCTTTAAAAAGGTCTGTGGGACTTTAGACAAAAAATATGCAAACTATGCCCATTTGAGGAAGAGGCATAATCATGCCTCCAAAGGGCTCCAAGGGGATTGTAATTGACCATTACAGGACAAAAGGAAAGGGAAAACTGACTACATGGGTAGAAACTGAAAGAATAGTAGAGTAATTAATGATAATCAATACGTTTTCCTAGCAAGTAGATTTTGTAAAATTGTATTTCTAATATGAAATGTCAAGTTGGTCAAGGTGCTTGGGCTGACATAACATCCTTCAACACCACTAAGGAATTTGCTGTATAACAATGAGCAATAGTGTGATAAATATCCAGTACAGTATTATGGTAGTTCAATGGATGAATGACAAAGCTCAGAAAATACTTTTTAAAAACAATCATTGCTTTATCCCACAGTACTAGTGGAGTCTCAGAAAAATAAAAGGTGGCTCAGTGGAGGTGAGCATAGTGGCTCATTGATAGTAGTGTGGTTACCTCAGCAGACAGTAAGTCCTGGTCTTCAGAAGACACTCCTCATTGGGTATAGACTCCAGTTTACAATCTTATGTTCGTTACTGAGGTTTCTTCAGGCAGGGAGTTAATTTGCTCATTCCAGTCAGGAATAGATGTTCTAACTGACTGATGGATGAGGACCATGGAAAGAGGCAGCAAGGCAACTTGATACTATAAATGCACCTGCCATCTACAACAATGCTTATGAAAGGAAAAAAATAAATAAAAGACAGCAATGCTGATGTCAAAACAAGTGTCAGCAACTCTGAAGTGGCAAATATTATATCAATGAATTTGGATCACCTGGTGTTTTTTCACAATGTGTATTGAGTCTCATACAAAGGTAAGAAACTCTCCTGCAACAAAATGACCCTGCAGTAGACCTGTGGATTACATTACTGGCAGAGCACAGCTACAGCCATTATTCTCAAAGCCCAGAGGGGCAAACGTTACCCAGTCTGATGAATAAGCAAGGAGAAAATTTATACAAGAAGGAAGAAATTTTATAGCTCTTTATGTTGAGATGAGCCTCGCTGAAAAAAAAAAAAAAAAAAAAAAAAAAAAAAGATGACTGGGAAAAATTAATGAAAATTTTGGAAAATATTCAGATAATTAAAATATATAATATAAAGTTTGGAAAGCACACTTCAAAAGAGTTTACTGCTAAATGGAGTTTAAGTGAAAGCTGAAAAGAGACTTGATCATGGTTTATATATAAAAAAGTGAAAATTATACTTTTGAAAGTGAAGGATCCATAAGTCTACTATACAAGAATATTCTGTTGATGAAAGAAGAGAATAGACAAATACAAAAAGGAGAAAGGGCTACTGATTAATTTCAGTGTAATGAAAAAACAACCTGGATTTGCCATTCCTGAGACTTTAATAGTATTTAACAACTAGAAAATATAGATGTATTATCATGCTCATAAAGACATATATTCAGAATATTTTCGTGGACTTCTGAAATGTTAACTGGGGTGTAATTAAGTAATATGCATAATTAAAAGGGTCTAACCTGCTCTTAGCTCTGCAAAGAAACACAGGAGTAATGAATCCAGTCCATTCAGCAAAGCAATACCACAATATGAACTGAAATAAGGATTTTAAATTGGGGGTTTGCTACGTGGTTTATGAAAAAAAACCCACCTGAATTTTAAGTCCTTGTAAAGATATGGTTGGAAGTCTTTCAGAGCCATAAATGGGTTAGAAGTTCCTCTGACCCTCATGAGACCTAGTCTTTGAAATATACATCATTTTAAAACTGGGACATGGGACTCCTACTCACTCCTAAGTTATTCCAAAGCATTCTACTTAAACTTTGCCTAAAATCTAACTCTATTTTACAGTTACAAAATGCCAATTTATTTGACTCAGAAAACATTTGTCCTGCATGAATTCTGTATTAAAATTAAGGCTAGCCTTACAGAAAGGTTTTAGTGCAGCTAACCAAAAGAAACATACCTGGCTTGCAAATAAGTATTCTTTATGAACTATAGTGTGACATGATCAGGTTCCCTCCCCATCACATGTAGCAGAATTTGAAGTACCTAATGTACATTGTCTGTTTTAGCTGTAATATCTCATAGTTTGCCTCATTTGCTTGACTTTCAAATGCAATTTTATGTTCCTTTATTACAAGTGACTCATTCTTACCAAAACCAACCAAAATACCAACCAAAAAAACCCAACCAAACACAGAAATACACAAAGCACATAAAATTTTCAAATTTTTGTGGAGAGATGTTTGGGCTCTCCTTCCTACCTTCCTCTCACCCATGGCAGAGGGCGAGAAGCTGGAGCTGAGCACCAGATAAACAAGTCCCATGCATGATGCCTGCAAAATTACAGCTCTGATCATATACTCACATTTTCAAAGCCACTCAGTGTTGGCCTCACTTAGCTTCCACTGTAGTCAATAATAAATTTGGATTTATTTCACTGATTTCAGTGGGAATAACCTGAGGCCAGTACTTAGTGCTTTCAGAAGCTTTCTTCTTGACAGTGATTCTTTTCCCATTTTTAAAAAATTACCACCCAGATATTTAAACAAGTCCTATACAGGGGTGTTTGGGGTTTTTCCCCACAAAAGTCAATACAGAAGAGGTAGGTAGAAATTTGCACTGTGTTCTTCTAAAAAAATATATTGTAATGTTTACCTTAGTATGACAGCTGGGATTTTTAGGTTTAGCTGAAAAAAGAAAAGGCATTAAAGAACGAACATTTTCTCTTGCAACTATCAATTGTATGGAATAAATAAACAAACTCTTCAAAAATACCTTTTAAGCTACTGGAAAGTAACCCTATTATATAACTTCTCCCATAAGAGACTATTCATTTAACTGAAATGTTTTGCTATATTTTATACAAATAAAATAAGATGGAGTATTTTTCTGTATTTTTAATTAAACCTCATGCTCAAAACAGCTACATAAGTAATCAGAAAAAATTGTAAGTAATTCTTTTAATGGCAAGAGTACAGTAACATGTTCCATTATTACAGGGGAAGCCTGTAAAACCCCCAAAACAACAACAAAAACAAAACCCCAAAACCAACAGGAAAAACAACCCATTCACAAAGAAGCTAAAATAATGTTAATTGAGTTATCAGTTATAAGAATGTCTCTAAATTACTGAGAATGAGACATTGTCTGGATACCACTCCCCGCTCCAGTATGATCAGGGTTAGCTAACTATCTCAATACCATCATTTACAAGTCCCCAGAAAACCTTGCTAGATGTGTTGAACCATCTGTCCAGTCTATTTAAAAGCAGTTTGGATTCATGGGAGTATTTCAGAAGTTAAAAAGTAAGAACAAATAAATCAACACTTTTGTGTAGTTTGAAGTACCAAGACCGACAAAGAAGCAATTTGCACTACTGGGATATTTCAATAAAAATTATTCTCATGGCAACTAAGCCAATACCTTCAAAAAACAAAGCCTGAAAAAAATTTTGAGGTGTTACTCCTGGTGAATGAGATTAAAAAATACACAAACAAATGTTTGTTGTTGAATGACAATCATGTTTGAAATCCCAACAAGAATTTCTAGGAGTTGTGAATCTTCCTTGAAGTTTGTTGAAGACAAGTCATAAAACATAAAACCAATGAAAAGTTGTTAACTACATGATTTGTGCTGAATTCATTGACTAGTGAAGCTTTTAAGCTTTATTACATTACAGTGTATAAGTGGGACTTCAGCTAAGACTAGGTGCACTTCAATGTTTTTATTATCTTAGGAACACTTGGTTACAGGAAAAGGTAACAGCACAATGCACCTGAGGTTGGTCTCAATCTAATTATGCTGATTGGGGGTTGAAAGTGCTCCTGAAAAGCAGTAAAACTGCTGCATCAGTGCAAGTGATTTTTTGGAACCTAGTTCTGACTGCCAGTGAAGACAACTTCAGGATCTGACTGAAAGAAATATTTTCAGAAGTAACTGCATTAAGAAATTAAGTTTTTCTGTTACCAGTCTGAAAGTAGATTTTCAATTTTGTAAAAAAACCCCATGTTTTTATCAAAAGGTTACCCGCATTTAGATGGCCTCCTTGTTCTTCCTCAGCAGCAAACGGTAATAGAATAAAAGGCACTTCAAGCTGTTTCTTAACTTTAAATGTCTGAAATATGCTGAATTTAGATGAACAACAAACTAATTTCCTAATCATTGCAGCCCATGTTTTAGAAAACTACAGTTAGTTCTGCATTTCATTTAGGAGACTGTTCTCTGCTATATTTTGAAGCTTTGTTTCACCATCTCCAGGAAGACAGCTAGTCACATTGTGGCATTTCAAGGACATTCAGATCTAGATTTTTCACTCCTTTACTCTCCCAAAGTACTTTCCACTTCCGAACTACTTGATGTCAAACTGTTTATTTCATACCAGTACACATTTCTCTGTCCCTAGCCCCTCTACTGAAGGGTTTATACTCCAGCAGCAGTATCCCAGCTATTCATCCAACAAAGGTAACTTCTTCTTATTGAGTAAATATATCCTTGCAATTTTGTTCTTCATAGTTAAGAAGAAAATTTTATGACTTAAAGAAAAATGCACTTTGGTGGATGCGGCATTGTCTTCTAGAGGCTGCTGAGTTAGAAACAGTCATTTCAGGATGCATGTGCAGCACTGCTCACCTGGAGGACCCCAGAAGCCAGAGGACATTTTAAGAGGCAAGATTACTAAGGTGTTTCATTGCTGAATTGTAACAGAAACATCTTGCCAGTATCTACTTTCCCCAAAGCTTTCTGACATGCCAAAATCCTCAGCTGTTCTCCTGAACAGTGAAAATCTCCAGCTTCTCAACTGAAATGTGCTGCAATTTAATTATTTATTTGTTATTGATACAAACTTCTGCATCACCTCACTCTCCTAACTGGAAGCACTACATAAAATGAACTGAGTTTAGACTAAAAATAAATTTTTGAGTTAATAACAACAAATAAATACAAAACAAAATCATGTCATGATCTGGTAACTGTGTGGTAGTGAAAATATGCATTCCATTTTCCTACTGAAATTGATACTGCGGAATCCCGATATTCAAATATCGTTTACAATCTAAGCCTCAGTGTATTCTCTGTGGTCTTGAGCATGAGCTCTAAAGCATTTTTAAGCTCAGACAGCCTCAATTCAACCTCAAATTCAAACCAAATAATAGTGCCATGTAGTGGCATCCATTGAAACTCGTATACTAATTTCAAGTTTGCCACAGTGCAGTTAACACATTTTCTAGTATTGTTTTACCTCTTCCTCGAATCTTTTTTTTGCCTCTTGTTCTCTTTTTACCCAAAAAGGAAAGGGGGGGGATGGGTGGGAGGTGGAACTGTTTCATTTAATCATTGTCATGTCAGGGGAAAAGGAGCAATGTCTTTTTGCTATGAAAAATATAGAGTTATTCTTTGATTACTGACTGAAATCTCATAACTTTTGTGCCATGAGGCATGAAACTCATCCTGTCAAAAGAATAGCACCTTCAGTGTAGAGTTACTAAATATTTATTTCAGTGGCAATGTTCTGTAAAGCTTCGACTGCTTAGATTGAGAGCTACTCCCAGACCTTTTCCTTTTTATTGATTACATTAACACTTTTAACATTCTGCCTTCATAAATAGTCACCAGAGAGCATTCATTCAACACTCAGTGAAACACTTTTGCATTGCGTAGCATTATATTTGAACATGTATTAATCAGATGAACAGTATTCATCCAGTTGGGGTCACAGACCGTTCAGCTCACACACGTGATACCAGTCAGTCCCTTGAATGAAATCTCAAGGCAATAGAGTTTTTTTCTGCCTTTCCTAGAGCTATTTTTAAAGCTTTCTAAGACCCGCTGAATCTCCTGTTCCATGCTCATCAAAAAAGTAAAAGCCAGGATGTAGATCGAACCTCCTGGGAAAACAATGTGCTCAACACAGCTGCCTGCCAGGAAACATGCCCACTTTAAAAAGACAAGATAATTTTGTAAAAGTTAGATGCAATACTTTCAACATGATAAAATTTTATGGAGCTAAGTCATTTCACAGACACATGAATAAGGATTGCAAAGTTTAAGGAAGATGGGAAAGACAGACCTGAATATGCCTTAAAATGTGAGTTTCTCATGGTCAGATTTAGCATGATTTGTGAGGAAAAACTCTGCATGAGTCATAGCAAGGCCTTGAGCCTGGCTCTCCCATGTCTGTGACCTGTGTCCTGACCACTAGCATGTAAGCACTCAAAGTAATTTTGATCAAATACCACCAAAAATGTACTGGACCATCAAAAATGGACTTTTGACACAAGTTGGAATTGATATGCTTTTCTAACAAAAGCATTGGTATGAGGTTGCCTTGATAAAATGTGGAAGTAAAATAAATCCTGGGACTTTTTGAAAGCTAGTATGAAGAGGGATTATTGCCCTCCAGGAAGCTCAAGAATTTCACGTCGACAGTGCCACAGCAGGAAGCACGCTGATACACGAAGAAGTACAGACACAAGTTTCAGTTAAGGGCTCTCATTTAACTAATGCTTAAGCAATTACAGAGTGAGATCTGGTTTAATGCTTTACGTGAAAAATTGCTCAACATGTTGTCATGTCTGTTATATTGATGTGGTTGCCTTAGACAACTTTAGGGTCCACAGGATGTCACTGTGCCACAGTAGACACAATCATCCTGAAGATGCTAAAATGACTACTGGAAAGTACAATATATAGTCTCACCACAGCATTACAACCTCTGCTTGTAATGAGAATCATTCCTGTTTGTAGATACCAAAGAATAGAATTTCTTCTTGAGTGATAATGCTTTCCCTTCCTTTTAATATTAATACATATGAATGTCACCTTAGGTGATAGAAAATGTCCACTTTTTATACATAGTCCTTGGATAAAAGTGTTTAAATCAAAACAATGAGAATTTGAGGTTGTGAGAGGAATAGATAAACAAAATAAAAAGTGTCACAAAAATGGGTGATAATTTGAAACTCTGGAAAATGATAAATGAGGTGACTTCTACAGCAGTCAGGATAGGCTGTTTTGCTCAAAATGCTGGCCTACAAAGTGTACAGATTAGAGGCACTTCAGAAAAATACTTATTCCTATAATGGCCAACTTAACCCATTTATTTATTTATCTATAAATACAGTTTCTAAGGTCTGGGGTTTTTTCTCCCAAAGTGGACCTAAATAAAACTTTCTGGAGTCTGTTCAGATAAATCAGGCTTAATGATGAGAATAAGTTCTGAATCCTCCTTGAGAAAGTCCTCATGAATTAAATATGTCCATGTAATCTCTGCACTTGTCTGAACACAAAAGTGCTGCTGCTTCCATGAAAAATAAATATTTCTGGAAATGCTTAGGACGCTGCAGTTCAATATATTTTCATGCCTAGCCCATATCAAGATTGCTGTCCTTGAAGCTTATGGCTTCTCAGATGAAATAGGTTCTTCTTCATTTTACAGAACATTCATAAGGGCTCATTTGGAACATTAAATGTAATTCAAGTCACTTCTAGTCAAAAATAAGGTTAGCTGCAATTGGACCTGTAGAGAGAACGACCACCAGAATGAGAACAAGAGTGTTTAACTTCCCTTATGGGGATAACAAAAGTGCATCTGAAGCCCAGAAAATAAAAATTAAAGCAAATATAATCACTGAATGCTTGTAGACAGTAGGTATAAACTGACCATTAATATTCTAACCAGAACAGTAGGGTTTGGGTACAAATTGTAAACAGGGCATTTGGGTGCGAGAAACCTACACCAGAGCAAAACTGAGTTTGACAAATTAATGTGTGGAAATGACAGCAGTAAAGACATTCTGCACCTTTCAATATACTCCCAATATTACTTGTAAGCTATTTACCATGAAATATTAATATTTTCAGGCTTCTGTTAACTGCCTTTGGGATCATGGGACAATTCTCCCTTTTCACTGTCAAATTCTAGGGATTTTTCACTGGCAAGACCATACCTAGACTTAGGGTGTAACTTTTGGACGGGCTTCTACACTTCCTCAGTTTGGAAACATTTTCTCATGTTTGATTCCTGTGCTTTCATTTATGCACTCAGAATTATACTGTTCAACAACTTTTGGGATCAGGAAGAAATTCTCAATTTTAGAATAAACAATTTTTGAACGTTTTTGTCTTCTGCAATTTATTCCCTTTCTTTGTCTCTCCTACTGTTACTTTCAAATTTCTGAGGCTTTCAGACTTTATGTTTTGTTGGTTTTATATAGTATGCTGGTTTCAGGATGTCTGTAGAAGAAATCAGGTGGGGCAGAATGGATGTTTTTAGAAACACAGCTTTTTTATTATTTTATTACCAATTAAATTATCGCCTGCAATAATGAAGAACAGTAACTTAATGCCTTTACATATTACCTTCCTCTTGAGAAAAAGCCATAACTTTGCAAAACATTTCTGTAGCAGCAACTGTTCTACCTGTCTCAGTGGCTACTCTTCACTGTTATGACATCACTTTCCACTGGACACAATCTAGCTGGTGCGTGTCTCCACAGGACCACTGATTAGGGTGTCCTAATTGGTTTTGTTTATAAGTAGAGAGTAATTCACAAGTGCTCTGTGTTTCCTAAGGTGCAATCTATGTGGGCTAACCAGAGCAATTTACTCACATGGATGCTTTTCATTCTTTCCTTTAAATCTAATTAGGTATTTCCCACACCCAGTTTTATGTTGCTTATGTTCCCCAAGCCTACACTCTTATTATTTGCTAATGGAGGAGAAGATTTCTAGCCATGAACCAGGACACTACAGAGCTCAGAGCTAATCAAACACCGAAGAAAAAGGCAGCCTGCAAAGAAGAAATTACTGAAACTTGCTATCTAGAGTTTTACCACTAACTTCTGTTCACATGTGAATATCAGCCTAAATTTGAGAAGGAAACTGGTGTTCATTTGCTATCATTCATCCATAAATCTTTACCACCTGTAGGGGAGCATTGCTCTTCACACATCCTAAGGCTCATCAAACTCACCTCCAAAAAGCAGCTCTGCATTCCACTTTGGCATGTAGAGTTTTAAAGCAAAAAGCAAACTCCTGCAAAGCAACAGCTGAACTTATTTTTTTAACTATTGGGATGCTGTATCTTCCACCTCCTTCTGTTATCCTTTCTTTACCACCTCCAAGAGCTGTTCTCCTCTTTCTCCCTTTCTGTTATTCTGTTAACCAAAAATTATAAACCCTTATAGCCAACAAGACCCCACACCATGAAATACAGCCACATGTATGCCCACCCCCCCTTTTTTTTTTTTTCTGATGAGCTTGCAAGGGTGGGTTCCTCTAATTTTTTATGTTGTTCTTCGGTTCCCACCTTGACTGTGCTCAGCTTTTCTTTCCATTGAGCTTGTTGTCACAAATTTTAATACTGTTAGCATCTGGTTATATTTTCCTGTCATTGTCATGAGGAAATACAAGAAAAATGGGGTTTTGTTTACTCTTTAACGTCTTTAAACAAGTCCTTTGCTTGGAACAGCATGATGATGATGAATATTTCTTCTTTCTTATTCTAGAATCCACTTGGGAGTTATTTTATGTTTCCTAAAGTGCTTTACTTTGTTCTTTGTCCATTGGTCTGGAAGTCAAATTACAGACAGATTTACAATATGTATGGGGCCTTTTTCACATTATATATTTGTCCTTCGTTCCCTTTTTTACCCCTAAAAAGCTGTCTTTAGCCAGCTCCATGTCTGCATTTGTTTAACTGATCAATGATGAATTGTTTATAGCTGTAGGCTCTCCAGCACTGGCTGGTGCCTTGCCTCTTATCACCCCATGACTGCTCTTCTACTCCACATCCCACATCCCTGCTTCTCAAGGGCTGTGCTATCATACCAGGACTGTATTCCTCTAGACTACCATCACCATCTTAGTCATAAATATTTAATTCTACACAGAATAATGGCTTGTTACAATTATCTACATTAAAACTATGGTTGTATTACACAAAGATAAGCAAAAGTAAAATAAATTAGGTAAAGCCATCTGATTTTTAGAAAAATTACTGCTGCGGCTAAAACATTAAAAAATAAAAGGCTCCAGGCAGTCCAAAAAAGGTTCAGACAAAATTCATCTAAGAATCCTCAGCCTTGAGCTCTTGCAGACTCACTGTAATGCCTGTGTCATATTAATAACCATGACAGTACTGTACTTACTGGGCTACTACGGAGCTACAGATAAGTGGTATACAAATGCCCTAACACATTCATAAGTGCTAATTAGTGTGCAATTAATAATGCATTATTTTGCATTACCATAGACTGTATGGGCATCACAGTTACCCTACAACAAAGATAACTGAGTCTCCAACACAGAGACATGCAGTCCAACAGCACCTGACAGAGGAAATACCGTGGTAGGCTCCATCACAGCAGCCAGTCTGTGGACAGACCACTTCAAATTTCAAGGCTGCCAGTCTGGCACTGCTCTCAAGCACTGCATCAATGCCTTTGCAAAACTCATACACCACTCTGGATTGGTGAATGTGTAGATAATGACAACCGATCTTGTACCTTTTATTATTTGGAGGGAAAACTTACGTTAAAAGGCCTAATTATTTGTTTTGTAAAAGTTATTTTGGCTAGTTTATTGAACTGCAAAGACCCACCTCTGCATTTTGACTGTAAGCATAGAACAAGTGGTAAGACACCGTTACCACCCAAAATTAATGAATCAGACACAAATATGCTGCAAGTGGGAAGCTTTGGGGGTCTGAGGTCCCCTATCAAAATAAGATGCTTTCAGTAAAGCTGGTGATAGCTCTTGCTTTTTTATTGAAAGCTCACGTAGTACCAGGTACTTTTGCACTAAAGGCAAAAGAAAACTCCCACTTATTCCAAGTCTGAGAGATGAAACACATAGCAATGAAAGATTCCCTGTTGCCCAAGGCAAGATTAAACAAATGACCCAAAAAGAAATATGTACAGAATTTAAGCTCTAAAACTGAAACTCTGAAAACCCAGCTCATCTTGAAGAAACTTAATGATGGTCATGTTGGACATCATTAAAATGCAATGAATGCCTAACCTCAATTAGAATGCAGATGCAGAGCACCTTCTTCAGTCTCATCTGTCACTCAGGGCAATGTATCTTCCCAGGGTGTGAGACAGGAGAAAATGTTGGCAATGAAGGGGACTGTCCCAGTGCAACTAAGATGAATTTTGCTAGCAATCAGACTTGTTTGAAAGAGGGCAACATAAAAATGAAATAAAATACTGATTTTTCAACTTTCCAAAATTCTGTGGTAAACATTTGTATAAATTTCACCATTTGGGGTTTTTTTTCCTCCTTTTTGAAACAATATTTTTTTATTGAAAGTTTAAGGAAACATGAGGTGAATAAAAGGTTACATAACTCTAAAAGAAAACAACATGCTTTTTTCTATTGAATTAAGTATTTCAGGCTGACTGAATTTTTTGGTTTTTGTTACTTAGTTTACCAAAAAAGCCTGACAAAAAGAGCCCTGTTTTATTTTGGCAAATGAAAGTTTTTAATCCATTCACAAAATTTGAAAAACTCATTATTTACTTTTTAATTTTTTCTCAAATAACAAATTATATATATTGCACTGTTTTCCCTTTTCCTCAAGTGTTTCACCTATGTTTTTGTTATCCCTACAGTGTTTTGATTATAAATAATTATGATGTGCTAACAAAGTTAGTTACTTAAAGTCTTACAAGCTCAGATGACTCGATGTATATTCATCAACCTGTGTATTAAGAAAAGCGCCATTTATATGGTGTTAATGCATCACCTACTGATGAAGAAAGTGATAACGCTATCTGGGCAACCCAGTGTGAAGTAGTATTTCAATAACATGTCTGTATATCAGCATCTAATATTACATCAGACAGATTTACATTAGCAGAAGGCTCATCAATTCAAACAGTAATCAAATTAACCATCAAGACTGTGGGTTATTGGCAATCCCCTTGGGGTATGTTTACACTCGATAGAAGCCTTGGTGAGTAAAGCAGTTCATTACCGACAGACTCCATCCTAAGTCAGAGGCTCCAACTCAGAAAAGATGATGCCAGATGGATGTGCCTCATTAGAGTAACTTGGTCCCAGCTCTAACGAGCTAGGAATCCATCCTGTCAGCTCTTGGGCAAACAAGCAGAGTGGAGGCAGGAAACCAAGCCAAGTACAGCTGGCTAATAAGGTATGTAATTGCTTTGTTTTTTTGCATTCACTTTCCAAATCTAGCAACTATACTGTTGACTTTGCCCTTTAGTAGTGTAAAATTAATTTTAAAACCTTGTGTTATGTTCACAGTGACTTAATTGAAGGCAAAACACAGACCTGTGGCCAGCATGCTTCTCACAGGTTCTAATACCCAATGTCAAGAAGTCTCGTTCTACTAAGCTGCAAGGGCTTGATACGAGGGGCTAACCATGAGTCTTAAATGGTAGAGAGAAATTTCCATTTATTAAATGTTGGAGACTTTGTGACCTGCAGCAGGGCAGCAGCAAAGGAAGCTAAATTTTCATGTTCAAATATCAGCTTATGGCATTCACCCAGTCCTACTCCTCATCGATGTTCAGAGAGCCTCCACTTTGTTCTAAAACACTTCTGGTTAAGGAGGTGATCCCACCCCTCTACTCGATACTGAAGGAGAGGACTAATCTCCCAGCCCAAATGAAGATGAACTGTGCCAAGCATTACCTGATGGCCTTGCTGTGAGTAGAACCTGTGTTTGAGGAATGGTCAGTTTTCAGACCCAGACTGATCCCACGCACTGCTGTTTATCTCCATCCAGTTTCTCTGCTCACTAGTCTTGTCTGGTTTGTATTATTTTCTGACATCTCCACATGAAATGTTTTGGGAACTCAGTCACTTGGGGTTTCACTCTAGGCAGAAGCCACCTAAAAATTATACATAGTAACACTCAGCAGCAGAGTACCTGAATCCTTCTTTCAGAACAAAACTTTTTAAATTTAATGTGCAATATCTACCCTTCTCAGAAAGAAAGGAGAAAAAAGTTGATGGCTGCTAGGAATTAAATTTCATTGTATTCTTAGGGAAGCAAAGGGACACCAAATCTTATTGCCTTCCTAGATGCTGGAAGGGTAGCAGAACATGCATGCACATCCAATCTGGTTCAATCTCCTCATCTAAAAATGAAATTTTTTAGTTCCAAACTACAGAGCTGAAAAGGAAAAACTGAGATAAATCCTTCCCGCTTTAAACTTTACTCTTATTCTACAGCAATTTTTATTGTTCTTTGTACTTTTTCACTGTATCAGCTATCATTTGCTAAACATCCTGAAGTAAAAGCTTTCCTTCACTCTTCAGCCAGTAACTCCACTACATCAAGACCTTGTTAACTGAGGACAGCAGATTCGTGCTGCTGTTGAAATAGTTAATATGACAAGAGAATGCACACTTTATGCAAAAAATCTGATTTGGCTGACAACTGTGAAGTAAAGCAAGTAGAATTATTGCCATTTAAATTTTATATCCCACTGGAACAACTGTTTAGTGCAGAAGCTGCTTCATAGGGATTATTGTTTAGTTGAAAATAATTATGAGAAGAGCTGAGAGCAAAACTAATTCCTAGGGATAGAGTATATATTATTGTAGCCACTGCACTGATAAATATGACTCTGATAATCTTACAATTAAAATGTGCTCAAGCAGACCTTGGCAAAATAAACTGTGACAGATTTAAAGAAAATGTAGAAAAAAGTAAAAGTAAAAAAGATTTTTCACAACTAAGTATCTCATTAGAACACATAATGAATGTATTGGCACCAGAAGCTTACATGAAATCACATGGCAGCTGTGTCCTGATTTATATAAGTGCTGTGATTCTCCACATTTTTTTCCTGCTTTCTTTATACCTTTTTTTTTTTTTTTCTGAAAGGAAAAAGAGAAACTCTCACCCAACTTCAACTAACCTATTTCAGAGTAACATTAAAGCTTTGACTTAGGCTGACAAATGACCTCCCCATAGGGATCTCTTTCTCTGCACAAAACTGGCCATTGAAAAATATTGTAATCAGACATGGTGGTGATTTTATTGGAACAAGCTTATTCATTCCTGTTGGCTGTCAAGCAAGTTTCTGCATGAACCATTTATCAAAAAATCAATGGGAGACTTTTGAATATCATTTTTCCTGAAAATGTACAGAAATACCTAAGCTTAATAAATGTATTGATGTGTGTCCCTGTGCATGTGGGTGAGTGAAATAAAACTGTGTCTGGACAATGAAAAACGATAAGGAGCTCTGAAGTTCACTCACACAAGGTCCCAGTGTGACAAGGAAATCCCCAAAAAACTTTACATCTCACCCTGTGGATATTTCCCAAAGCAATGGAACAAATAGATGAGCAAAATCACTTCCAGAAATGTGAAATGTAAGATAAGTGTGGTGGTAAAAAATGAATAATACTCTAAGAGAGTTTCTAAAACTCTGATTGCACCCTGTGAAGGAGGCAGCATCTTCATCATGTCCTGCTCTTGCTGGATTTTCTTACTTGAGCAGCTGCTACAGACCATTGTCAAGAAATGGGATATAGGATACAGAAACCTTTGTTCTAATGTATTACACTTATTCATATATTTTATATTTTAAACAGCAAAGAGGTATTTAGGTAATTTAAATATATGTTAACAAACTCCAATTGTGCAGACAAAAATAAGAAAAAAAAAGTTTGTATTCCTAGTGCATATATAAATATGCTCCATGATATTCTCAGATATTTTAAAAGGCACATCAAATCAAAAGTTTCCACTATTTTCTTTAAGCCACCATTATTCTTCAGCAGTACAGAGCTGTAGTTTCAAAGATCACAGGATTCTGTGTTGTTTCCTATAACCTGGTCCTGCAACCATGAGCACAGTTTTGTCTGCTGAGCAATGACTCGGTGATTAACCTCAACCCACTGAAGGATTTCAGTCACTGGACCATTCTGACAATACTTACTGTTAAATATCCACATCTTGACCAGAAGTTCCACAACAATGGAAACTACAGGAGATTTGGAGTATGATGACCTCAGGATCAGAAATAGAAATAAATGCTAGGTCATCTTGGACCTTCTCCATTATCCACTAAAGTACTCAGGTTTTCCTCTAGTGCATGTATGAAGACATATCTGAGTTCAAACACAGATAAGTAACTTTTTGTTCAGACTCATCAAAAAACTGCTTTGGTAAAACCATATGGAAGGGCACACTGGATGTAAACAGAATAAATATATTTACATGGGCAGTGGTACCACATTTGTAGCGTGCATAAATCAGGAAAGTAATTATATGCAAACATGCATGGAAAAAAAGAGATCTGCAAAGAAAATAAGTGTCATTATATTCCCTTCTGGTGACACAAAGTGTGTAGAGAAAGACTGCCTCATTTCCACGCATCTGGCAGGGCATGCAGCCAATGGGACAAAGCTTCACAGGAGACTTCACCTAGGAAATGTGCATTTCACCTCAATTTGAGGCTTCTGTTAACATTTCAAAGAGAGCAGTGGAGAGGTATGTATCCCAGTATTTTCACCTTCCTGTACTTGCATACTGAATTCTTTTCCATCCATGGATGATAAATGATCACAGACATTTCATTTGGTTTGCCAGCTGAGGACTGTGAAACGTGGTGTGTCAATAAGAGAGAGAATATTTCTGAAATTAAATAGATTTAGATCTGTCTAAAACACTGGAGAATTTAAAAAGCACTCTGATGTCAGTAACTTTTAAAAAAAAAAAAAATTCTGTCTGTAATATGTGAATGCAGACGAGATGGACAGATGGATGGAGAAAAACATTATTGTGATGGATGAAGATAAACATTACTGTGATCCCTAAGTAAAATTACAAGAGATAAAGATAGCTTAAAAAAAGCATAAAATAATATTATTTGGAAGTAAATGTGGCAAAACCAAAAAGGATTAATGTGATGTAACTGTAACAGAGATCGTCAGAATAAAGCCATTTGTTTCAATGTGCTACTGATAAAGGCAAGGAAACACACAGGAAAATTTAAAAGAAAAGACAGGTAATGAGGACTTCAGGAAGTATTTTTCATGAAAGGAATCTTAATACTCCAGCCCACATTCAAGAGCAAATTGTAAGACAAAAGCTGTGTGATAATTCAAGAAAGAGATATGCAAAATGCCATCCTGTTATGCTGATTACTGGCTAGATTTATGATATAAACTTCACAAATTACAGTATATAGAGTGGAGAGGTGGAATAAATATTCTCTGTAAAACTTAATCACTTTCTAATGCAAAAAAGCTACAAGGTGATTCTTCAGAGACCAAAAAATGTAAGCTGAAAAAGCATTAATTTTTTAAAAAAATATATTTTTGATGGAAGCTTAAGCTTAATAAGAGGAAATTGGAGTATTCAAATGCATCTGGGACCACAAAGATATGGTATTAGCAGGGTAAATTACTCTCATGTTCAAGCTGCCAAAAGTAATTTAGTCTGTGTATATAGAAACAAAATCACAAGATTAAATCAATATGTTTTTCCCATGTTTGTGGAGAAAATAAAATTGATTAGAATAGCAAGTTGCATCTATACTGAGGTACCATTCAGGAGCTGACATCATCTGTCTGTCTTTGGAATGAACACCAGCTCATAATACTCACTTACATACCTTTTAATTACTTTGCTTTGTAGCCAGAAAATGGAAGGCTAACTCATTAACCTTCTTTGTCTTTCAAGAAGGTGTTTTTTTCTTAATGTTTATGCCTGTTTGGACCTGCAGTTATTCCCATAGACTGCAGAGGTGTCTATTAGCAAACCTGGTCAGCTACAAGTTCTTTTTCATTGCTTAATATATTCAGCAATCTGTTCGTCATGATTCAAACCCACATTCCAGTCTTATCAGTAAATTGAAATTTCATAGATTATTTTTCCTATTTTTAGGAATGAAACAACTTTTGCAAATGCTAAAACTATTCTATAGCTTGTTTTGTTGCTAGCAGACAATTAAGGAACTTACAAGCAATAATAAAAACCACTGTTTTAAAACCAAGACATTCCACTTGTAACAAGCCGTTCTCTTACTTATGAGTAATGACTCCTGTTTAATGCATTGTTAATGCCTTCCTAAAGCAGAAGCATCAATGGGTCAGGAAGAAAAGAGAAATAGATTTCCTGGATCACTGCAGAATTTTTCAAAGTCAAGACTACAGAACTGGATAAAGACAAAGAATCTCAAATTAGAGTGGAATCATCAGAAAGCAATAATTCTGTTGTCATTAGGGCGTTTTGTTTATTTTCCTAACAGAAGACCTATAAAAAGAAGAGAACCTTAAAAATACAAATTTCTCCAGAAAATTAAGACACCTTTGCACCTTTCTGCAGGTTGAAGATACATTAAGTTTACATCACGGGTGTGAAAGAAATGCAGAGAATTAGAATTAGTTTCATCCTCCCCCACCCCCAAAAAGAAAAATGCATAGTCATTTAAAGGGGATGGCAGAGGAGTGTGACTGCATCCAATTTTGGTAAGAAGCTGTGATAAGCACAAGGGAAAAATTCTGCATTTCAAAGGAAGCTTTAAATGATAATAGTTAAAACCTCTTTGTCTAATCAGATATTTAAACACTACTAATCATCTGGGCTGCTCAACGACTATAATTTGAGGGCCCTACATCTCATAAAGTACAAAGGGTCACCTCATACTCAGATCAATGATCTCTATGTGCTTGCAAGTTATACAAATGTACTCCAAGAAAAACTTACAAGTTTACAGCTCTACATCTTCAAAAAGGGGCTACACACTGAATACGTAAATTACATGTTTATAAAATTATATTATGGTATTTTAAGGACGCTACAAGCAGGGGAAAACAGCCTGAAGCCAGGAATACAGCAATTAAGGTATATAGTAGAAATGTTATTTCAAAGTTCTTATGCAGAAGGGCAGAAGTAAATGACCTAATTCGGCAGACATAAGGCCATGGCAGTAATTCTGCATTACTCTCTCCACCTGCCTCTTTGACACCCATCTGCACCTTTTGCGTTGTCCCCTCTGCTGCACCTGCACATCTGCTACTACATCTGAGTAAGTCTGGAATATGGGAAGTTCCTGATCTGAAAAATAACCTTTTTTGCCCCTTATTTATCTGTCCTGGTTTTTAGCTGGGACAGAGTTGGGATTTTTTTTTTTTTTTTTTCAGTAGCTACAATAGCTGCATTTCCCTCTCAGCCTGGGATTTGTTAAGAGAGAAACGCTGAGAACATCCCCATGTTTGCATTTGTGTCCCTGGCAGTGAAGGACCTTGTCTTTGTTTGTCTGCAAGCGCAACATCTCAGGGGCAAGGAATATTGCAATGGATCAGCTCCATGGGCATTTGGCTCTGCCAAGGGGCTGTTCCATCTCCTGTCCTCCATGGGCAGGAGATTCATGAGGGGCTCCTCCTCTCTTGCTCTCTCTGCCTCTCTCTCGGGCTCTGGCTCTCCCGGGATTGCGGTTTCAGTTTGGGATTGTTGCTCCTCCGGGATCGTTCTCTGGGAATGGGCCAGGCTTGATTGGCGGGTGGTGAGCACTGGCACTGGGTATCACTCATGTGTATATTTTATTACTGTTATCATTATCACTACTATTTTAATATTAGTATTTTTTAAAGTTTTCTTTTATTTCTATTATTAAACTGTTCTTATCCCACCCTACAAGTCTCCCTACTCTCGTCCTCCAATCCTCTCCCCTATCCCTGGGGGTGGGGGGGAAGTGGGTGAATGGCTGTGTTGGCTGCTGGCCAAGGGCTAGCCCAGTGAAACTACCACATATCTTAAAATATATTTTGCTGACTAATCAATTCCCTGTTGTAGCTCATCACATGACCATACAAGCAGTTGGACATGAGCAGAAATTAAAGACCTGGAGCACAGAAGAAATTGTTTATGTTGATTCAAATATTAGTGCTGCATACCAGAGCCGAAGAGAGGAGGAAGCTGAACTCTTATTAGGAAAGAAAAAATAGCTTTGTCATTTCATTCCAGTGTAGAGAAACAGCTGGAGACTGAGTGCACTAGCACCAGTAATCACCTTTAATAAAAGCAGCAGAAAGATTTGGCTTGGGAACTGAGAGTATATGGCAGCCCTGGGGCAGTTTGCAGGAACTAATCAGCCACCCTCACAAGATAGGGGAGGCTGTGGAACCAGTGAGACAGAAGGGTAAGCCTAATAATGGTCTCTGTTGTTTTATTATCTGCAATATTCTTCTATTTTTTGTCAAACACATTTTACAGAAAATACCAAAATACAAAGACTGGTACTTCCTACAGCTGAGCCTTCTGTGGAAGCTGCAAGAGTTTGGGGGCTAATCCACAGCGATGAAAAAGACCTGAGTACAAAGAGGTAATAAAATCTGCCAAAATAAGATTCAAAGGTAAATTCCTATACATCTGCAGATGTCACTGCTCCCTTAATGATTGTGTTATCATTACAGAGACTTACTGGTGGTGTAACCCCAGATACTAATGGCAGGATACAAGGATGAATCAATCTCAAAGCCTGAGCTCTTCAAAAGGATGTGTCTAATACCCTTCAGTTTAGGGTCAGTATTATATTGTTGCTGAAGCTGCTATGCCATTTTCCATCATCACAGAACCATATGCAATCAAATATTAATCATTCAAACACGTTGCTATTCCCAGCAGGAGGGGACATATGGCAATACTTACCATGATGCTGGTCCACTCCTGAAGCTGGGAAGCTAGAAATTACCATCATGAAAGAATCGATAATAATGACAATATTATATATACTATATATACAATATTATATATATTATACCCTCATTCAAAGCATATCAAATGCACAGCAAATTGCTGTGTGTCCTTTCTGCTCTCCTGTCAGTTGTTTCCTTCTAGTAGCTTCTCCCAGGAAGACTGTGATATTGTTCCCAAGCTGCTCAACAGTCACCTCTTTCATAGCTGCATGATGTTTTAGGTAAAAAAATGAATGAATACTGTATGAGATTGCACCAGGAAGTCGTGCTGACAGCACACATAGATTGGGTAACAGCTTTCTTCTGATGGTGACAACAGTGAGCTTACATGAAATGCCAGTAGTAGTAAAAATTAATCATGATATAAGAAAAAATAAATGTCTTATCATCTTTCGAGGGCAAAAAGAAGGTTCAGATCATATAGACAACAGCAACTCCAGGAAAATCCAATGGGGTGTTATGCATCAGGAGACAGCTCATTTGAAAGCAGACAAAGATGTAACTCATTAACTTGCTGAGGTTTGAGAAACAGGATAGAAATTATATTCCACAACCTGCTAGGAAATCAAAACTAATGCCCAAATTAGTGCTAAGACAAATGGAGACCAAAACTGAGCAAAAGGATCATACAGTGACAAGAGGGTAGGGGATGAAGCAAGAGATGTTAGAAACAGCAGCAGGGGCCAATACAAACTGGTTTTGTCATCGCCTCACTAGCTGAATTTTAAGACTCCTATTGTCAGAATTTGGTTTAACTATAGCTATGTAGTGTGTGAAGACTGGGGAGCATGATGATATAACTTGTTTCATTTCTTTGATTGATGAACTTTGATTTAATTGATCCTTCGTGAACTATACTAAAGGACATTTCTGCAGTAGCCTGGAGTGAATTTCCACTTACTGCAATAAGTGCTGTAAGTTTTTACCTAGTCACAAAAGTAATTCACATTCTGTAATGCCTCTTTGAACCATATATTTAAGATTTAAATGTTTTGTCTCTTGCAGGGAGGAATAAAACTATGGAATTGAGTAATGATATTCCACTAGTATTTATTTATAAAGGATGAATTCATAACAAACATGTGGAGGTTAAGTGATTACCGTAATTCAAGTGGCAGGAAAGATTCTAGGAGTTATAGGCACACCACAAATTTTAAATTATATTTTATAACAATACTGCACTGATTTATAAAGGACACAAAAAGAAATTACTCTGCTCTACAATGATTAGTAAACTCTCAGCTGGGACATTGTATTTTGTTTTGTGCATAAAAGGAGACATAGACACATCTCAGAGTGGGAAACACTACAGTGTGGCAGGCAAATACCCATTTTGGGAGGTTTAAATAAGTTTATCCAATCTCAGTGCATGGCAATAGACTGTATGTCTTCTTGAACTCCTTTGCAGCCCTTTATAGACTTGAAATTACACACTGTAAGTTTAGAGAAACTAAAGGTAGAACAAAATGTTCTTACAAACCAGTATTTTAGCCATGGCTCCACTGCTTCAGGATAAACCCTGGCAGCTGATAAGTCTTAGGGTGTTAAATTTTAACCTCTAAACTTGTATGTGGTTTCAGAGGTGGTAAGCTAAGAGACTGCCTCTTTCTCTTTCTGGCTCAACAGATGTAATTCATATCAGTGGAGACGGTTCAAAATAAATGAAAAGGATCTATGGACTGTCTCCTACTACAGCCCAGATAGCTCTAATGTCTTAACACTTCAGGTCATATGTCAGGTCCATCTATTTTGCCATTCACTGGGGTGGGATAGGTGCAAGGCTGGAGTGAATTGACTTTTCTTGCCTTCAGTGTGGACTGTGTGACTTTTCTGACTGCTATGAAGAGGCCTTTTATAACTGTGACGGCTGAAGCATACATTTATTTGGTGTTGGGAGAATTTCATTCACTAGGTATGTATAGCTGAGTTCCTGAGAAGCACAGTTTATCATATAAAATCTGAATAAATACACATTAAAAGTATGTTCCTGTTCTGCTCTAATTGAATTTTGCTGCATATACTTTAAGGAGACCCCTGACACTAAAGTAGATTTGGTCAGCCTTGGAGTACAGTATGAGAATGAATTCATTACTATTTAAGAGCTATACAAACACTTACTCTTTGATAATGAAGATCATACAGGTTTTTCAAAAAAGAGAAAGCTCAGGCTGTGGAGGGAAAAGAGATCTCACCTTAAAGAAACAACCAAATAAAAATTAAACAACTCCCCCCACCAAACTCAAAAAGTTAATCCAGAAATGTGATTGCTACCAAGTTATTTCCCTATCTCTTTAGCTGAAATAAGAGATTGTCTATTTAAGTATCAACAAGAGTGAGTGTTATTCTAGGCCATTATTCTCATCTTGATGCAGAAGACTCAATCATTCAACCATAATGATAAATGTCCGTTAACTACTGCAAAATCACACCACACACTATTTGGAAAAGTATATGACCTCTATATGAAGTTTAAATGAATTTATTCTGATCAGCTTTAATCAACTATCAAATTAATTCATAATGTTTGGAATAGTATTACTGAGCTCCTGGAAAGCAGGTTCACTGAACAATGTCACATATTAATTACATTCTGAAGCACAAGGACACCTCAAGTGGTAGGAAATGGTCTACAGTTATAATGATGATAGAAGTTGACACTTTATTCATCAAAGAAACTAGAGAAATTCCAGAAATACAAATACAGAAATCTCTCCTTTATTATCCAGGAATCTTTTCCCATTGCTAATGACAAATTTTATTTTATTTTATTTCTCTCTGTTTACTTGTCTGACTGGGACCCAGCCAGTGAAGGCACAGGAACAAGGTCTCTGACACACTTCCTGGAACCAACTGCTGGAAGATCCTCTCCTTGGTCAGAGCTGCCATCCCCATGACAGACCCTGCAGAACAGCCAGTGCACCTGCATCTGAGATGTTTCCCTCATCACAAACCCTCCTCCATGGATGTCAGATCCTTTTAGCCAACTCTTCGATGAGGTTAGAAGTTTTGGAAGACTGGTAGGGCAGGACAGCTGAGAGCAGTAATATCCATAACCTCTGGAGCAAGATTTTGCCTGGAAAATAAATGCTAGAGGCTATCTGTCTTCTGCCATATGTTCCTTCTGGCTTGCAGGGTGGACCATGGGAGAAGCTTTGCATTTATCCTCCCAGAGCAGGTAACACACTTGAGCTGCTCTGGCAGCAGAGGTTAGTGAAGGAGGATGTTATGGCCTGCCACTGGTCATCATGAGCAGGGTGCTACCGGGGCAACGAAGGTCTAGGGAAGACATGAGAGTCACCTTGCACAAGAGGTGATTTGCAACTTCTTTTTCATGTAATTTGGTCTCCTGAACTATAAGTTGATTTAAATCTGCTAGCTTAATTGTTCTTAAATTGATCTAAGAACAAAACAAAGTGGTGAGACATTAGAAAAAGTTCCAGAAATAATGTGTCAAAAGATAACCCTGGGCTAATGCTACATTCTTATGTTTTCTAAATTCAATTATTCAAAAAACTGCTTAAGCAGCTTGCTGATTTGTTCAAGGAAGTCAAATATGAGTACTGGTTCATTAGATCTAAGAGGCAGGTGTCACACTTATTTTCTATTTTTGAAGCTTAATTCTTTTTTATTATTGTTTTTTATTATTGTTTTTCACTCAGTATGGCATGTAGCATTTTATATAAATTTTTAGCCGTAATAAGGCACGTTGTCCCATCGAGCAGACTTTCCTGAGGCTGCCTTTTAGTTTACTCTGTGTCTCAGCAGGTCGTTAAAAGCATGCAGGACTGCCACGTTGTGAATCACAGGACAGGAAGTTTTACGCCTTAGAACAACATGGCCAGCCAGCTCTAGCTCTCTCTGTAAACTAGAAACTCAGGAACACTGTTAAAATATGACACTTTTGTCACATTTACTCTTAAAATGTCAGTTCACACTCAGATTTGAACACAGGCAAAGGGGTGGCGGTTTGCTGGTCTTTTCCTTATTCTGCCTCTGCTTGATGTGAAATTACACATTAATACATACAGCCACACGACATTTCAAGATGAAATATTTTTTCAGCAACATGAAAAGCAGGAAAAGCCTGAAAAGTGTCATAATTTTCCAAACTCGTCAATAGAGTGCATAGTACATCTGATATAAGGCTTTGCCTTGTGCATTTGTCATGATACAAACGGCACATCGTCCTCAGGGGACCTGCTTGGTATGTTCTAGCCTCTTTTGCCCAGAGATGAATTAGTGCATTTAAAGGAGAGCACAGAGGCTGCTTTCTGAGACTTAGGTCTTACTTTGTTCTTGGTTGCAACTCAACTCACAGAAAGCATCATTCACACCCACAGACACTCACAGGCCCAGGTTTATGATTAATCCCACCGCAGTGTGCTCATACATGTGTAACAAAAATGGTCCCTTTGTGGAACCTGATGGACTAAAACAAGGGAACAGTATGTTCAGTCAGTTTTTTGACCACCAGGTAAAAAGTTCAAGTTCAGCCCAAACTGTAGGATGACTCAAGTTTCATATTTGGACTTTCTGAAAATTTTCTCTAAAAACAGTATGTGTGAGAGAGTACACATATGCAGGAAAAAGTGATTATAGGAGATGAGGAGGTAAAGAAGGAGCATGTTCAAGAATTTGTAATGCATTTGCACCTCTCTTAGTAATAACACATGAAATATCACTTGAATTCAGCATGTAACTGTTCTTTGACTCCCCGATGTCTTGTGGGACCCTTCCCTTTAGCACCTTCATTTTGTTTTCTCAAAGCTTAAAAATGTACTGGCACCACTAATTGCCTAATCTGGTCCAGATATGATATGGTACGGTGCAGTTTTATTATACCATGACAGCAAATTAGGAATAAAAGCTCCAGGGAAGCAGTAAATCAAGGCTGCAATAATTCTTCTCCAAGTGCCACGCGGAAAGTCTGCTGGAACAACCGGAGCTCTGCTTCCCAGCCACTGCTAGGGCGGAGATACAGGAGACTGCTTTCTCACCCTTGGATGGGAGCTGAGCTCAGTGAATTTAAACTGCTGGTAAATCGCCTGGCCCCACCCCACACTTCTCTCCTTTGCCTGCCTCTCGGTGGGATTTGTTCTGCCCTTGATGCAAGGGGAGCGCTCCCCAGGCACCCTACATCTGCTCTGTCCAAGTGAGGTTGTAACGCCTACATTGCAGCTCGGCTCTGGGACGGTGCCGTCACATGGGGCAAGATTTGTTCCACCAGTTAATTTTTATACTGCAAGCCCAGATAATCAGCTACTCAAAGATATCAGGGGTTCAAAGATATTGCAGTGGAAATGATGTTATTGATGGAGGAACCAACAGTAAGACAACTGTGATAGCTTTACTGTATGAAGCTCATTATTGATGAGTTCAGCATTCAAACACTGTTTGGAAACATTTGTATTTGTTCCTGATGGCTGAAAATGGGTACTGCCATGTGACTGCCACGCTTTGCACCCCTCCTACAAATAACTGTGGGTCTATACAATGTGTTTTTTATGATGATGCTGAAGGGATGTGGATAATACAAGTATTTCAGTGAATATACACATGCCTGTTTATCATCACCAGTCATTTTTCATATTGTGAACTGTCTTTGATAATTATTACTCTGATTAATAAACTGATAAACTAAGACCAGAGGTGTCAGTTCTTGAAAGACAGAAGAACTAAACAATGACAGTGACAATCCACACTTTGCTTACACTTCCGAATATATAGTTACCCGAAGAAAGAGTAAGTCAGAAAAGAAGAGGAGAAATTGTAGAAAGAGAGCAAAACAACTTCATTGGATGATGTATGGAAAGCACTAAGAAACATTATTCTTCAACATTGCAAAGGAACAATTAAATGCTTAAACAGTTCTTTTAGTTTCAGTAGGAAATCTTTAACTTCAGTGAAGCTGCAGCAGATGCTGAAAGAGATTTTTGAACCAGGAAATAAGGTGCTTTATTCACAGAAAACAGTTATTGCTGAGTAACAAGTTGTTCTGAGCCTTAATTTGCACGTTAACTAAAAATAGCTGGTTTAATTTTATTTTGTTGCCCTCAAAGCTCCTATAAATTCAGTGGAATGCCACAGAACGACACCAGTTTATTATTATCTGAGCACAAAGTAATTCTGTCAGTGCAGTGTGGGTTTTTTTAGGACACACAGACGTTGCCTTGTAATAGGTTGGCAGAAGACTCAGATTTGCTTCTTAACAATTTTATTTAGTACCTGACTATGACAGCATCAGTTTAAGTAACAGGTTGTAAGGATCACGGCCAAATCCTGCTGTTCTCCTGTTGACTTTAGCGGAAGGTTTGTACCTGGAAAGACTGTAGATCTCAATTCTCTTTGATTAGTGTCTCGTAAGCACATGTAGACAAACCAATCTCTGTTATAACAAACAAGTGTATCCTTGTTCTTGTCATTGTTCAGTGTATGGGTATCCCACTGATTTTGTCAGGATGTCTGTGTCTGAAAAGATAGTATGACTGCACCTAAAATAATCATAACTGTCTTTACTTCTTGTAGTTTTTGTTCTGGGACTCTTTGAAAGGAAATCTGTGTGTACTCATCTTGGGTGGTAATCCTGCACCGCTGATGGTAGATTGGATCCCAAGGGTTTCCATGCCACTCCTTTCCAGGTTCATCTGAGATGAAGTGAGAACAAAAAGCTGGGATGCTGCTATGTCTTTCTGACCCTACAATGCTGAACAGATGTTTGTACACTATTCACAGCTGTCAGGAAAAAAGAAAAAAAGGCCTTGTGGTCATTGTGGATATTCTGTTTACACCTACAACCAAAGCTGACACTTGGCTACTCTAGGATTAGACCAAAACGGGAAAAAAAAAAAAAAGATACATAAGGATATTTTTACCATACCTACTAAATGCAGGCTAACCTGTCTGAAATAAAATCTGTACAGTTATATTTACATAATATAAATTTTCTCAAAGGCGCTAGGATTTTCCATTTGCAGTAGCAATTTCTGGAGGACCATTTTCCATAATTATTTGGATCCCTAAAAACATTAATAAGGAGCACATAAGATGGTCTACGAAAGCTACATGTTGTTCAGCTACCTTTAAAGGATTTCTAGTAGGTACTAACTTAAAACTCCAGATGACTGAAGACCTTTTTAAGAGAGATCATATCCTTAAAGCAACACTAAGTCTGTATCTCCCAAGGAACAGCAGGTGAAGATCAGAGGAGATCAAAGGTTGTAACTAAGTGACCAACCATCTTAAGTTATCTGCCTAGGCTTCTGAATTGTTTGTGGTTACTATTTCACTAACTCTGAAAAGAGACTTTCATTTTTAATCTGTCAAAGGTCTGAGTACTTAAGCTTTTTCTCAATTAATGATCAAATCTCAAAAGTTTTATTGTTTTATGATCTTCAGCAATTTCTTTTTTTTTTCCTTTCAACTAGCAGGGGTTAAAAATATCATTCTACTATTGTATACATTGATATGGCTAAATTTTTTTTTTGCCTACCTACCAAAATGCATTAAGGAAAGAGAAAAGAAAAAAAATCACCACCTCTGGTACAGATACTCTCTGTATCTGCAGCAACTTGAAAGAAAACGATGAATGGAAAATGTTAGAGCAAAGGCTCCAAAAACTAAGTGGCACCTTTAGGTTCTGTATTTTAAATTAGAAATAACTGCTCTGAATAGGTAAGCAATCAGACACCCAGTTATACCCTGGTTAGAATCTGAAGCTTTGTTAATTGCAGTGGAGTCACATATAAAATGAAGACTTCCTCCAAAAAGCCAGGCTTACTCAAACCAAAACTTAATATTTTATGATAGTATTTTCCACATTAGAGTTTTGCTCATGGCTAAATCATTGTGAATAAACATACATAGATTTAAAGAGATAAAGGATACACTCTTTTAGTCTAAAAACTGAGCCATAGAAAAACCACTAGACTTAATACTGATTATTCATATGAATCATTAGTCAAACAGAGGTGAAAACCAAAAAAATATGAGCTACTATTTCCATTTATAATGTCAAGTTTGCATGACATTTCTAAAGGCCTTTTTGTCATACCCAGCTGCTCCCTGTTGTTACACATAGAGATGAAAACTAGATCAAAGGATAGCCTGTGTTGCTAGTACTCACCTAGTAAACATCCAGTCTCTCTTTTCCTTTCAGTCATATCCTTTTTTACACTAAATAAATCTGGGGTGATTCCTGTGTTTTTACCATCTGGGTCATCACATGATTTCCACTGGAGGATGCAACAAAATGAAGACAAACATGGGATGAATATTCAGCAAATCTGGAAAAAATGCTGAATATCCCCTATTTAACTTTGAAAAAAAGTCAGTAAGCTCACTCAGATTTCCTGAAGAACTTTATCCATGTGACTAAAGGACTCAGGATAGGAGTACTCCTGTACGTAATTGTATACCCAGGACCATATTTTGTATGAGCCATTAACAGTCATTTGTCTAAACAAACAAAAAAAAGGGGGAGGGAATGAAATGGAGGCATATATTTCATCATATGATGAGATTACCTATAAATTATACACCTACATTTTATAATCATTTTACAAGACTATTTCATATCCAAGTTAAACATGCACTTCTTATGACAAGCCATACAGTGTGATCATGACAGTAGTTAAACTATAGAAAAATTGGGTTAAAAATAAAAGGCATACTGCTAAACCATGCTATCAGTGAACGTTGTTTTTAACTTGAATCTTAAAGGAGTACTGTATATCTTCCTTATAATCCTGCCTGAAGTTTGCAGAGGCTGATTTGTTCTCACTTACCCATTTTTGCCGTAGTCAGTTCTTTTCCTATTACAAATCCCACATAGTTTATCCAGGAACTAGGGAGAATCTAGACAGCAAATAAGCACTATGAGGAAAGATAGAAATATTAGAAATGTTGAGCTCAAAACAACAACAACAAAACACTCATTAAGTGACAAGCCAGACTTCTACTACATCTTCATTCATTCTTCCACCAGTGTTGTTGTCTTTCTAAATAAAAAACTGTGCATCACTCGTCTTCTCAACCACAGCAAACATTTTCCTATTTAACAAAACTCCTTTGAGTGCATGCTCCCCACAAAGCCCTTAAAAAAAGTAATCTTAACCTGAGCCTTCCTGTGGCAGTCCCCTTGCCCATTTTACTGTTTTGCTACCCTCTGCTGGCTTTCTTTCCTCTGTCACATTAAACAGAAGCTACTGATTTTCACTTTGAAAGCCTTTCATAAGGCAACTTCAGAAACAGCTTTGGGGCTGGGAAAAGGGGAAGGGGTGAAGCTAATCAGGTGTCTCTGACTTCTTCCACTTCCAATAGCATGAACAGGGATTTTCATCCAGATCACCAGTTTTGATGAGATTTCTTAAAATCAAGAACTCCCAGGAATACAGCCATTACCCTTAAAGATTGTAACTATGCCCATAATTCTGACTTCTGGAGTAAAAATATGAAAATCCTCCACATATTTCCACATAATTTGGATGAGAGCTCCATGTGCCCTTGATCTCCACATTCCTTTGAATCATTTTTTTCCTGTTCAGAATTTGTATGGATGTCAGGAAAAAAAAAAAAAAAAAAAAAAAAAAAAAACAAACCACCAAAAAACAGCAGACATCTCATAGCAAATTAGATAATCTTGACAGCAAACAGAACTTCCAATGCAAAATTGAGGGAGAAAAATATAGTTTGCAGATGCAAATACATCACACTTGAAATCACAGGTAAAATATTTTCTCTACAGTGTGTGGCTGTTCTCAGAAAATTGTGTTTAGCCCTGAGACTCTCATTATTGAAAAGAGTTGTAAATTGGAGAGAGGTCAGTGCAAAGCCACTGATATGATTAAAGTGGGCTGGAGGCACTGATTTATGAAGAAAGATTAAAAGATCTAAATAAACATGGCCTGGTTGTGGAATGCTTAAAAGGCATCAAGATAACCATTAACAAATAGCTGAAGGATATGAAAACTTAGCAGAGAAAAGAGATATCTCAGGTAGCATAAAGGAGAATAGCCAAAAGTAATGAGATTAAAATTAAGGAAAATCTAAGCCAAGTGTCTGGATAAACTCCTAGAAGTCAAATGTACCACGACATGGAGCACTCCCCCAGGTATAATGGAAATCCTATCAGTTGAGACAAATAAAGCTGGATAGACAAAACTGAAGTGGCTGTACAACGGGTTTAATCCTGCCTTTACAGAGAGGTAGGCCAAAATGTACAAACGGGTCTTTATAATCTCTAATATCTCTTAATTACAGCTGAGATAACTCAGCAATAACGCAATTCCCCTGTGAATGAAATTGCTCATGCCTTGGAGAAAAAGCATGAAGTCTAGAAACAGCACAGTTTCAGGAGATAAAAACTCTGCAAACAAAACTCTTACACTGCTTTCCCAGAAATGCTCATGTGTTGTGCAGTGCCAACAAGATGCTGTCTATCAGATGTACCAAACCTATGGAGCGTCCCCTGTATGGTTGTGTTCTATGAGAACAAAACTGTGAAGCAAACCTGACATTCCCCAAGTCTGTTACAGTTACTGCTATAATCACTGTTGGTGATTGCCACAAGTTGTGTGTTCATTGTAGGTGGCTGTGCCACCGAACAGACATGCAGTTCTGACTTCTTTGGACCGTTTGGAAACCTTAAACACTATCAGTCTGCACACAATCTGATTGATTTCTTAGGGCTACCAGGCATGGAGCAATTGTGGACAAATTGAAGACCTTAAATCTTCCTGAGCAAAGTTTTCAGGAGCAAAAGGGGATGTGCCTAGAAAAAAACACATGTAAGACAACTCTTCCTGTGGCCATCAAGAAAACTTGAGCCAGGACAATTTTTACTCCTTCTATTTACTCCCAGTAGGAAGATAAATGTAAGCAGTCCCTGTTTTCTCTTCAGTGGGAACTGTCATAATTTTATACAGTCTAAGCAGGAAAAAAACCTCACTGACTTTCAGTTTTTTTGTTTTCAGCTGCAGTCAATGGTATCTCTAGCTACTACAATTTTTATCCCTTTGGGAGACTTTACGTGTGCAAAAGATGCAACTCTAACCTGATGCGGCTGATGGCGCAGGGACCCCAGTGTCTACTGGAAGGGTTGGAAGTCCACACAGTACCAGAATGAAGATTATTGCACAAACCAATATCTGCTCATTCCAAATAGGCCAAGTCATATCGCTGCACCTATAACAATGAGAATAAAACACTCAGGAACTGACAGGCATGCATGACAAGCAGAGAAACGTGCTCTGTCTGTGCAGCAGTCCTGGATGTGGAACAGCAACATGACTTTTATCCTATTCACACTTGAATAAGCTGAGCCTCCTCCTGCACATATCTGATTTACCTCAATTGTGATGTGTTATTATCATCTCTCTTGTGATTCTGGGCTGCATTTCCATTTATCCACTCTTTATTATTTGTCTGCTTGATCCCGCTGATGCCATGACACTTGCTGTGTGCTGTGTATGCTGTCACAGGTCTGAGCCAGTTGCTGTGATTACAGGCACAACTCCACTATAAGCCTGCTCTCATCTTCTGAAAAGTAATTAAAAAGCTACTTCTGCTTCGATTAGCTAAACAGCCATTCTTCCTCACACTAGAGACCCACCCTCCTGGAGAACACATTCATCTTTTCTGGTAGAGTTGCAAACGTATCAGGACTAAGCCTAGCTAGCAAGATGACATTAGCATTTAGAAGAAAGTCTCTATTCCTCAGAAATATGACTCAGTTGCATATCTTTCCTTTTGCACTGTCTGCCTAAGATTTAGTTCTTAAAAAGTTGAGATCTTTATTTTTAAAGAGTTCCATATTAAAAGCATAAGAAAGGAATGAGAAAGACTTTTAGGGAGAGATAGGTTTTCTGATAAGTAAAGTTTCTTATTGAATTCCATAATAATAACCTTCCTCAGTTTGCATTTGTGTGGAGATTATTTCTGTAATTGTATTACATATGCATAACATCACTTTTGGCAAATCAGCTATAAAAAACTTTCTGGTTTGAAACTCTGTACATAAGATTTCAGATACAGAATATTTTTTGTGCCAAAGCTTATTTTTTTCTATTCCATTTGTTTTAGCTCACTTTAACCTTTATTTATTACCTTTCTGGCACTACATGTAACTCGACAAAACAAAACAAAATTACTCTCTCCCCCAAACACAAAGCTCCTGAAATAGCATAGACAGAATTAGGAAGAAAGTTATATAGAACTGTAGAATCACAGACTGGTTTGGGTTGGAAGGAACCTTCAAAGGTCATCTAGTTCAACCCCCCCTGCCATGGGCAGGGACATCTTCAACTAGATTAGTTGTTGAAAGCCCCATTCAACCTGAACTTGAACACTTTCAGGGATGGAGAATCTACAACTTTTCTGGGCCAGTGTCTCATCACCCTCACAGTAAAAAATTTCTTCCTTATGTCCAATCTAAACCTACCCTCTTCCACTGTAAAACCATTTACCCTTGTCCTGTCACTACAGACCTTCATAAAAAGTCTCTCTCTGTCTTTCTTGTAAGCCTCTTTAAAGTATTGAAAGGCTGCACTAAAGTCTTCCTAGCACTTCTGTTCTCCAGGCTGAATAACCTCAACTCCCTCAGCCTTTATTTATAGGAGAGGTGCTCCAGACATTTGGCCATGCTCTGGACCCACTCTAAAAGGTCCATGTCCTTCTTGTGCCGGGGACCTGAGAGCTGGATGTAGCACTGCAGGTGGGGTCTCACCAGAGCAGAGCAGAGGGGCAGAATCCCCTTCCTTGACCTACTGACCACACTGCTCTTGATGCAACCCAGCATATGAATTGCTTTCTGAGCTGCAAGTGCATATTGCTGGGTCATGTCCAATTTTTCATCCACCAGTACACCCAAATGCTTCCCTGCAGGGCTGCTCTCAATCTATTCATTAACCAGTCTGTACTGATATTGGAGATTGCCCTGACCCAGATGCAGGACCTCGCACTCAGCCTTGTGGAACTTCATGAGGTTTGCATGGCCCCAACTCCTCAAGCCTGACAAGGTCCCTCTGGATGGCATCCATTCCCTGAAGCATGTCAACTGCAACTCTCAACTTGTCATCTGCTGAGGGTGCACTCAATCCCACTGTCTATGTCATTGATTAAATAGTACTGGTCCCATTAGGGACCCTTGAGGGATACCACTTATTACTGGTTTCCATTTGGACATTGAGTCATTGACTGAAACTCTTTGGACATGGCCATCTAGACAATTCCTTATCCATCTAACAGTCCACCCACTAAACCCATTTCTCACCAATTTAGAAGTAAGAATGATGTGGGGGGCTGTATCGAAGGCTTCACAAAATTCCAGGTAGATGTAATCAGGCAGTACCAAGAAACACTAGTCCTGTGCTTTAAGTTAAGACCTGGCCCAATAATAACAGAAGGATCTAGACAGTTACGAATGACTTTACTATTAACGTGAATCTCATTACATATTATCATTTCAGGTCCACAAATAGTATTTAATGTGTTTATCTTCCTAACATCACTGAAGATACTAGTCTTTTTTCAGGGTTTAAAGATACAGGATGATTAAGACCTGTTTTTCAATAGAGGGCCTGAGAGCAACCTCTTCCCCCACATCCTTTCCTAGGGTTTTATCTGCCTGTGTTCAAACTGGCTTCAAGAAGGCACAGCCACAAAACCTGGGCTGAGGTTGCTATAAAAACAGAAGTGCTGCCAGAACGCCCTGTGGGACATCCCATCAGAGGCCACCACCCTTTGCAGGAGCTGCATTTCAGCTCAGATCTCTGCATTTGGTCCTTACTGGAGCTGTGAGGTAGGCATGATGGTGCCCAACCTTCTGCCTCACATCCTCACCTGGCTCACAGTGCTTCCCAGCTTTACCTCGGACCAACCCCATGGACACAGATCAGTCTGTATAGATATGGTGGGTCCTTGGCAGTTAGGACACTAAATTGTGTCCTGCCTTGCTCATGATGTTGTCTCCTACTACTTAAAAGGGAAGAATTAAGGTATTTTTCAAGACATGGATTCAATCCCTGCCCTACTGGTCACTTCTGTGGAAACAACGGACAGATCACAAAACTTTTCTGCTTAAAGAGCATCTGTGATTTTTAGGGCACTTGGACTCAGATCCTCAGAGATACACAGAAACTCATCTCCAAGTGATTCAAGTCAGTTTATGCCCTTAGAAAAAGCCTGACCTATATGATGTGAGGACTGGACTTGAAGTTGAAGATGTCCCTGCTTACTGCAGGGGGGGTTGGACTAGATGATCTTTAAAGGTCCCTTCCAACCCAAACCATTCTATGATTCTATGACTTCCCTGCCTTTAAAATGAAAAATTGTCTGAACTGATGTCAGTCTCAAAGTGTTCAGTTTGCTTGTTACATGCCACTACTGTGAAATTCAAATTTTAAAAACAATGACATGAGATGAATCGTAGCCTCCTAGTTACAAATGACCCTTTGTGCTCTGATTAGCTAGATACCTACTCACTTTTTGATAGAGTATATGTTTAGGAAGCAACATGCTTCAAATGCAGAATCACAGAGCCAAAAGGGAAAGGAGAAGATGGCAATCTGCCAACTCCAAAAAGAGATCCCTTATCTGTTACATACTGAAGTCATTAACCATTTTTCAGCTATAAAAAGTACATTAAAATGTCCCAGTCTGCTCCTAGCAGGGTCATGATTTGTTGGTGCCTGAGAGGCCAGCACAGTGCCGTTTGACAGGTGTTTAGGTCAGGATAAAATATGACATCTGCGCTCCCACTCAAGAGTTGGTACCAGTTCTGGATGATTTGCCAAATGAAGATCTATTGGGAAGGTTTTGGTTTGACAGATAAATAGCCCATCCAAGATTTTTCAGTGCTAGGGCATCCAAGAGATTGTCCTATTTATGGTGCTTTGTGCAACCTACAGGCATTTTAATCAGCTTTACTGGCATTTTAACAAACTGAGTTTGCCTTCGGTATCTCAGATACTGAGATCTGTACACGTCTTCAAAGTAGAATCCAAGAGGAAAGAAAAGAGAAAAGCAGAGTTCTGCAAATTTCCCACTGAGAAAAAGTTATGCACAATGAAACTGCCTCAAAGTAAATGCCAGAAAAAAGGAAAAGAGATTCTGCAAAGACCAATAAATTAATTAAGATTTTTTTTATGTTCTGTATAGATTAAGATTCAAATATTTGGTCCTGCTTCACTAAATCTATTCACATCAGATTGGCTGATCAGACTCCCAGTTATGAGCCTGTCACCCATCTCTTAAATGTGACATTCTGAATGAAAGGTGGAAAACTTTGCAAAACATATAGCTTCATTCAGATTAGAAAGTGCACAATTCAACATTTAGCTGAAACCCACAAAAAAGTATTTGACAGTGCATATAGATTATCTGTTGCTATACTACAACATGCACATGGAATGAAGATTTCTCTTTAGTCTTTCAGGAACTGGCCTCATAATAAGAAAAAGATGATACTTCTAATGACACAGGGTCATTTGCCATCATGTTAGGGCATTGATCTTTTGCTGAAAGAGGAAATTATCAGCTACAAAAGATAGCCTTGCTTTGATTTTTTTATTTTTTTGTAATTAAGAATTTCAAAGTAGAGATGAGGCTTAAGTTTACCTCCTAAGCTTTCTGTGAAGAACAATCCACAGAGGGCTTTTTTCATCTCTGATTCCATTGGAATTATTGGTAGATGATCAGTAAATAAACTCACATGTCTACTCCCAGGAAAAAAATCACATCAAATGCAGTGTATTAGCTACCCCAATTATACTAGCAGAATTAGGAAAAAAGGAGAAAAAAACTTATCAGATGAGACCTTGATTTTTATTTTAGGGACTCATATATTCTCTATCACCTCACTCCCCCTCTTTGGAACCATCTGAAAACTTGATGGGCGAGGGCTCCGTGACCTCCTCCAGGCCACTGATAAAGATGTGTACTGGTTTGGCTTGGGACACAGTTATTTTTCTTCATGGTACCTTGTAGGGTTCAGCTATGTTTTGTATTTGTGATGAAAACAGTGTTGATAAAACTGATGGTGTGTGTCTTCCCGAGTAACTGTTACACGTGATGGAGTTCTGCTTTCCTGGAGATGGCTGAACACCTACCTGCTGATGGGAAGCAGTGAATTAATTTCTTGTTTTGCTTTCTTTGCATCTGTGGCTTCTGCTTTACCTATAAAACTGTCTTTATCTCAATGAATGAGTTTCCCCACTATTGCCCTTCCAGTTCTGTCCCCCACCCCACTGCAAGGAGTGAGAAAGTGGCTGGGTGAGGCTGAGCTGCTGACCAGGGTTAGTTAAACCATGACAGACTCTAAACAAGAAAGGTCTCAAACAGACCCTGGAGATGCCCTACTTGTTACCAGGCTCTGGGTCCATACACCCCATCAACGACATCCCTCTGAGTCACATCAGCCAACCAGTTTTTTATCTGCCTTGCTGTGCATCCATCCAGACCACCATGGCCCAACTTGGATGTGAGGACAGTGACAGTGTCAAGAGCCTGGCTCTAGCCCAGGTACATGACACCCACCACTCTTCCCATATCCACATGTCCTCCCAGATGGCCATCAGGTGGGTTAGTGCGGCAGATGAAGAAATGACCAACACCGAGATGTGTTCAGGCATCAGGCATCAGCACTTTATTGAAGCTTTGCACTGCTTATATATCCTTTTTTCCTCCAGCACACCCCAAGCACGTGGCACTCTTTCACTTTGGATTCATTACCGCTTATCACCCACGCGCCTAAACAACTGACATGACTGGATAAATCCACCTGTTCGTAAGCTATTCTCTTACTTCTGACTGGTTACTAATTACAGCTCAGAACCCATCCTTATCTTGTCTCATACACAGTCTTTCTTGTTTTTCCACTTTGTTTTATTTTTCACTCAAGGTCAGGAATTAATTGCTCGAGGCTGAAGCCACCTGCAGCTTCAGCTCTTAAAGCTTTAACAGGTTAGGGTGACTGATGCCCAGCAAACCCATGGTGATAGCTCCCACTTGCTTTCTCTTCCACATGCCTAGAACAATGTTTGAAAATTCTCCCAGGGACTGAAGCAAGACTGACCATCTCGGAGTTTCCCAGATCATCCTTACTTGGAAGAAAGATACAACATTTGGTTTTCTTTGGTCACTGGGGACCTCTCCAGATCTCCATAACCTCCCACAGGTTATAGATGTCTCGCCCTGCAAGGACACTGGCCAGCTCTCAGCACCCTCAGGTGCAGTCTGTCTTGTCCCACTGTCCCATGGGTGACATTGTCCCCAGCCACCCCAGCTTAATGCTCACCTGCTGCTGGTTATTTCTGTCCTTGACATCTCTCCAAGCACAGAGGCCTGGCTGGGGAGAACTGAAGCAAAAGCAGCATTTAGTAGTTCTGCCTTCTGTGCCTGCTGTCATATCAAATCAATTAACGTCTTAATCACGGCATCAACAACTTAGCTACAGAAAAAATGGGACCACAGCATGTTTATTTCTCCCTCAGAAACAGATTAATAATAAAATATTTCCTAATTAAACACTTTTTTGAATGGAAGTGTGTTAGTCTCTTTATTAGAAGTAGACATACATTAATGGTACAAACATAACCACTAAAGCCACTAAATGCAGATGATACAGATCTGAATACATTCTGAACAATTTTTATCTTCAGTTTACTGTATTTTGAAACATCTGGGAAGATATTCCTTAACTGTTGTCCGTGTACATTTGTCATGCACCTGCTGAGCTGTGATTGCTCCATTGTGGAGCAAACCTACCTGAGCCTGGCAGGAACCACTGAATCCGTGCACACCAAAAGCTCTGCTTCAGGTACCACTGAAATTATTTCATTAACTTCTCACTTCAGAACACATCTGATATCTAGTCTGGCTGAGTGAACTGAGATTATTTCTGAACTGACTTCACTGATCTTCCTGTATAGTGACAGCTGGTTTGCTGCACACAAAGCTCAGCAATCAGACAATTCTGACCAAAATTAAAGCCATACTTATGCAGCACATCTGGAGTGTGCACCTCCAACATGCTGGAGTTGGATGCTTCCATAGGTCTGGAGAATTTTGGCCTTTCTGTTTGAATCTTGGCGGAATAATGAGCAGGTAAAATAGGGAGGTCTTGAAGAGAACATATCAGTTAGATTCCTCATTGATGAAATAGCATTCATCAATTGTTTCTTACATTTTTCAGATTTTTTTTCCTCCTATAAAAGTTCAAGCATACTGACTATTTGAGACCTCTCACCTTTTTTCCTAATTCATGGATCCAAAGTAAGCTTTTGCTTTCTCCTCAAATGAGGTAACATTAATATCACACCTTTATAGTTAATGATAGTTTGAGAAAGTTAATCTACTGCATATATGACATTTTTCATTGATTAAATTTTAAAATAGACTTTTTTGCCTTTGAAATAGTATGTAAGCAGTTTTTCCACTCTCATTTAGTTTCTTCTGCTGTAACACTTAAACCCTCCTAAGTTGCAATGTCCCTTTTTAAATTGAAAACAACATTTTTTCATGGAAAATCAACCCTCATATACATAGGAGCTTAGTCACTTCATTTTATACCACTTGACTGACTTTTCTGAATATCAGTTTTTCAACGGTATAAACATTTTCAGACTTACAGGCTAGCAGCACTTTTAATGTCATTCTGGCATGACAATTTCAAAGTAATTGAATTTGTTGTAACTGACAGTTAGCATCATACCATATTTGCCTTGATGTGTCAGCACTACCTTATCTGCCCAAGAGAGCATCTGATGTTCAGATTACAATAGTTGCTTCTCACTATTGATACAATTGCCTTCCGTGTACAATCTACCATGTACAATCCAATAAACATTTATAAATACCAATTTCAACCTGCCTTTGTTAAGGGCACGAAACTGCTTGTTTAAAATATATAAAGGCATCATAAACTTGTCTTGAAGTGATCACTTAATGTTGATTTCTTTAGTCATTTTGAAACATCAAAGAAACATTTTGCCTCTAGCATTTGCCACTTGTTCTGTAAACTGCAATGTTCTTGCCCTTTTCTGCCCCCCTCCCCTAATAACAGGCCTTTATCTGTTATTTTCATTAGGATCTCCTGGGTTTTTGACAGCACTGGCAAGAAGAGGCACATTGCCACTGCTCTGTGAGGTTTTCTAAAGAGTATCAAGTACATTGTCAAAACACAAATGGAAAGCCTTCGGTGAGTTTCTAATCTGGTTTCACTTGGGAAACAGAGACCATGGAAGAACTCCAGCTGCATGGTAGTCAGAAGTTTTTCAGAAAGAAAGTATACGGTCTTCACAACAGGTCACTGAAATCACTAGATTAAGAGAAACAGCAGAAAGCAACCTTCTCTCCGGCTCCAGTCCACCAAGATAAGTACAATGAAAGGAATTTGTGTAAGATTAAGTGTTGAGAAATGCAAACAACATTGGATATCTTGCTTATGGATCCTTCTGCAGTGAAGATGGAGGAAGTTCAAAGCTACAACCAGCTGAGGTGGAGTCAGTTCCCATGGGGCATGTCGTTTCTACCTCTCATCCTTGCATCCTCTCATCCTGTGCAGTTTCCACCTCCCACCTATTGGGATGGCAGAGATGCACGAATTTAAGGGAAAGAACAAAGCTCTCCCTGGCCAGATGAAAAACGCTCATGATTACAGACAGTCATCTCCACCATAAGGGGATGCTCCAGAATGATACAGAAGGGAAAAATTTTCACTTTTTTTCTCCATATTGAGAAACAACCACTCCCAAATTTAGCTTTTATGCTTTGTATATGAGTACACAATTCTGCCACATCTGTTCTCTGCAACATCACTCTTTCTCCCCTTGCCAGCACAGACCCCAGAGTGAAGTATTTAGTGCCTTTCAATGACCAGCTCTTGAAAACATGGGTAAATGTTTTCCAAGGAGTTAACTGTGTACAGAAATATACCTTTCAGTGTGATGCAGAAGGTCTGAGCAACAGAATAGTCTTTTCTCAAATCACCTCAAGTACATTGCCAATATGCCAAGTAATGTACTAATAACAAAATATATATTAGGATATAGACTTAAATATATACTAAGTAGCCCCAAAACAAGCAGTTGGTAATAGGTACCATGGAAAACATCATGCATCATATACCTGAATACTGTAACATTCAGCCTTGTTATGGCCGAGGATGGATAACCCCCACAAACATTTTGAAAAGCAGCATAAATTTTTCTCATTATCCCTCGGTTTGGCATCACTTTTTATTAGTGGTAAGAGCCTTATTAAGCTGAATCTCCTCTACCTTTTTTGAGACATCCACCACTGCAAAAACAGCAGGAGGGGAACTGTATTCCCTGAAAGTCTGCGTGCATGTAATATGTACACTGTGTGTAAACAGTGTGTATAGAGTTAATAGGAAACATGAGACAGCAGGGAGAAGGTTTTAGCACAAAGAGAGCTGAATCTCCCTTTCATGTCGACAAAAACGTCATCTGTCAAATGTCAGGTCATTCTGATTTCCCTGCTCTGAGGAAAGTAAGACATTTACCAAGAAAAAGGCTTTTTTTCATTTTAGGCAAACACTGACTGTTTCTATTCTCATTAATGTATTTTGTGTGCGCATTATAAAAACTTGTTTCTTTAAAAAAAATAAAAAAATAAAGAGAAGACTCACTCCTGAGCAGATGTCAGTTTGGAGTGCTCCAGGCTGATGGACACTCCAGCAGCTCCATGCCCTGAGATCTTCTGACAACATCAGAAACCCAGAGAGGAATTACAAAGTCCTGGGCAGGCAGCAGGATAGCAGCGTTGATGTCTTTAGCTTTTCTGCAGGCTCTTTGCCAAAATCTAGAGGACCTTGGTTGCCACAAGTGCCACTTCACCACTGCCTGCCAACACTGTGGCAGGTAAGTTCCAAAGGTCAGAAGGATGGGGAGGGAGTGTGAAAGGGCTTCCTATATAATTTTGGAGTTCATCATCTTTTAATTTCACTGAGCATCCCTCAACTCTCGTAAGAGAGTAGGAAAGAGTCTGAGCTCTCTCCATTGCTCCACTTTCTGTTGTTTTATACTATGGCCACAACTCCTCTGCACATTCAATAGTGCAAACTTTTCCCATTGTTTCAAGCATTCTTCATACGAAAAATCCTCTTACGTCCCAAATAATGTGCTTTGTATTTGAATCTTTATTTAAAATAGGATGATCTTAATATATAGATTTTCTCTCACTTTTATTTATGATAGTGCTATGGGAGTTAACACCTGTTCAAGAGTTAAGCACTATTTTTATGTAATAAAAACAAGGGTATAAATAAACATAAAACTAGCTGTCATCTCTCACCTTAAAACCAAACAAAAGATAGTCAATACCAAGCTTGTATATCTGTATTTTCTGAAATACTGCAATTTCTGAAGCATTAAAGTTCCTGAAGCATTAAGCACTGAAAAAAAGATAATGCATCTAAACATGTAACAGTAATACTGCAATCTCAGCATCATTCTATATATTTAATATAACCTGCTATCTTCTCTGGTTCTTTGACCACCATGGCACATTGAGCAGATGTTCTCATTGAGCTTTCCCCTGTGAGGCACAGGTCTTTCTCCAGAGTGATTACAGATAATTTATAACACATCAACGTATATGAAAAATTCCGATGGTTCCTCCCAGTGATAAGACAGCTTCCAAAAGCAATGCCTTTGGAATTCATCTGAGATGAGAACTGGGATTATCTGATATTTCAATGCCACATTGCCAGCAGCTGTTTAATATTTTCATGTATGCCATCAGAAGCAGGCTTACACTTTGCTGGTCTAATTACATAGATTTCTATTCTGTTTTGGGGGTTTTTTTTAAATTTCTCAAGGTCATAAGATCTGTTCAATTTATTCTACCTTCAGAGAGAAACTGAAACAGCCATTTAAAGTGCTGATGACAGTGCCCCAACTAAATTTTAAGTAATTTTGAAGAAAGAAACCAAAGAATCTAGTAAATCATAGATGTATTGAAGTCCAGCTATCAGGAAAAACATTGGAAACTATAGCATGAAACATACAGTGCAACAGAGGATTATTCTAGATTCATGAAGGGAAAAGATGAAAGATCAACTCCATGAAAATAGACAGCTGTCTGAAAGCATTAAGTTTTCAAAAAAATACATGATTACTGTTATTAGTTTTGTATTAAAAAAATTACTATGTTCCTTGTATCAGTGTGCGGAAGAAGGATTCCCAGAAATGGTTTCAGGAGAGCTGATAAGCACGTGCAACACCAAATCCAGAGTTTGGAAGATGGGAGATGACAGGCAGGCAGTGATGGGCGCTCCCAGGAGAGCTCAGCAGACTGGGAAAGGATTTCAGAAAAAAATAAATCAATTTTCACCGATAGATTTAGCATATTTTGTGTAGTGGGGATAGAGGTTGAGACTGGTGCTCAGTGAAAGCTGAACTAGCATAGAGCGTCCTGTTTTCACTCCCCACATCCACTCAATGGTTTAGTAGCTGGTGTTTTTGTATAAGCTGCAAGTTAAAACAATTCAGCTTCCTCTCTGCACATGAAGATGAACCACCACACCTTAACAGGAGCTCTGTCTTTCTTGCCATATCCATTCCATGCTGCATTAATAATTAAACATCCACCAGAACAAACACCAGCACCCAAATACTTCACCCAAATACTTGGTGAGTCAAAAAAGTTTCCTCTCTCTCAATAATAACCAATACAACTGGAAAACGGAGGCAGATTCACACCTGGCTACATGCTGTGGTGGTTCTGATGCTGTAATGCTTCTTTTCCATAGAATACTTAAACAGTTCCTGAGAACAGACAAGTGACTGTGTCAGCAGTGGTGAGGACACTTGCCTAAGAGGTGTGAAAGCTGAATTATTTATTCAAAGCTGTACAGTTTCAGTGGGAGACCTGAGAAGACTCCTGTCCCGCCTCTTCCCCCTCTCTCCAAAGCACTCTATATAGATGTATTAGAGAAATGCAGGTCCATGTCCCTCAGGAAATAAGAGAACTCAATTTGAGCAGTTGCTCTAACCCAGTAGCACCTGGTTGAAAAGTGTCATCTCCACCTGTTCACTTTAACCCACATTTAATTTCTTTTCTTATTTTTGCAAGTAATGTTTGCACTAAATTATTTTCTGAGGGTGGAGCTGCTTTCTCCAGGAATGAATGGGACAAATGAAGGTTTCGTTCATCATTACTTATTTTTTGCTCAGATATCCGACATCAAATACAATCCTGACACGGCTCATTCCTCTTCCACCCTCCTCAACTAAACTAGCAAAACTGGCTTTAGATTTATTTGTCACAATTTAAATCTGCTAACATATCTGCTATACAATCTACTATCAAACAAATAATTTTTAACTGATGCAGGGTAGCCAAATAAGACACTTTTTAAACTTCATTTTAGCTATATGAAGCAGATCAACTACATAAGGCAATTGGTGACTGCTGTGAGTACAGCTGATAAAGCAAGGGAAAAAACGTGGACCCAGGGTGAAAACCATTCTCAGCAATTGCAAAGCAGAATTCCAGGAACTGCAGAAAAGGTCATGGATAATGCCTGTGAAAAGCCTAAATGTATGCAAACATTAAATACCATTTTTTAACTACCATACACAAGAAGTGCTCCTTCTGTTTAATTTAGACACAAAATGTTAGTAAAGTGAATATATGTGTGCTCAGTAATTCCAGTAATACTTCGCCTGAAAAAAACTTCATTTATTTCTGGAAAACTTGAGCACTGCATCAAAACAGTTGCATTGAAGAGAAATCAGCACAGAGAGAAATGACCCAGGAAAGTGAGGAGGACAAATTAAAACTGCTGATCCAGAAAGACCCACATATATTTGAAGTGAACATATGTCTTAAGAGGGAGTAACTAATTAAGGGGACAAAATAAAGAAAAGGAAACTGTAAGAAAATAATTTTGATTGATAGTGAAATGCATCAGCTTGCTCACTACTATTCTCAGCATGTCCTTCAGCACCCAAACTTGGAAAGGCCTTAAACACGATTATCTAAAGTTTGCTCTTTAGCACAGAGCAGGAGCTTAACAGCAGCTTGGAATTTCTTACAGGATCCTTTCAAGCACTAGTATTACACACTTGTTACAGGGAAATTATGCATCTTGTTCAGCCTTACCTCCTCCCAAACATTGTCCACCCACAGTACACACCCATGCCAATGACAGATGTGCAATGCTGCACTATCTGTACCACTTCAGAACGTACTTGTTCAGATGCTGGAAGAAGTCTAAACACAGAATTCCCTCCAAAGTATAATTACCTCCACAACTCAGAGATTGTTTAGATAGCTTTTTTGCTAGTTAACAATCGTTAGCTCAGCTAACAATGACTACTTAAAAGGACAAGCTCAACAAACTTCCCATAGTACCGCAGTGTGGCTGCACCCTTCTGTCCACAGATGCTCACAAGTTCAGAAAGCAGCATTCAATTTCATTCACTGCAAATGCAGACCTTCAGATATCACCGAGATACTCATTTGCTCCATGCTTCCTTTTGATTTTTTTGCAATGCATCATTTCATAAGAATTAACTCCACTGACGTCCACCAAAAGAAAGCCATGGAACTAAAATGCAACAGGAAATTCTGCTTAATGGTTATATTTCACCATTCACTAAGAAAAGTCATCTTCAGGCAAAGTTTATCTGTTGAGAAAATATCACTCCTATTATGAAGTCTGCATTGGCTTTCAGCTATAGCAGCCAGCCCTCTTTTGATTCTTCATTTTTTTTTAAATCAATAACTCTTAATTTCTTACCTATAGGCCATAAATTTCTTGTAGCATATGGTGAAGACTAGGTAATTTCAATTGGACACATATTTTCTGATACACAGAGATATTAGATATTATGTTATTTTAACTAATGTGTGAATTTGGTAGATTATTTTCTAAAAGTGCATGCAACTATTAAAGGCCAAACATTGGAAATTCTATTCAGTCTGCATTTGTCTTATTCTGTGCAGCCACTAAATTCATTTGCTTGTGAAATAAGGTCTTTCAGCATCAATACAATTTTCAGAATATGAACCTATGTATCCAGCAAAAAGGTAGATCCCGCCAATAAACATGAATGACAATCTAATCTTAGCCATTCTGTACCAATTGCTCTTTCTGTCTTGAAAGCCTGGCACCAAAAATGCAACATTTTTATAAACTTAGGTTGCATAATATTTAAAAGATATTTAAAAATAACAGCAGTTTGTCCATCACCTTAAAAAAACCCTACCATATGAATAGGTATACTTTATTCAGGATTAATGGTAAAGGCAAGATCCAAATCAATACTGTAGGTCCAAAAATAAAATACAGGTTAAACATAGGTATCTAAATTCAAAACCAGGCATCCCAGATGCCTATTTCTATTTTTTCATACCATCATGCTCAAGGCAGTACTCTCCTTCTGACTTTCTGTTGCCTAATTTAAGTAGCCTGAAGGATCCCTCTCTGGATCATACCACATAACACATCATTACATCTATTTAGGGTGTATTTCACTAGTTGTGTGTCCTCAGGTTTCTACCTGGCAGCAGAAACAGCTATCTCTCACTTTACTGTGACTCAGCATCAAACTACAAAAAAAGAGGTATACTTTCAGGTATCTTCTACATTATCCCTTTCTAACTATACTGTAAAAGAAGTTAAGTGGCTTCAGGATTATAAATATATTTTTTAAGGAAGTGATAGTTAGCTAAAAGTGCAGGAAATACAGAAATTTTAAATTATGTGTGTAAAAATACAGAACTTTTTCACTGCTTGTGATCTGATCAGCCTACAAACCTCAATAATCCTGCTGTACCAAGTCGTTCTTAATATTAGAAAGCTGCCACTGAGATCAGTAGATATTATGCCTAAGGAAGGAATAAGAAATTATTTTTATTTTATTGTTATGTTAGAGGAATGGGAGAATTCAAATTTAATACCTAGAAACATATGTCTTTCAAACAGAGTTTCCGTCCAGTGGGTTGCACAGATGCTTTAATCTGCATAGATGGCCCAAAAGTCTGCTGATATGAAGAAAAGAACATAATTTAAATGACATTCACAAAATACTTAAAAATAAAATAATGATGCCCTCATTGTTCATACTCATTCTAAGAGTTTACTGTGACCATGAAATATTTTCACTGCTGGAAAGAAGGATAATTCCTTTCACAAATTACTTCAGTAAAGCTCTCCTGTTCCAAGGGCACCCATAAAAAATGTTCAGAGGACTGAAAAACATATTATTTAATCTCTGTTGGTATTATCCAGTAAAATAATGCACAAAGAATTGGACAAAAAGACAATATTAGCTTCATCTGAAGTTTCTTTTATTGAGTATGGCATGTTTGAAATAATTCTTCACTGGTGAGGACAGAAATACTGTCAGATTTTTTAAAAAAGACATGCACACACATATACATTACACACAGCAATTATTTTTAAAAGTACAAATGAAACAAAACCAAAAAATGGCTTTTTAGGTATTTTAGGAGTGCAAAATATTTGTGAAGCTATGAAAACATTACTGTGATTACTCACTGCACTTTTCAACATAAAACAGTATGACTGATTTTTATTTTTATTTTTATTTTTTTTAAAATCTAAGCAGTTATTATAGCTTATCCTAGCTGGTCAGTTAAGCCAGTTATTTGCCTACTGCTTGTGGTGAATGGTTAGTGGTTAAGCTTGAAAAAGCAACGGCTCTGAAGATAGGAAACCCTTTTCCAATACCTTGATCCTCTTTATAGATCAGAGTAAGGGTCCCTTTGACTGGATGCTTGCAGTTATATCCTGAATTGTTACTTTAGTTTAAATCCTCTACAAATTACAGAAAACATCTATTCATTCTGTATTTTGGCCAGTAAACCTTCATCAGATTTTTTTCTTTTACTATTTTTCATTTCTTTAGCTCTGCTTTCCTTCTTCTAGCTCCTCTACCAAGAGCAGTGAGTGATGCACCTTTAAAATCAGACATATTCTCATGTTGCTAAGGATGTATTTCCATTTGTTGCAAAAGGATGGGGAAAACTGGGCTAAACTGAAAGACTGTTACTATGTAGGACTTGATTTTTAGTAATGTGGCATAGCTGACAACTATAAAACTTCAGCATTCCAAAAACCTTTGGCTCTCCTTCTCATATGAATGGTTTCATAGATTATTACTCAGAATTTATGCAGGTGAAGTTAATTTCAACCTTGGTGAATAATATTTTTCTCCCATTTAAATTGTTATTTTTAAATAAACATCCTCATTTAAAAAGGAAACAAATCTTTTCATCTAGTCTCTTCAAGACTCTGCTCCTAACTATGCTCAGAAGATGTATTTCCATATGAAAAGTTAAATCAACATTTTCTTATTATATTGATTTTCCACTTACAGTGACTGCAAAGATTTTCAGTCCTCCTAAAAAGAAGGATCAAAGTCAACATATTTTTACAACCTGATGAATATTTTCCACATTGAATCATTCAACAAATGAAAAATAACAGTCTGTAGCATTAAAATCAGATGGAGAATACACTCCAAGGTACAAATGCTGCACTTCTAAATATTTAAAACTATGAAGTTCTTGGCAGCTGTATCTTATGTGCTTATATGTGTAATATATTTACACTGACAGAGATTCCACTTCAAAACGCTCCACCCAGATAGGCATCAAAAGACAGCATCCTAAATGATTCACTGGATCTTGTCACAAGTTAGATGAGCTTTTTGTCCCTCATGGCAATTTCTCCAAGGGTAAGTAAACAGGAAATGAGAATAACTACATCCAGCTTTCCCCCTTGTGTTACTAGGTACAGCTACAATGACAAAGCCTTGCACAGAGCATCAGTAAAATTGTTTGTGTGGGCATACAGATATTGAATTAATAAGTTTTAATTCTAGCACTTTAAAAAAATACTATGAAAGCCATATATACATATAGGTAAAAAAGAAGTATTCTATTACAATAAAACAGAGGGACAGAAAACTTCCTGCAGAAAATTATTTAATAAACTCAAAAGACAAAGTGAGTACTCTATTTGTAGAGAATCATGCAATCCATAACTTTCCAATAGCACCACAAATAACTTCCACAGACTGCTGTGCATGACAGCTGATACTGAATTGCCTGAAAAGCTCAACAAGGCAATGTTATACTATTACCCCAGAACTGCTGCCTAAACAAACTGCCCCAAGACAATTATTTAAAACTGAGAAATAAATGGCTGTCACGTTCTTCTCTTTCACCAGCTCGTGACTATCCATCAAACTGTTTGGAGAAAATATTCTTTGATAGCTAGGACACAAAAACATTAGTAGATTTCAAGACAATAATCAGAAGCAGAGCCTTTTAAACTATGCAAATGGTGAAACCTCTCAAATAGCTTTATCTCTCATAAAATATTTTTCAAATACTAACACCTCTTATTTGAGACATGTCCCATAAGAAGCCACAAAGCAGTACATAAAGAAACAAGAAAGTGGTACTGGAGCTTCATGTGGTTATTAAAGGATATCCTAGCTATTACTGAAGCCAGGGAGCTACAATCAAGATGATCCTTATTAAAATAAACTAATGAGATTTGACAGAATATGAATTTAAGCCTAAATACTAACAATGTCATGCTGTCAGCAAATGAAATATATTAACCGAAAACTGTTGCATTTGATTTAAGGCCCTATCATGCAAAATGAAAAAAGAGGTCACCCTGGACCTTCAGGGAATCTGTTCTTACAGAAATTTTAATTTTGTTCACAACCCCTGGGAAGCAAAAATAATGAATTGCCTTGCTCAGAGATGTAAGAGGTGTACCAGTCACACACTGACAGCATTACAGTTCATATTACCTCATCTACCTACATGAAATATTCAGCTAAAATAGCAATAGTAATTGGGACTAGATAGTATGCTCCTTTGCTCACACTAGAAATCCCACTTCAATGGAACTGCCAATCTGAGCAAGCGTTAATAATTTTCCAGAGTAAGTGGTATGCCGTATCTCTCTCTTGTTTCAATCAGATGCAGAAGGAATGGGGTTTCCATGTTTTAAGTGTAACACAATAGCTCCTTACATAGCATGGCAGCTGTAAAGTAAGCTTCCATACATTCTTTAAAGAAGGGCTCTTTGGGTCAGTTACTGACAGCAACTTGCAAATGCAGACTCCTGAGCCTGTGCAGTTTTGGATGACAAAAATATTCACCCATCCAAAGCTCAGACAGCTTCTGCAACTCCAGGCAACAACTTTTACAAATAAAAAGTGACCCAAAACTGTGCGACACAGTTTCAGTCATACATATTTCTAGGCCAGTTGAGTTCAGAGTGTGAGCAAGCCAGTTTGAAGGCTTAGCTCTCTGCCTCTAGATAGCAGCTGGTCTTTTGCCCTGATGTCCACAGGCAAATGCGGTGTGCTCTGTTGGCCACCTCTTTGACAGCCAAATGGCTATGGCTACTGACTCCTGCATGGATATAATGATCCGAACCCTTCTAACACTCATAAAATTATTTTGGAGGCACAATTACTTCAAGTTAACTCAAATTTCCCACATTTCCAAATGCCTCAGAAAACAACATTTAACACAAGACAAATGCACTGCAAAGTTGTAACTCCTGCAGCATAATCCTAGCCCAGAGGTACAGATGAGGTCACCACACAAGTCAGGACTGGACATCAGTTGTCCAAGCTCACTAGCATGCTCCCTACCTGCAAAACAGACACTCAAAAATATGCCACTGGAAAGCTAAGCTGTCTCTTTTTACATCAGTACAACTGGCTGGTTAAAAGCTGTACTGAGATTGCTCAGTGGACATTCTGGAGACTGCCCCAAATTCTCCTCTTCGTCACTTCAATCCTGATAATTTTGGAGGAAAATGCAACAGCAAGCAAAAAAAATTTTTTAAAAATAATAATAATAAAAAATCCCCCCCCAAAAAACTATTCCTAGTGGTTTGAACTGCTTAGTAGTTCAGTAATAAAGTGTTTTTTTCCTGTCTGAATGGCTTGAAAAATGACAGCACAATCAGAAATGATGCTCCAGTTTAGCAACATTTTGTTCATAACGGCCCAACACTGAGTGAAAACTGTTTTCTGTCTCAGAAGGCCACTCCTTAGACTTGATTCTCTTCATCTTGAGAACACTATAATTGCCTGAAATCACCTCTTTCATGATATCAAATGCCAAAGATCAGTCATATTCATACAGATTTAAAAAAATGTTACCTAGTCTCTGTATGAGTGTGTTTGTGATCTTTCTGGCATAATACCTTCATCACACACACAGAAGCCACTGACTTTCCAACAGTCACTGTGGACATTCATGGAGAGAGTCAAATGACATTGTCAGTAGTATGTTCTACTTTTTCAACAAATGAGTGTGATAAAAGCAAATCAAGTAATGTACAGGAACTGATTTTTTTTCATCTTAATGGCTATCTGAAAAATCAGCATTTAAGACAACTGAAGTTGGCAGCTTAAAAAGTATCTTATCCACTACTGAACTTGGAGAAGATGAGAAGAAAAAAACACAACTCGTTTGGTATGTTCAGAAGGCACAACTACTTGCAAGAAACAGTATTAACATTAAAAGAGTTCTCAGAAAAGCCTGGAGCTGGCCCAAGTTTATACTAAGTCCAATCAAATTCCAAGGCAAAGATAACATAGATCAGAAGACAAAATCAATTAATATTCTGGAGGGAAATGTGTAAAGATTGTGTGATGAAATGTTAAGTCAAAAGTGTATTTATATGAAAATTATTTTCCTGATATTATAAGGCAAAATGAAGACCATGTAAATTGCTTTTATGGAGCCCATACATCTATCTCCAGAGAAACTGATTTTAAAAGTAATATAATCTGTACTTTTTTCATGAACTTTTTTGGTGCTCCACATCTTAAGCAGTAGAAATTAGAATATTGTAAAAAGGGAAAAATATGTAGCCAGGAGTATTAAACAGCTATGTATGTACAAACCTCAGTCTCACTAAAACCTGACAATTAGTCTGAAGAAAATAAACTCATACTGTAAAAAGTCTAACCTATGAAAAAAAGACAAAACGCTGTAGTCTGAGAAACTATAAATAATCTCAAATGGAAAGCTGGCTGTCCAGTGGCATAAAATAATTTCCTTTTATTTTCAGTCAGTTTGGAAAACTAGTGTTTTAATACATTGCCTTTTGATTATAATTTTATTTTTTATGGATGTTGCTTGATTTCTCCCCTTGTTTGTATTTCTTCAATACTTTTTAATTTATTTTTTAGTAATAAATTTTCATGAATATGTAGGACTTGTTTTAAAGTGAACATGTTCTACTGTTTTTTTTTTTTCCTGTAGATGTCTGTAGCTTTATACCAGTGAGTCATAGCATCCATCCTGCTGAATTTTCCAAACAGAGGAAGTGCATAACCAGCATTTTTCACCATATTATTAGCTTTTACCTTACATCTTCCTCAGTGGGATCAAGTGTGCTTCATTTTTGCTGTCAAGCAGACTCCTTAGCAGCTTTCTCCTGTTCTGGCTTAAGATTGAGCATCTTGCTGTGCATGAATATATTATCAAAATCTAATCACTGTTAAGCTAAAACTGCACAGTTACCAACAGCTGGCTTTGAACTGAGTGAGAACTGATGACAATAGCCATGGTAAACAGAAAAAAATTTAAGCACATGAAGATCACGTAAATCTTATCAGGTTACTCCACTGACTATTGTAGCATAGGATTAGTTGCCAGAGACCTGGAGCTTCAGCTAGCTGTTTATTATTCTTTAAAGAAAGTGATTCACAGTTCTTAAGACTGTCTAGCAAAAGAAGATCACTGTCACATGAACTGGAAGGTAAGTGAATGACTGCAAATAAGAATCATGGTGAGTGGCAGTAAAGAGAACTGAGGGAGCATCTGAAGGTGGTAGTGTCTGCAGTGCCTTTGGAACCAGTGTCATTTAGCAGACCCACCACTGATCAGAAGATACGTGTAAGAAGAATGATACTGAAACCTGAAGAAGACTGTAAATAAAGGAACACTAAGAACAAAAAACAGTTGCAGAGGAAGAATGGAAAATACATTTTTTTTGTGGGACAACAATCTTCTTCCAAGGAAGTTAATTAACCATATAAGCCTGGCACTGTTTGCTGACACCCGATTTTTTGGTAAATCCTAAATGGACTACATTGCAACACTGAGGAACTCTAATTTTTGTATCAGTTGTGTATGCTTATGGTTGCAACCCCCTATCTCCCTACCAAAAAAGAAAAACAGACAGGCACCAACCACTGAGATTTGAAAACATCTAAGAATTTCAGGATGGCGGGACTTTTACCTACTGTAAAAGTAGGTAACACAACAACTGTTCAATCCAAAATCAAGTAAGCTTAAAAAGTGACAAACCTGTTCAAAAAAACCCCAGAAACAAATTAAACCCTGAAACTCTTCCTCTCTCACTCTTTTGGTTTATCAGGTCTTTTAGCTGCTGTTTTCCCAGTATGCAACTGTAAATGGTACCAGTGGGAATTTCCAAATTCTTTTCAAAAATGGTTCAATGTAGCATGAATCATGATATTCATTTTTGAAGATTATGGCACCTTTCCAACCATATTGAAAGGGAAAATTCAAAATATTTGGGACAATGATACTGAGCATTCATGTTCTGACTTGTTGCCACGGTCTGAGGTGCTAGGAATAATAATCAGCAGGCCTACAAAGTTGACAGTGCTCCTAGGGAAAAGCAAACCTAATATCCATTCATCTTATCTGGACTGGGTTTAAGCAAACAGCTTTCACTCTGCATGCTTTCACAGTCAGATACTAGGGGTGAAAAAAAGTCTACACTATGCTTGAAAGAAAAGAAATGCAACATCCTTCATCACTATTATAGGTAAGAATATGATATAAGTTTACTTGTGCACCCCAAAGATGATGAATGCACATAGAATACCAATCTGCATGTGGAACTGCTCTTCAGCTGGAATTAACCGAACATCCTGCTAAAACCCTCTATGGTATTTATGCAGAAACATCACTATGAAGATATGCAGATTAGGCCTCCAAATGTGAAAGAACAATATGAAATCACTGGTTTTTACTTTTGCCAAGTGCTAATCTAACCTTTGGGACAGTGCACTGTGGCTCATGCTATGCTGTGCATTGTTTTTTTTTTTCTTTTTAACCCAAGACTCCTACAATATCATGACTGTCTTCTTCATGGAAGCTTATAATCAACATTATACTTATGTCAAACATATATCTTTGCTCAATAAGATGACAACATGTTGTTAGAACTCAATACATGGAAATACTCATACCACTTCAAAACAATGTTCATCTAGCTCAGCACCTTGCTCAGCAATATCTAATAGTGAGAGCATGAAGGATGACTATGAAAAAGTCAGCAAGGAAAAAATGACCCTTGCATTGATACATCTTCTTAGTATCCAGCAACCAGCAGCTTAGGGGCTTGCTGAACCACAGGTTGCTTTGGAATAAATACTCTGCACCAGATTTTCAGCTACATGTCAAGCTGTGATTATAAAGCCCCTAAATCCAGTATAGCATTGCATGTGAATTCCAGAGTTTAAAAAATAACATAAAATAAAACAATGGAAATTTTTAAGCTAATTCACTTTCATTTTTTTTTTTTGATCTACTGAGATGTTACTTTATCATCTAAGATTGAAGGGGGGGGGGGAATAAGAAAAAGACTACCTTAATTTTGTACCCACTCAGAGCGCTATGGACTCCTGTAACAACAGAGCTGGGAGGAATTTCCATATGCCAATGCTTTCTCTCCACTTTCCCATCCATTAGCAAACGAGAGAGTAGGCATTTCACTCATGCCACTTGTGGGCTTAATACAATATCCCAGCATTCTTTTAATTTGCTTTCAGATGCACAGAGATGGAACACTTCAGCCTCACTCAGCCCACAGTCTGCACAAGAACAGCATAACCCCTCCGTCATTTATAAAAACCCATGTTGCGTTGGTCATATTTAACACCTTTCTATTAGGAAGTCTTCAATCGCCATAATGTGGCAGAATTAATCTTAAGATATAATAGAAAGCTTTACGTTAAGACATTGTGGTGTTTCATTCCCTCATTACCTGCACCTGATTTATAATTGCAAAATACAGTGAAAATCCATACAGGTTCACTTCCCAGGACATTTCTATTGTTTCTATTGGTTTACTACTGTCTCATAAACGAAAAATAAGGCCCCTAAAAGACTCACTGACATAAACCCTCCAGCACAGGCACTAGATTGGGGTGGCAGTGGTGTAAATTAGCTGGAGTCCGCCACCCCCCAGCAGCAAGCCCCATCTAATTGCAGTAGTTTTCCTCAGATATTTCAATTTCTCAGGGTCTCTTCCAGTGCTACAGCTGGCATGACCCCTTTTCAGCTTTCTAAGTTGACTATTGAAAACATAGGAAAAAAGAAAAAAAAAAAAAAAAAGGCGGGGGGGAGGGGGGGGGGGAGAAGAGGGGCTGTCATTCTGCACTAAAAAAAAAAAGCCCCAAAAATAAAATAATTAAAACAAAAAAACCACAACCAAACCAAGAAAACAAAGAAACCCCCCCACACACACCTAAGAAACACAGCCTCAAAATCCTTACAAATAAAACAAACAAACAACCCGAAGGAAAAGGGCTGGAGAAGGAAACATCCTAACAAACTATGGCAGTGGAAAAAGTCGTCAAATACCCGTTTCGGGTCACTTTCACAGCGCTGCCCGGAGCGAGGGAGCTGCGGGGACCCCGCCTCGTCTCACAGACCGCGAAGGGACAGCAAAGCCGGGCTGGGGTCCCCGCCACTCCTCCCCATCCTCCCCGGGAACGATGGGGAGGGACTGAGGGGGACAAACTCGAGCGAGGAAGGCCCGGAGATGGCGGCCGTCCTCCGCCCGCTGTCTCCCTCCGCGCTAAGGCTCGGGCGGGAAGGCCGCGGCCAGGCCCGCCCCGCGCCCCCCTCGCCCCGCCGCCGCGGCCGGAGGTGTGTTTTCGCGCCGTGCCCCATCAAAGCTCCCTCTGTTATTGAAATATGAGGCCGCTTCCTCCCCGGCGGAGGCCGCTGGCGGGAGGCGGAGAGCGGCGGGGCGGTCCGGTCACCCGCCGCCCTGAAGAAACGTCTCTTTGTTCGGGCGGGAGGGGTCGGACCGGGCCGGGCTGTGAGACACCCCTCAGCTCTAGCCCCGGTCCGTGGCGGGAGGCGAGGGCTGTGGGCAGCCCCGGCCCGGGTGGAACGCGGGGGCCACTGTCCCCAGGGGCCGCCTTGGGCCGGGGGCGGCCGGCGGGAGCAGCCCCCGCCCTGCCCTTGCCTCCTCTGCACCGCGAATGCCTCGGTTGTGGCAACCTGTACCCCCGTAGTTGTACTTCGGAGAAATACATCGCTCCTCTTTTTTCACTGTTAATAACAACCACAAACCAAAACTGATATTTCTAGACAGAGTTCTGCTTGCGTGTTTTGTTTTCTGGTTGTTTTTTTTTATTTTCTTCCCTTCCAGCGGGATCTCCTGTGAAGTAGCTGATGAGCCACAGCAGTGGCTGACCCCTGCTTGGTCACTCTGGTAAAACCCATGTCTTCAGATACGCTTGTGCACCAGGATGTGTTAGGCTCTGGCATTTCCTGATCAAGTAGGATTGATGAGCTGCAGCCTCTTTTGATGGTGTAGGCTGAGAGTTTAACACCCACAACGATAAAAGCTTAGCAAGGTCCAGGCTGAAAAATGATGTTGGTGAGTTGCAGTGAATGTGACATAGTCACATTCTTCTGTTTAGGATTGGAGAAAGGGGGGGAAAAAAGGGATGATATGACTCTACAAGACCAAGTTGCCTGGGTTACCTGCGTTTTCTAATCTAGAAGAACATAGAGGTTGAGAATTCAGGCATGCATTTCCTACCACTGTTGGGAGATCAGGCATCAAGAACCTTTTTTTTTTCAAGTGGAGGAAGAGCAACTACACCTTTCAATTCAAGTAATATTATTTGGGCCCCCATTTGCTACCTGTAGTACATCATCAAGGACTTTCTTTCTTTCTTTCTTTCTTTCTTTCTTTCTTTCTTTCTTTCTTTCTTTCTTTCTTTCTTTCTTTCTTTCTTTCTTTCTTTCTTCCTTTCTTCCTTTCTTCCTTTCTTCCTTTCTTCCTTTCTTCCTTTCTTCCTTTCTTCCTTTCTTCCTTTCTTCCTTTCTTCCTTTCTTCCTTTCTTCCTTTCTTCCTTTCTTCCTTTCTTCCTTTCTTCCTTTTTTCTGTCGCTGTTTGATTTGGAGTTTTGTTTTTGTTTGCTTGGTTGATTCTTTAAAAACAGACACATTTAAAGATACAACAACAGCAGTACCTTTTTTCATCAGATGTAAGTGGCAAGGTTTAATGTGTATGCCTTTCATGCCATGGGACTTAAAGCCACATATTGCACAGATTTTGAGGTTATATGTCTCCCGATGTGAAATGCACCATAATGCAGAGATTTTTGATATTGGAGGAGCATGTTGGCCTGAGTGGGTTTTTAGAAATTGTGTAAAGACTTGGGGCCAGGAGTTGCCTGACTTTAGGCTAGTTTTGTGATGCCAATGCCATGAGCAAGGCATGTCCTGTATTTGGGGTGTAATAAGAGAAGCTGGGTTTGTTTCCTGGATTAATAATTCAATTAGAAATTGGGGTTAAAACGTAAACACAATGAGATCCTGTTTGGTCCAGCTATTTCCACCTTTCCACCCCACTACCCATGCTCCCCCCTCTCCCCCCCCCCCTATTTTGTGCAGTCGCTTTCTCCCCCTTTGAAACCACATTCCCACCCTCAAAGTTAATAGCAGGGTGGGGGGTAAAGAAGAAGCAGGGGCTGGGAGTGAGCAGGGGGAAGTGGTCAGAAGTATCACGTTTCTCAGGGTGTCACACACCCTAAATTCAATGAGCCCTTCAAAAGGAACACTAACAACTTTTTAACTTTTTTTTTTTTTTTTTCCCCTGTGTATTTTTTAGCTCGGGACTTGTGTGTGTTGCGAGAGGCTTTTTTAGGTGCAGATCTGGGGAGGGCTGGACCTAAGGGGCGAGGACAGGGACCTGGAGGGACAGGGCAGCGTGCTGGAACGGGGTGGGTGGGTGTGGGTGTGTGTGAGAGAGAAACCGCGTGTGTGGGTTTATTTTTTCCTCTCATTCCTGGGGTCTGAATGGAAAGCACGTTGAGCTGTAATTAAGACATCTTGGAGGCGTACTTAACTCATGACGTGTTGCTTTTCTTTTCCTCTCGGTGAGAAAGTGGCTCTCTCTTCCCTGAATCAGGTCCTCTGCCACCCAGAGCCACAAAGAGACATTCGGGACTTGGGCACACACACGCACACACTGACTTAAGGTGAGCACCAAGAACTTCCTCCGCACTTCGCTGTCCTCTGTTTCAAACTGCTGGAGAGTTCTGAGAGCATCTCAACTCGGGAGCTCTGCGCAAGGTAAAAAAAAAAAAAGAAAGAAATAATCAAACTTTTGGGAAAAGTTTTTACTCCTTTATTTCTCTAAATCGGATGGGGATCCAGTAAGCAATGACTGTGGCATCAGCTCCAGCTCCTGCACTGAAGGGATTTTCAAACAATCTAATTTGGCAGCTGAGGCGGGGGTGAGGGCGAAAGACGGATTGAAACTGTCTAACTTCAATGTGTTTGACTTTAAGTGCTCTGTGTTACCAAAGGAGAGATCATATTGCAACTGCAGATTCCATCTGAAAGACAAAAGTTGTATACTTCTGCTCTGTGGCTTCCTCCTATAGGACTATAGTTTTCACAGAGATTTGTCTTTCTTGAGGGATTTCTCCATCCTGTCGGATGCTTTTAGAAGTTTTTAGGATGTAGGAGAAGGAGAACAGTAGACTGAGCAAGAATTTCAAGGGCTGAAAGTAAGATTTGCATAGAGTACTGACCATCCAGTTAGAAGGAAGAAGATTTTTATAAGATGTGATAAATTACATACTGGTGTTGTATTTGGCTATTTATTGTCAGAGAAAGCCTGAATAATGTTTGGCACAGGTTTCTGTGTTGTCTCTACTCACCACAAAAGTTAGGATGCCACAGCATTTTGAATGTGTAGCTGCACATTAGCTGGTCCATGGCTACGATAAGTGTATCATTTTACTGTCTGTTTATTTGGGTTTTTGGGTTAAATACATATAAAGGTGTAATTTAGAATGTTTTTCATGGCAAAACTACATGTGTGGTAGGCTTAGATATAAAGGGTTGGAAAGTATTTGCATGTTTGAATTAAGGAGCTTTATTGCTATTTATGTATCAGTTAGAAAGGGAATTAATTCCTGGTAGGATCTTCCAGAGCAGAAAATGTTGCCACAGATGTTGCTGTGTGATGTCATTTAACTGTTACAACACCTTCAGGACTCTCTAGGAACATGGCAATGTGTACAAGAGGATTGTGAAGGTTGTTAGTGATGAGTTTGTATTAATGGCTATTAAGACTATTTTAGTGCCTAAATGTGGAAAAAAGCAATCTGGAAAGATTACTATTGGGTTTTTTTAGGAAAACATTGTTAGGAATATATATGATGTGGTAGTTGAAAACGTAGTTGCAGTGAGGCTGTGTAACTATGGATACATACCCTCTCAAAAAGCACTGTTTCTAGACACAAGGGTATTTTCAGCACGTGGGGAAATGTGTCATAAACAGGAAAATTATTATCGGCTCCTACAGAAGGGGAACCAGGACTTGGCAGTCTTGTATCAAGGTGTGTCATGCAGAATGCTAAATCCTCGTGCTACAAATAGACAACTCATGCTTCCTTGGTTTATCATATCTTGTGGAGGCAGATCTTCAACTCCCATAAGGCAATGCTAAGTGGAGTTGCTCTGAAGTCATTATCTGAGACTCTAACCCATATGTTCTTACCTGTCTGAGGGGAAAGGGAAAAAGGAAGAATGCAGGAAGGAACAGAAAGAAAGGAAAAAGGTTTAATTTGTGATACCTCTCAACAGTTAAAGCAAAATGGGAAAAATAATTTTGTAGAGAGCAGCTTTTTCCAGAGAAATAAAACAAAAAAAAAGTCAATGTAATAATCAAGACACTGCTGGTCTGCACTGAAATTGTGCCAAAAGGCGTCTTCCTAATAAGATTTCTGAATGTATAAGGAGATTCCAATAAGAAATAGAAAAAACCTTGTGTCATTATGAAGTATTATCCACAATGTCCTCATCAGAGGCATGACTGACAATGTAATTCACAGCAAAGCATCCTTTCATTATAAAGCTAGTGGGTTCAGTTTCTTCTCATTTTCAGTGAGCATGGTTAAAACAGCTAGCAGATACTAAAAAAACCCCTAAAGTGGTACAAAGTCTTGGGACTGGGGGGGAGAGGCTGCAGAAAAGGGTGGAGAGTTTCTGTGACATGCTGCAGTGTACCTTTGGCTTATAGTTTGTAGAAGGATGAGAAGAGCATTTTCTACTGCAGATCCCTGGCCTCTCTGATTTTATGCTGATATATGACTAAAATAAATGGTTTTGTTCACTATTGGTTACAGTCTGGAGCCAAAAGAACTGTTATCAATACTTACTTAATCAAGTCACTTAACCTCCTTGCCCCTCAGTAAAATTCTGGAAATAGTATTGACCAACCTTTAAAAAGTGTTTAGATCTTCAAGTGACTTTGCAATTGCTTATATTTAAATATATTCAAAGTTTTCCAATTCACTGCAAGGATTAATATGTGAGAACAGAAATTAATATTTTCTGCTTTTCATTTGCCATTTCATTGAAGCGGTGGTTAAACTATCCTTGGAAGTTGAAATAATTTGCATTTCTGTTTCATTGTAAACCTGACAGTGTATTTCATTACTTAAAACTCTCTGAAATTGAAAAAAAAAAAAAAAGTGAAAAAAATTGTTTTCATATGACAAGCTGCTTCTGTTGCTTGTGAGGAAGTATTAGACATTCTGTCTCCACTGTTGGTAACTGTAGTGTACAGTACTGCACTTGAAAAGGTGGCTTGTAACTTGTAGGTAACAAAATGTTCTTTGGGGTAAAAAAAAAAAAAGTCTGAATATACTTAGGATTTCAATCAATGGTGTTTAAGGAGGATTAGAGGAAACAGCTGGCTAAACAAATATTAGGTGTAGAGTGGATGCAGTGGTATAAATTAATAATGCAGTTCTTTATCTGCTGTATGAATGGGAGGTTTTGTGGAGATAAGACAGCCTAAACATGGTCACTGCATGCCACCTAGTGGATATTGCAGAGTTTTTCGAAAGATTTTCCTTTTATTCAGAACATCTGTAACTAATCCAGGTGCAGCTTAACTGTAAGTGCTTAGTTTTATTCCGTTTTATTATTAAAAACTATCAGCTAGCTTTTTTTTTTTGTCCATAGCTTTTTAGGGGCAGCTATTTCTGATTTTTAAGTGCTATTAGATCTGGTAGAAATAAATTAATCTTTTATTTAACATAATTTGCTACTAATATATATTTCCAAAGACTTATTAAATCATTCAGGAACAAATATCCATAAATCAACCCTTAGTTTGACATACTGAGCTGTTACTATAGAAGTGATTTCTGTAGAAATATTGTGGCAGAAGCTATGTTCAGCAGTAAGAGCTTCAAAGCACCTTCCAAAACTCCTTTATCATGTAGGATGTGCTTTTTTTAAACCCCCTTTTGTTTTGTCCCTGAATATTTTGTTAATGATAGGCATAGGCAGAGAAAATTATTTCTGATGGCTAATGAAAGGTCATAAACCCATTCCATCTTCTTTTCCTGGGCATGTAATTTATCTCCGCCTTCCTCAGACCTCGCACACGTGTGTCACTTGAACTGTCCTTTCTCTTTATTAGGGAAAGGAAAATTACTTTTGAGTCCACTGGGTTGTTTATTCAGTAGTAGCTGTTCAGGTGCTGTCAGTTCTCGTAGCTCTAAAGGATCCCAGTAAATGACGAGGTTTTAAACGTGCATGCATCGATCTGGATATATTTTGTGCTACGTGACCATCTTACATGCTTTCACTTCCTCAGCCTTTTTAAAACTTGACCATCATCACAGCTCCCACAGCAGTCATCTCCCAGGCACCTAAAACAAGCAATGTATCTATGGCTCACATCCTGTGTTTTTTAAGTAAGTGCCACAATGTGGAGCAAAGAAGTATTAAAATACTTGGCAAAATCAAGCTCCCTGTGCTTTGCTTCCCCTTGATTTTCATCACTGTCTGAGCAGTAAATCAAATGGCAACATCACATTTAGCAGAACAAACAATTTCCATGTCTTTCTCATTCACTTAGCTTTGAAAACACATTTTTTTGTTGTTTCCTTTTAATTAGAACAACAGAATGGAAATCCTGAACATGAGCAATGGCTCTGAAAACAAACATTTAAAACATCCATTAAGAAATTGTAGAGCAGCAATCTGCACTGACTACGTCAAAAACTTTTCTCAAGCGTTACGTGAAATATTACCATAGGAGGTTGTTAACATGATGCATGAGTTAATAGCTAAAGTGAGAAGGAAATCTGCCTTTCCATTAAGTTTACAAAAAGTCTAGGAAGGTAAAATACCACAGCAGCAAATGGGCTAATTGATTTGACGCTATGCTTCATAGGTGGCTACCTTTCTTTTTAGCTCTGCCTAGCCTGGTATTGTGAATCACAAGAACTGCTAGAGAAATCAGACCAAAACCGTATTAATGAGAATCTTTGCAAGGCTGCAGAGTCTCTCCTGGGGCAAAGCTTTCTGTTAGAGTCACTGGCACACAGAGTCTTCACCCTTTCCTAGAGCAGAGCACATCAGATATGACAGCAGAATCTACATCGTTAATTGTCTGGCATAATAGAACTAAAATCATGGGACCAGAAGAATATCCCTGGATATATGCCTCTTACTTCAAAAAATGTCATCTTGGCATTTATCTAATAGCAGAAGACTATTATCTTGAGACAACTTTCCATTAATAATATCTCCTAATTACTTTAAATGCTTGCAGCCTACAAGGAACATATGGGCAATGGAGACAGGTCAGATTAGAAACGTGTTTGGCAGAAGTCTAAGTAGTAGGAAACAAATGTTTCAAACTATTCCAAAGGAAAAAGAAGGAAAAGTTACTTAGAGGTAATTCAGATTTTTGTTTGGTAACTTTTGGTCTGTACTTTTGCGAGTGGATGTGTTAAATTCGGATTCACTTGGGTTTTTCTGCATGTCGTATCATGTTAATTTACACTACTTTTGTTATGGTACCTGGCAGCTCACCATCTAAAGTGCATTAGACCGTGAAGTATACTGACATCTATCATCATAGCATTTCTTTACATTCAGAATTCCTTTCCTACAGTCATGTTTATACACATAGAGAAGAGGCAGTCTGTGTGCATCTATACGTATGTATATGTGTGTGTGTGTGTATATATATATATGCTCATATGCCCTCTTAGACTGTGTAATTTATTTTTTGGAAAATCTAATGTGAAAAACAGCAGGCTGCTGTTGATTTGTAGTATTTAGCGTACATATTGTTACCCTCCATTGTTTTAAAACTGGTGATTCATTCTTACACTAGGTAGTGCCTATCACTGCTTGTCACTATCATATACGCAAATGGCGTGGTACAATACCACTGTGCTGTGAGATTCTCATCCAGCAAAACAATATCCAAGTAACTTCACTTACATTAGTAATTCAGTGAAATCGATGGAAACTCCAGCAAGCTCAGTGAATAAAACTATTAATCTATTTGCGTAATGGCATCCATAATATCACAGCTGATCAAAAAGCTACCGAAAGCTCCTAAGCTGCAAATCTGTTTAGCTTTACATAAGTACCTCAGTGATGTCAATAAACTGCTAAGTAAAACTGTGTACATTTACAAAGAGTGGAAGAATCAAGACCTGCACCTAAGGACAGGGAGCTGCTTGAGAGAGTCCAGCACAGAGCCACAGAGATGCATAAGGGAGTGGAGCATCTCCCTTACGAGGAAAGGCTGAGGGAGCTGGGCCTCTTTAGCTTGGAGAAGAGGAGGCTGAGGGGGGACCTTATTAATGTTTATAAATATATGAAGGGTGAGTGTCAGGAGGATGGAGCCAGGCTGTTCACAGTGATGTCCAATGATAGGACAAGGGGCAATGGGTGTGAGCTGGAACACAGGAGGTTCCACTTAAATTTGAGAAGGAACTTCTTTACTGTGAGGGTGACAGAGCACTGGAACAGGCTGCCCAGGGAGGGTGTGGAGTCTCCTTCTCTGGAGACATTCAAGACCCGCCTGGACACCTTCCTGTGTGATCTCATGTAGGTGTTCCTGCTCCGGCAGGGGGATTGGACTGGATGATCTTTCGAGGTCCCTTCCAATCCCTGACATTCTGTGATTCTGTGATTCTGTGAATCTCTGTGTAAAAGAGGTGGATGATTAATCATGTAGGAAAAAAACTTCCATTACTAAAATAGCTTCACAGACTCTCCAGTTGGAACTGAGCAACTACTCATCTATTTATTACTATTTGAGAAAATACATGCTACACCTCAAAATTTCTATGCGGTGGTTGTTTTTTTCCATAAACATATTTTCAAGCAAAAGAAAAACCAATCCCTGAGTCACATACAAAAATACTGCCTAGAAATGAGAAAAGCACATTGCAAGTTTTCCTGTTTTCTGATAGCCATGAAAACATTTTAGTGGTCAGCCCAACCAAGAGATTTATAAGAACCCTATTAGAGAAAAATAATATTATAGTAGGTGTGGTAGTTTTTTTTCTGAAATTGCAGTGATAAGTCTGTGTGACAACTACAGCAGACCACAACGGTGCTGCCACCTTCTGATACGAGCTGCTTATTGACTAAGGTGATTTTCTCCCATTTTCTAACACCTGAGATGCTGTACATGCAGTAGCACAGCTCTGCGTTTTTATTTTCACACATAACCTGAAAGATTAATGAACACATTGTTATTTTTGGATAAACCGTGTTTCCAGATTTCCAGATGTCTGAATCAAAATGTCAAGTTTTGCTGAGTCTCTGTAACTTGCTTCTTTAGTAGCTTTGATAATATAGATTTAAAATAGGTGTACGAAGTGTGGTTCAGCTTTTATTAGCAAGTCAAGCAGGCAGATTTTTTTGTTTGTTTGTTCAGATCTAGCTGTATTTATGCTTTGATTGGTTTGATTAGAACACATTTTTGCTGGTGTGCTGAAATCCTGAAATCCTGATTTACATTATAGTTGGATTTAAAGGTCTTTTCCAACCTAAATTAGTATGTATTAATGTGGTGACTGTGTATTTGTCTGGTTGTGCATGTGGTGGTGTGTTTGTTCACATATATCATGTCAAGCTGTGTTGATGTACTTTGGGGACCTAAAGGTCACCTCTGTGAGCCAAGAACCAATGGCAGACAGTAAAGAAATTGATGTTTCAAACATTTTCTGGATTTTGCCCAGCTGAAACAGTAAATAAAGAGAATGGTAATTCATCTGTTATTATTGATAAAGGTAGCTACAGACTACTATCTTTTTACTTTTATCTATTGATTTAAAAGCTCAGTAAACCATATTATAATCTGGCCACACTGTACTGCAGATCTGTTCTCTCAAATGTGGTTTCAAAAGAGAAAAGATGTAGAAGTAAATAGATTAGCTTTAACTTTTGCTTTTGCTAGAGAAGTAGTAGACTACCAACACATTTGAGTGCCAGGATAAGAGACACCATGCCATGTACCCCATGTCTGGTGCCTGATATGGCACCCTGATGTGACTGCTCCCTGTGCAGGTTTGAAGAGCCCTAGTCCTTTACACCCCATGTGTAAGGGACCACATAGTAGAAGACAGATAGAAGCACTTGACTGCTGCAGGGGTTATGTCTTTCAACACAGATCCTTTAAGCCTGTAAACGATGTGCCAGAGAAAGAACAGTTGCACTCCAGATGTGTGACATGCTGGTCCCATTCTGACAACGTAAAATATATAAAGCAGAAAAGAGCAGGTAGAATTAGAATGTCTGTACAGGAGACAAAAGTGCTGTGCAATTAAATAAGCATTGATATATCCTGGGAAATCCAGCAGGAAAAAATGCAATTTTTAACTGAGAATCTCTCAGAGTAGATCAAAAGAATGTTAAAATATTTGTCAACGTGTCTGAATGGTTCTCTTTAATACCAGCATCTGGTCTCTTAGCCAGTGGATGGGTTGTTACGTCTAGTTTCAAGGCATTTAATTCTGTTTTCCCCCATAAGCAGGCTAAGAGAAACATGTAACTAATACATCTTTCCAAAGCAACCTCCATATCTGATTGTATCTGCACTGCATGGAATATATGTTCCACTCTGAACAAATCAAACAATAAGAAAAACTTTCAAATTCAGTAAGACATTCCCCAGTAGAATGGGAGAATGATAGTGGCATGTGTAACGTCTTCATAAGCAAGCTAGGAAGATATTGCCTTGATAAAGCTAGTGTGGCATGTTTTCAAAACTGGTTAGGAAATCAATAGCTCACTGTGAAAAGAGAAGAACATATCAAATCAGATTTTACCAGGGCTAGTCGACTCTGGTACTCTTCAATATTTCCAGTAGTAACTTGGATAATGGAATAGAAAATATGCTTAAGTTTTTAGACAACACAAAATAGGGACAGACTGAATTATTTTGGAAGCTATGCTCTGAAGTTAAAATGTTCTTGCCTAACTGGAGAAAAAACTGGAAAAAAATATTTTCAACAAATAGACGAGAAGTAAACTGAGGCAGAAAGAAAAACAATATAAAAATATAAATAAGGTTTAAGGTCTCATTTGATTTTGTTCCTGTGCCAGGTACTGCATTTTGAGAGCTGTATAGACCAGCTGAAGAAAGTCATAAGGAAGATAATAAGCATGAGTTGGGAGAAACAACTGAAAAACCTAACGTAGCCTAGCCTAAAGATTAATACCCTGAAAGACAGGCATAATAGTAGTTTTTAAATCATGAAAAGGTGCTACAAAAATAAAGTAAATCCCCACCCCAATATCTCTATCAAAGAAAATGAGAAGTATTGGGTGCATATTGCAGTAAGAAATACTGAAGAAAGAGATTTCTAAAAGATGAGAAAGCTCAGGCATAGGTTTCCTGGGAAGCCTGTGAAGTCCCATTGTTTCAGTTTTCAATACCACGTTAGAGAAAATGAATAGAAGTATGAAGGTGGTGACTCCTTTGGGTTCTCTGTTGGACAACTTTTCTACAATTACACTGAATTAGGTGGTTTTGTTTGGGAGAAATACTTTTGAAAATTATGACTTGCTTCAGCATCTGAACAAGCAGAAGAGTATTTAACAAAATGTAAAGAGGTTAATGAGTTTTCACAGTTTGTGCCTCATGCAGATAAGTCTTTGTTCTTGAATGAAGTAATTAAAATACATAATCTTTGCAGATACAGTTGAGTCCAACCTGGCTTCAGATCTCATCTGGGTAAATGGAGCTTGAGAATTACTTATTTTCAATCATGTACTGCAAATCTGAGACAAAAGAAACAAACTCATCTATGCGTATCACTGCACTGAGTGATTCATTTTAGGTACCACGTTCATAGAAACTTCAGATTTACTGATTTTCAAGAAGTATCAAGCAGCAAAAAATAATGCAGAGAATTGTGAGATAATGTCACTTGAACAGAATATTGCCAAAGTATAATTGTTGCCTATCAGAAAATTAAAGCTACTACATTTATGGAAAAATTTGTAAGTGTCAAGGGAAAGTACAAACATTTATTTCCAGATTCAGAGACATAGATCCTGTCAAGTCATATTGTGAGGGTGACTTAATTTTGATGCATTTGATGATTGATACAGATTCTGTTAGCTTATTTGAGGAATGTTGATTCAGGATTGCACCATTACTGAATTACTGCAATTTGTTTGTTTGGACTTCAGCCTTCTCCTGACATTATATTGGGGAAATGTGACTTTTTAATTCTGGCTGATTATGAGTTTCAGCAGATCTGTATTTATTTCTGTGACTTGCAGTGTGCAAAATAGTCATCTCAGAAAACAGCCCTTCTGCAGACAATGATATTCACTGATTTATTATTATTATTATTACTCCAGAAACTGCCATGAAACTATGATTTACGGTTTTTGTGCTTTCGTATTTATATATATATATATTAGTACCAACTGTCCAGTTTTTGTTGAGTTTCTCACATAAAAGTTAAATAAAATCTTACAGATGTAGTGTAATAATGGAGACCACATGTCGGAGCACAAGAGCTCACCCTGACATATTTACCCAAAGAGAGAGAGATGGGGGTCTCCAGTGTGGAAGCACACCGTCTTTGAGTTCCTTGGACACTAAATAGTCAATTTAGCATATTTCCTATATGAAGCTTCAATATGCCCTAAACTGTGACCCAAAGTCATTAGAAATCCAGGATCTTGGTTCAATAAATTTTGGCTTTCTGTCTTCTAAGTTCAGAGAAATGCCACCTATGAGCAATGGCTCTTTTGGCAATGGAGTCACAGTCCCATTGTGTCTACTTTAGGGAAATTTACTGATAGTCTTTGTAGTCTGGAGGAAAACCAGAAGCAAGAATATGCCTCTTCTTTTGCAATTAAAGATTTGCAAGTTCAATTACTGTGCAATGAGCAAATAAATATGAACAAAAGGACAAATTAAACACTCTGCTGGTCAACAACTGTAAATTTTTATTCCCATGTTTTTAGGATGCATGTTGTCATTTTAGGAAATCTTGCAAATCTGAAAAAAAGGTAAAAGGCAGTTCTGGTTTTCTATAGGTATTTAAGCTCTTCCCACACTTCAGTAAGGACAATGCAGCACAAAGGAAATACATGTGGGCTTACCCCAAGGAGAATTTGGTTCATATTTCTCTGTCATGGAATCTTAAATATGGCAGATGGCCTAGAAAGCATAACAGTCTGCTCTTGCAGTTCTCATAATATTTTGTGGGTTTGTTTTATTAGGTCATCAGTTTTAAAGTCATAATACTAGATAAGAGTCTTGACTGCCACTAATAAAAGTCTTTTAGGGCTTTTTGCTTACAGTGGAAAGCTTGACTATGTGAACTGCAGAAGTAAATTAGAGAATCCTAATGACATGGTTTATTCTGGGTTCAGTGAGAGTGCAAGGGGCATTCTCATCTCGGTGGTGCCCAGTGACAGGAGCAGGAGGCAAAGGGCCCACACAGAAATATCAGAAATTCGCTTTGAACATAAGAGAAAACTTTGAGGGTCATTGAACAGGTTTCCCTGAGATGATGAAAGTGTCTCCATCCTTGGACACAGTCCCAACCCAACAGGGCACAGACCTAAGCAATCTGCTTTACCTGACCCTGCTGGAAGTGGAGAGGTTGGACTAGACAGTCTCCAGAGGCCTCTTCCAACCTCAGCTAACCTCTGATTCTTTGTCTCTACAGTCAGATTTATATTTGCTCATCTGGCATCTGTACTGAAGAGGAGTAATTGATTGTAGCTAAAAAGGGATAATGGTTCTTTCTTGGCTACTCAGATATACAAAAGCACAAGAATAAAGAAGAACAAGATATTACAAAAAGATGCCAAACCTCCACTCTAGCAGCATTTTCTGATGCCATTCAAGGGAAGAGGAAGAAGGGCAAAAGTCATGGGAAAAAAAAAGTAAAAAATATAAAAAATGCAATATTTACTTTGCTCAAACAAGAATAGAGAGGTGTAAAGAGGAAGTTCACCCCTTCTGCGCATAACTACTGCTGTCAAATATTGAACAGACCTCTTAAAACTGTGTTTAGCTAAATCTAGAGAAAGAAGAAAAAAAGACAGAGGACAGACAACATGAGACTCATTTACGCTATGTTTCCCAATTGACTCTTCAATTTCCTATTATGCAGCCCTTAATTGCTCTTGGCTTTGACCTTTAATGTAATTCTTCAGCACTAAACTGATCAGCATCTCTAGATTGACTGAGGAAGCTATGGATGCTTCATGGTTGATTCAGTGCTAGAAGAGCCTTTTGAAGTGTTATCTTTCATCTCAAAATGACTTCAAATATATTCCATATAGCATATTGCTTGGACAGTGAGGAATGAGCCAACAGATTTGCCTATGATGCTGACCTTTGCTATCCTCATTCTGAAATAAAATCACTGTAGAAAATAGCCAAAGATCCACAGGCACCAAATAGACCATTAGGGATAAGTTAGTACTTGCTTCCTTCCAATACAATTTATAATATCACTGCTGCAGAAATTACAAGTCAGGCAACTTTATTGAAAAGCTGAAAACCAGCACCTTGTTGCTTATATCTGCCTGCCACTGAGACTGAGAATTTCTGGGTACATAATGGAGTGCCCAGAAAGGACTTACAGGGAATCACTATTGCTATCTTAACTTCTTGCTGTTTGGAGGGAAGAACTGTGGGTTTTGTACTGGCAGAAAGAGTGTAATACAATATAATTTAGAGATTCAGGCATCTGAAAACAGCTATTAATTGTTATCTTTTAATTATGTATCACTTGCAATAGGGAAGAAAGTATTACTGAGTAATTACTGTAAAGGTATTTTACTGTTGCTTGAGAAGCATAGTTCCAGTTCTCTTAAATCCCTGCATGTCCTTGAATAAATTGGGAGCTGTCAGTCCTTCATTCCTCCATCTATAAAAATGGGATAATGAAACTTCCGCTTTTCACAGGGATGATATGAAGACACAGGTATTCATGTAGGCAGCCTCATCAGTTTATCTGTTAGTGGTATAGAACCACCCATAAAATGCAACTGTGCAACTATTTCAGTGAAGCAAGGCATATTATTACCTCCAGCTCAGTGCCATGTATATTTCTTCTTGTAACACTATCCCAAATAGTGTGTATCTGCCTTAATGCAAACTAATCTAATCCTGACCATCTCCAATGGCTTTGGGAGGGTTTGTAATGTAAGAAGTCCAGAGTAACTGCATGGAGAGTACATCTATATCAATAATTGCTGCTCAGTTGATACCCTGTCATTGTTTTTATGCTAAACTCATGGTTCCAAAGGGGATTCTGAGCTTCTGTGTCACTCAAAAGCTAGTCACTGAGCCCAAAACAACAATTCCTCTAGCAGCTGGAATAGTTCTCAGCATTTGTATTGCTTGGGGCTGTCATCTTCAGTGGTACTTCAAATACTCATTATTCCAAATAAAGAAGAGATGCCTGCATGTTAAAGACTACAAGAAAGTAAGAAGATGAAAATGGGCGTGCAGAATTTAGATAGCCTGAGAGTACTGGGAATTGTATAGTTTTAAAAAAGTCATCTTCTGCCCTAGAAACTTTTAAGATAGCTTCTAGACAAAAATACAACAAATTACACAGAGAAGATGTGGAAACAACAACAAAACCTACAAAATATTAATACAGCTTGTCACTTATATCTATGCACATTTTACCGATCAAAGTTAAAACTAAAAAATACATATATTAATAGAAATTATATATGGAAATTTGTACACCTTTTTCAATGCAAGGGAAGCCCCATTATTCACCTTGTTTAAGATATATATTTTATGTGAATGCTATGCCTTTAGTTTACAAAGATATAAATGTCTACACAAGTAGAAGACAAATACAAATTTGGTCAAAATACTTGGAGCAATGAGGTTATTGTTCCTTATGAAGAAGACAGAAAAGGCAGTTCTGTCTCACACTTTGTTGAAAATAGTCCTGCAACTTTCCATTGTTTACTTTTCCAAAGGTTACTACGGCAGCTTGAGAAATGTTAAATAATTACAGTAAAGACAGCATATGCTAATGTCTTCTGGCTCATTGAACCAGAAGCAAATAATATTCCTTTTGATCTTCTGACTTCATTCTCCCTTTAAAGTACATGTAGCTTCTGAAATTATTAATGTTTAAATTGATAGACTTAATGGGAATACTTTTAGTTATTTCTTAGCTCATATTCAAAGCAGGTAAAGTTATTTCATATTCTGGCCAACAACATCATCTGTCATGTCAGTATGTCTTGTATTCCATCCTAGCTCCTTGGGTTAGATGGATTGCTACTGTCATAAAGATTTTATTCCTCCATGTGCTGAAGGAAGGATTCATTTATCAGGGTATGTGATCTTTGTGTCAAGGCATCGGAAGGTGGCTAATTCAAGTTTGAGAAAGCTGAACTTGGGAAACCAAGCTTCCCATTTCATTGGTAAGTCCTCGCCTAGCCATGCCACTTCCTAGGCAATGACACACTGCAAATTCCACACTGAGCTCTAGCCTTGGGCAGCACTGTGCCATCAGTCTTCTCTCAAGCAGTGTTCTCTTTACAAAACCTCTTTGTCAAATAGTGCCATTGATCTGACCAACTAACTCATGTCCAGGCCCTTCGGTTGACTCTCAGACAGCATGTCAGTCCTTGCTCTGATGATCTAATTATATTTCTGTGGATATGTGCTTGATAAAAATGTCACAAAGTAAAGTTCACATTTTGGTTCCTGGCGTCTTAGTCAGGAAGCTTTACGACCACGAAAGAAACGTTGAATTTTGTCATTCCAAGGAGGACGGTTCAGACCTTTCTTGGTCAGGCATCTTTTGCCACAGGGAAAGGAAGGGAGATAGGCAGAACTAGAACAGAGAGCAGAGGGAGGGAGGTATGGAGACATCTCCTCCAGCCCCTGGATGGAAAGTAACAATAGGGTGAGCATCTGCTGCACCTGGGCAGGTGTAGCTGCCCTTCTTGCTTCAGTATCATCCACTGTTCCACTCACTCTCTGAAGGGGAGACAGCATCAGCCCTTCTCTTGTGTTCTGGCTCAGGTAAACAACACAATGAGACCATGCCTATTCCAATAGTCCGAGCAACTGCCTGTTTGCACAAGCTGCCCTGAGCTGCCATTGATAACATACGCATCAAAGAGGTGTGACTCTTTAAGTGCTGCCTTAGAAATGCACCCCCCATCAAATGTCACATCTTCCTCTATTTATCTCTTATTCAGCCCAGTCAGTGCAACATGTCTTGTGTGTATTTCATATCGAGCATTGGGCCAGGGCACCATTTTGCACACTATTAAGTGCACTCCCAAAATATTTTGTTGTTGAAACTGTTTTCTGTATACCATGTTTACATTTTAAACTGAGTATTTATTGCATCAGAAGCTACCAGGAATTTTAGAGAATTTAGGATATTCAAGATTTTAGCATGTAGCAGAGGCCATTTATGACCTTGGAGATTCAGGAAAGCCAACATGGACTTGGGCAACCAGTAGTAATTGGTGCTTTAAGTAGTGTGATGTCTAATCCTTTCCCCATTGTGGGTAGATATGATCCACACCATAGCAATATGGCAGAAGTGGCACATGGAAGGACCTGTACCTCTCAGGAATTTCTATGTGCCTATCCACCTGTTTGACTTAGGCAAACTAGCTGAGTATTTCTGCTAAAGCTGTCACTCGTGAAAGCATTAATTGTGCTGTATTTAAAAAACAGTAGCTACACTTCTAACATACTTTTACTTCTTTGAACCAAATAGGAGCTGTAAGCCCCTCTGAGAGAGATACTTTTCTAGGCAGAATACTGCAGTTTCAGCTAGGTACCACTGAACTGCTTGTCATGATGTCATAGAAGGTTTTCTTCAGAACCATGAAAATAATACTTAGTTCTTACAAATCACTTTTCATCCCTACATCTTAAATTGCATTACAAAGGTGGCAACTAGCATTAAGTCATTTGGTAAAAGAAGAGATGAAGCTAAAATAGTTTCTTAATTATTTTAAAATAAATGTTTATGTACTGGAGAATGTATAGTAGTTTTGAAGCAAAGAGAAATATTATGGCTTCTTGGTTGTACATTTCCATTATGCAGGGAATCCTAAATATGCCAATCCTAAATATACCAATATATACAGATGGTGACAAACTCCATTTACAGGTCCATGTAATGACTGCATCCTGTGTACTGCTCAGAGATATTGTACACAGTCACCACGAGACTCAAGTAACAGATGAGCAAGGAATACTTTGTCAGAAAACATTTTCAGGTCAGGATATCACCTCAGCTATCTTGCACTGCTGAAAATGTTTACTGAATTTATAGCATTACACTACAGTAAGCTGTGGATGTGTCTTGTGAAATTAATAACCTTTATTTCAGTAACCAAGTAGTATAGACAGTGTTTTTTAAGCATTCCACTTGCATGCCTAAGAACAAGCAATATTTGTCTTTGACAGTACCCAATACTCTGTTTTGCCAACCCCAAAAAGTTAGATCAATTTTCCTTTTTTCCAATGACCAGCAAAATGGAAGCTGTACCTACACAGACATGCAGTCTCAAATATGTTCTTACACTTTAATAAGGTCTACCTTAGGTTTTTTTGTTTGGTGTTTTTCATAGGTGTTTCAGGTAGTAGCATTGTCCTAGGTGTCTTAGAACATCTAGAGGATCTGTTTTTCCTATGGAATGCCTAGTGGTTAGATTTTATTCTCTTTTCTTACCAAATTAACACAAGAAAAGAGAATTTTTAAGCTGGAGGTGAACACACATGTGGAAGCACACTGGAAAACAGTTAAAACTTTTCATGAGAGGAAAGAAGGCTTCTGAGGAAAGATAAAAAGAAAATTACTTTGGATAAAATCACAATTGATTGAGAAAGTGGAGGTGCTTAACAGCTACCAAAGTTTGAAGTGAGCACAGAGATGTTGCATATTAAATGAAAGATACTGGACCGTATCTTCCTAGATGTTCTTTCTTCCTGGGATTTACTGCTTATTAAGCCATGGCACAGCAAGGAACTGCCCTCTCTTGTTCACTGAGCAGCAAGTGTGAGGCCTTTCACTGCAAACGTATCTTTTATGTGCTGTCTGAATAATATTATTTAAAAAGTTTCTTACAAAATTTTATTGAAAGGTAAATAAATAGTAAATAAATAGTAAAAGAAATAAAGAATTATAAGGGAAGAAATCAGCTAAAGTCTAAATATTGTTTCTGAATTCAGAGCACACAATGAAAGTCTATGTTGTAGTCAAGGTGCTATTTATAGCTTGTACGTTCAGAGTTTACACTAGAAATGAGTTTATAACGGAAAGTATGTTGGGTTATGAGTGTGCCAGTATCTTTTTTCCAACAAAATCTAATTTGAGACATTTAAACAGAGGTGTTTGCAGTAGAGGACTGGTGTTGAAGGCTTCTTTTTTTTTTTCTTTCTTTTCTTATAACAGATTTGAAATCCTTCATAAAATATGTGTGCCAGTCCTTTTATAGTAAAAATGAAGGGAATTTCTCGGCTTTTAAATAGCATCTGGCTTTATAGCCTTTGATGTCCCAGTTGTAAAATGGAGGTCACTCACTACCTCACACAGTAACTGTAAGGAATGGTGCATAACCACAGCATGTTCTCAGTTCTTTCTCCGATTTTGGTTTTCTCCTTTTGCTCTCACTCTGTTCCCGAGAGATGTGATCTGTTGCAGCCACCCTCTGCTTTATGCAGGATGGTCTGTTGATTGGTGATTTGTGGGTATGAATGTTAGACTCAGTCTCCACTCCTGTTTCCTGGCTTGTTTCAGCAGGGAACCTGCAGTCCTTCCCGCAGTCGTACTTTTGCCCTTACTGACAAAGCCCAAACTACAATCCTAGTATAGCATCTATGCATTTAGAGCTGCATTACAGCTGAAGAAGAGGTGTCTTCCCTTGGGTGACCCATGTAAAGCCCACCTAGAACTGAAGTCTCAAGCAGAATTTCAGACAAAATGAGTTCCTCTCCTCTCCCCCAGCTCCTCACCCACGTTCTTGAAGAAAAAAACTTATTTTGTTGCTACAATTACTCTCCTCTTCCCACAGGAGAGAAAGTATCACATTTCTTTAATTGCCTTTCCCTGCAGCACATCTGAGATACTGTGACTCCCTGAGAGTAAAATGCCTCTGGTATCTAACGTCAGGAATTGTTCCATCTTGACACAGCAATGCTGCGAGTTTAGCAAGCAAAGCTAAATGCTGCGAGTTAATCTAGAACTACAAGGAAAACGGTCCTTACCTTACATTTATAAAAAACAGATCCATCATTATACCTCAAAAGATGCAGCATGTAAAATTCAGATGAAAACAGCAGGGTTCAAAGGCATTAATTCTATGCAGTGTAATCTTTTAGTGGCATGTTGGAGGTGCAAAATTGTTCTTTATTAAATGCAGGCTTTATATGCATGCTTTTATGCCTATGTCAGATTTAATTAGAGCAATGACCTGATTTTTTAGAAATAGATTTCTACTGTCTACGGAATTTCCTGTGAGACTAGATTTTTAAAAAGCTCATTTTTTTGTATTTATGCTTTTCAGTTTATTTCATTTTGAGGCTTATGAAATTACTTTTTAATTAGTATCAGTTCCTCAAATTGACCAAAATACAAGGGTATTTTATAAGATTATTGTCATATGTCAGCCAATTAAACCATGGGTTTTAATCTTCTGCTAATTTCAGTGACATCTTCTTTACTACTTTTTGCTATAGTACTAGCTATGGCCCCTAAAATGGCAAACTCTTCTCCCCTTGTATGTACATGCAGTCCCCGTGAGAATGTTAAAATAGCTGTTGTACATGACTAAACCATTTTAGAAAGAGATTAACCATTACAGAAGTATGAAGGAGGGGTGGGTGTGGAGCTTGCATCTAGGACCTGCTCAAGTCCATCCTGTGAGTTTCCAATCCCAGAGAACAGCAAGTTAACAGTTTGTGAATAAGTATTCTTCCTGCTTGGGATCCATAATAACTGCATAAGTGGTCATTCTTTTTTTCAGAGCAGATAATAATGTGTCTTGCTTCTTCAAGAGTAAAAAAAAAGGGTCAAATTATTTTATTGCAGATTCTGTGTTTGGTGATTTCTCTCTTTGTCTCAAGCAGACATCTCGAGACAGAGGATGACAAAATACCTCCATGCTGGTTTATTTTACCAGGTTTTGCTGGTGCCATCATGTCAGCCAAAAATGTATCTTGTTTTATCAGAGCAAGTTCACCAGCCAAAGTCTGAATGATCATCCATACATATGTACATATACATATACCTTGTACATGTACATGTACATATATACACATACATAAATATGTGTGTATAGCTGTGTAGCATTGTATATGTACAATAGGGCATCTAAGATGGGTTTCACCTTTTTTCCTGTTGTGGCTTGTGCCCTCCAGTTCAGAGTAGCAGCAGCTTCTGCAGCAGCAGATACCCCATCATGGCCAAAATATGGGCAAACTGCTGGGCTGGTTCAAACTGTGGGCTTTCTGCAAGGTAGCATGGGCACAGGAGAGCACAACTCAGGGTCTGTAGCTGTTCCACAGATCACTTGCCCACTGTGTCATGTACCGTTGATGTAGTGGTACAAGTGTAAGAAACCTGTGCTTTCTATAATAGAATACACTTTGCTCACCCACTGCTGTCAATTATGCTCTTGGAGGCTTTTTTACCTCTTATAGCTACACTACATTAGGACTGACCTGTCAGCATTGCTCTACCTATCTAGCTAGATCAACATACCTTTTCTAGTGTAGATTAAATTTAATTAGGGATTAGCACAGCTTCCAGTCTCTTGTTTGGCAGCCCTCAGGCTTTGGGGTGTAGCTCTGCTAGAGTTAGTTTATGGAGGTCTTCACAAAGAGAGGTTTGGGTGTGGGGATTTTTTTTTAACCCTTGCTATTTGACTCATTAAAATCCCTGCCCTGGTAAAACAGCCTCAAGAATGGCATTTTGTACAGTGAACTCTGACATTTGGGTACAAGTGAATCTGTGTATTTGGCTTCTGAGCAAGAAATGAAACTGAGCTGACCCTACAAGACTGAAACCACTGGTAAGTGAGAGATCCCAGAACAGTGTCCCATGCCCTGTGTGCTCTGCAGTTTATGTGGCTTGGAAAATTTGTACAAGTCGCTGAGATGAAAGCTGACTAAAGTAGAAGCCAGTATCTCAGTTAGTTTATTTGATAATTTGTAGTCCCAGTTGAAAATCACAACCCTAATTTCTAAAGGCAGTAAGGAAATGGTAAGCCTTGCTGGTGCTTAGCACAGATCTGTCATGGTTTGACAAATGCTTAACGTAGGTGATGTTCTATGTGGTGTGGAGAAAAATTACAAATAATCCATAGTACAGACTGTGGAGCGTCTGAGGAGGAATGAACAGAAATACCAACTTTCCAGGGCAATCCTTAGTAGATCCTCCTGTTTTCTCCTCTTCCCTGTAGGGCAGTGGAGGCTAGGGGCAACAATCCCTGCCATTAGCACACCAAAGGGAAAACCAATCCTTTTTTTGCTAGGAGCAATTTAGGGCAGGGAGTGTCCACTCAGACAATTTTGGAGAGGAACTCTTTCATCTTGTAATGCATTGTTTCAATTGTTTTTCAGTTCTTTACCTCAGGCCACAATTTTAACACCCCTATTGGCAATGAGTGGAGCTTACTATGGAAATTTTCCTGTTGTCCTCACAGGCAATTTGCCACTCTAGTCTCTGGGACAAGTACTTGATGTGAAAGGATCAGTGAAGCTTTGGTAACTGGAAAAAGCATGAGAAGGGCTGTACTGTGGCAAAAGTCAACCTTGCCCTGTGCTCATCACCTGCATTGCTTAGGGAAGGAAAATATATTCCCCAAAAAGGGCAGGAATTGTGCAGACCTTCTCTGGCTCACCTTTCCAGCATCTTAAGTTTAGAGTATGAGATCTTTGTAAGGGATCCCTATCTGTAGTAAGTCTGTTCCTAGGATTCCCAGGATCCTTCACAGTGTGACAAACATCGTCTCTAAGCACAGCTTCACTTCAGATGGGAGGTTGTGGATTGGGTAACACTGGTTGGAAGGTGTTCAAAGCCTTGACAAGCACTGTCCAAGAACTGGGAATTTTGTCTGTGAAGTTGAATCAGTTTGCGTAATCCTGAGGATGTTAAAGAACAAACAAAAGCTTTTCATTTATTCCGGATGACTGTAGAAATGCTGATCCCTGTAATTAACTTGGTTGAGTGGTACTTGCAAAAAGTATGTGAATCCTTTCTGTTTGCCATTTGTTTAAACTGGATATCCTACTTATGTGTCCTTGAAACACCATTTATTTTCCACCTACCATTGTTGTGGGTGTTTTTATTATTAACTAATAATAACAATGGCCTTATCTGGCCTAATCCAAATCAGTACAATTTCCTTGTTAACTGAATTTTCTAATTCAGAGATTGTGAAGAAAACCTGTTGTTGAGTCTATGGTTTTGTTGGGGTTTTTTTTTCTGAAATCTGCACAGGTTTACTTTACCTGAAGGACTGACCAAAAACCAGAAGATATTACTGTTAGCCAAAATAAATGTCAGAGCAGATCAATTAACAATGACATAGATTTTTTTTAAAATGTCTTTTGTTTCATGTCATATCTCAAAAAATTAAAACCTGTCCTTAGGCTTTTGTTCTCAGACTCTTATCTTTGTGTATACTAAACTCAACTCTGTGCTGTCTGTGGCTTTCCACACATTCTTTTGCTTAATATATGCTTATATATTACTTAATTTTATAATGCAGAATGTAGATGTTGCATGGATACAGATTCTTCAGTCATGTCTTCCTACATCTGAATATATATGAATCTTAAATATGATGTACTTTTGTTCTTGTACTAGGTGCACTAAACTGCATACTCTGCAAGCTGTTTTGCTTACACAACTTCAGAGAGTTTTATTTACCATGATATGTTCTGCATTATGATTTTATTAAACAGCTGCAAATTATTCAGTTAATCTACATTTTCTGACATTTACTCAAACATCTGATTATACTATTTCCTCCTCAGGATGTTAAGGAGCTCCTGTATTCTTTTGCATGTTACATCTTTGATTTACAAGTATGTGTTGAAATTCTCCTTATTTTCTCAACTAAATATCCTGAGTCATTCTTCTTAGTGGTCCCGAGTGGAAATGGAACTGCCATTTTTCTTTATTTTTCCATCATCCTAAATCTAAAAAACATCATAACTAAAATGCATTGTGGAAAGATTGCATTGCCCTTCCATACTTCTGGAACATAAGAGCTGCCTTCTTCACATTTAGCACATAACCACTGCAGCAGACAGAGCCAAACCTTCCATATGACTGAGCATTGCAAAAGTCAGGCCATTAAGCCAGCCGCACGTGTCTCCATCTCATTTGCAGATATTTAATGATCTGTATCAGGGACAACAGCGTTGTTATGTAAAGTATAGACTCTACTTAGGAAATTACAGGAGTCAGATACCAAGTCAGAATTTTAAAAGCTGCTTTGAGATTTCTGTGGTAAGAAGTCCCAGTGATGACAAAGGTGCTTTGCTGCCAGTGCTGAGTATTACTGAGAACACGTTTGTAGCTGTATGTGGAGCAATAAGAAGCCCTGTCTGTGTATATTGGATCATATCATTAATAGCAGTAGCTAGAAGAGTTTGGACCTGCCATAAAAAGAAAGAAAAAAATTCTACTTGAAATATGAATTTATGAACCTACTTAAATTGAGGCCTTTGCCAAAAGTTAGGTATACAGAACAAACAAAAGGGATCTCCTGTGTCATAACTTAGTCCTCTTCTATTCACATTTCCCTTCATCCCAGACAGTTTTTCATGGAGCAAGCAAGTTCTGATTTAAAACTAGCTGTGTTTCTTTCCTCCTTGCTAAAATCTCTTTGGGAAGACCGTGATGTTTTTCTACATCTTAAAATAATTTAATTTCCAGTTTAAACTTATTTATGGCTCTACTTGTTCTGTTCCTAAATTTTAGCTGAAATGTTCTTTTTCTTCTCTGGCATTTACTCTGTGACATATTTATAGAGACCAATTATATCCTTGCTAAGCTGTATTTTGCCAGACTACCCAAGACAAGCTCTTTTGGTCTCCTTTTGTAAAACAGGTTTTCCTTTCCTCTGCCCCATTAAATCCTTGCCTGCATGTGTCCCATTTTAAGTTACTGCCTCCTGATCCCGTGGGACCAGGGATACAGGCAGTGTGTCTGAAGGTGTTGTCCGTGGAGCTGGAAAAGAGTTTGCCAGGGTGATGGTGATACAAGGAGGTTGGTCCAGCTCTGTGATGCTCACTGGCAACTCCACTGTCAAAACTTCCAGTTTTTATTGCAGCACTCATGAAGGCCACCTAGCTAACCATCCACTTAATTTGGTACTATGGGCTGATTCTGCTCCATGCAGACAATACCTTCAATATTTTTTCATTCACAGATTAAATTGCTATATATCTACTTTTTATGCCAGCTCATTAAATAAAATGCTCCATGTAACAAATCTGGTCCTGAGATTGCTCCTTGAACTAATCTCGTGATGCCCTGTAGCAAAATTTTGGGTTTCAGCACAGCTATAATATAATCTGTCTTTTTTGAAAGTCCTTGCCTCCTGATAGTAGTCAATTCTTTCTTTATCCTCAATAATAATTTCCCATATTGAGTCACAGCCAATGGTTTGATGCTTTCCTGGAAACCTTGTCATGTAATTGGATCAAGTTCTTATCTAGACACAGAACTACTCTGGTGTGATCTGCCTGTGACAAATCTTTCCTGCTTCACTGGCACTACATTTACTGTTTACTCGTCACAAAGAAACTTTGCAGCTTCTGAAATGTATTTCTTCAGGACTGTCAGTTTACAAGTTTAGTTTTTAAGTTATTCTTTTTCTCTTTAATACAGTAAATTCTTTTCCTATTTCTTTGTAGTGTTGCTGTTAACTTAGTTCAACGTGCAGAACCATAATCAGTATTTGCCAATATCTGTAACTGGTAGATATACAGAGTATGGACCTTTTACTGCAAACTAATTTTTGGCATCTTTCTCACATCTGTCTGACAAAGGTTGTCTGTGCAAATGTCTGTTATCATTGCTGTAAACCTGCAAAGAATATTTTTTTAATAAATAATTGAGCAGGCCATGTGCTTTTTTGACTCAAAATAAAAAGTAGCTTTCAGACCATAGTTTGAATTTTTCCTATTCCCACTATTGTTGATTCTTTTGTAAACCAAAACATAAAAGGGTCTGTACATAATACTGAGGCAACACTGCTTAGCAGTAAAGATCAAAATTGTTGTGCTTATTTAGATAAATTACCTTACAAACATCCATTATCTTTAAAATGTTTATTATTTGTTTTCAATAGAATTTAACTAACAAGAAGTTAACTAAGCAATCATATGACTCATGTTTTTCTCCAGTGCTCTCAGGCTTAAGGTATTACAAGGAAAAAATATTTAAGAAAAGCATAAGGAAGACTGGTACAAGTAGACATCTGCATATTTGTCTGCATGATACGTATGGTGAGCTATGACACAGTGCTTCAGCTCGTGAAAGTGTGTAGTGTTTGTAAGTCATCCGCTTCTGAAGAAATCCCTTCTGTTCTAGATATGGGTACATCTCATTGCAGCAATGTGAGAGCTCCTTCTAACTGTAAATATATTCACTTCTACAATACCCTCTGAACAACAGAAAATACTGTTGTGCTGTGTCACAGGTCGAGAGCTACGATAACAAATACTAATCCTCCCCACCACTTCCACACCGCCCGAGTTCCACATGCAGGGTAGAGAGGGCAGAGTTGAACTCATATCCCCCAACGTCTGAACTCATGCCCTAACCCCTGGACCTTCTTCCTCTTTAGAATAACCAATCTCAGTAGAAAGTATGTTTTGCCATGTGATTGCTGATTAATTCAATTAAAAAATTGTTGAGAGAATTGTGTTTTTACAAGGGATCCCCATATGGCTTTGATCTGGCTGCGCCCACAGCTAACTCTTTGTGACCGAATATCCAAATAAAACTTACGTATCATTGCAGTAAGAAGCAGATGTTTGATGAGAACAGTGCTGTTGTAAAATTGAAATGTTTACCTTCTTAGAAGCAGTGATTCAATGGGGATTTTCACTAGCAATGTGAAACAGCAATTTAAAAAATATGCAGGGCATTATATAAGTGCTAGCATTTCTTTAGGAAACTGAGTGGCTTGTTAAAGTCATTCTCAATGACATTGAGAGTGCAGACAGTGCAATTCTTGGACCACAAAAAAGAGGGAGGATAGGACTAAGCACTCATGGTTGGCTAGACAAGGGGTCTTGTTTTATGCTTTATACCAGGATGTGTGCCAAAAATGGTATACTGCTAGTAATTCCTTACAGCAGGCTGGCACCAGGCTCCTACTCAGTAAGTCTGGCAGTGCATCTGTTCTCTTACACAGTGGGATCCTTCAAGGATGTGAAAGTACTGTTAAAGTTTTTAATTTTTATTTTTATATTGCTGGTACAGTCATTTTAGCTGGGCAAAAGGAGTTAGAACTCCATTGAATTAAATGTGGAACAGTCAAAATAGAGACTTGAAGTTGCATCTTATTTAAATAAAACAGATTGGATCTGGCCTATTTGCATATCTCAGGGCATTATCACTATGTGGACTGTTTTCTAACTTTACCATTCCAATAACTTTCACAATATCTCCTAAGCAAAAAGTGTAAGCCTAAGTTTTAAGTTGTGATTAGATCATTTGGTTTAGGTGACTTATCAGAAAGTTTGAATGCGTCCGGAAAGCTGCCGTCTGCAATGACACAGAAGTTCTACGTACAGTAATAGCATGTGATTTCTCTAGCTTCTCTTGAATTCATTCCTTTTTGCCATATTTCCAGAAAGGCAACTTCCTTCTTTTCTTTGTCTTTATAGGGAGATTGTGTTTGGAGCTCATTTTGTTTTTAATGTATAAAACCAATTTTTCCTCCAAGTTTACGCTTCTACTTGATGGAAACTGGAGAAGATTTAGGTCATGTAAATACATCTTCTAGGTCTGCTTCAAAACATTGGCAATTTTTATGTGGCTGAGAGCACAGGACTCTTGGGGGAGACAAGGCATGGGTTGTAGAATGGATGAGCAACCATTCACCACAGAAAACTAGGAAAGGAGACTAGAACTTTAGAAAACTTGTTTCTTGTAATCCTGTGTCCTGCATCTGGCAGAGCTTTGTGGTCAGGCAGCAGTTAGTAATGCTGGTTTGGTGCTCACTAACCTGAATATTACTAATGGGAACTAGCCATCCTGAAGTATCCCTGCTCAAATGTCTCAATCTAATGTTAATTAATTAAATGTTAGAGTGTCCACTCACTTGAATGAGCTTTGAGTAAAATTCTTTGCCTTCACTGTACACAAAAAATTCTGTCTGACTCCTTAGAAATGGTCCATGGATTGTACTAAACATTCACTTTAAAGCATGAAATCTAGTACTGCAAATTTAGATAGAGAGAGGTTGTTCAAATTCCCAAAGACAGCAATTCTATTAATTATTAATAATATAATCATATTATTATTTAGTAGTATTAACAGATCGAAATAACAGTTTGTAAGAAACTGTCTAGTGATAGATCATGTATGGGATTTGTTTTAGTGATCCAAAGAATATTGGCATCTATATTTCACTCAGCTTTTGCAGTGGAAGAGAGCATTAGAAACTTAAGTCATTTATGCCCCTGTAGAATTCCAAGCATATGACAAAGAACTGGCTGAACTGGAGGCTTCAACAGGATGAAGGTTAGAGATGCTGAAAAAAATGTCAGAATTTTCCAAAGTAAATGGTCTTGCAGAAGTTGTGCAGGCAACTGGGAAATATAGCAGCAAACAAGAAAGCACCTTGAAGAAGAGGTGCTTTCCCCAGGAGGAGACCTGGGGAAAAAGTGAGGGCCTGATGAAAAGCTAGCTTCATAAATAAGTCCAAGGAGCAAGAAGAATGAGGGAGAGGGATCAAGTTTTCTTACTGACCTCCAGTGACCTTCAGGCTTCCTTGTTCAAGGCATCTTTTTGATGAAGAAGATGTCAGAATACAAACACAATCTGGCTGGAGAGCCAGCTCTTGAGCTGGGTTGCAAGAATTATTTGAAAACCACAGATATGTGTGGATTCCAGCAAGTATTTTCTCTAAAGGAAGGGATTGCAAACAAGTGGATTAGCTTTGCAAAGCGAAAAGTGGAGTTGCCTATCTATGGCATTGTGCTATGTATTATCAAAGAATACTGCCATACTTCAAGCAAAAACATCCGCCTTCCTGAGCTAAAGGTGTATTTATATAGTCCAATATAAAGAACAACAACAGAAAAACACCTACTCAAAGCACTGAGTGACCAGCATCCCATAAATGATAGACCTTAACTGCAGTACATTTGCCGTATCCATGTTTACATTAAACCTAGACTACTGAATTTTCTAACTTCTGGTCATAAAGATAGACCACATGACCTTGGCTATACTCTATGAATAGTGTCAGAAGCATTGTTACCATTGTTACCCTGTGTATCTGGAATAAATTTCATACCTAACACAAGGCAGACACTTCAAAGAGTAAAGATATTTTCTGTCTCCCTGCAAGCTATTTATCAGCATTCTTCCCAGGGAATTAATAGACTTTAGGGGATTCCAGATGTCTTTGAATGGTCATGCTGCTTTTCCACTGAACTGTTCTGCCTATGGTTAGAGAACTACTATGACAACCTGTTCTCCAGACACTGATCGTCTGGCACTTCAGATGGCCCCAAGACTCACACAGTCTCACAAATTTCCAAATTGCCTTAACTAATGAAGTAGCATGGGAGGAGGTCTTGGAAAGCTTGCTCTAAGTCATTCTAACAGAGAATGTAAACATTATTATTCTTATGCCCACCTTTTTCTTTTTTTTTTTTCTTTTTGCCATGGCATCGGTGAAATTTCCTTTGTGGGAACAGTTTAGCTTGGGGAGCAGTCTGCTGAATCTGACTTGCCTTAATTCCTTTAGCCTGGGGAGCTTTTTCACTGAGAAGAAACTGTCTTCTTAGCAAAATAAATGAAACGTAGAATCAAGACTAGATGATGTAAGGGCATATGAAGGGCAAGAAGTGGATTTTAATTTGATTTTACCCACTGAGGTCTTAAATCTGCGGCTGGAACCAAGTATTTTACCATTACCTTTGGAGAATGGAAGATCTTTGAAGGAGACTATAAATACTTCTAAGAAGCCAGGTGCCCTTCAAGAGTAAGGCTGACTTTGCTGTTGCCTACTTTAGATGCCCACTTTTGGCATTAGGATATCTAAAATGAGTGTGTCAGTGCTACAAGGATGAGTCAGAACACTTACCCTCCCTTTGCAGTCAATAGAGAGATGAGTATTTGTTTCTTAAAGTGTTGCTTACATGCTGAGTGGGAAGCTGTCTAGAGCTAGCCAAAAGAAATATTAATTACAAGAGGGACTCTGAATCCCTGCTTGTGAGGAGCCTCTGAGTCAGATCTGCACTTCAGGCACTTCTGTCCATTGCTGTCCCTTTAATCCTGAGTGATGAGTGCTTGACTAATCAAATTTACATCTGTACTTTGTTTGCAAAACAGCCTTGTGTAAGACCACTCAGCCAAAGATGCCCTGTGAGGTGTGCAAGATTCCAGCCCAGAATTCCCACTTCTCCAGAGAGGCCACACTGCAGGTAGAGGAAGTTATTCAAAGAAAAAAGTGAATAGACAAAAGGCATCCTAGGTCAACTAAACACCCTAAACTGCCTTGCACTGACCACATTGGTTAGGTATAAACTGACTGTAAAAATAACTTGCCCTCCGAAGTGAAATGTAAACATTTTACAAACTGACAGACTAACTTAGGTGTCCACAATCTGGACCTGAATTCCATCCTTATGGCTTGACTCAGTTGCATAAACCTGGGTGTCTGTACATATATGTAAGGTATGATCTTTAGGAGGCTTGGGCCACTATTTTAATACTAGAAATTTGTCTAATCAGCTAAATTGAAGTATTTTACTCTATCTTCCCAGTTTTAGGAAAGACTCTTGAGAAGAGTGTGTGAGTACTGCTTAGACTGACCTTCATCCTATTCTGTTATCTGCCAGCAGTGTCTAAGGATGAGAGACTCAGTTCCTTTAGCTGACACCCTCTCCCTGAAAACACATAAATTTTGTTTCATTAATAGTTACTGCTTAGCACCAGTTCCCAGATGGAACAGAGCTCCACAGAGAGGGTGCCTTTAAAGGGTTATAACATGTAGTAGGTTTGTGGATGTGAATAGTCCACAGATTACAGGGCTGTTTCAACCCTGAATTATTGAGACTGATTTTAGTGATTCTGTTACTTGTTTTACTTATACTGGCTTAATGCCTTTACTTGCTGGGTGTCACTGTCTTAAATACAAGAAGCTCCACAGAAAGACAGAACCTTTTATGAAGGTGTTCCCTGTGTCTGCCCCAGGAGTTTGGTTTTCTTCCTGTCCCTGCGCACTGGTACCTCATCTTCTTCCATAGGTATCTGCTTTTGGCTTTCCCTCTTCCTAAACCTTCTTTGCACCGTGAAGTTACACACATGAGAAGATGGTATAGTATGTTGTTGCAATATCCTGTTCTCTGAATGTTCTGTTGATACTTGGGTAGATGTGAGGGAATCAATCCTGCAAGCTCCAAAGCATCAGGGATGCTTCCACAGAAGCAGAGAGATTTTTGCATGAGTTAGGTAAAATCTGCTTCAAACATCTATCTTACTAGGATGATAGTGTCAGTACCTGGATCTTGGAAATGGTGGTTGTATTACCACATGTTCTTGGGCCATTGTGAGTTCAGGCTTCCTTGATAAAGGCCATCACCATGTCTTCATCATAAGACAAAAAATAATTCCTGCAAAGAGACATTCCCCAGGCTTTTACCTACTGTCAGAGAATATTGAGCTAGATAGATCTTTGTCCTTACACAGCAGGTGCTCTCGTGTTCTGTAGCTAGAAAGTAGTTGCAGTAGTAAACAAGAAATATGTTATTTTATTAAAAACAGAGATTGTTTTTTCAGTACTTTGTTCTTCAGAGAAATGCTTGTTACTTATGCAGCTGAATTACTTGAAGGCATTCTGATAATTTTCAGAATAGTGTATTAAAATACAAATGTTGCTTATTTATAGCCTTTTAGATTTGCCAGTAGTAGATGAATTATGTCTGGATAACTAAGACAAAATGTTGATTAATATCAGAATTTCAAATTGTATCTAAGAATGAACAGTTCTTGAGAATTTAAAATCTAAATGTACCGTCACCTTGACCACTTCCCTGAGCCCTGAGGTCTCCCTTTAAAAACTACTTTTCAGCTTCTTTGTGTCCCTGTCCAGGGAGATAGCAGATTCATAAACTGCAGTAATTGAAACCAGTGCAAATTTCTTGAGTATGACTAATCATTACCATTTCTTACTGAAAATTCCCTTACTCCCAGCCAAGATTTTATTAATTTTAATATGAAAACATCTACACCTATCATTTCTCCCCTGAGGTCTTCCTAGGCTGCTGCAGAAATGGAGTCTGACTTCTATTGCTCTGGCTAGATTTGAAGATGTTAATTCCTTTGGCTAATTGCTTTTTGGATAACCTACAAAACACCAGAGGTCAGATTCTTGGCTTGATAACATTACTTTGCACTGGCTTTCCATCTGGCTGGATGGCACAGCTCCCATCATGGGGAATCCCAGGAGGAGAGTGGTACAAGGTCGGGGTATTCCTGACTTCAGATACCCACATTTTCTCAGCTGCTGCTGTACCTGGCAATAAAAGGCAGCAGCCTTAAAACTGCTCAGACTTAAATGGAGAGTTGAAATGGTCCCAAACAGGATGCTTCTGCCCAGCTAAATCTTTACTCTCAGTTGATTGACCTCAAGTGTGAAGCATCTGGTGACTTAAGAAAGATATGTGATGAATACATTTTCTAAAAAGTTGACCAGGCATTTGCTACCCTGGGAAATAGTTTTTAAGTTCTTGCTAATTTTGTGCAGTCTGAAAAACACACCTTGGCAGTGCAGGTGAATATTACTAGAGTCAAAGAGAACACAGATATGCACACACATGCTGTTTGTGTGTGTGCTCCTGCACACACAATGAACACTTCAAGGTGCCCTTTCTGTCTGTAGCAATTAGGGAAAACCAGAAACCAAACCACTGTAAACTCTGCCTATTAACAATGCTAAAGTACCACCTCTAAAAAACATGTGAATCTGTAACCATAAGGTAGAATTTGTACCATGTCTGTGGCAAGTGATATACAAAATTGTTCAGCTGCATCCAGGAAACTGAGGAGAAGGAAGAGCAGATCTCCAAGTCGTTGCTGACCTGCCTTTCATCCTGCTTGTGTGATGCTATCACATAAACTCTATAGAGTAACATGATATTTGCCTGAAGGTACAGACATATATCTCTAAAAGGTATATCCTGCCCCTTCAGTGCAATAGGCTAATCCTAAAATCAGCTGTTCTGACAATCATCACCTGATGATGCTACATGGAGAGTTTCCCCCATCATACTAGAGTGACCTTGACAAGGAAAGGGGGAATATATGGAGTTCTCCATCCATGTAACCACAAGGTAAATCTTTCTTATTCCACAACAGAGCCCTAGTCCCTGTGCACACAGAGTTTGGTGGAGGAGGGAACACAATCTTCAAAAAGGGTAGTACTACCTGTTGTCTGGTTATGTGGAAAAGAGCAGGTTTGTGGCAAGAGGTAGAGGCAAAGTGTTAATGAGTAGCTCAGGCATTCCCAGAGCAGGTCTGTAGAGCTCCTCTGAGCTTTAACCCAACTCACTGGGTCCAGAAGATTTTGCATCCAGCTGCAGATTGAGGTGGGAATACCCCCATACACTTTGCCTTCAAAATCAAAGCTTTTTTTATTACTCAGACTATTTATAAATTGATAACACTCTTCCTCCACCAATTAAAAAAAAAAAAAAAAGATTTGCCATCTGTTAGTCAACACTCAAAAAAACCAAACCCCAAATCCCAATGCATTTTTTCACTCTTAGAGAAAATGCACTGGGTGCCTGGTCTGGGATTTGTAAGGGAAAGGGCAGTGTGGTTTTACACAAGTGTGCCTAGCTCTCTCAAGCAGCCAAGTTGGTGGTCCCATCATGCAGGAGAAACACACGGCTGCACTTGTGTGACCCCTCCGGTCACAGGCTTGGGCTGATATACTCTAGAGGGAGCTACATCTGTCCTTGCTCTCCGGAATGGAGGTCATCAGCCTGCCAAGCTTTCCAGGAAAGAGGGAGTGGCCGGAGAGTCTTGAGTTACTGAGCATAGACCACCTGGAAAATAGTTTGCAGTGAGCACTTGTCCTACCTCTAGACACTCCACAGTAAGGAGTGAGGGATGCTGACTCGGCTTTGAACCCCCACCTAAACTCACTTTGAAGAAATGGAAGGGCAGGCAAGTAGCATGCATGTTCTGTTATGAAAAAATGACAATAGCATTTCTGCATTTTAGTCTGTAATAGAGGTTGGTTTGGATTACAATATTTGAATCTGGACTTAAAACATGTAGGTGTTTGAGTTTATTTGGGGACAGGGACTGTTTGCAAAGCTTGGACCCTGACCCACGTTCTGACAGAGTACCCTGCAACTTTGATGTGTTTCTAGCTCTGATAGAGAAAAAGGGAAAAAAATAATTTTCTCTCTGCATTAGAGAGAAAGTGTGTTAATAATGCTGCCACTGTTTGATGATTGGGGGAAAAATTCTAGTCTCTTGAAAGCCAAAGTTGGGAAATAACTATCTTTTATTTTAAAAAAACAGGGTCATAAAAATTATAGCTATAAAACACACAGCAGCCTGAACCCTCTATATAAAACCTCTTGTATTTTACGCCTCCTTTTCTATTTCAGGTCTTCATTTGCCTAATTACTACTCAGAGGCTGGCAGAGATTTTCCCTGCAGCGCTCACTCTGCTGACTGCAGAGACCCTACCTGGCACACTGACTTAGTGCGTCAGCATTCTAGGTAGAAATGAATGAAAAATCAATCAGGGCAACTGCAGTGGTAGCATATACAACTCTAACCTACTTTGTCCATGGTTTCGAACATTTCATTGTGTATTTAGGCATCTTTTAAAATGGTAAGTGGATCTGAAATAAAATAGATCTTTCTAGTCAGCCTGATAAATGTTTTGTCATCTTTACTGCTTAGCTCAAGCAAACTTACCACCCTGACTACTAAGTTAACTTGCAGTCTTGATTGAAATGCCAAAACCTACGAGAAGATTGTTTTAATATTGAAAATCTAACACCAGCAGATTGCATCATGCAGTGGATATAGATATATTGATAGCTTTGATTGTTTTAACTGTATTTACAGATCAGATCTAGAGTAGGTCTGGAAAAGCAAGAGTACACTAGAACTGTTTCTGAAACACAGGTATAGTCTTTCAAGGAATTTGGTTTATGGATATTTGTGTGTGTGCTGCTTTTTTTTTTCTTGTTGTATTTCTGCATAGGCAGAGTTAAATATGGATTGCCAGTTTCATTTAATGACAGTCCATGATAAAAAGGTCCAGTCTTCATGCCTAAAAAAATTAGTAGCTGTTGTAACTTTTTCAGCTGAGTGGGTTAAATATTAGTACCCTCCTAAGATCATTGCTGTAAAAAGTTGTGTGCAGTACAACAGTGTAAAGGTTTCAAAAAATTCACAAGCTTCTTCGTGTGTGATATCCTTACAGTGAAGAAGATTCTTTTGACTATAAAGATGAAGAGTCTACTTTTTCTGGTGCTGATTTCTGTCTGCTGGGCTGAGCCTCACCCTGACAACTCAAGTCTGGAGCATGAAAGAATTATTCACATTCAAGGTAAGGAAATACGTGAGAAAATACCAGTATCTTCAGATTGCTGAGGGAAACAAAAGAATATGCTTAATGATCCTTAATTTCTTATTCCACTGCACTGTCTTTTAAATACTATTATTACTGGTGACCAAAGCTTTTCTGGTTCTGTTGCATTATTGTTACTCCTAAGGTAAGTAAAAAAAAAAAAGAAAGTTGCACTGTTTAAGATCACTTAGTCACTTAGTTTGATTTAAGGTAAAGGAAAAAGCATGCACCCTAAAATAATAAGCAACTGCAATGGGTTGAAATACCTTTAGCTTATTGTGGAATATGTTTGATTTCAAGAAGACTGTCATGCACAGTTCTTCACATTACAGATATTTATTGTTGTTTATTATTTTAAAAGGCTCAGCATATCTGATATCATAATTGGGCAATTTAAACCAGAAAAATAAAAAATTAGCTTACCCCGAAAGAAACGTGTCTTTCCTCAAACCTTTAATTCACACTCAGTTATTATACTGGCCTTCTGCATAATCCTGTTTGTTTTGTGTTTGAATCCTAGAGCTTATAGCTGTAGCAGGATTTGAGTCTGCAGTACAATGCAGCTGTTTTTTCAGTCTCAGCTTCAGTCTGTGAGGGTCATCCTGTCTAAAAAAAAGCAGGGGATTTATGCAGTAAAGACAGACAGAACTAACAGGGATTTTCCTGCTTTCATTTACGTGTTTCTTGAGGCTGGCTAAAATTAATCTTGCAAAATTAAGAAATGCAGCATTACTGTTCTCTGCCTCTCTTTAAAATTTGTTTTCTTTCCCTCAACAGCTGGCAAATTGTGTTATCTGAATGTTTGTGAAAATATGAATTACCAAGTTATGTCAGGTTACTAAGAAAGCCTGAACATTTAGAAGTTCACAGGAATGCCACAGAGGTTAAAGGTATCCTGCACCTATTAAAACAGGCACTCGAATTGTCAAGGTCAAATAAGGAATAACAGATAGCTGGTTTCACTCTAAGGAAACTCACAGGATGAAGGTCAAATGAATGTGTTGTATCAAAATGAAGACATCTCACTGTTGTGAGATGATAAACATTCATTCCCCAGGGTAAATTTCAAATTTTACACTAAGGTCTAATAGACATGTATTTTGGCTTTCCTTGTGTAATACACTTTCTATCTCTGAACTTTATTTATCTTTTTGGAAGATTGAATTAGTGGAAATAATGAATAATGAAACCAAATCAAAATTATTTTTTTCCTTAAAGTGTGTATGTTAAACTTGCTTAGTCAGCAGTTTAGTGTAATTTGCAAGTCATACATGTCTATTATTACTAGACCTTCAGTGTGTGTACAGTGCAGTCTGCAAGTGCTAAATAGCTCAAAGCTGATAAAAGTTTCAAGATGGACCATTCTCCCTACCCACAGAAACTCCTCTGAACCTCTAGAATTTATTCCTTCAAGGAAAGATGAATCAAGCTTAAAATTGAGCTCTACCATGAGCTTTGTACATCAGCTGATTCAGGCTTTGAAATACACAGACTACAAATTCAAAAAGAATAAACCTGCCTGGAACCTGGTATTTTTACTATTTTTTTCATTCCTTTCTGCATGGTGGAATCCCATCAGGGTTGGGATTCCATTCTGCCTAATTCTGCATAAACATATATGAAAATCTACACCTGGAAATGAGCTGGGAATCAGGGAAGCCTGTGGAACACATGTGCTATAGCTTCATACAAAAGCTATTTTATATTACATTAAGGAGCATAGCATCCCTCTCCACAGCTGAAAACCAAGAGATGTGTAGCTAAACTCCTGGATTGCATGCTTCAAAATGCCTTGGAATTACAAAAGGTGCAGATAGATGTTGTGCAGTCAAGTACACAGAGCTGAAAGGGATCTCCTGAGGCAATGAACTAAAGTGTCTCCTATTTCTCTTTCTTTACATCATGTAATCTCCTGTAGGCTTAGTTTCATTTTTTAAAAAGCTGGGTTTAAATCTCATTACTCTGAGGTAGATTTGGACCTTATTTCTCTGATATTAAAAACACTCTTCTAATTCTCTGTGTTATTTCACAGCCATTGTGTGGCTTTACACTTCTCCTGGAGTTGTTCCTCAGCTTCACATAATAATTTTTCTTCTTTGATGTTCATTTTAAAACATTAATAAGACAACACCTTGTCCTCACAGCTATCATTTAAGGAAACTTTTTCAAATTCTTCTCTAAGTGGATAATCTCCTGTTACCTGACAATGTTAGTAGTTCATCTCTACACTGGCTCGTGTTTGAATTCATACTTCTTGAGTGCACTTAGCCAGGATTTTACTCCAGATAAGATCTTAGGCTAGCATTAGTATTTTTGTTTTCCAGGTAACAATGCTTTGGTTTTCAGATTTTGTATCAAATTTGTACTCTTCCCAGCCATGCTGCAGTGCTGATCCATAGTCTGTTGTGACAGACTATATTTAGCAGTCATTCTCCCTCATTATCACTTACAATTAACAAGTGCAAGGTTTTTATCAATAATTCTTCATACTAGGCCTAAAAAAATTGATTATGCATTCAATATTAAATATTATCATACTTTCCCCACTCTTCTTTCTTCGAATGTTCTAAATATCCATTCTCCTCTCTTCAGTGATGCTTAATGTGCCAAGTGAAAATGTTATTAGTTCAATAGTCACACTTATTTTATAAGGTAAATTAGTGGAAAATTTAAAGAGTTTCAAAAATCACACTGGAAAAAGTTCACTGACCTTTTTCTAGGCTACTCATTTAAGTTTCAGCCCAAGCAATTGCAATCTCCTCTGTATCTAGTTCTTGGGCCCTTATCAAAGTTTGTACCAAAAGACCTATTTCCTCCATCCTGTCTCATTTCTTATATTTCCCATGTCACTCATTTTCCTGAGCTCCAAGCAATTGATACATCATATTTCCCTGTCATTATGCATTTATTTTTATTATATAGTTGATATCAAATTAGTCTGACACCTTTGGTAATTATCCACTGCATTTTATCCCTCTTTCTAGTGGCTATTTCTGTTCTTCAACAATTTTTCTTTAAAAATTGTTCTAAGGTTCTGTTTGCTGTTGGGGCCAGACTACTCAGCCTGCTAATGGTTACATTATTTTCCTTATATATATTTGTTATTTTGCTGTTGTCCAGAAACACATGTTACCATTCTTAAAGTGATAGATAAGCTAATATCTCTGCCATCAGGTTTGCAATACGAAGTGTCAGTAGTAACATCAGTACTCCAGGCTGTGAGGTTTTCTACCCTTTTCTTTGAACAGGCTGTGTTTTCTAAGTTCAACTTTCATCTTTATGTTTTCATTTCATATCAATGCACTTGGGTACTTTAAACAACACCATACTTCCAGACCATCAAACCCAACATTATTAAAAAGAGAGGATTTGTTAATATAACACTTGGGTCATTTCTCTATTGTCTTCCACCTTTATCTAGGTAGTAACTCCATACTAAAAAATGAACCTGTACCTGTTTAAAATACTTTTTTTTCACTGCTACAATAAGATCTTTTGTAGTCCTTCCTGACATGTTTTTGATCCACTCTCTGTTTTATCCTCACTATAATTTCTTACTAACGTACATTCTCACTAATGTACAGTGCCACCTCATCACCTTTATCTTTCATTTGACAGCCAGCAGCCAGCTATTAATACTGTATTATGGTCTGACAACTATTTCAGCATGCTTCTGACTCCCTTAACAACTCTGTCAAGAACCAGAAGATCTTGTTACCCTACTTTGCTGCCCCTCCATTAGTGTAAAAAGTCCTGCCATCTCTCTCAGACTCAGCATTTGCTAACCAGAATGAACAGTATATCATAAATTGTGTTTTTTTCTGATTATACTGACAGGTCATTGCTTTTATGAATGCAGAGCTCTGTCTTTCAAATGCCCACTCTTGAAACTGGATTTCTTTAGCTTTGCTAAACATTGCAATAGAAATAGATGTGCTCTCTGTTAAATCTTCCAGTTTTTCTTAGAAATGAGTTGCTGGCTTCTCTCTTCCTGCTGTCCATGTCAGCTCTATTTCCTGGTTCTCCCCTTGTTGGTTAATACAATGAAACTGCACCTCAGTCCAATTTCTCATCTGCTAGAGACTTTTACCTCCCTACCTTTACCAGCTTTCCTTTCTGCTTCTTTCCTCTTGCCCACTTCTTTTGCTTATTTTTTTTCTTCTTTGGTTTTATTCCAATATCTATGAACAAAATTTATAAAATATTTAAAGCTGCATTTTATTTTATTTTTTTTTATTTCCTTTCCTGAAGCCTGTGGTGGATTTCATGGTTTTGGGCAGGCTGCTCTATTATCCCAGAACACTTGACCATATCACCTTCCTCTGTGGTAGTTTGTCTGCATACAAAAGTCATTCCAGTTTGACTATTGCTGATAAAAGCAAATGAGAGAACTATATTTAAATAAGATCTGTTGCTCCTCTTATCCCCCCACCCCAGTAAATCGTGTGTGCCTACCAGTTTCACTCTTTAGAAAAAATCATAATCCTAAATGAAATCAATTACCTGGTGAATGTGAAAATGGGACAAAAGTATAGCCTAGCTACATAAGTGTCCACAACAAGAAAACAATACTACTCTAAGCATATCAATGTAATTAAAGACTCATCTTTTTCTCTGAAGTAAAAATCTGCAAAGTACTTTGTGACCCAAGAGAGAGGAAGATAATTCTTTTTGGTGCTCAGCTTTGTATATCTCTCTAATCTATTCATAGGGTTAGTTGCTGACCAATTATTCAAAGAGGCAAAGTACACTTCAGAGATAAGAGCATTCTTCTATGTGTAGCTGCTCTGCAAAATAAATGAAGTTGACTAAGCCATTACAGTAATTGCTAAGTTAATTACTTAAGGGTGGCAGGAGCCTTTAACATATGCCTCCAGTTTGATCAGATTTTTAACATACAAGAAAGGCCAGTGAAGAAAATGTAGTTTGTTTTGTGAAGGATCAACCTTAACTTTTTAGCTTTCCTTAAATATGAATGAATTTATATTATGCAGCGTTTCTTTACATTTCAGATACAAAAATACCCATTTGTCTATTAAGATCTCTGTAGATTTATTTATACATGCCAAGAAATGTCTACATAGAATGCGCAGAAAACTTTCTAACATTACCCGATTGAAAAAAATAAAAAATCAATTAATAACAAAAGCAGAAGAAATATTTTTCCAACTTATTCTGTATGATAATGAGTTTTATTTTTAGACCACATCCTTTTGTTCAAAACAAGCCAGAACCAACAGAAAGAAGCTGCATAGACTTGCTGAACTAGACAAAAACATAAAAAAGATTAGGTGCAGTACTGATTTGACCTCATATACTAATTCTTGTCTTCCCAGGTTTCATGCTTTTCCACTTTCCTTTTGACTTTCTTCCTTTCGTCCACCTTTCTGCATTTTCCCTTTTTCAGTGATGTTACCCATTATTTCGTTCCATTTTCTTGCATTTATCTTTTCTGCTTAAAATTTCTTACTGGTTTTGTTGCCATTCAGGACACTTTAGATTATTTCATGATCCATTTTGCAGTGTCTTCTTATAATTGAGATGCTTCTTTTACATCAACACAACTTACTTTCCTCTTCTATTACATGTTGCAACAGCATGTAATAGGAATGTCAGAAATGTGAGCAAAGAGCAACCTTGTCTCCTGTCAGCATATTATTTTCTTCAAAGGCAATCAGAACTGCATGTTTTGGAATAGACCTTAAATGATAGGTACCAGTATATTTAGGCTGTAAAAAAAAAAAATATTACAGAAGCAAGAGGTTTTGCATTAAACATAAATTTAAATTACTAAATTATCTTTACTTGCTCCATCAGTCTAATTCCACATATGTAGCATTTAAAGGTAATTAAAGAACTGGAAAAGCTCCTCGGTGGTTCTGTGTGATATTTCAGTTTTGTTAAACAGTCTCAATACCACCCATGAATATTTCCTTCTGTGCAGATGTGCACAGACATTGTCATTATTTCTTTTCTATTCTGCTCCATGAGGCCTGATCTTCATGCAGTTTCTTTATACTGAAGTAAACACATACTTAAATTTATTTAAGGCAAAGGGTGGCAATGTTTTAGAAGAATTGTTTGTTATTTCCGTGATGGTTTTAAGTGCTGTTAGGTGTCCTAGAAACTTAAACTTGAGTTAATATGGCCCCTTTAACAATCTCCCACAACACATTACTCAGGTTGAGTAGATGAGATCAGCTGAAAAAGGTTTTACCTCAATTTTGTCATTTCTGTGTTGGAGAGACAGATTTCTTCTCTGCCATTTGTAAAATGGGTATTTTTAGCTGTACTATTATTTGGAACTATGTACCTGAACCTTTTAACCGAGATTTATCTAGCATCTCTCTTGATCAGTTGTACATCAAAACTTAAAAGTAATGTGTAGAGAGTATTTTTTCCTGTCAGTTCAGAGGCAGCAACATGGGAGTTTGATGCTTGTGTTTTCTTTCTCGTGGCATAAACAAAATCACATTAATACTTGGGCCAAATAAGAACATCTTTTCCTAGTCCTACAGCTGATATACAAAACTTTTTACATTTTTTTTCCAAAAGCAAAATTAAAACGTAGTTAGTTAAAACATAAAAAAACTCTAATAGGAAAAGTGTGTGGAAAAAAGTGTGTGCATAATTCTTCCTTATGTTTTTTCTTCAGATTCTCTGAGTAATATATACATATATGTGTATATCAGTAATGCACTTCCGTACATATTCTAGCAAGTGGGAATTATTGTTAGCAAATACATTATTTTTGAGTTTTAAATAAGCATGGTGGGATACCAAAGCATGCCACTGCTATAGGAAGAGAGGCTATTTTAGCATGAGAGTTATGCTCAAGCCCCTGGTAACACTACAGGGAAGCAAGAAACAGCTCTGTGTTTATTTAAAGTAGGATGACACATGGTGTTTTGAACCTAATGGCTTCCTAACAATGTGGAACATTTAGGCAATACACAAGTTTATTTGACTGAACACATCTATAATGTGATCCTTGACTTATTAATTTTCCCTCTAAAAATGCACTTTTTTTTCCACTGTTGCTCTGTAGTCCATTAAAATGGGAGAATAATCAAGTTTTGTTGCCAGGACAGTTCTGATGGATAAAGTGGATAAAGCTGTTTGCCAAGGATTGTGGTGTGACTCATCTTTTCTGCCCCACACTATGTTCCTAGCCTTCCAAACCTGGCTTGCCATTATTCTTGAGTGCAGAAGCCAGTGAAGAGAGAGAAAAAAAAGTAAAAAGCAAAAACCAACCAACCAAACAAGCAAACAAAACCAACCAAATTAAAAAAAATGACACTAACAAAAGCAACTAAAACCACAGCAGTAAAATTTGGAGTTAAACTAATAAACCAACAGGTGAGACTGAACTGAGAGCTCTCTCAGTATGAGAGCAAGTCCACTTACCTCCCTTGAAATGGGAGTCACACTGAAGTCAGGGTTGGATGTGTGGACAACCAGAACAGCTGTGCTAATTGCATAGCATTCAGATAAGGGAGAAATAGAGGTGGAGAATAAAAGAGAGGCAGATAGCCTGCTGCTGCTGCCTGTGCCTTATCACTTCTAAGGTAGCAAGATGCCCTTTCACGTGCAGCATATACCTGCTTGATTTGGCACCACTGAGGTACAGCAAAGCCAACCTGAATATCAAGTTTCCAAGTGAATTTTCATTTGTGGCAGGCAGTATTTCCCTACAGCTTGGAGAAGCAGCTCCCACAGTTGTGTGTTGTCCTGCACAGCTGGACAGCTTCTGCAACTTGGACAAACTAAATTTTAGCTAGTTTAGCTGTTTTTTGCATTATGTTTCCTTTGTCATCCATTTAATTTCACCAAGAGGATTAACAAAAGGCCACAGCCTGTCAGAATTGATAGTAGGGAAACAGGAGTGGAAAAAATATGTCAAATTAGTCACCAGTGATGCCTGGTTCTGTACTAACAGCTAAGCTGCTGCCTGTCTTACCAGGCAAAATATGCCTGGAAGGGTGAAAACCCCACCTAGCAAACCTTTCTCATCCCATTTCTGACCTTGGAGCTGAGACCAGAGCCAATAACCAGGCTGTTGCCATCTCTGTTCCCAACAGAAGGAGCAGATGGAGATTGCCCAGCACATTCCCCACCGTTAGTCCACTGTCTGAGGCTCTCGAGTGGCCATGCACATGGTCTGTCTTGTCTCCAGCAATGACCCAAACTGCCCTTGTTGCAGACACGTTTAGTGAGGGATTATCTGGGGTTTGCAGCGTTCAGAGTTGTTTGACCATTCACCTTACAAATTCTCTGATGGTACTTCTGAAGAAAGTAGTTCTGAGGAGAAAGAAGTATTTTCTTCTTCAAATAACATGCTGGATTCTGTGATAACACTCGCCTGTCCCATCTTTTTCCTTCTTGCACTCATCTTTTAGGTACTCCTGCCATTTAGATACAAAGATAATTTTATTAAGAAGGAGCAGCCTTGTCAGAAACCTCATGAGGAAAGGGAGCCATTCTGACAAGCCTTTAAAAGAGTGTTTTACCCACCTTTCATGATCAGATCACCATTTCACAACAGATCATTGCTCATTGTATTAAGGTAACCCAGGAAGCACGATTAATTCCTCATTTAAACTGACTTTCACAGCAGTAAGCTAGAATGCTGCATCCAGAGTGCTAAGCATATTGTAAATTAAAGGATTCTGTTTTGCTTTGTGTTTGGGCATTTTTAGGGGGTTTTTTTAACCATTCTTTGTCAAATCCAGAAAGACCATTCATTTTGCCGTGCTCCCAAAAATAATGCACTTAGGTGAATCTGGCCCTGGTTCACACTGGCTGCTGGTTAATAAAGTCCTCTTGTCCTCTTGCCAAACCCCTGTCATCTCATTTTTAATCCCAGATCCCTACTGCCTTCATGTGTTCTGCCTGTCTTCTAGCCCAATGATAAACTATGCAGCATCCCCTAATCTGACATCTCCTTTTCCTCAAAAGCCAGAGATTCTTCTTTCCTCCTTGTTTAGGTCTGTGAGCAGCAGCAGTGTAATTTTCTGCCCCACTCTTGTGCTAGAGAGAAGGGCACATCATCTCTGTCTGTAAAAAATAATTGGTTTTTAGAAAACTTGAGGGTAGAGGCATATTTCAAGTGTTGCATCTCTCTTTGATCCTCCAGGGATGCAGAATATGTAACAGGCTAGAAAAAAAAATGCTTTTCTTTCCTTTCCCAGGTTGCTATCCCTTCTGTTCTTTACCCTTACTGAGATATAAAGTCAGGTAACAGCTGCTGCAAAGGGCCAGGGGAGGTGGGAAGCAGCCAGGAGAGAGGTACCCCACTGTGTTAGGATACTAATGCTGGAGTCAGAGGTGACAGTGCTCTGGGCAAGTCTCCAGGCCTTGCTGGCACAGGCTAGTTATTGTTAGAAAGAAAGAGCATTATCAGACTCTCCCTCCTGCCCTGGTCCTTTCTGCTAATATTTGTTAACTTGATTATTTCGGTATTGAAGACTCAACATAGTTGAGCTCTGATTCAGATTTTTTTTGGTAATAACCAGCCCAAAGCATAACATTTCTCCTCCCAAGGTGGAGAGAAGTCTGTGGAACGTCTTTGTCCCTGAAGGAAGCAAGGAATTTTGCAGACAAACAATCCTGGCTGCCTTCACTTTCTTCCTTCTCCTCGTCCTGTGGAAACAGTGTTAGCAACACTTTCTATGGTGCCTTGCCTTAGATCACCCCTCTCCTTGGATGCTCTCCTCTGAAAGGGGTAGATGGGTTATTGGAGCAGCCCTGAGCCTCTGATTACCTGTGGGAAGAAGAGCAGCAAAAAAGAAAACCAGTGGTATCGGGCTGCAAGTGATCTGCCCTGCAGTAATGATTTTTCATTAGGTAGGGAGGTCTCTCATCCTGGTAAAACAACTTGCAGCACTCAAGCTTGGTCATTCTTGAGGAGGCTGGTACCCTGGAAATGCTCTTTACACAGCATCTCCTGATGAAGAACTACACATTTGGGCTACCTGTTTTTCTTAAGCAGATGCATATTTGCACTTGGTGAGCTTGTCTTTGCAATTACCACACCTGAATGTGTTCACCGTCATAAAATGCTGCAGACCCCTGATACAGCCAGCTTGGGCAGGTAGTGAAGTCAAGCTGGAACTGCAGTTGAGGTGAATAAATCATTTAGCTGGCAGACCTGTCAACATGACTCAGAAGCCTAGGACTGTCTGAAGACATTTATGAGCTACAGCTCCTAACGTCTCCCTCCACCCACTGTGGCTGTGGACACGCCACAGGTTTTTGCAGAGCACTGAACAGACAGCTGGAAGGTGGAATACTCCTTGGTGGACTCATCACTGAAACCTCATCTGTCAGCCTGTCTCCGTTGCAGTCTGTCCCTCCTTCAGTCATCCACACCTCTCTCTGGCTGATGACATTTTTGCAAGCATTTTGTCGTATCAATCCAGATTTATCTCCATGGACGCCAGGAGAAAATTACTGCTGGCCTTCATAGGGTCAGCCCCACAGCAGCCTCCACGATTGGGAACTTGGGTTTTGCTGAAGTTATGGAGAGCCAGATGAGGCTTAGAGTCAGGAATCACATTTCTAGGTGGTTACATTGACTTGCTGAACACACAAAGGGAATTACAAAGACTTTCTCCACAATCTGTTATGTAGAGTGAGGTCGGTAATTCTCTCCCAGCGAGCAGAGCACTGGTAATTCATTGCTAGTTTTGGTCAGTGTCTCCGTGATAGAGAGCAGCAATATCTACGGAAGCACTGAGCTTGCTAAACCAATTTTGCAGACTGCGCATGAGAGGAGAGGCAAGAGGAACCGAAAGAAGGAAATATTCTCACTTTTGGATACATCTGTTGACTGCCAGCATGAAATCTGTGCTTTCCAAGGTTTTCCCAAGGCAGCACAGCCTGTCAAAAAAGCCCCAGAGACTTAAGGTTGGAAGCGAGCACCTGCTCAGGCTGGCTGTCCTAGACATAATGATTTAGTAGAGCAACATCAGCTGTAGTGACCTACTGGAGAGAAAAGAGAGCAGGGAGTCTGGGGTGAGGCTGAGGAGTAGAGGAGCCAGCCAGTTAAATACAGGTTCGTGTGAAAAGTGAGATCAAAATATCAACGATAAAACAATGGCATTTGAAGGTAATTTGGACTTCCTTACTTTGGTGGAAGTATGTTAGAAGAGGAACTCAAACTGAAAAATTAGAATAAAATACAAATAGAAAATGAGACATTTTAGAATTATACTGACACTTTTTATGTCAATATAAATAGTCCTATTTGATACACTAATGGTTTTTCTGTTTTGTGAATGTGATTCACCACATCCCAGGTCGTGAGGGTCTTTGTATGCTGCTGCTTGAATAAGCTGAGTCCAGACATAAAAATCGACTTATGAAAAAAAAAAATGCAGCGTTGATTGACAACTCTTGAGCAACACACAGGGAAATAAAATTTGTGTGGAGCCTGTTATGGATGATGGCATTCATCCACCAGCTATACAACTGTAAATACATTTATACAACTCTGTCTTCATGACTGTGGAGTATATATGATGGCTTCTGCCTATATGGGAAAGCAGTGCTGCAAACCAGTTTGCCCATCTGCCTGTTTGGGGGTGTACACATGCAGACATAATTGCAGCTAAGTAAATAATTATTTGTAACTGGTTTATACACCTTAGTACTGCATGGGTACAAAATGATTGCAGGGAAACGATCCTGAAGACTTAGTCTATAATTTAGCTGATGGTTGTTATGGCATTGATCATATCTATTCTGTAAAATATAGATTGCAGACTAATCCTTGTTTTTGTTTTTCTCCTTGAATCCCAGCAGAAAATGGACCCCGTCTACTTGTGGTAGCAGAGCAAGCTAAAATCTTCTCACACCGGGGTGGCAATGTCACACTGCCATGTAAATTTTACCATGAACACACATCAACAGCTGGCTCAGGAACCCACAAAATCCGGGTCAAGTGGACCAAACTCACCTCAGATTACCTCAAAGAAGTGGACGTCTTTGTTGCGATGGGACACCACAGAAAGAGCTACGGGAACTACCAGGGCAGAGTGTTTCTGAGGGAAAGCAGTGAAAACGATGCCTCTCTTATAATCACAAATATAATACTGGAGGATTACGGGAGATATAAGTGTGAGGTGATTGAAGGATTAGAGGATGATACAGCAGTGGTAGCTCTGAATTTGGAAGGTAGGTAACACCTGAATTACACTTAAATTCAGATTTGCGCTGTGTTAATGAATGTCTGCTTTTTCCTCCCGATACTGCTGATATTGTATTGTCAGTGATAACAGCAAGCTGAGAAGTGGGATTCATTGTGCTCTGGGGATCTTGGCCTGAGAGCCCATGACAACAATCATAAATTAGAAGAACATTAGGACTTCTATAACTTATGCTAGCCTATGGCATATTCAGCTCCCAGTGAGACCCGGTGTGAAGGGAGCCAAAAAAGAGTGACCAAACATAGTATGAAGAACTCCATATGTTTTTAATTTGCTCCTATCACTTTACAGAAGTCATTGCATGTTTTTTACAGTAGACTTAGGCAAAATTATATTAAATATTCCCCTAATAGCCATTTTAGAGAACTTTGGGACATTTTAGATTATTGAGCAAATACAAACCTTCTGACAAAAAGCTAAAAATGTTAAAGTAGTTTTCCAGAGACAATAGTTTTGGATTTTTTCCAGCTGTATAATTACATAAAATAGATCTCTATATTGGCTGCCAAGAAAACTCCTACATGTAGTCTGTAGTCATTTCCCTCAGGAATATTCTTGAACACAGTAGAGTACAAAGCATTAAAAAATTAGTGAAACAGGTTTAAAGAGGACCCAAAAATTCAACTGCCCTTTGCTCTTATGAAATTCAGATAAATTTTAAGAGATTCAATGCTTGTAAACCAGCATTTGACCTTTTCCTCCAAGGCACTGGACTCAGCGGTAAACTGAAAGTTGCATGAAGATGTTTCCTTCACCCTTACCAGCAAGTGTATGACAGAGAGAACTTTATAGAAGCCATGTTATCTGTGGAAAGTGGTTAGGAAGAAAATGGAAAGAAAGGAGGAGAGGAGAGGAGAGGAGAGGAGAGGAGAGGAGAGGAGAGGAGAGGAGAGGAGAGGAGAGGAGAGGAGAGGAGAGGAGAGGAGAGGAGAGGAGAGGAGAGGAGAGGAGAGGAGAGGAGAGGAGAGGAGAGGAGAGGAGAGGAGAGGAGAGGAGAGGAGAGGAGAGGAGAGGAGAGGAGAGGAGAGGAGAGGAGAGGAGAGGAGAGGAGAGGAGAGGAGAGGAGAGGAGAGGAGAGGAGAAAACCACTCACAGGATGATGGTTTTGTTTTTTTTTTACAGGTGTGGCTCTCACACCTGTAAACAGATTAAATATATGGCTCTCTGATTGAGGGTTATTGTACATTATGATAGTTATAAAGCTATCCTGCACAATAAGACAAGCTTAGTGGTTTTTGGAACCAAATAGATGTCATGTGCCTAGCTTACTTCTTTACATCTATTTTTCCATTCCTGGTAGGAGGCTACTGAAACCTTCCATTTCTGCATGCAGAAAGGCACAGTTACCATGCCACCAGGACTGTTGATTTAGGTTGTTTCACCACTGAAAGTGCATCTTTGATAAGAATGCACACTGGTGTTTTCATACTTAGGACATAAAGGAAATTGGACATATGAATGTCCAGTTTAAGTTGTTTAAAACAGTTTTGAGCTGCTTGTTGCAGCTGCTATCATTGAGACAAGTCACTGCCAAGGCTGCAGGTATGGGCCCTGTGGTCAGAGACACATCACAAGGTGGGCAGTCCCAGGATACAAGGGTGATCCACCTCACAGGGTGGTTTCCTGACAATAAGGATGTAAATAAAAATGTAGTAAGTGCAACTATTTACTGCACATGAGGAATAGCAAGTGCCACGTAATCCAGGTCAGAAACATGCAGCATCTGTTTAGCTGCATCTGAGCCCAGCATGTCTCATCTCCTTTCACACTCTTGTGCAGACGGTCCTGGAGCCCACCCCTGGGTTGTGAGGATGCTCAATAATGTGATAATATTCTTCTGACAGTCTCCTTACATCCTAAGTACATATCTCTATTAGACTTTGAGATAGTCCAAATAAATAAATATATATCTTGTTGCCCATCAGATACTGGGATTTTCCTGCATTTTACAGCATTATGGTATTTTTACCAGTGTAAAAGCCTCAGAGCCAGTGTAAAATCTTTAAAGCATTCATCACACCACACATCTGGACTAGATATTTTTCTGGTGCCACTTAGCATTGTGCCTATGAGCAAAAGGTCATTAGCTTTCTGCTATTACAAGTGAGGAGGTTCCAGCACAGATGCTTGCTGCTGTGCCAGGAGTGCTTGGGGAAGGGGAGATGCTGATGGCTGTAGTGACAGATCAGGAAGTTCTGCCTGAACCTTGGTACAAATACTTGTGCACATGCAGAGATCTGCATTTGAAAGGCAGTATTTTATTGATACAAGAGTAAGAAAGCAATGAGAAAGCTTTTCATTACTGCATACAGTAACACAATTGAAAAAAGGAGATTTTATACCTTTTTACTGTGACAATTTTGTGATATAGCACCCACCCATTGGATACAAAGCCTGCCTCCAACCTCCTGATACACACTGTCCTCTCTAGCTTACTGCTATTACTCTAAACAGTGTCTCCCTTTGAAGTATGCCAACTCCAGCTGTGTACAACAGCACCATTCCTTCCCATGTTCCCCCACCTCCAAAATAAGGAAAATCATAAGGATATGAGGAATTATATTTCTTCAACCAAGTATATTCCAATCTCTACTGAAAGGAAAGTTTATATATTTTAACTAGGCTCTGGATAACATAAAGGACAAGGTCTTTTTAATGATTTTTGTCAAGCATGGGACAGGTGTCAATGGTGGAGTGATGTTTCCTAGTCAGACAGGAAAATTTAATTTGTGAAACTTCATGGTAAAACATAACCTTTCAAGAAGTGAGATAAGACTAGCAAGTGTGTCAGTGTCAGTTCTGCTTATGGCAACTAAATTAAATAATTCTGGGTCTAAGTTTCACTGAAGTTTCTTTCTAAAATAATCATGTTTAAAAATTCATTTATATTTACAGTGGACATATAGAGCTGATGGAATATATTCCTCTGTTTCCAAGCCCTTGTGCTTATTTTTTTTTTAATCTCAGCTGCAGCTTTATGCAGTGCTAGCTTTAATTGCTCTTTCATGTATTTGAGTAATGCAGAACAGATCAAGGGGAAAAAAAAAAACCAACCTTTGAACAAAAATAAAAAATATATCAGCCCATCCTAACACTCTACATCTGTTATAAATAATAAGGTTAATCTCACAGTGGGAAGGATTTGCACCAGTAGCCTGGTGTCCTAAGATGGTGGCCCTAAGGATGTTAATTGGCAGCAAGACAAAACCATTTATACCCAGGAATGCCCGCTAGCACTGCGACACAGCTGATGGCTCCAATGCGAGCTCACTCTACAAACAGTATAGCTTTGGCTGGTTGGAAGTATGTTAATACATCAATATGAAAATAGTTGACCTCTACCTCAATGGACCTTTTTTCTTCTCCAAACGTGGTACTGTTTTATTCTTTTTAGACTTAAAGGCCTCCTGAGATTGTCATTAAATAAACTTTTCATGGTAATTGGGTACTGTTAGCTTTGAAAAAACAGTGGCATTAGGTTCAGTCTGTTTGTTACATACCTTACATGGTTTTGGTATCTTTTCTTCACTACTATTTAATGCAGAACCACACCATTCCCCCCCTATACTAGTGAGACAGTACTGTCTAGCAGCTAAAGCTCAGGACTAGATACTCATGTCAGTGTTTTGCAACCACCAGTTTTAAGAACTATTAAATCACATCATGGTTATCATCCTTTTTGTACAAGGACTGGTCTAAGGACCGGAGAGTTGGGCTAGGCACAATGGCTGCAAGAAATGTCAAGTTCTGCAGAGAGTTGGCCTTGTCACCAAAGCCATTTTCTCACTCTTACTGTCCTCCTGCACATAAAACATGGATCATGAGTTTTATGTCCTTTGTCAAATGTTCTGAGAGCCAAAACGTTAGCAAATTAAAAGGTCTCCTATGGCAGGTAGATATTGCTGCCCAAGTCATAATCAAAGAAAAAATCCTCAGCTTACATTAAATTTTCCTTATATTGGTGTTTTACTGTTCTACGCTAAATTTTCTTTATGTTAGTGCTTGACTATTTTCCTTTCTTATGAATACTAGGCACTGTAATGAATCTCAGTACAGCAGGTTTGTGTGCTTCGGCTTCCCAGGCATGCAAAGACTCCAGCACTAGCCCTCAGTTATACTGCTCAGGCACAGATTTTGTGAACAGTTCCTTTGTGAGATTTATGGGCCAAGTGACAAAGAAAGTGGAATAAGGCTAAACTTCCAAAGACAGATTTTTACTCTATAAGGAATTTTTTTAATAGTTTCTGTCTTCAGGAGAGGTGATAACTAAACACAGTAGTTTTGCAATGCAGGCTATAAAATTATTACTTTGGATGTTCAGCAGTACCAGAAATATGCAGATCTAGATAAAGCCATTAAAAATTTCTGTAGAAAGCTGCTTCTAGATAGAACATAACTCTTTGGGTGGCTTCACATGAACCAAAAAGCCCATCAGGCTTTATGATCTTGCTTGGAGGTATGTTAGCCTTCATGTCTGAGATACAGACTTAAAAAAAGAACAGGCATCTCTTTAAGAAACGGACTTATAGTTCAAAATAGATCAAACAAATTGATGGGCCACATATGAATTAATTCTTGCAAATTGTCACAGCAAGCATTTTCTAATCTAGTCATTTGCTCTTAAGTTGGATATAAGCAATGGGGAATTCATACTTGAAACCAACATGAAACCGATTCCATACTATTAACAGCAGGAGAAATCTGACTTAGTCCAATAATGTATGTGATATTGGTTTCTTCTCTGTATTGGTGTTACATTCATACATAAAAAGCTATCTTAAATATCCTTTGCGTGATAATCGGTTGTTCTCTCTGATATAAAACTGATTTTATAGGACACACAATCCATAGGCACCTAGAAGACATGAAAAAGTCTTGTGAAATGACAACAGGAGTTTGTCAAGAGTAAGTCATAACAGACCAATGTCACTCCTTCTTTCACAGGGTGACAGGTCTTTGCAGACACAGCTGTGTTTGCGAGTGCTATGAGAAATGGTACTTGAAAGATGCAGGTGTACTAAAAAGTTCAAAATAAAGCAGCAAAAAATTATCTGGAAATTATGACCTGAAAGGAAAATGCTAAAAGAATTAGAAATAATTAGCCTAAAGAGAGCAAAGAAAGACAACAGTCTCCAAATTTTAATAGAGGCTGTAGAAAAATAAGGAATAATCTTCCCCCAGGCCAAGCAAGTCTAGTTCCTATGCCTGTCTTTGTCAGAAAGAAGCAACCCCACTGGCAGATTGGTTATGGGATGCTGCGGGCTGAAGGGCCAACATCTCAATCTTCAGTTTCATTTTCAAGGAGGTTAATTCCTGCTGACAGCTATTGGCCCACCCATGGAGTCTGTGCTGAATGCTCAGATAACTGACAGTCCTGACGGGCAGAGAAAAGGAGATGGATTGTCAAGGAAAATGAGGAACTTGCCACTTTTCACTGAATTTTAGAAATCCAGCATGGAAAATGTTGCCATTAAGTGTATGAACCTGCCAGTATAAAACTGTACCCTACAGTATAGTATATAGCAAACTCTACTGTTAGCTGGTGTTTACACTGGCTACAAAAAAACTTACTTTTCTGTTTGGGCTAGAACTCAAGGAAGTCCATTTCTTTACTCTGGCTGTGAAAGGAACTTTTTCCCATATGAGTCAACATAAATTTGTGTTATTTTGTTCTATGTGTAAATACTTTTAAAACTGCTAATTGTATATGGAACTGGCTTAATTGACACCCATAAACTGTTACAGGAGTTGAGCTTTCTAAGGTTATTTCCTCACCTTGTTGTCTTGGGTAATGGTTACAGATCCTTGCACCAACAATGTGGCTGTAGTGAATGGGTAATTGCAAAGCACTTGCATTGAATTTTAGGGACTACCTGCATATAAAACTCTGAAATACAAATAGCTTACAAAAGACACTCAAATATAATCTCTTTTGCATTACCTAAAAACCACAGTAGCAGAAGCTGAGTTGTACGTTTGCGGACTTTGATGTAAGGCATTCATGGAAATACAAGTGTGCATACGGGGAGGATATGTTGTACATCTGGTTCTTATGTTCAGATTTGGTAGAAATCCTAATTTGCATTGTCAGAGTCATTTTCAGGACTGCAATTGTGTTGTACAGCAAGCCTCACCTGGCCCTCCTCTTTCAATCACAGCTTTATTCTTCACTGAGTTGATGTGTCTTGAGTTCTTCCTCTCTCTCTTGGAGGAAAGGAGGTCCTTTCCTGGGGGTAGGACCTGTTCCAGAGAACCTTGTGTTTGGGAGAGGAGCCACACTGTGAAGTCTATACTGTAAATTAATATTCCTCATTAAGGCTCCACAAGTGTCTCAGCTGCTTCCTTCGGGTAAGGAGTCGAAACACTAAGGTGAAGTTAAGGCTCCTCAACTCAGTCTTCCTACAAAATAATCAGATTTAACTATCTGAGGCTGGAAGTTTTTTCTCTTCCTCCATTTCCTAAGCTGAATTTGTTAACAAGTGAGTGTTTTGTCTAGTGGAGCTGGAGTGTTTCAGTCAGGAGTTGAGATTTAGTTTGTAGTTTAGGAACAGTAAGAAGCCCCAGGACAGCTTTTGTCCATTCAAGAACAGATGGTCTGGATTATCTTTTGACGGGTTATAAGATCCAAGACCAAAGAAGATGCTTTGCAATTAACTGGAGTTCAGCACTGCTAAATTGTAACAAAAGGAAGATGAATAGTAAGGTCTAGCTATGAATTTCACTGTTAGGTTTGATAGGGAAATGAAGAAGAAGAAAATTATATTAACAAAGATGCAAGATAATGCAAAGCTGCACAAAACACATACCCTGTCAATTTTGCTCTACAGAATCACCAATGGCCACCCCCATCTGCAGGATGGAATTAATGCTAATCAGTTGCAGGCTTGTACTGCAGATGAACTCAAACAAAAAACAGCTTCTATGCAGTCTACTCCAGTATAGCCCAAAGCTAATATTACAGTTTTGTGCATATTTATGTTATTAAAACGTTATGTCTCAAACTGTCAAACTCAAGTAGATTTGTAACAAATTCACATTCATATTTAATCCCTTTTAAAAAGTGATTTCAGAAACCCTAAGGAATCCAATCTGTTTGAATAGTTTCCAATTAATTGTTGCCCAGTTCTTACAAGTAAGTAAGTTTAGATCTTGGTTAAAAAATACCCACTTCTGATTATTTTAGGGTTTTTTTTTTACATGTACATGCAAATCAGACATATGTAGTGGACAAGGATTTGGTTGCCTGTGGAAGTGTAGTTGTGGAAAAATAAGTATTGGATTTCTAATAAAGTAATAAAGCTTGGACTTCTATGACATTTGTTACATTTTTATTATAGCCAGTGACATTTCTACCCATTAGCACTGAGAGAAAAGGAATAATTTTTTAAAAATAGGTGAGGAGGAGGAAAGAAAAACACAGATTCAGAAAAACATCTACAGCTTCTTGTTTATGAAGTTACAGTTAACAGCACATGTTGTGTTATATTTCATTCATGCTTTATAGTTCAGAACAACTAATGACTGAAAAGCCTTTTAACAAAGGATTTACAAAAGGAAAGAACCTCAGCAGTCTCTCCAGTTAATTGCTGAAGGACAGCAAAATGTTGTTTATCATTACTCTGCCAAGTTTATGTTTGCATGCTTTATTTTCCTGAATAAAGTCACCAAGATTTAGTAATCACAAAGATTTTGTTTAACAAAAATAACACTTTTTGGACGATAGATCGGCAAGGGAGAGAAGGGAAAGAAAGGAGACATTAAGACACCAGTGGAATAGACACTGAGGTGGGTTTGAATGTTCAGAAAGAAGAATGGCTTCATTGCATGGTGACAGTCTTGCATGACCATAATGTAATTTCTCTATCCTATGCTACATTGCCCCAGAGACAAGGAGCTTGTTACAGGCAGGAAAATTCATCAGCAGGGAGAAAGTAAAAAGAGAGATAGATGTTTATACCAGTGTAAAGTTCTTGGCTCATCTCATGTGTTATCTTGTCTTCAGTCCCACTGCATCCTACAGCACTTAGTTCTACAGAGATGTTTAAGAATAAACATTCTGAGCTGGATCTTCTCTGATGTCGTTTTATTTCAGCTTATTATGAGACTGGGATAAAGCCAACTGTAAAATTTAGATCTGGGTTAAGTTTCTAAACTCTGCCAAAGATTAGGGTGGTCTGATCCAAACTTTTGTTTCAAGACTTACTCTTCTCTTTTATCAGAGCCACATGAGGAGGAGATTCTTTAGCTTTTTCTGAAACATTTTTTGTGTGTCAAGAAGTAATCTTTACCCACAGGTCTTTTTCATAAAGGAAGCAGAAAAAATACAGTGCAAAAATCTGTCAGATAAGGGCAATGGCTTTGATTAAATGTTGCTGCTGAAACAATTCTGGAGGTGTTCCCACATTTCCCATCTCCACTTGGATGTCCTCTGTTATGAGAAGGTCTCAGCTGTACCTGTCTGCTAACCACCGATGAGCAAAAGACAGGGCTTTGGGCTGACCTGTGGCTGGTCCTCAGGGGTAGAAAGAAGCATTTGGCAGGTCCATGCTCCTTGCACAGTGGCTCGCCAGCAATTGTCCTTTGGTTAAGCCAGCAGTGCTTTTGCAGCCATAGGGGTAGAGAGGGAAGGTGGTGTCTCAGATGGCTTCCTATTAGGGCTGCCTTGCATTGCTGCATGCTGTGTGCTATATGGCTCACCATCTGCAGCTGGGGAAACCTGTCTTCTGCTCAAGGAACTGTGCTCCCTGATGCCCTCTGTGAGGAGCTCTCCCTCCCTGGGTGGTGACAGACTGCCAAAAAACAGCTGGAAAGTAGCAGGAAAGTCTCACTAAAACCACACACGACTTCACTGATTTTATTTCCCTATAGATTTCCTACCTCAAGGCCTCAGAACACTAAAATTATGCCTCCTACCAGTCTAGCCTTGAAATGTGGTTATTAAGCTGGGCATGAAATACTTTCCTGTTTCCAGGATAATGTGAAATAAAATAAAAACAAACAAACAAAAAACCAACTATCTTGAACCTCTCAGCAAATCTTGGCAAGGGTCCATACAAAGAACATAGCATTCTTTTTTTTATGTCAATCAAAACATTTCATTGTAATATCTATGTGTAAAAAAAAAAAAAAGTTCATAAGCCTCTGTACTATAACTTCTTCTTTCTAAAAGACTTCCAGAAAATCCCCAAATCCCATAATAGAACTAGGGGAATATAAACTCCAGAATAGAACTAGTCTGGGTTTTAATTTACTTTTTTTAAAAATGAGACATTGCCCATACAGTGATAAATGGGGATGAAAAACTTGTAGTTGCAAAATTTCAGCCAGCTCTGCTCATCTTTAAGCACTCTCAGGATGCACGAGGGTGAGATCACAGTGGGGACAGTAAAGCTGCAGATGGGAGCAACGTGCAGACCTGGCTCAGTTCCCACTGAGAAAGGGATGAGGTTATGGAGAGAGGAACTCTCCATAGGTAAGGCAGCAGCCCCATCCCCTTCTCGTACCTAATGGCTGATGTGCTGACAATGTTTTCCCCCAGAAATAACAACAGTCAGACACACATGGGGTTAACCTTTATTTCTCCTTCTGGTGATTGTAAATGCTGTTTCCCTTTCTTCTGCTCTTTCTGTGTCTGATAACTCACCCTCTTTCTATTACTTCAGGTGTTGTATTCCCTTACTCTCCACGTCTGGGTCGTTACAACTTAAACTTCCACGAGGCTCAACGAGCGTGTCTGGACCAAGACTCTGTTATCGCCTCCTTTGACCAGCTCTACGATGCCTGGAGGTCAGGGCTGGACTGGTGTAACGCTGGCTGGCTCAGTGATGGCTCCGTGCAGTACCCCATCACCAAACCCAGGGAGCCCTGTGGAGGGAAGAACACAGTGCCTGGGGTCAGGAATTACGGGTTCTGGGATAAAGATAAAAGCCGCTATGATGTTTTCTGTTTTACTTCAAACTTCAACGGTAAGTCTTCTTCACCCCTACCTTGTAAATGACAGTTTCTCTGCTTAAGAAAGAAACTCCAATGGCAACAAGTGATATTTAATTTGTCAAAGCTTGTTTTAGACTTGGAAAATGTTATTGTTAAATTTACAAGGACACATGAGCGGAGTAAAGTTGTCTTTGCCACATGTTCACTTAGGTCGTTTTTACAACTAAGAACTTATATTGGCAAGAGTTTCTAATATCTCTACTTTCACCTCATTAAAATTTATATGTTCCCTTTTAATGTTGATATATGCCCGGTTTATTTCAGTTAAAAGGATGAAGAAACCTGTGATTCATTAATTGAGCTTTCCTGTTGAATTCAATCATAATTATGATGTTTTACAACTTCAATATATTACCAGAATGAAATTCTGATCACCACTTTGTCTATGCTGTCGTGTCAAGCAGCTCCTGCTTATGTACCAGGTCTGATATGACCAATACTTCTTTATCAGCAAAGCTATTTATAGCTTTCATGCCTAATAATTTAGATTCCTAATCCTAGTACACTGCCAAAACTCTGTTCACTTTTACTCTGAACTTGGTGTGCTCTAAACCTTATTTTAGCAACTGCAAGCTTTTTTGCTATTGGTAGATGTTACTTAGGTATGAAATGACTTGATTTCAGCTTGCTATCATTTCAAGTTTAATCTAATGGCTGAAAAGGATTTAGAAAGCGTGGCTGTGAATGAGAGGAATGCCACAAGTGAACATGTGCAAAAGGAGTCTACGGTCCTCTACAGCATCATGCTTGTGGATAATTCCTACGCGACTTTGCACGTGTTTGGCTTGCAGCCCACCCAGACCAAGGAGCTTGGCCTTTTTTGTTTATGCGCAGATTGCTTATCCACAGTGAAGCATTTTTGTCCTACAGCACACCAAAAAATAAACATAAGCCTTGCTCTTAGAAAATATGCTCTAGTGCTAAGTCTGCTCCACCCTCTCAAAACCCTCCAAAATCCTCAATCCAACAATATTAAATTATGCTAGATGTGGTCTGAAACAAAAGTTTAGTTGATTTTTATTGTACTGCATCATTCCATGAAATGCTGGCTCATTTTTTCCTTACTTCATTTATCCAAGGCAAAATCCTATATGAACTCATGTCTTATATGCAAATTTAACCCCCTAGTATAGAAATAACATAGAGAAATAGAATAAACAGGGGGAAATAATTAAAATGTGATAGCTGCACTATTTCTAATGCTTGCAGAGTAAACGTTTGTGACTATTGGTCACTAATCAACACCCTTTTCCACAGTAGCAACTGGACAGTGTATCTTAAAGAAAAGAGAAAAATAATTTCTGAGGAAAAAAAAAAAAGTATGGACAGGTAAATTTTGTCTGTGCACTGATAGAGCAAGAGAGAGAAAGGGGGAGAAAGAAGAATGAGGTAAGGTGAGGATAAGGTGTACGGGTAGTAGAGAAATCAAAGACATGAAAATGAATCTCATCCTCGGAGAGTCTGTTAAACCTGACCTGCAAAACAGAATACTACACAGCAACAGGATGATATATAGAGCTGTTCCCTACAGCTCAGTGCCACGTAAGTCTCTCCAGGTGTCAGCAGAAAATCTGGACTTCTGCTTCTTTTAGCATCCATTTCCTTAGCCAGCAACTTGCCATGTTACGTTATCCTCACATGTCCCCGCTGTGTTCTCCGCTATTCATGTCCCAATCTTACCTTAATATCCATAATAAACCCAGTCACTGTCCCAAAATGCCAGGTCTCTATTTTCAGCTCAGCGCTTAGCTTATGTATGCTTAACAGCATATGTTAGCTTTCTCACTGTAAAGGGAAAAGCTTATAATCACCCATTGTGCCACCAGGTTGCAATTGCCAAAGGTAGTGGCTATGGGCAAAAAGCTATTTCTGCAACATCCAATATTGATTCTCTCAGCTCAGGAACAGCCAAGGAAAATGAGAAGTGGTTAGGACACCGTGCATTTCCAGCAGTGGCAGTGGCTGCTGGAGTCTCCTGATGCTATGAAACAGAGAAGCCTTCAGCTTTATGTCAGGGAGCTGGAAAAATGCCAAGGGCCCCAGGATGAGGGGAATATAAAGCAAGCTTAAAAAAAAAAGGAAAAAAAAAAAAAAGCTGAAAGAGTGTCAATTGTGGGAGCTGCTAAGAAAAAAGAGGGTAAGTGAGGTTTAGATTTCTGCTAAGTAGGTTCTTTCCAGGGAAAGAAATACTCTAAATACATTACAATCTCAGGGATCATTAAAAAGAAAAAAAAAAGAAAAAAGAAAAGGACTCAATTTTAAAAAGTTCCACAGTCAAAGCTAAAAAGTCGTTGTCTAAAATACATACAAAGCTTGGTTTTTACCTGAAGAATAAAGATACAGACCAGCAAAATTACATTCAGTCATTTAGGTGGATAATGAAAATGTAGTCATCAGTGCAGTGAGTTTAATTCCAGGTTCAGTGTTCTTACTCCAAAATTGTTGGATCCCATCTGTGATGAGCTGAATACGCCAAAGAATGGTTTAAAAATTGGGTTTTATAACATTAGTGAAGAATGCTACCTGCATTCCTGTTACCTGCAGAGAGAAATTGGTTTAGCAAAGTTTGACTGCTGTGCAATATAAAATAATCTTAGTACTTTATGAAATTACTCTCTGCAGTGTCTTTTCTTAGACTAGTGTAATGCAGCATTTTGTTCTGCCTGTGTAACTGCTTCATACTCAAATCATTCTGTTGGTTCATAGAAGAATGGTTCATGTTTTGTCTCTGTGCAGACAAAGCCAAAAACCTGAAAATGTTTAATACACTTTGTAAATAGTAGTACCAGCAATTTATCAGTTTATGAGAATACAAAGTTATGCGTTTCATAAAACTATACAAAGAGTAACATTAGCGTAATGCAGTCCAAAATATTGTAAAAAAACATATTTTTTTTGTCTCTATATAAATAACTATTGGATGGCAACATGTTTCTCAACCTGCTTTTACATTCCTCATGTTGATAAAGACTACTGAAAATAAATATGCACAAGTGGGAGTATTCAACTTAAATTTGGAAATTCCATGTTGGAATTTTGTTATGTCTCTGTGCCCAGATCTGCTTCCTCACAGCCAATTTCTCCTCTGCTTTTACTTCACAGTAGTTAGTCTGTGTTCTCTTCCAAAAAGTTAAAGGTTCCTGTCTCATGTGGTGGGACAACCTTCTATGATCCAAAGGTTTGCAAGGGCTGCAGACCACCTCATTTTCTCTCCCATCCATGCTCCAAGGAACTGGGACACTCCTTTTCCTTACGTTCTCTCTAGAAGGTCAATTTTGGCTTCTACACACTAATTCAGGGGAATAAATGCAGCTAAATCCTTTTGCTGCAGTCTACCCCACATAGCACAAAAGGCATGGAACAAAGAACATGATAGTACAGCTGAGTGGTTAGTCTTTGCTTAATTTCAAAGGGTTTACGAAGGATAACAGTGAATTTCTCAAAGAAAAAAACATGGGAATCTTTTCCACTGAGAAGTGTTAAGTGAGCTAAATATAAACATCTCTATCAGTTCCTCTATAATTAACCATTTTCAAAGAAAAAAGGTACAAGTAGAGCTTGTATCACACTTCCTGCTCATTAACATTATGTTATATGCATTGCACATAGTCCATGATTGATTTGTTATCAGCACTAGCAGGATTAAGTAAAAATATCATGTTCACAAAGTTAAAAATACAAAGAATAAATTTTAGGAGTTATGTTAAAAGTGCAGCGGCGAACGACCTTTTTATTACAGTAATGCATGTGATAAGCTAACTACCTCCACCATTTAAATGGGAGAAAGGTACAGAAGGCCATCTCTGAATAACGCATGCTCACTGCTCATTTGACCACTTCAGAATATTTTATCTCTGGGAAGGTGCAGCCATTGCTACAAAAAGCGAAACAAACCTCCCCAAAAGAAAATTTCATAGCCTTTCTTAGTAGCGGTTGCTTCTGGGTCACCACGTTAACTGCTGATATTTGGGGGTAGGATGGAAGAGGATTTGTAAAAAATTATTCACACATCACAGATTTTTAACATGTTCTGCAATTTTGAGGAACAATGGCCTCTCTCAACGATTTAGTATTGCTATAAGATATACTGAACCGAGTCTGCTGAGCACATGACGGGGTCTACCCTGTCATCTATCTGTGCAAGCTACAGATGCGCCCGCTGGCTGCTGAGAATGCCTTTTTATGGCTGCATGAAACCACAAATTAGAGCAGTTTGCTCTTTACACAGTAAAACAACTTGTCTGATTTCTGTGGCTGTAGGCTTTTCGGTGCACACGCCGATTGCTGGCTGCAAAGGCAGTTCTACACTCAGCGTTCCTCCTGTGTGTGCTGCCACCCACCAGGCAGGGCTTTCTGCTCGGCAGAGCTTGCACGGCATCAAAGACACGAGGCTGAGCAAGAGGCTGCCCCAGAAAACCAGTAGCCTATCAGGAGCAGTCTTAGAGCTGAGCCCAAGTGCTTAAATACTCGATGGCTGGATGCACGTGAAGGCATCTTCTCCGACCACTTAACCAAAATCCCTCTTTTGAAGGGATTGCATTAACATTTTCATACAGAAAATAGCAAATAGGGTGGTACTGCCTTTTTGTGCCTCTGAAGATGATGGGCCACTGTCTGGTACACCCAGCTGCAATATAAAAACTTGCTCAATTTAGAGCTGAGCTTGGAAAAATCTCCAAGGGTGGTGCATCCCTCAAACACTCACAGTCACAAGGGTGTGGGATATTTAGGTCAAGTGCTCAAGTTTTCCTCTTTAAGCTGTTCTGTTGCATGCAAAAGCTTAAAATAGCTATTATAGATGGGTTGGATTAGGTTTGCATAAACCCTCTGCCCCATGATTTGGATGTGAGAAGTCAAATCAAGCACACTCATCCCCTGGAGGAGTGACCCAACTACCCGTTATTAATGAGAGACAGAGAGTTAATGCCTCCCTCTCCTTCCACATCAATTAATAAATGCTAAGATTGAACAGTTATGAACCCTTCTAACCAATTAGCAGGGGAAAAACAGCAAATCTGTACTGAGTTTATTAACTGAATTTTATTTAATCAGACATTCTGGATACACATTACACCCCTGTGAGGTTTGCTATTAAAGTTCCCCTATTGAAGGAAGGGGGAGAGTATGGGAGTTTTTATTATTGATGTCATATGTCAAAAGCCTGACCTTAGTGCAAATCCCTAGGAAATTACATTCCATTGACATATGGTTTGAAGAGCACCTAATAAGCTAGGTGAAGTTTACATACTATCAGTCCAAATCCCTGCTCCCCTAAGTCTGAAATTCTGTTTGCTTTGGGGAAACCTCTTAATAGCGTAGTAGGAACAGGTTTCCACTTAATAAACATACTTTTTAGCAACACCTTGTAAATGCTTTCAGCTTGCTGAAACAGAGTTGAGCAAGCATTTTACAAAGGAGTAGTCTATCTACTCTCAACAGTTTTCCATGGAAATACTGTAGATATTGGCTTTGACAGCAATGACAATTTTAAGTTTCTTCACCACAGTTGCAATATAAATGTTTTGTTTGTTTTTTTTAATGTTCTTGTCATGGTATACAATTTCCAACCTTTACACAAAGTAAATTTGATTATTTTTATATTATCATCTGACCTGGTATTTCTTCACTTAGAAAAAAGCTATGTGTATTTTGCAGGGATCTGGAGCTGACGTAATTCTGCATCTTGCTCGCTGCTTTTTCTTTACCAAGAAAGTAATCTGAAACTGAGTAGAATTCTGTTTGTGTGTTTGCCTGTTTTTTATGAAGAAGAAAAAGGATATTATTTTGGTGTATATTCTTAATGTGGAAGTCAAGACCATGCTCTGGAATTAGAAGGTCCCCATATGAATAAAATCGGGGTTTTTTCAGCTAACTTGCCTTTTACAGGACAGTCAGATTGAAAAGTTGTTAATTTATTTGGAAAATATTATTCCTTCAGATAAATACTATTCATCTGCAACCCATTTCTACCTCATATTTGGTTAATTGTCAGATCAATGATGATAAATAACCCTAAGTATAACAAATGAAAGGCTTATGATGAGTTTATATTGCCTTGATAAATAAAATTAATGTTAGTATTATTGCTGCTTATGGATTAGTAGGGCAGACTTCCTTTTTGAACTTTTCTTGCTGGCATATGTTTTCATTACCTTGAGACAGAGGCACATTTTTCTTAGCAGCACTATCAGTTCAATGCAGTCTTACAGTGGAGATATGCCCTTTGATGCCTAAAGAGAAACAGAGATGCAGAACTGCTGCACGTGGTTTTGACACTGCTAGGGAAGACTTACAACAAGCATGAGTTTGATCTCCCACAGGCTCAAACTCTGCTTCTGAGAAGCTGTGCAATATCTCGTCTTTCTTAAAGAAAAATAAATAAATAAATAAATAAATAGATTGTACTTGTACTTAGTCAGAAATAAGGTCACTGCCTCATCAGAGAGTAAAACTGCATGTGTTACCTCCAACCACCCTCACCCAAATGCTATCAAAGGCCAGATCTTGCTATGCCATGCTTCTGAGAGGAAAATTCATAAGGATTTTAAGCTAATGCTGGGAGCATAATGTAGAACTGCATTGCTGTGTCTGTTTAACAGATTTTCCTTCTCTGACAGTAAGCTACAGCTGTGTGATATCTGCTTTGCCTAAAATCTATGGAATTCCTCAGATATTTGACTGGATTGTCATTGGCACCTTGTTGGTAAATGCATCTGGCACCATAAAATCAGATACAGAACAGGTGCCCTCCTCGGAGTCCCAGGCTGTCTTCCATCATCCCTCTCCACCAGCCCTTCGCTGCTGTTTTTCTGCCTCTGAGGATGAATATGCATTGCAACAGTTCAGTTACCACTGAAAGCAAGTGAGAGTGGGGATGCCGTCCTGTGCTAAGTTAGTAGAAATAAGTAAAGTGCTACCTTTTTTTGTTCAAATTGTTTGGTTTCTGGGGTTTTTTTACTCCTTATGTTTATCAACTCATTATACAAATAAATAAGATATTTTTAACAGCACGGAGTACAAATTGCACAGCTCCAAGTCAACCATTATTTGATATTATTCTGTAGTGGAACATCGCCATTTCTCCTCACACCACCTTTATAATATCACATCATCTTAATCATGTCACTAATGACCCTTTTTCCTTCTTTTTCTTACTAGGTCGTTTTTACTACCTAATTCACCCGACCAAGCTGACCTACGATGAAGCTGTCCAGGCATGCTTGAAGGATGGAGCTCAGATTGCCAAAGTTGGCCAGATATTTGCTGCCTGGAAGCTCCAGGGGTACGACCGCTGTGACGCTGGCTGGCTGGCTGACGGCAGTGTCCGCTACCCAATCTCCAGGCCCAGGAAACGCTGCAGTCCTAACGAAGCAGCGGTTCGCTTTGTAGGCTTCCCTGATAAAAAGCACAAGCTGTACGGTGTCTACTGTTTCAGAGCGTACAACTGAAAATACCTAGAGCACAAAAGTTTTCAATTCATTAAGAACATGTGAAAGATTTCTTTTCGATATGAACTCATGCAAGTTACCAAAACTGTGATAAACCTTTTTTACTTACTGTAAAGAGTCATTTTCATAAACCCAACCCATTTATTTTTTCTTCTTTTTTTTTTTGTTTGTTTAAATATTTTTGTAAAAGTATCATTCCATAGATATTTTAAATTAATATAATTTAATGGAAGCTCTAGGTAAGGAAGTTTTAGAGCCAAATTCTTTAAGCTATGTCATCCCAACAAAATATACTTTTCATGAATGGGGCATGCAATAGAGCTTGATGATTGCTAGGGCACAATTATGGAATGTAAGGCTACTCAAAGCAGAAGCTTATAAAAGCACAAACTTTACATGTTTGTACCAGTTTGAGAAACACTGCAAATGGATTATATCAGGAATTTTGAAATAAGATAATCTTTTTTCTTAAAGGGGATCAGTGAGGTTTTGGAAAAAAAACCTCACAACAATGTCGGTTAGAAATTAACTGTTTTCACTGGTTTCACATGGGAACAACACAGAGTTTAATAAAAGCAGCTAAAACAGTCCACAAAAGTAGGACTAGATTCACAATTTAAAATCTTGCCTTTCTGAAAAATAAGCTCATGGTCCCATGCATAGGAACAAGCACAATTAGTTCTCCTGAACATTTCAATTGTGTTTTTGTTGTGTATAAGTCATTCATGAGGGAGTGTATTATTAACTAATGAGAAAACTCTATTTCCTTCTTAATGCCAATTAAAGATGCCTGAGAAGTGTTGTATTACCTTTGAGTAGCTTTACTGAGTTATTTTTAAACTCTTAAAGGCCATTTGCTAAGCAGCATATAGCATCTACTCAGGGCAGTTGTATAAATGAACTGCTGGACAGAGAAATTGTAAACTTTAGCAGCTTGATTTTACATTAGCCTTTGAAATGTTATTGTCTTAATGAAAGAACATTACAATATTTAATATTTCTTACCTATTTACACATCACAAGAAATACAAATTTAAAAAATATTAAAATGATAAAGTCTTAAACCAAATTATTAAATAAAATCTGAAACCAGCTATTAAGGTTTAGAAGAGAAAAAAACACTATTTCCATACATCTCATTTTTATCTAAAAAGTACATCTGTTTTTTAAACTATTGACGAGAAAATGGTATCACTAGCCCTGAGTTATTTAGTTAAGCCTCCTTAGAGTTAACAGACAAAAGTATGGAAATACTTCTTTTCACTGCAGTGGTCTATGTAGAAGATGTTTACCTATATCTGCCAGTGTCAGAGATAAACATGCACTGTGCATGGTGCCTAGGATTTTCTGAGCTGCCTAAAGCACTAGGTCCTCCCTAGATACCAATTTGAGGGAATTTAGGTTTCTGATGCAAACTCATTTTGGATGCAGCAATTCTTGGTGCTCATCTTCAGATACCTTAACACAACCAGTTTTTCAGAGAGTGGGTGCTCAATGCTTTCTGAAAATTTCCTACACTTATGGTGTCTCAAGCTGGATATCCAAAAAAACATACAGAGGCCACTGATTAAAACTATCTTGGTCTTGAGTAATCTCTTAGGCAGTTTTGACATTCTCTATCCAGTATTTGTTCTACCACTTAAAAATGGAGAACTCTTTTTCCTACTCTACGCTTGCTGACTATGAAGATTTCAGAGGACCAATATTTGTATTACGCAAAGTTTTATAGCTTCCCGTTGTTTCCTTATCTAAGTGAGATAATAGTGGTATTTATCCAAGTAGGACACAAGTGGTATGCTTTCATGAATAGTTTGATGTAGTTGTTTTCCCATGGACATGAGTAAATAAATCTCTTTCCCAGAGTGGTTGTGGTCCTGTTTTAAAACTCTATGAACAAACTAGGAACAATATATGGTAGGAGTGTAGTAGAAAGATACCATAGTGTAAGGGGTGATACATTGGAGTTCATTCCCATAAAGCTCAAAGGCAAATTTCCATCCTTCTGAAGATATTTCCATCTTCTGTGGATGTTTGCTTATACTATACAGATGAAGCAATCTCAGTGCCAAAAGCCTTTTTTTAAAAATCCACTAGGAATTGGATTTTCTTGCAACTCTTATCAATTAGCTATAAATAGAGACTTATGACAGGTCAAGCCCCTAAACCCATGTGATCTTTTCCAAACAGCCATTTTTTAAAATTGGTATCCATTTCACACATTTTCTCAGGCCATTCAGAATCTCTTCTGAACCCTTTGGAGAAAAAATGGAAATGGAAAGAGAAATGGAAAATATCCATACAGGATAAGAAATAAGGAATGGGGTATGCAAGACTGGACCATGACCAAGAGGAATAGATGTTATTCCCCTATCCAACCTTCAGAAACATGGGGAAAGAGGCAGACTCTGCCATAGTCTTTTCTGAAGCTTGGACAGGAAGGTTGTGGGATGGGAAAAGCTAAAGGGAATATCCCAGTTTTTACCCCCGGTAGATACAGAGCTGCTGTAAAGAGGCAAACCTTTTACACAGCTGGGTCTATCCTCCCTCAGATCCACTAGATCTGGAGGAGGCTGCATGGTTTTCCTATTGCACAGAGGTGAAGAGACCTTCATTAATTTTTTTTTAATTTTTTTTTTTTTTTTTTTACCTCTCCAGGGAAATCCTTCACAGGGTTTCACCCAGACACATCTTTTTTGCAGGACTGGGGATTATATTTTGCCTGCATAAAAAATGTATACATCCAACCCACTTGTGGGGCTGGCTAAAGTGCCCTCACTGCTAGACCAAAGGCACTGCGGGAAAGGCGAATTCAGCCTTTCACCACCTTTGCAATGCTCTGGAGATGGCTGGTCAGGTCCTAAATCACAGCAATCTCAGGCTTGCGCTAGCTTATGCCTTCTGTGTCCGTATCTTTGGGCTGCCACTGTGACAGCCCAGGTGTAGCGTCCCCCCAACCCACCCTTGCTTTGAGCATCACCGTACCCCGGGCCGGTGGCTGAGCAGGCTCTGCACCACCCAGGTGATCCCTCAGCTCTAGGGAAAGCTCCTGAGCTCCCAGCTTGGCAACACAAAGAGACCACAGGGCAACAAGGAATGAGGTCTCTAGAGAGATGCTGAGCTGGCATGTGATCACAGATGGCCAAATTTATCATTCAAATATGCCTGTAAGTTCGCATCGAAGATATTGCTTGCTAGGAATCATATGTTCATGTAATGGAGTCACAGTGTGTGAATTTACGTTCATCGTGTTACTTATGAAAAGCCCAATAGTCTAATTTGGGATCAGTCTAGATTTAGGTCTATGTATTGATATACAACATTACGTATTATTATAACAGATACAGTTAATTGGGTAGTTTGAAGAAAATACATTTGTATTAAGAAAATAAGTAGTTCTAATGTAAACAGGTATAAAAACCATAAAAAGTGTATGATTACCGGAGAAGTGAGCACAAATAGGCAAAAAGACACGAGTTATATTTATTTTTTACAGCTACTGACTCCATTTCCTTTTATAATGTCAAATGTCAAGATGTTTTCTTATTTTCAACTAAGCTAGCTAGGTGCTTGGATAAAAACTTTAAAAAGCAGCTTAAGAACTGGATAAAAGTCTGTGCTATTTTCTGTTCATAGGAGAATATTCTATCTCTAGAATCAGTTCATGTTCTCTGTCATTATCTTGTATTTCACAATGTATCTGAATTTTAATGCCCATGAATTGACAACAATTAAATCATGTTGTTCTTTTCAATATGATGATTTCTCCTTATTGACTGGCCATTCTTCTACTTCTGTCCCAGAAAACACAAAAAGGAAAGGAATAGATCAAAGTATGAAAATACTTATTTTGCCATAATAAACAAAGTGATTACAAGACTAAGGGGAAAAACAAAAAGACTACTCTGTGAATATGATTTACAATGAAAATAAAGAAAACTGTATTCCAAAGCCTTTGTTTTATGCTTCTTTGAAGCATTTTGAAAGTAGAAATGCAAGTAACAATTTCTTCTTTGTGTTCTCTGCCATCTTCTAAAATAAAATAAAGCATAAATAAAGAAGACTTTTTTTTTTCTAATACAGTTGGTGTGACACTGCGTCACTAGAAATCGGATGTAGAGCAGTGTTTTGTGTATGGAAAAAATTATGAAACTATTTCTATAATCCTATGGCCTTAGAAAATAAAAAACAACAAAAGTCATTCTTTGTAATGTGCAACAAAAAAGATTTCCAGTGACAAGCAAAGAACTAGTTACTCGAAGCACTGAGCCAGCTTTACAGCTTCTGTAATCATACTGCCTTCTTTTATTGATCTGTGCCAGAAAGTTAACCCTGAATGCTACCTGCACTGCACCACTTTGATGATAAATACCAATCTTCCAGCAGCTTTCACTGTGTCAAACATGTTTTAAAATAGATGTAAAAGAGCTTAGGAAAACTTGTCACTCAGAATAAGAGAAATTTGTATCACCATTAACGTTAATTTTAAAACTAGTAACATTTTCACTTTACAACATTAAGCATAAAATTAAAACTGCCTGTGGTAGAAACAGTCCTGCAGTAATTAAGATTTTCATTAACAGTAGCAGCTTCCATTGAATAACATCTTACTATTCAACATAGAGACACTGTCTTCATGTTTGAAAGTGTCTGGATTTAAAACTTGACGTAACTACCACAAACCCAGAAATGTCTAGATTTCCACCTAAAAACTCAGTAAATGTAGTAGGCTGACATTTTATTGAGCCGTTCTCTCATGTACTCACAGAGGATACCAGCAGCTTTCTGTTCAACAACAGCTAGTTGTTCTTCTTCAAGGTTTTAAGTAGCTGAATCTTACACATTTGTTAGCCATTCACTCCCTTTTTCAGGAGCAGTTACAATAGTTGAACAAATACTCTGCAGAGCAGTAAAATTCCAGTGCCAGGTAATTTACTCTATAAAAGAGACAGGGTTTCTCGGGGTTTCAAATCAAAAGTACAAAATGAACAATTTTTAATTAATTTGAAGAGAAAGGCAAGGTGAATTGATGAAAAATAATTACCACTGAAAAATAATTAATAATTAGTAGTGATAAATAATTACTCCTCTTCCCACACCATGCATAGGGATGTTCCCTTTTAAAACAGAGGTACCCTGAAAGATTCTTTAAGAAGTAAAAGGAAAGACAACAGAAAGCAATGCTTCAGCTCCTGATCTTTCACACCGAGTTTATCTTTGTTGCATTTTGCCTCATAACTATTAAGCCACAAATTTAAATATATAAATAAAAAAACTACAACAGATTAATAATAGACCAAGAGTTTGGAAGGGATTTCTTCTTTTTCTTCGTCAAGCTCCAAACTGGAAGTAAGAAATTTGCATTATAACTCCTTTGAGTCTAACATTTTCCCCTGTAGTCTGAGAATGTCTCAATTCATAAACCCACAACAGGGTAAAATGTAAAGTCCATCTATTTCTTCAATATTGTGCCAGAGGCAAACAATGGTTTGACTAATAGCAACAGCTCTAACAAGGGACTCAGCTAATGAATTATGCACTAGCATATTTTCCAATGTGTCCAGTGGGTATTTAGTACATTCATTTTTTTTTTCTTTTTTTTTTTTTTAAGGCCAGCAAACAAAACCAAAATGGTATGCCCTGATACTTAGTTGAATAATAATAGTTTGGGTTTTATCCTTTACTAAAAAGATACATTGCAAAGCCTTTTAGACCCTTACTTCTTGCACTGTTCACTGTACTTATGTACATGATGCAATCTGTTTTCTACTTAATTTCGTCCTGATGTCTTTAATAGCTAGAGGAAAATTAAGTTTCTAGTTTTCTTTAATGTAGAAAAAGATCACATTTCAAAATTTTGAAGTTCCAGCTCAAAGAGAAGATAGACAAATTAAATCTTCATTTCAGCAGAACTGGCTTTGGAATCAGTGGCTGCTTTTTACAGTGGGAAACTTAAAAGTCTCAGCATAAAATACATTTATATTCTGTGTTACCAAACATGAGCCATCAGTGACTATTCTTTTTCTTGACTTTTAGGGATGTTTTTTTGGAGGTTTTAATTCTTTGTTATTGCTTCTGATTTGGAGATTTTTATTTTCACCGGTAATTAAAATTAAATTTGCAAGAAAACCACCCCTCCAAAAACACACACACGAAAAAAACCCCACACAAACAAAAACAAAAACCAGAGGAAAAGGATGACAAGAAGAAGCCTTCAGACTAAGAACACAACAAATTAAGAACAGTAGATGAGAGTAATATCTTAATAATGATATTAAAGTATGAAAAACAAGGTAATAGTAATAACAGGTAATGTCACAGTTCCTGGTCTCAGAGAGTGACATTGCTTCCTTCTGTTGAAGGTTTGCCAGCAGACCCAGGTCCCCACAGCTCCAGCGTGTTCCTGTGCCGATTACCTTCATGCCACTTTGCTCTCCATCCTGCACCTTGCTCCAGCCCCAGGATGGAGAGCAGGGATGGGAATACCCCTCGGATAACACAACAGAGTGCTTGCACCTGGGAAGGGTGAAGTTGCAAACGGCACAGCTGGCAGGAGCTCTGTATTTGCTCTGATTGCTTGTAGATTAGGAGAGCATCCTCCTTATTTCCTGTGAAAAACCCCAATAAGCCCACGTACTAAGGTTTTGTGAGTAAACATCAGAGACAAGAATTCGCACTTTCACACCAGTGTCCCACATGCTCAGGGGCAATTTCTATCACACTGACTTTCATATTTATATTATTAATAGTCTTTAGTGGAAGAAACATTTAAACTGCAACCTTGACCCTGCTTAGCCCTTCCGTGAACTTAAACATCTGCTAGCTAAGTGTTTCTAAATTTGTGAATATAACAAAAACAACAGCAATATCTTTAGCTGGATGACAGTTTGTATGCTGTGCGTGTGGGTAAGGTCATACCTACCTCTGGTTGCACGCACATTACGAAAATTCCGTGTAATTAATGGAAGGCAGCTATGTGGTTTTGAAGTGTATCTTCTGATCATCTCTTCTTCTTGCCCTTTGGCTTGCTTTAGAGGGTAATTTTGGTGTACATTAATCAATTTCCTTTGGTGGAAACTAAATTGGAAGCTCATACTGAGTTGGACATCAAATGCATCCCCATCATAAGGGCAATATAAGGGCCTGAACCAATCCTTGATCCATCAGACATCTTCAAATCACATCTATAGTGTGGATTTTTGTTTCAGGGTCCAAACCAAAATCTAGTTTGATTTAAAAAGCCCTATAAACTCACACTGTGCAGATGCAAGAATCTCAGCACTAACTGCTCCAACCTATTGAATCACTCCTGTTGCATTGAAATACTCACCAGTGCAGACATAGTGCAGATGGACAACTTGGAGTGCTGTTTACAAGGATGTGGTCACAAGGATAGTATCCCAATAGTATTTCTTAACAATACTAGGTCACAGCCACCAAGAGTATTGAATATGGCACGTTTGTACCTATAATGCAGATCTCCTCCAACTCCTGGTAAAGTCAGTACAGCTGCCATCATCCCCAGTGAGGCTTCTGGAGGGTTTTGGCTTTACGTGTATCTCTATATCCTTTTCCATACATAAATTAATAATATTTTTTCATCTAAATTGAATTAAAACAACAAACTTAATATACATTGTTGTATCTGGCGGTGAATACTGGTGAAACTGTGCAGGCAGTTTGGAGACCAGTCACAAGACTGACCTCCAAAGCACACTCTCCCTTTTGCAAGCTCTTTTGTAGAGGTGCATCAGGGATGAAACACGGCAGCAGTGTTGGGGTCAGTCTCAGACACTGAGTGTACCTCAAAGTACAAAGACATGAACAAATGATGCCACCTGCTTTGCCTAACGTCTCCCAAGCTGGATGTCAAACCAAACTCATCCTAAACACATTCTCAGATCTAGACAGTGTCAAAAATATGTTTTTAAATAGTTTGCAAACAACCTGCAATAATGACAAAAAGTAAGGTTTGAGAGTAGCTTTCAGGTTCATCAGAGTGTGTCCCACCCTGACAGTACTAAACTGCAACCACAGAAACATAGAATTATAGAATGATTTGTGTTGGAAGAGACCTTAAAGCTCATCCAGTCCCAACCCCCCTGCCATCAGCAGGGACACCTTCCACTAGACCAGGTTGCTCAAAGCCTCATCCAACCTGGCCTTGACCACTTCCAGGGAGGAGCAGCCACAGCTTCTCTGGCCAACCTGGGCTGGCGTCTCACCACCCTCACAGTGAAGAATTTCCTCCTAATATCTAATCTAAACCTGCCCTCTTCCAGTTTAAAGCCATTTCCCCTTGTCCTGTCACTCCCTGCCCTTGTAAAAAGTCCCTCCCCAGCCTTCCTGTAGGCCCCTTCAGGTACTGGAAGGCCGCTATGAGATCTCCCCGGGGCCTTCTCTTCTCCAGGCTGAACAGCCCCAACTCTCTCAGCCTGTCCCCACAGCAGAGGAGCTCCAGCCCTCGGATCATCCTCGTGGCCTCCTCTGGACTCATTCTAACTGGTCCATGTGTTTCTCATGTTGGGGGCTCCAGAACTGGACGCAGCACTCTAGGTGGGCCTTTACGAGAGCAGAGTATGGAGGAGAATCCCCTCCCTCAACCTGCTGCCCACACTGCTCTGGATGCAGCCCAGGACACGGTCATTGGCCTCTGGGCTGCCAGCGCACATTGCTGGCTCATGTTCAGCTTCTCACTGAAGTGTCCATCACCACCCAAATCCTTCTCTTTGGAGCTGCTCTCGAGCCACTCATGGCCCAGTCTGTATTTGTGTCTGGGGTTGCCCCAACCCAGGTGCAGGACCTTGCATCTGGACTTGTTGAACTTCATGGGGTTAGCACAGGCCCACCTCTCAAGGTCCCTCTGGATGGCAACCCGTTCCTCCAGCGTGTCACCTGCACCACACAGCTTGGTGTTGTCGGAAAACTGGCTCAGTGTGCCCTTGATTCCACTGTCCATGTCCTGAGGGACGCCACTAGTCATTAGTCTCCACTTGGATATCAAGCTGTTGAAAGTCTGCATGTGTTTGCCTCTCCCATTGATTTAGACAAGAAGCACTGTGGATAGCAAATATGGGCTGTCACCTCGTGAGACTTTAATGGGCAGACCCATGTGGCCAACATACACAGCACCCTTCGCTCTCATGTGATCAAACTACCAGATAATGCTCTGCTCAAATAAAAGAGAAGTGCTTGCGCTGATCACTGCAAAGGATTAGAAAACATGATCCCACGTGGCAATTGATCCTGCCATCCCTGGATTCGTGAGCAGAGCGCCTGTAGCCCTCCTACCATACTCTGGAGGGACAGCAACTGCAGTTCCTTCCTGCCTAGACTGGATTGGGCTCCATGGATGGTGCTTTTGAGGACCACCAGCCCAACGGCTGGCTAGGAGCACCCACAAACTGGGTGAGTGGAGACGGACTGGCACTGTGGGAGCGTGCCAGCAGGAGTGGATGGGTGGGAGACTCTCCCTTGGGGCTGGCCGCTGACCGCCCAGGTCCTCCCTGACCTCCCAGGTCCTCCCGGCCCTGCACAAGGAAAGGCAGTCAGCCAGGGAAGGCATCACCCAGCCATGGGCAGCCCACGCTGACTGGTCCTACCACGCTCCCCCTCACAGGAGGCCACTGCAAGGCATCATGAGTGGGGATGAGACACACTGCTCTGGGCACGTGTTGCAGGTGAACAATCAGAGCTGCAGGGAAATGCAGGAGATGAAAACAAGAATCAATATTTTCTTTTTTTCCCTCTGATGCTGTGAACCTGTGGGAGCGGAACCGGCCATCACCAGGTGGTGGAGGCTGATGTCACTGAGCAGTGGACTATGATGTCACTGGGTGACAGACTGTGACCTCACATCCCTCACTGCTTATCTTGGGGTGCTGGCAGAGCCCGGCTCAGTCTGGCTTCCGCCTGGACTCCTGCCGAGCGTTGACTGCGAGGTCTGGAGGGTGGAGCGAGGCTTCTCCTGGTGCTGGGTGGTGCTTTGGGTGCTGCCGTCGGCAGCTCTCGGTGCCTGTCCCGGAGCCATCCCTTGTGTTTCCCCGGCCCTGCCTGGCTTCTGCCTGGACTCCTGCCGAGCATTGAGTGCGAGGTCTGGAGGGCGGAGCGAGGCTTCTCCTGGTGCTGGGTGGTGCTTTGGGTGCTGCCGTCGGCAGCTCTCGGTGCCTGTCCCGGAGCCATCCCTTGTGTTTCCCCGGCCCTGCCTGGCCTCTGCCTGGACTCCTGCCGAGCGTTGACTGCGAGGTCTGGAGGGTGGAGCGAGGCTTCTCCTGGTGCTGGGTGGTGCTTTGGGTGCTGCCGTCGGCAGCTCTCGGTGCCTGTCCCGGAGCCATCCCTTGTGTTTCCCCGGCCCTGCCTGGTTCAGGCAGCCGGGCACCGCGGGACACGCTTGCAGCAGCAGAGGTGAGCTGTGCGGGAAACGTCCCCCCGGGGAGGCTGTGGGGTGGGCAGTGGGGCTCGGGGACCTGGGAGGGTGTCCTTCTCCAGGGGTCTAGGCATTTCTTCCTCCTCTCTGGGGGACAGTGAGTGACTGTGGCCTCTGTGTCTTTTGCAGCGTGTGACAGAGATTGGGAGCAACTCCTCATCTTCTGCTCTCCTCAGCCCCCTGCAGAGCTCAGACATGGCCTCAGAGAGCAAGTGGAGCTGCCCCATCTGCCTCGGCAACCAAGAGGCTTTCACCTACATATCCCCTTGCTTCCACCGAGTTTGCGTCGGCTGTGTTCTGCGCAGGACAAAGCAAGACCTCAGCTGCCCCCTGTGCAGGGCGAGGATGGCAAACATCTTGTTCTCGGTGTGGTCGACCGAGGACTGTTTTGAGTTGCGTGTCCCAGATCCCGCAGAGCCATTGGCTGAAGAGCCCCGGCACCAGCAGTGGGCTGAGGGGCCAGTGTCCGGCGCTCAGGTGGGCGACTTCCCTCCGGAGGTCTGGGCGGGCTTTTTCCGGAGCCACCCAGATCACATCAGGCCTGTGCGGGAGTGGGTGCGACGGGAGGTGGAGGAGATTTTTGAGGACCGGTGGTGGGACGTGGCTGCAGGGGAGGCCACCGTTGTGTCCCTCCTCTGCTCCTACGGGCTGGACCAGGATGTGCTGGTGGAGCGGCTGGAGAACGGCCTGCGGGAAAGCACAGAGCACTTTGTCCTGCGGCTCATGGCCACCGCCGTCAGCCTCTGCGGCCGGGAGATCCTCTGGCAGCAGGGCCAGCAGGCCCATGGCGCTGCCGGGGAGGAGGACAACGGCCCTGCGGCCAGGCCCAGGCCCATGACTTCCCAGCGCAGCACGTCGGAGGCCGCTCTCCACGGGGGTCCCAGCTGCCCCCCATTTGCGCCCAGCCGGGCCCTGCGGCAGCAGCCCAAGGAGGAGTCGTGGCAGGCGGCAGTGGCTGGTCCCTCCAGTCCCAGCCCAAGGGGGGATCACACACCTGGTGGTCGCCAGCACGGCCTAAAGAGGAGAGCTCCAGGCCCCCAGGACTTTGCCTGGCCCTGCAAGAGGCCGCCCCGCCGGCAGCACTAGCAGGGCTGCAGCAACTCTCCATGGGAGAGAGAGAGAAAATAAATCCCTGTTTCCCTGACATAGTCTCTGGGTGCTGCTTTCTCCCCCTTCTCCTGCTGCCCTTCCCTGACCCCCACACTCCACCACAAGCCAAAGCTTCCAGAGTCAAAAGGTCAATGGTGGCTGCTGCTGCAGGAAATCCTCCTGCAGCCATGGATATGGAAAAGGTTTGGAAAAAGCCTGAAAAGGAGGAGTGCCTCTCTGCAGCCCCAGGCCAATGCAATGTCTGACGCATGTCCCCGGGGCAAGGCTTTGGGTCCAAAAGGCGATGGGACCCTACATGTGACTGTGTGTGCTCGTGTGTGTGCATGCAGGCACGGGGTGCTGGAAGAGGCAGGGAGCATCCCAGCCAACGCACGACAGAACCATGTGCGTGGGGTGTCTCTGACTGCTCTGCCCCTCCATCCGTCATCCACTGATGGCAGCTCCTGGGGAAAGAAGCTCTTTCCTTGGTGGCCCTTGCAGGTGAGGATCTGGCTATGGAGTTGACCTCGACCCAGGTTTCTGGGGAATTACTTAAGGAACAGGGACATTAGCTCCCTGGACGACTTAATTGTTGGGGAATGGCTTAGGGAACAGGGACATTAGCTCCCTGGACGACTTAATTGTTGGGGAATGGCTTAAGGAACAGGGACATTAGCTCCCTGGACGACTTAATTGTTGGGGAATGGCTTAAGGAACAGGGACATTAGCTCCCTGCACGACTTAATTGTTGGGGAATGGCTTAAGGAACAGGGACATTAGCTCCCTGGACGACTTAGTCACTGGCGTTTAACGTGACTAAGCTTCGGCTAGCACGTGGGAGCTGTGCAGCAGTAACCAGTCAGAGTGTGACATGTATGCACAGGGCGGCGGGCGCCAGGAGGGCGCAGGAGGCGGCTGCGGAGGCTGCAGACGGGGCTGGCTGAGTCCGCCCCGGCTGCGGCACCGCGGCTACCTCTCGACCGGGTTTTGTTTGCCAACTACGCCCATTTTGGAGGGGGGGGCCGAGCCCGCCCGGACCGCGCTCGCCGCTCGTCGCGTGGCTGCCCTCGGGAGGGGCAGTGAGAGACAGTAGAGCTGGCCTCGGCACCGGGAGAGGCATAGAGAGAGCACCTGAACAACAGGAGCAATTTTTACAGCAACGATTGGAACGGCATTCCCCGGTCATTGCCACTGAAAAGACACAGCGGGCCCCAGCATGGAAATATTTGGGTTGGACAATAAGTGAGACAGAGATTTCGCCTCAGAAACTTGTTATTCATACGGACATTACTACGCTTGCTGATGCCCAGAAATTATTAGGGGATCTTCAGTGGCTCCGACCAATTGTAGGCATAGACAATGATCAGTTAGAAAGTCTACGTCACTTATTAAAAGGAACCAACCCTGCCCAAACAGTGCAGTTATCACTGGACCAACAACGAACCATTACCTCACAAGCAGTGGATCGAGTGGATCCCGAATACCCTATAGATCTCACTATTTTATCCGGTGTTCGACAATTTATAGGTGCATTGACCCAATGCAAAAAGAAAAAGGGGGAGAGTCAGATAGCGGTCCTGGAATGGATATTTACGACAATACAACCAGCAACAACACTGCAGAAGAAAATCTCAAACTTAGCGGAATTAATACAAAAAGGCAGAACAAGATTACTGCAGATAACAGGAAACGAACCAGGAGCAATATATGTTCCAATCCGGAGGAAGGACTTGGAAATCGTATAGAGGGAGCAACAATACGGGACATATCCTTGGGAATAAGAGACTCTTTGAGTTATTGTGACAGTTACAGTCGGCAGTCATGCAGTGGACAGAGTTGTACTGTATTATTCACATTAGGAGCCATAAATGGACTGATGGGTTAGGGGAGGGTAATGACAGAGCTGACCAGCTGGTTTCTATGGCCACCCCTGAAAGTGACTTTATAAAAGCAAGGGAATCACATGCTACATTTCACTAGAACGCTCGAGAGCTGCACCACCAGTTCAATATCACTACGGACCATTGATACTTATAGCAGGTACACATGGGCCACTCCTCAGACGGGGGAAAAGGCATTGCATGTAACACAGCATCTTACCAGTTGTTTTGCCATTACGGGGGTTCCCAATGCCATCAAAACTGACAATGGGCCTGCGTATTGTAGTGAGAAAGTTAGGAAATTCTGTCAGCTATGGGGTGTTAAACATATAACAGCGATACCACATTCACCAACGGGTCAAGCTGTGGTAGAACGGGCCCACCAAACCCTGAAACGTTATTTACAAAAGTTTAAGGACGTTACTGATGTAGCAGAAAGGCTGTTGCGAACTGTTTTTGTGTTAAATCATTTATGTATTTTTTCTGATCAGGAATTTCCCCCTGCGATGATACATGGGAGAGCAGTAAGTGAAAAGGAAAGGGAACCTATGGATGTGATGTATAAAGAACCAGAAACGGGATTGTGGAAAGGGCCAGCGGAGGTGGAATATCTAGGCAGAGGTTACATGTGTGTCGTTACAGGAAAAGGTCTTCTTTGGGTTCCTGCCAGATTCACGAAACCCGCCTTGAAGAGGAGTCCTGAGGAGTGCACGGACACTGTGCCCGTTAATGAGCACGCTGACCCGGGTCCCCACCACCTGTCCCTTCTGTTTTAAGTGTGAACCGTGGGTATTAGCTGAAGGGCTCTATGCCCGCTGGTAAGCAGAACGAGACGCAGACGCCGTGGGGTTGTCCACCAAACAGTTGCCCCCTGGGTACTTTTTGGTCTGTTGGCAAGTCATCTTCTGGCATACTAGCTTCACAGTCTGCCTCTTGGTCTGTGGAGATCGTGCTTGGGGTGGCATCCCACAGCATCCCGCTGGGGGTCCATGCTATCTTGGCAGGCTAACATTGTTTGCCCTCTCTATACACCAAATACAGGTTCACCAGCAATCGCGGCGGTCACTAGCAGGATTAGGTAGCGACTGCAAGGACGATGTGGAGTTGTGGTCGTGCCCAGAGATATTTTTTGCTTCATTGCTTGCACCTGGGGTTGCTGTTTCCAAGGCCTTAGTAACTTTAGAAAAACTTGCTTGTTAGAGTATTAAACAATTTAACCTTACGTCTGAGATTATTTCAGCCCTTCTTACAGGTGTGGATAGCGTGAGATACGCTGTGTTGCAGAACCGAGCAGCTATTGACTCTTTATTGTTAGCTCAAGGACATGGTTGTGAAGATTTTGACGGTGTGTTTTGCATGAACCTTTCGGATCATTCTGAATCCATCCTTAAAGCCCTAGCGGCCCTGAAGCAGAACATGGAGCACATCAAGCAACATCACGGCGGCCTGGACGAGTGGTTCCAAGAACTGTTTCAGGGATGGGGTTTCTCAGGATGGACAGGAAGCCTAATCAGAGAGCTGCTACACCTTGTTGTTCTTCTTATGGTCATCTTGTTAATTTTGTCTTTATGCTTTTCTTGTATTAACTGTTGCTTGGTAGGTATAAGCTAGTGGTTCAAAAAGAAAAAGGGGGAATTGTTGGGGAATGGCTTAAGGAACAGGGACATTAGCTCCCTGGGCGACTTAATTGAAAGTCTGCATGTGTTTGCCTCTCCCATTGATTTAGACAAGAAGCACTGTGGATAGCAAATATGGGCTGTCACCTCGTGAGATTTTAATGGGCAGACCCATGTGGCCAACATACACAGCACCCTTCGCTCTCATGTGATCAAACTACCAGATAATGCTCTGCTCAAATAAAAGAGAAGTGCTTGCGCTGATCACTGCAAAGGATTAGAAAACATGATCCCACGTGGCAATTGATCCTGCCATCCCTGGATTCGTGAGCAGAGCGCCTGTAGCCCTCCTACCATACTCTGGAGGGACAGCAACTGCAGTTCCTTCCTGCCTAGACTGGATTGGGCTCCATGGATGGTGCTTTTGAGGACCACCAGCCCAACGGCTGGCTAGGAGCACCCACAAACTGGGTGAGTGGAGACGGACTGGCACTGTGGGAGCGTGCCAGCAGGAGTGGATGGGTGGGAGACTCTCCCTTGGGGCTGGCCGCTGACCGCCCAGGTCCTCCCTGACCTCCCAGGTCCTCCCGGCCCTGCACAAGGAAAGGCAGTCAGCCAGGGAAGGCATCACCCAGCCATGGGCAGCCCACGCTGACTGGTCCTACCACGCTCCCCCTCACAGGAGGCCACTGCAAGGCATCATGAGTGGGGATGAGACACACTGCTCTGGGCACGTGTTGCAGGTGAACAATCAGAGCTGCAGGGAAATGCAGGAGATGAAAACAAGAATCAATATTTTCTTTTTTTCCCTCTGATGCTGTGAACCTGTGGGAGCGGAACCGGCCATCACCAGGTGGTGGAGGCTGATGTCACTGAGCAGTGGACTATGATGTCACTGGGTGACAGACTGTGACCTCACATCCCTCACTGCTTATCTTGGGGTGCGGGCAGAGCCCGGCTCAGTCTGGCTTCCGCCTGGACTCCTGCCGAGCGTTGACTGCGAGGTCTGGAGGGCGGAGCGAGGCTTCTCCTGGTGCTGGGTGGTGCTTTGGGTGCTGCTGTCGGCAGCTCTCGGTGCCTGTCCCGGAGCCATCCCTTGTGTTTCCCCGGCCCTGCCTGGCTTCTGCCTGGACTCCTGCCGAGCATTGAGTGCGAGGTCTGGAGGGTGGAGCGAGGCTTCTCCTGGTGCTGGGTGGTGCTTTGGGTGCTGCCGTCGGCAGCTCTCGGTGCCTGTCCCGGAGCCATCCCTTGTGTTTCCCCGGCCCTGCCTGGCTCCTGCCTGGACTCCTGCCGAGCGTTGACTGCAAGGTCTGGAGGGTGGAGCGAGGCTTCTCCTGGTGCTGGGTGGTGCTTTGGGTGCTGCCGTCGGCAGCTCTCGGTGCCTGTCCCGGAGCCATCCCTTGTGTTTCCCCGGCCCTGCCTGGTTCAGGCAGCCGGGCACCGCGGGACACGCTTGCAGCAGCAGAGGTGAGCTGTGCAGGAAACGTCCCCCCGGGGAGGCTGTGGGGTGGGCAGTGGGGCTCGGGGACCTGGGAGGGTATCCTTCTCCAGGGGTCTAGGCATTTCTTCCTCCTCTCTGGGGGGACAGTGAATGACTGTGGCCTCTGTGTCTTTTGCAGCGTGTGACAGAGATTGGGAGCAACTCCTCATCTTCTGCTCTCCCCAGCCCCCTGCAGAGCTCAGACATGGCCTCAGAGAGCAAGTGGAGCTGCCCCATCTGCCTCGGCAACCAAGAGGCTGTCACCTACATATCGCCTTGCTTCCACCGAGTTTGCGTCGGCTGTGTTCTGCGCAGGACAAAGCAAGACCTCAGCTGCCCCCTGTGCAGGGCGAGGACGGCAAACATCTTGTTCTCGGTGTGGTCGACCGAGGACTGTTTTGAGTTGCGTGTCCCAGATCCCGCAGAGCCATTGGCTGAAGAGCCCCGGCACCAGCAGTGGGCTGAGGGGCCAGTGTCCGGCGCCCAGGTGGGCGACTTCCCTCCGGAGGTCTGGGCGGACTTTTTCCGGAGCCACCCAGATCACATCAGGCCTGTGCGGGAGTGGGTGCGACGGGAGGTGGAGGAGATTTTTGAGGACCGGTGGTGGGACGTGGCTGCAGGGGAGGCCATCGTTGTGTCCCTCCTCTGCTCCTACGGGCTGGACCATGATGTACTGGTGGAGCGGCTGGAGAACGGCCTGCGGGAAAGCACAGAGCGCTTTGTCCTGCGGCTCATGGCCACCGCCGTCAGCCTCTGCGGCCAGGAGATCCTCTGGCAGCAGGGCCAGCAGGCCCATGGCGCTGCCGGGGAGGAGGACAACGGCCCTGCGGCCAGGCCCAGGCCCATGACTTCCCAGCGCAGCACGTCGGAGGCCGCTCTCCACGGGGGTCCCAGCTGCCCCCCATTTGCGCCCAGCCGGGCCCTGCGGCAGCAGCCCAAGGAGGAGTCGTGGCAGGCGGCAGTGGCTGGTCCCTCCAGTCCCAGCCCAAGGGGGGATCACACACCTGGTGGTCGCCGGCACGGCCTAAAGAGGAGAGCTCCAGGCCCCCAGGACTTTGCCTGGCCCTGCAAGAGGCCGCCCCGCCGGCAGCACTAGCAGGGCTGCAGCAACTCTCCATGGGAGAGAGAGAGAAAATAAATCCCTGTTTCCCTGACATAGTCTCTGGGTGCTGCTTTCTCCCCCTTCTCCTGCTGCCCTTCCCTGACCCCCACACTCCACCACAAGCCAAAGCTTCCAGAGTCAAAAGGTCAATGGTGGCTGCTGCTGCAGGAAATCCTCCTGCAGCCATGGATATGGAAAAGGTTTGGAAAAAGCCTGAAAAGGAGGAGTGCCTCTCTGCAGCCCCAGGCCAATGCAATGTCTGACGCATGTCCCCGGGGCAAGGCTTTGGGTCCAAAAGGCGATGGGACCCTACATGTGACTGTGTGTGCTCGTGTGTGTGCATGCAGGCACGGGGTGCTGGAAGAGGCAGGGGGCATCCCAGCCAATGCACGACAGAACCATGTGCGTGGGGTGTCTCTGACTGCTCTGCCCCTCCATCCATCATCCACTGATGGCAGCTCCTGGGGAAAGAAGCTCTTTCCTTGGTGGCCCTTGCGGGTGAGGATCTGGCTATGGAGTTGACCTCGACCCAGGTGCCCTGTCCCACCCCAGTGGGCTCTCAGGACAGCTTTTCAACAGGGGACCCGCAGTCCCCAGGGGGCTGTAGATGCTGCCTAGGCTCAGCTGCTGGGCTCTGCCTTCCCAAAGGCAGCCCTAACTATTTTGAATCATTATATCCTAGTCAGCTCCAAAAGATCCATGTAATCTGGTTTTTATCCATTCATTACAGAAAACGAACAATAATGTCTCTGTTTAGTTATCAATGCAGTACAGCATTATTAGCGTGTGCTGAGTGTTGCTTGTGTGGAAAGCCACTTAAAATAAGGTTTTATGCTGTTACTGACTGCAAGTACAGCTGAGCTTTACTGCATCAGCTGGTCTCAAGGGAGTTTCTTGGGATATTTAGTTCTCAGAAATACAGTACTCAGCAAAAAAACTAGCATTTGGGATATTTTTAACCCTTCTTTTCATTTTTCTGTGTCTTTACTCTGTAGTAACCTGTTCACCTTTGTTACACCAAGAGCTGACATCCTAATGCACAAGAACGGCCTCAGCTGGAAAACACAGCGCTACGAAGAGGTTTTTAAATTCCCACAGCTTTTTCAAACATCAAATTATCTCAAAGACAATTATCATAAAGGGAGTGCATCAAGGATTGCACCAAGAAAGCCTGTCCTTCTGTTTTAAAAACATGACCTTCGAGGCTGAATGTTTCAAGAAAAATTATACTTCTACATGATCTACATCTAAAGCTTTCTATTTTATCTAACTGTGATCTATTGTGACCTATTGTGATCTAATCTTGATCTGCTCCAGCAAAAGAAAATCATTTGCACATATATCCTAAAAAAACCAACACCGTACAAAAGAAACAGGAGAAGTCCCCTCCTCAGCCAAGGGCAAGAACCACTTTGGAGGTAGGGGAGTGCTGTTAAGCAGGAGGGCAGAACAAAAACACAGCTCTCATGTGACTGCATCACATAGCACCTTGGTTCGTAACACAGACCAGCGAGCACATTAGACACCTAGAAAAATGGGGCACATGAGTATTTTGTGTACCTGTCATTGCTAAGGATTCACGGATCTGGCAATGGCACAAATGTTATAGCAAAATCCCACATCCTCACTGGACTTCCATGGTCTTCCCCAACAGTATGTTCAGTTTAGTTCTCTATTGCTTTTCATGCTAAAAGGTTGACTTTGAGCTACCTTGAGAGGTTTTTCTGGACATGAACACAATCTCTATCTTGGTATCCCAGCTAGAAGCAAATTTCAGAGCAAGTCCTAGAAAGACTTAATAAAGAAGAGAGCACTGACGAAGCTGGTTCAGCTGCTACAAACCAAGTAAATCCAAACCTTTAATCCTCTTACAAAAAACTTTTTTTTTTTTTTAAGAAACAAAAAAGCTTGTCCTATGATCCCTTATACATCCTCTTTGTGTCTCTGACGTTATGCTTTTTATATTTTTTTTCCTAGATAGGGTGCCCTTTCACTATTATTCTGCTTCTCAGTGAGAAGGTAGAAAAGGACAGCAGGCTTATTTAGTGTGCCCTCCCAAAGCAGTAAAGCATTTCCTCCTCTCCTTTTCCAGCGGTTTGTGAGTAACAGAGACAGTTTGTGAAGATGCAGTCTAAAACTTTGGAATTTTCTGTAGGGCCGTTTGTTTGACTCAAAACCCACAATGTATGCCAAGCCCACGACATCATGTTCAGAGCCAGCAATTTAATGGAAATTGTTTTAAGTTTTTATTTCCTACCACAGGCTTTCTGAAGCACTCTCAGAATTTTACTTTCAGGTTAAGCTAAAGCTGTTCTGTATAAATATTTATGTAAGGGTGTGAAGGGAATCACCTTCCGCGCTCCACCCAACAAAAATGTTGGAAAAAATTATGTCCGTTTTAAACATGTGGACAAGGGCAGTCTTTGACTGTATTTTACTTACTTGCTGGCTAGCATCCACTTCAGTCTTTGCCAAAATAAAAAAATCCAGAAAATATTGTAATTTTTAGAAGCTAAAGGAGAAAATATTTTTCCTGACCCCTTTAATTTTTTTCTAAGTTTAAATGTACGGCTGTCTGTAAAAGTGCAACTTCTGCTCAGGAAGTCAGATCTAGACGTGAGTAAAAAACTGCTCCAATCAATTACAAGAAAAATGCCTTTTAATTATGTTTCCACACCAGACAAATAAAATAAGGTCTTTTTGTAATGTGCTACAGCAGGCAAGGATTCCTTATTGCCTCTTTCTCTCTAATTTCTCAGAAAAGCACAGGGAAGGAGAGCTCATTGTTAGGGGCCACAGAGTCAAATGAGTATCATTTCTGGAAGGAGAGGAGAAGCCAGAGGCCAATTCTGCATACTTTTTACTTGAGGTCTGGGAATTCTTGGTGCTGGCATTTCTGTCTCCACACTTAGCTCCTAATCTGTTTATTCTTGATTTTCTTTAAGTTTACACCATCACATTGGATTGACTTCAGCTGGGGCTTACTCTGATACCCAGTCAAATGAGGAGCAATGACTCAGGTCCCAGAACACCTCACTAGGACCTCACAAGCCCTTCAAAGTTAGGTCACTATGGAGCTCAGCACTATGACACTGTGGTGGTTTGACCCACAGCGGGACCATGTGGTCCTGCACTCACTCCCCCCACCCAGTGAGGTGGGATGGGAGACACAACACAGGGGGCATGGGATTAGGAATGAAGGACAGGGAGAGATCACTCACCAGTGATGGTCACAGGCAAAACAGACTCAACTTGGGGAAGAAAAATCAATTTAATTTGTTGCCATTCATCTAAGTAGACATAACAACCCCATCTTACAACACCTTCTCCCACCCCTCCCTTCTTCCCGGGCTCCAATCACTTTGCTCCCCATTTCTCTACCCTCCCCCCAGCAGCACAGGGGGCAGAGAATGGGGGTTCAGTCAGGTCACCTCTGCTGCTCTTCCCAGCATGGAAGTCCAGGAACAAGATGTTCCAACACGAGCTTCCCAGGAAGTCATGGACCTCTTGGGGCTCAGCTCCCAGCTCCGGCATGGGGACATCCACGGGCTGCAGACTCACCCCCCAACTCTGGGGGTCCACTCCCGCTCTGGCAGTGAGCGACTCTTGGGGTCCCAATTGCAGTCACACTTGGCTCAGGCTCAGCTTCTTTGCTCCAGCGTGGAGTCCTCCATGGCCTACACGTGGGTATTTGCTCTGCTGTTGAATCTTCATGGGCTGCAGGGGACTTTGTCTTCTACTCCACACAGTTGAACTGGGTGTGGGTCTCTGTCTTTCCCCCTCCTCCTCTTTTTTCTGGCAATGAAGCTCTCTTTGTCTGTCTGTGCTTTGTTTAGGCTGATGGTCTTCTGTTCAGGTCAATGGCCTCTCCTCCAGGTTCTCTCCACCTTCTTTTCAGGACAGTCCTTCCCCTCACAGCTATGGATTCACAGAGGCGTTTCTCTAGTGCTCACTGGCGCAGCCTGGGCTGGGGGGTCTCCGCCTTGGAGCCAGGGGAGATTTTTGCTCTCACAAGGTGGCCCTTCCCCCACTACCAAAAAAAGCCCCAGCCTTGTGCCACACACACACAAACCCAACACAGACACCTTCCAAAGTGCTAAGAACCAGTTTTGTTATTCTTCTGTTATTTATGGAAGGGGAATTTGGGAAGAAAAGTCTGATAATAGCAACTACCAGATGACACCACAAAAGCAAATCACTGCTGGTACCTCCCAGGGTAACTCTGAAGCCCTACATTTGTTGTTAGCCTTTTTACCCTGATTGTTGTATTGCACAGGGTGGCTTTTGAATTACTGATGTTTGGAATCTGTCACCGAAATGTCAGTTTGCTGAGACACACTGACTTGTCAGACTCCGACTGTCCATGGGACAGAGCCATGATATATAATCCTGTGACCTTCATGAGGGACAGCAGAGTCCCAATCGCTGCTCTGATCTCTGTGTGCTACCAGATCTACCATACACCCCGTGCTTAGCCAGAGGGAGAGGGAGAGACATATGCACTGAGGCTAATGAATAAAAGAATTAATGAAATCTGAGTCAGGATGTGCCATTTAATTCCCACACTTCATTTATTGGCCTAATTTATTTTTGAACTCACACAGCTGTAACTCTGTGTCAGTTTAGATCAGTATTTAAGAACCTCAGTTTGAACATATTGGAAACTCCCATTGCATTAGTTTTATGTAGAATTAGCAACCAACTTCTAATGTAAAAAGTAATTATAATGAAATTTTGGCAGTACAAAACCATAGTTTCAAGGCAAAATTTCAAAAAAGAATCTGTTCTTTCTTCCTTTACTCCCCAAAAGAATAAATATTATGCCAAACATATTCTAAAGTATTGTTTTAATCAGATTGAGACTGATTAGTTTGATGGAATATGTCATTTGTGGAAATTCTCCACCAGTTCAAATTTATTTCCTAGCCTTTAAATCCAGACCAGGTGACTTTTTAACAAACAGCATTTAGCAAATAATTGGGATAGAACTGGAAGTCACTATATGAATTTTACTGTTTCATGAAGTCTAAATTCTACAAGAAAGAGAATAGAAATTGGCTCTTCTGAATTGAAAAAAGGCCTGTAACCCTAATGGTATTTATGAAGGCAGCAGGCATTCTTCAGCTGATATCTTTCTGACCAGGGCTGGGGCTTTCCAACCAAGTCAGGTGTCCAAAAGGACCAAAGGAAAAATAAAATGGAAACCTATCAGGATTGGGCCAGAAGAAAGGGCCTTGATGACAGGTAAAGCCTGCAGCCGAGTACACACAGGGAAAATTACCCTGACTGAAACAGACAATGTAACTCTGTTACTGTCATAAACATGCCAAAATAAAAGCCTAATGCACCCATGGTGAAGCCATGTTGCCACACCTAGTACAGGCAAATTGGGAACTGGTATTTCTTTGCAATGGCTTATCTACCTGCAGCACGTGTCCTGCTGTACAGGGAAATCTGAGCTAGCGCAATCTGAAAGGAAAAAAAGAGATCAGGTTGGGATGGGGATGAAGGTTCATGTGTCAGCATGCTTCATTTTTTTTTAAAAAAAAGCATTATTCCTGTTTTCAGGAATTCGAATTTTTCAAACTCAAAATTTCTCATTCCCCACTTCCCATTTTGAGAATCTGTCTTAAGGGGGGAAAAGAATTCCTATACTTCTCCGTTTCATTAAGAAAATATATGTTTAATACAAACTCATTTTTTGGGGGGAGTCCCCATCCCTGGAGTATTTAAGAGTCATATAGACATGGTGCATCGGGACATGGTTTAGTCAGGGACTTGTCAGTGTTGGGTTAATGATTGGACTCGATGATCTTAAAGGGCTTTTCCAATTGAGGCAATTCTGTGATTCTGTGATTCTGCGATACTGTTTCATGGCATCCCCAGATTTGTTGTCCCAATTTTTGCATGGTCTTGAAATGTCTGAGAAAAGAGCCTACGCATTTTCATCTGTCCTGGCTGCAGACAAGTTTTCTCATTACAGTCCTGGAGAGTGCTTGTGCAGAGGTTTGTTCTCCAGACTGAACCACTGTTGAGCAATCTCCACGCCCGTGCCAAAGAACAGAGAGAGGAAGAAACGGGATAGCAGAGTGCATTTCACAGCATGGCGAGCACGGCTGGTGTACCCTAGCAGCTACTTTTACAATGCCCATTTGTCACAGACTTCTCCTTAAGTCAGATTTAATCAGTTTTACCTGGAATTAGAAACAACTGCAGAGACAAATAGATTTCTGGGGATATTCAGTGGCATATTTTCCTGCACGATGGACATATCTTTGTGAAGCAGGACAACCTCTTGCCTAGGAGGACTGGTCATCTGTGATGGAGCAAATCCCAAAACCTCTGCGAACTGAGCCATACCCTTACCACGTGCTGTGTCCTTTGACTTTAGGGATCCAACGCCCAGTACTCACTCAGACATCTTGCACAACATCTTGCTGTATGGACCACCAGACTTTGGCATTGTCTTTGACTTGCATCTTCCTGGCTGGCTGCTCCTTATTCCAGGCAGAGTGCACAAAACAAAAACAAAACCTAAGCTAATAATCCAGGATAATGTCTCACACATAATATCTCAAAACTTGCTTAATGACAACATCCTTAAAGGCAAATTCAACACAGTAAAGCAGAGTTTTCTTGCCCAGATACATACAGACCACAAATTTTGTTTCTTTTAGAAGTGGATACAGGTGTTTCCAGGTTTCTGGTCTCGGTCAATATTTGGTTCTCTACCATAGTCTGGGGATGCAAGTCCTGCTTCCTATTTCTCCTTCTGAGTGCCTGGACCATCAGGCTCAGCTGCCTTAAAAACCCTGGGTCCAGTGCCTGTGCTGCTGGATGAATCATCTCCTTCCTTGTTCTCCAAAGCCATCCTTGCATTTTGACCTAGCAGTGTTTCCAGTGCAGGCTTGTGAAGGCTCCAAGTACATGCAGGAGACCTGGGTTAAGAAAACAGCGACAAAAACCTATGTTAGTTTGGATTTACCTTATACAGAACAGTGCAAGTCCTCTAAATATTATTGTTCCGACACAGAGTATAGGCACCCTTGAACGCAAACCACAGAAAAATGTATCATTCTGCTGGACAATCGTATATGCCAGCTCTAAGCATTAAAGACCAAGGTCTGAGCCGAACCTCAAATGATTCATTGTATTGTGTATGTGACTTGGTTTTTGTTGGCATTTGTGTTTGGCTGAAAAATGTTTTGTCTCAGTAGATTATTTAATGAAAAAGGACAGTGGCAAGTCATGTCAGAGAATGATAATCCCCACCACCCCCCCCCCCCCCCCCCAAAAAAAAAGAAAAAAGAAAAAGAAAAAAGAAAATGAGGGGGAAAACAGAGGAATGCAGCATTTTTTACATCTTTTGGTTAAAAACCACAGAGCTCTTAATTCTGAAATGCCAAGTGATGAGATATACCACCTTCAAAAATGCAGCAGCATTCTGGAATTGGACACCTATCAAAGAAAGACAGCAAAGACCACCCTTTTGTGAAAGAAACTTACAGCCTTGAAAATTCAGTAAATTTCTGTTCCTTATACTGTCAAAACAAGTGCCTGGACGTAGCATATCTTGTATCAAGTGCACTGCACAATAAAATAAGGTAAAGAAATAATAGTTATCCTCTTGATCAGCACAGCAACAAGAGTTTAGGAGATAAAGCAACCACTGTCCTGGGAAAGGTGGAATCTTAAATTTTAAATGTTATCACTTCATGCTGTCTTAGCAGCACTGCTGACAAAACCCACAAAGACCCTCTACAAATTTGCTTTAGCAAACTATATTCAAGACCTAGTAGAATATGGTATTTGCTTTAAACAAATCTAATTTCAGTTGTGTTTTCAGGTTTCACTCTTTTTTCATACTCACAAGCATCAAAATGGATGTGTCCAGCTAGTCCAGCCAGCATTACTGATGTGCAACACAGAGGACAAGGGACACCAGCTATCAAGTTCCCATCACATCTCCTAGGTTTGTCTTGATGGTCAACAGCAAGCTGGTTTTTTGATAAGTCCTTCTAACTCTTTAGGAGTCACAAGGCATTACAGACTGTCTACAGGAAGGTTGCTGCCTTACTTACAAATATACTCAGTGGCATGTGGCCAAAGACTTTTCCGAAAGCCACACAGTCCCAAGATACTTTGGTATTTTATGGCCATGGATTTGAAGGAATTCTCAGTCCTATCCTAGCCATCCAGCTCACCTCTCCCATGACACAGAGATTCAGAAAGGCTTTCACAATGTTCTGCAGCATCACATACCTTTTACTGAAAGGATATTTTCGTTGTTCTGCCTAATGCTGAGACCTGAAACATTGCTTTCAAAACTCAGGAAAAGGACCTCACTGGGAAGATAAGGGATGTCTCAAAACCAGTACGTACCCTGGTACTGCCACTGTGTCCACTTCCCTGCTGCCAAAAACATCAAGCACCATCGCTCAGCTATGTCACTGCAGCCCAAGATTTCCATGTTAGGTCACAGCAGTGTATTTCAATCAGCACCAAGATAACAGAAGAAATAATAAGGACCAATCTGTTAAAAAACCCATCAAAACCCCCCAAAACAAAACACACACAACTAACACTTCCTGCTGCAAAATTTCAAACGCCATAAATTTCCCTCAAGCTTTGAACACTTTCAAGAAACCTGTCAGGAAGATGTCAAGCAATAAATTTCCTTGGAAGTTATCCAATGAACACTTCACTTTGGATGGGTTTTTTGTGACTGCCTGCCACTCGATCAGTAATTCTTCCTCCTTCTTGCAATGAGGTCTCTCCTAAGATGCAGAAAAGAGGTTAGTGTAGGTGGTTAGGATGCTTAATTTTTGTACAGGCTGGATTCAAGCATTTTATTCAGCACAAAACCCCTGTGTCATTTTATACAACTCATTTCTTTATCTTCTGTGTGTGTGTCTCATGTAAAATGGAAATAATTCTTCCCTGCCTCTTCCAGATTGTTGTCAGGCACAGAGACGGCAGAGCTGTAGAAGTCATACAGTACTCGCAACAGGTTAAGCACAAACACAGTTATCTGACTGAAGAGAAACACAATGGGTTATCTCAAATAATGCCTACTAGAGGAGACAGCCGATGTGTAATAATCCATAGCGACTCACCTCTACTAATATTTATAGGGATAGGATGGAAGGGTGATAGGCATAAAACATCCATCAGAAATCTTGGAAATGGAATTTTTTCCCTTGAGTGTGAAGGAGAAATTTCAAGAGGGTCCTCTGGGTCTCAGATTTCAGAGGGAGGATCAGGGGCCCTTCAGAAACCAGCAGGAACTCATAAATCAGATGGGAGGGGACTTCAGGCCTGCAGAGGAGAGAAAAGAGAGATCACTAACCCCTTCATCTCAAATGTTGACTTAGCCTGATCAACTGGACATCTCAAGATAAACTGCCAGGCGTCTTTTGAAGAGACAGCCCTGCTGCTTACTGCCTCTCGCCAAGAAAGCAGCAAGTTTTGTCTGTGTCTCAGCTGTATTTCACAGCTGTGGTCACAGAAGTCATGAAAGTGTCTTATCCAAATTCTTGTCTCGCAGTTTATCACTTTGTACAATGCTTACAGGTCTCCTTTGCTGCTGAGCCTCCATCATGCACCACTGCAGCTACACCTCTGCTACAATACAGTATGACAGTGCAGGAATGTGGATCGCCTTTTATCGGCTGGTCTGCTCATTCAACCCTTTGACCTGCCAGTGTATTTCAAATTGTACTTCCTTTATTGCTAAATAGAACTTGAAAGAGTCATGGTCCATAGCAGTTCTGCTTTGGGCATACCATGACACTGAAATCCCCCCTCCTCGCCAGGGTCTAGGGAAAGTAAGTGGTAAAACACCAGAGGATCTCACATCTCTGCTACAGCTGAGTGGCTCCTTTTGTCCTGAGGAGGCTTGCTGGTTTAAATGGGGCTGCTCAAAGAGTAAGGCACTAGCAACTTTAGGTGGTGGTGGCAAGGTCTACCTTTAGGTCCCAGACCACTGAGGCAAAAGCCTGTGAGGCCACTGCCACCAATCGTCAGTGCACAAGTGAGCAGCTGCCCTGCAAAGAAATCAGCGGAGACCAAGAAGAAATATGCCATTATTGAGATGTCCTGGGGGAAGTCAAATTTATGTCAAGGGGGTTATGTTTTTTTCCTTCTACGGCAGCTGGAGTTTTCCATGGTGACCCCCAAGAGATCTTGGAAATGAAAGTGCTGAAAGCCCGTGCAGATCTCTCTTAAACAATGGTGAAAAATGCTGTTTTCAACATGGAGTCCAAATGCCAGGTCTGTAGAGGCTCAGAACTCTTGTCAGGGAGAGAAACACACCAGATCTTCCCCTCACCCCTCCCTGCCTCCACTTTTTCATAAGAAACAATTAATAGTCCTCATTACTTGGGATTTCTTTTACATGTGCTCATACAATAATTAGTACATTTTATTTAATGCCCTGTTTGGAGTAAATATTAAGTAAATACATGTCTTTTCTATTTGAACCCTACTGAAGTTTGCCTGTTTCATCCACTAACTCCATGACTGAAAAAGAAACTGAGCTTGTATTAATCAAATTACCAAAAAACAAACAATCAAAAAAGAACCTAATAAAATTAGTTTCCAGACATTTCACAGTAAACAAAATTTATATAAACAAATTTCACTCTGGAGGAGATTTTAGCTAGCAAAAGTAACATTTGTGTCCTGAAGACTAGTGCGTTTGGCACATCTAGATATTAGGTTTGATCTTTAGCACTATTCCAACCCTTTGCATTATTTGGTCAATGGAAAGCTGACTGGAATTGCATTGAAGTAATTCCTCTCACAGAAGATGTGCAAATAACTATACATTTCCCACTCTTTGACACTATTTGACAAGTTTTGAATGGAGATACTGAGCATGCTACACTCTGAAAATGCAGCACAGACTCATGACTATTGCTCTTGCAAGTTAAAACAACAAAAAGCCAATTCTCATGGCAGCCCCAGGATTATTCAGCAGAAGTTCCTCTGGTTGTACTTTCCAGGCTGGCCCTAACCATGCACAGCAAGGTCTGGCTGTCCTATGCTAGTCAGTATTGGAATATACTGGTTCCCATAAAGGACCCCCATACTGCACACTTGGAAAACTTCCATGAAACTTAAAGGGTGGTTAGGGTGAAAAAATGGAGAACTGACTTAAAACAAGCTTTGAAAACAATGGTTCGATGTTCTTTCTGTGTGTTTAATGTTACTTGCTATGACTGCTGTAGTCCTTACAAATTATCTCTAATATGATATAACCAGATGTACATGTAGCTCTGTTATTCCTCCCCATGTGTGACATACCATGGCTCTCAGCTCAGAGCATGTTTGGGTCTTCAGGCAGGATAGATCTCTAGAGGATCTCCTCTGTTTAGTTTCCTGCTGAAAAACAACAAAAGTAGACTAAAACTTCACCTACCATGCAAAAACTTTGAGTTATATATGAGCATTGCTTTTCTTTTGCAGAGTGACTCTGGAGACATATGTTTTTAGAAGAAATAAGAACCCATGTGAAAGTTGCAGAGGTCTGTGTCACTGACAGAAGAAACTGTGCAGATACCATTGTGAAGAATTTTTGCTCTAAGCTGCCTGCGTGCCGCTTTATTTGGGTAAAATATTGCACTATTTCTAAAATTAGGGTTTGTTTCCAACTTGTCCAGTTTGCTGCCATACTAACAAAAATGTCAGTATCAAGGTTTTAAGAAAAGTCTGGGTGTGCAAAAAGAAGATGTGAAGAGAACAAGAAAGTTAATGTGTGCCTACCAAATAAAAAGATGTCTTAGAAAAACTATGAATAACCCAAAGTCAATAAAAAGTTTGGCGCATAACTCTGGAGAAGAGGGAAGAGAAAAACAATTATTTTGTTTATAATATTGGGCAATTTTTTATTACTAGTCAATAGCGGGCTGCATCCAAGCTCAAATGGAGTTTCAATCATGTGACCTGGAAGTTAACCAAATTAACAGGACCTTTCATTATTTTTTTTTAATTCTAGATCTAAAAGAAAAAAAAAATAAAAAGACCAGATGCCTTTTATTCCTTCAGTGTAAGATGGAAAAAACAAATCACAACCAAGCCATTATTCACATTGAGAGTTACATTTCCTGCGTGATAGGGTTACAACCTGATCCTCAAGTGATCCCATATGAATGCAGCCAACTAGGCATAAACATAAACATGCAAAACAAGTCAGAGTGCTGGCCGGCTGTCAACAACTTATGAAAAGACTGTTTCTCTCCTAACTCAGCAATGGTCCCTCACACCGTGACTTTACTTGGTTCAAGGTCGGATTCTTGTTGCAAGCACACGAGATAATAACACCCATCTGGTTGGCATTCGCCTTCAGCACAGGAGCCCAGGGCCACCGCGTCACAGTTTCATGACCGATGGCTTTGTGAAAAGTTTCATACAAGGAGGGAAGGTCCTCACCCCTGGCACATGCAGAAGAGCACCGTCGATGCTCAGTGCTGCTCTGAGGAACATCTCTTCTGGCTGAGAATGGAAACCAGTATCTAGGTGAAGAATAAATGCTAAAACCGGTAGTCATTAGCAGCTAGGTAGACCGTTAACTCCAAGGGCACATTAAAATAACCTTTGAACACTGGTTGTACAGGGATTGTTTCATTGCTTTGTGACCACATGAATCAACCTCATTTAAAATGTCACTTAATTAAATAAAAAAAGTTATAGCTTTACAAAATGAGAGCTTCTAAAAAAGATTGCTTAGTTATAAACCAAGTGGAAATGTGTTTCTGCTTCCCTTGATCTGTCCTGGACTCTAACACTGCCCTTTCATGCTGACAGCCTTATTTCACTCCATGCAGTGTCCATTTCCCAGGCGCTAGTATCATCAAACACTGGCCATGAATTATTTATTTGATTAAAAGGCTGACATTACTTGACAGACAAACACTTTTGCAGTGTACTCAGGCAAAAGACATTGCTGCCTGGCTCTTCCATGTGACATCATAACTTATGATAACCTTTGTAACGTTTGGTCACATAATCCTGCATCTCAGGTACTAGTGCCAGCGGTACAGCTCAGCAGGTTCATACTTTGGTTCTTGCACTTGTTACTCACTGAGACACTGTAAATCTATTTGAAATCACGTGCCCATATTAAACATTGTAAAATTGCCTTCTCTCTGTATGTGTGTAGGAGCAAATATTCTTCCCAGTCCTACTTAATCTGCATCTGACCTTTGCAGTTGTGCCATAACACATTTAAATTCTGGATACATGTCAGTTTTAACTCATTTCTTCTGGCAGCAAGTATCTACTCTACGTTGGGTACATATCATATGCACAACGTTGGGTCTCTGTTGTCTCTGTGAAGAATGTGTGCCCCCTGAAGAACAAAGCTGATTATCCCAGCAAGTCTCTTGAGGACATCAACTGTAGAATACGACTTGTAGTAAACATTTTTGTTTAATGACATATACACACAGAAATGAATCTATACATTACTATAGACAGAGAAATGCCAGAATGAGTCCAGCAACAGCTCACACAGATGACTAAAAGACTGGAGCATCTATTGTATAAGCAGAGGTTGAAAAGAGTCAAGGATGCTCAGCTTGGAGAAGATGAAGTGCAGAGGAACCTTATCCACATACATAACTAACTGGTGGGAGGGAGAAAGGAAAACAGAATGAGGCTTGTCTCAGTCATGCCCAGAAACAGGACAAGAAGCAAACAGCACAAACCCTTCTGAACACAATAAAATACTTTTTTACTGTGAGGGCGGTCAAAAACTGGAATGGAATGTCCAGAGAGGTTATAGGGTATCCATACATGGACATACTCAAAACACTTGGACATCTTGCTCTAGTTGACCCATCTTCAAGCAGGTAGGTTTGCACTGGGTGATCTCCAGAAGTGCCTTCCAACTTCAGCTGTTCTGTGATTCCAATTAAAAAAGGTATGACAGTGTCACACTCTCAATAAGATATTGTGCTAATGTCACATAAAGTTTGGAAATGCAGTTTCTAGTCAGTGGAAATATTTTGGTTTTGAAATTTCTTTCTGATGTTGACCACTTTCCTCAGCAGGAGTCAGAAATTTCAGTTGCCGTACCAGTGCCTCACTTACTATGGAGATAATCCACTAAATGCCCCAGAAAAGGGCTCTGAGAGCATCTCTCACACTGGAGTCACTGCCCTAGTTAGTCCCTGGGAATGGGTCAGAAGAGTGGATCCAGCTTGCTTTTTAGCACACCAACCTCAGCTGCCAGCTCTGAATACACTGGGATTATGGTGGCTAATACAATTTTTCAGGTCCATCCAAACTGAGAAGCAGGTCCTTCCCATTCTGAGATCTTATTAATGATATTATGTTTATGGTGGTTTGGGTAGCAAAACAAGGACAATGTTATAACCAAATGTAGCAGAAATCTTGTGAGATCAGTTTAGCTGCATTTCTGAAACACGGGATGCTATTCTCTGCCCATAGTCTCTAGTCTCATTTCTTTCAAGCTCATCAAACAAGAGCTTGAAACAGTATCTACAATCAGAAAGTTGAATACTAGCTCCTCTCTTTTTCTTTCTTTCATTCAATAAGTCTGTTTTAGTAGATAAAACCTACTATTTACAAGCCAACACCTCTTTCTTCCCCTACACAACCAACTAATTGTAAAAAGTCATGATAATTTAAGGTTTTAATGATTCCACTCACTGTTTTCTACATCATTTATGACCACATTATCTTACCCAGCAGGCTTCCTGGGTTTCTGCCTTTCCAGAAACCACACCACTGGATGGAGGTTCAGAAGTATTCTGAGACCAAAACTGAAAACCTTTTTAAAAATTCATTGGTAGGACTCAATGCCAAATGTAACATCCAAGTCCCACTCCTGGGTGCTGACTTTGGTGTGCTGAAACTGGTTTTCCAAGAAGAAGGGATGGCTGATGTCCTGCAAGCCCTGCTGATTGCCACATGCCACAGTCAGGCTTGGGAGATGAGTGTGAAGCCAGCCACGGTGGAAATTAACCTTCTGCTGCCATGGGACGCTCAAGCTTCACCAGGTACCATGTACTCCTGCTTAATACTTCACATCCAGAAGTGAGTCCAGCTTTATCTCGATAATAAGAAGCCACAGAAAATTCTTACATTTCCATTCTCTTCAGTGGTAATTGTACAATGAAAAACATGTGCATTTTTCATCTTTCTCCAGCTATTCCTTCTCTCAGAAGTGATACAGAGCTTGACAATATCTCCCTGTGGCTGTTTTCCCAGCCTCGAGCAATGGTCACTATGTTTGTGCACACACTTTTTCACTAAACCCTTGAGTTAACAACACTAGACCTGTGCTCAGCAGCAGGCACAGGAGCAAGCACTCACTTTCCTACTTCTACCCTGATCAGCTCTGTTTACAAGCCCATGTGGCAGGAAAATCACAATCTGAACTTCACAGACTTCAAGCAATATATTCACAACAAACATGTCTGTACCACAGGTTCTCGGATGGTGCATCTGTGCTGGCGTAACATGTTGGCAGAGACCTCTAACAGAGATCAATGTAGAATACCTGGGCTTTTTTTCACTTGCTGGTGTAACTCCACTGTTTCCACAAATACTGTAAACTTGTATTTTTCACGTGCAGATTGACAGATGTGGGGTGGAGATGGTGGCAGGGAAAGATGTACATGGGCTGCTGCAGTCTTGAAAAAGAAAATGAGTGGGCTTCAGTTTGATGGAGGAAGCCACTTGATCTTAGAAGCTTGAAAATGGAGAGGACTTGCTGAGCCTATACAATGGGGTATTTTTTCTTACACTTTCAAGTCAGCACACTTTTATCAGCAAATCTATGTTGTTTGGATCAGATTCTTCCATATCACAGATAAATTCCTTTCTCAAAAACTTAAATATTTAACAGACAATGACAGCTATCAAAACAGTATCTACTTCTCTCTATTGACTATTAGAGTAACGAAGAATAAGATTGTAAAGTTTTGGAATCTGGGTCCCTGGCACCAGTTCACTTTTTTAAAATATCACTCAGTAATAAAATCAGTCAAACTCTGCAAATGAACTTCAGGACAACGTACACAACACCACTGGGCAATTGTAATGATTTTAATAGAAATGAGAGACAAACAGTTGGCCCCCTGACCCAAAGATCCTCCAAAGATTAAATAATAAAAGGATTGCAAATATAATTTGTAGAATTATACACAATTCTGGGAAAATGGAAGGCTCGTACTTTAACTATCTTTAAAGCCAGGAAAAAAAAAAAGAGTTATCAGGAGTGATGTACAAATCCAGACTTTTCACTATTCTATTTGGTACATAAGGTGACATGAAACTGAAGATATTAATGAAAAGATAAGAAGAAAAGTTAAAATTGGGTCAGACAGCCCTCTGTGTACAGAAAATGTGTGTGATTTATCTGAAGCATCTAGTGCAGCTTTGGATTCATTTGAATTTTCCACATTGCCAGGAATTGCAGCAAGAGCTTGCATTTCTATAGCAGCTTCCACCAACAATCCCAAACGTCTGAAAACACAATTTTAATTAATCCTCACCTGCAAACGGCAGTCTAGCCACTTGAAATGATCCTAAGCATGCCTTGCTTAAAACAGAGGCATGTTGAAGTCTAGATATGATCTGGAAACAGAATTCAGATCTCAGCTGTCGATTCTGTGATAGAAATAGAAGAATATATTCTCCTTTGGAAAAATGTATGAAACACATTGGTTTCATTTGCTCTAGCAGCAGAAGTTTTTCTAGCTGCTGGTGTCTCATGAGTTAACCCATAGCTGCAGCTGAAAGATGTAAAAATACAATAAAACATAAAAAAATCACGCTGTCGCAGGCGGCTCCCCTCAGCTGCCCCAGCCACATCTGGCACTGGGAGCCCCTCCAAAGCAGGGAGCGGAGGACCCCACGCAATATCCCTCCTCCGTGTGACATCTAGCGTTGGTTCCCTGAAGGACAAGCCCATCCAGTCCCCACGCTTGCATCCATCCAGTGTTGCAGAAGGGGTGGCAGAGAACCCCCCAGCCTCATCCCCCACCCCAGCAGCAGGCGGCTCTGTTCGCCCAGCTCTGCCTTCCACCCCTCCTGCCAGAACAACCTCTGCATCCTCGCTTCAGCAAGTCCTTGCTCAGCAAGTCCTTGCTCACCCGATTGCTTTTTTAATAATTATAAAATAAAATTTATTTTATTTATTTTTATTTTATTTATTTATACCCTTTGGCAACAGAAGTCCCCTCTGATGGGGCTAACCAGGGAATGACCACATGGACAACAACACACAGCCACCCACCAGCCAGAGCCCATGGGACCCACCAGGGCTGGAACAATACACCCATGTTATCAAAACTGGGTAGAAAAGGCTTCTCAGAACTCTAACACCTAACCCCAAACTGAGTATTTGGCATAAGCTGCAACAAATTCAATCCCCTGTCTGAACCTCTCCTTCATGAAGGGCATTTGGAGGGCCCAGACTCAGGAGGTGACAGCACCGCTTTATGCCATCACTATTATTTCTGGGTCACCCTCTTGGTGCTGGAGGTAATTGTCCTGCCACACACTGTAAAGGAAACAAGAGGACAGAGCCTGGAGCTTACAAAAGGTGAACCAAGTTGTCCCAACCTCTTACTCATGCCAGAGAGGGCACAAAAAAGGTGCATCATTAAGATACAATTATTAGATAACAGGTATGAAATTGCTTTACTTACTCTAGCATGACTATTACTAGTACTGGACCCAAAATAAAATAATCATCAAGTTTATTTCATCTGAGGAGTGAATAAATTAGGGTTTCATGGGCATTCTCTAGGTAGTACACAAAATCAGTTCATAACCAAAAAACAGTTAAGGAAATAAACTTCATGGAGTGAGTTTTAGTGCTCTAATTTCCATGCAAATGGCAAGGAATGCTAGAATTGTGTTTTAGATCCTTAATTGGATACAAAGGTAATGGTCACTACTATACAGAGTTACTGACATTTATAATTTCAGTTCTTGTCAGTGAACAGGCCATATAAATAAAGCACAGAGATTTTCAGAGGCTCCTAAAAGGATTATAAGAAAAACAAACAAACAAACAAATAAACCCCCAAAAAACCCAACACGTAGAAAGCAAAGAGTATTTGTGTCCCTCGAACCTCTTGATATGATTATAAACCTACTCTCAGCTTTTCACCTTCCTTGATATCCCACCTTTATCAACTACTGCCAGGGGAAAAAGCAAAATCTGCAATGAGTCTTTCTTGTTGGCTGGCTGATAGGAAAAAGGAATATGCTTTTAAACACGTGGTTTGTAGTTTCCCTTTGAAACAGTATTTCTGGCTTAAGATTAAATTTGCTATTTTAGCCAAGGTTGTCTAGGGATATAATGAAAGGCAAAGGTTATAGGAAGATACAGGATTTTTCATTCCTCTAACTGATACAGTTTACAAAAAGACATTTTTATAGAGAAAGGGAAAATGAAACCGTTTCAATCCTCTGTTCCAAGAAGAAAGCTGAGAAAGAGCATCTGGGAGTGCAGTACCTTCTTTTTCCCTTCCAGTGCAGATAGTATAAAGGTCAAACTGGAGAGGTCTAAGTATATTACTGAGTCTGTATATTGCTAAATTTTTGCAGTACATTGATATTCAAAAACTTCTACCATTGCTACAGATCGCTGGAGAAAGCTGTTGTAAAATTCAGGGATGTTCCTGCTCCATGCAAGAATATCTCTGGAGGAAGCATGTGGTACATTTTCTTTGTAAGAAAGCAGAAAAGACCACCAATTCATAGGGCAAACGAGGTCACATTTTTCTTATCAACTGGAAACATCAACAGATGGAGTACTTGAGACTGATTTGGCTCAGCACTGCCAGAAACCAAGACAACTCCTATTGCAAAGGACAGTAACTAATCACAAAGCTAATAAAAATAGCACTGCCCATACTCAGCTATTAACAGGAAATAAAACTGCCAATGAAGCAGCAGATAATCAAATGACCAAGAAAGTAATTTAGAAAGTCTTGGCTTATATAAAGCACTGATATTTTAACTCAAAATGCCCCATCACAGTAAAATGTTGAGGCCATCAGTTTAGAATCTTGAGGACAGGACAGAAGCTTCAGTACCAACACTTTATCATCTCCCTCAGCCAAAACAATCAAGTGCCAAGTAGATATGGAAGACATATATGGCAGGAACGAAGAAATCGTACACAATAGCTTCAAACATTTCTCCCCACTGTAGTGAGGGGAGAAGGTTAGATCCCAACCAGCATTAGCTATGGCCCTAAACCCCATCCAGGCTGGGTTTGTGCACCATAATCACTGCTCAAGGTCAGTTCCCCAGAAACTAATTAGGATGCTACCAACAAGACTTTGGAGCTGATGTAAACAAGTTCTCACCTGATCAGTGGCAAATAAAATAAAATTAAAAAACAATAATAATTTTAAAAATAATAATCCTGTGGTGGCCAGACCCAATAAAAATCCCCACCAGAGGAGCAAACAGATGTTGTGCAGAGGTTTCACTGCATTGCTTCGTTGCAGTATCTGAAAGGCAAGTTTAGAAAACTACAAATGTTGGGAGCCAAAGATTAACTGTGGTTGATGTCCCTGACTTTTCTCTGTCCTAGACATTGCTGTTTGTATACTTCAGCAAAAGAGAAGCTGTATTATTTTACTTAATATTTACCTTTGTGATTAAAAAAAGATAACATAATAATGACAAAGTCAGTGGACACTAATCCTTAGGTAGGATCTGTTAAATTACAAAGACTATCATACATATTACCTGGAAAAGTACATCCCTGACTTATACCAAGTAGCTTTGACAAGCAAATGAATGGCAGCTTGCCACAGGCTTCTCAAAACTTTATTTATTTTTATTTATTTACCTTAGCTTTATTGCTTCTTGAGCAGTGAAATAAATTAGAGGAATATGTCATGCCTCAGCACACGTAAAGAAAGCATAATCTGAGTGCAGCCAGTTTATTGGAAGAATAATGAAACCCTTTTCTTCCTAGGTTTCTCTATAAATATGCACATATATATTTTAAGGGATAATTTTGTCATGAGTCAATCCGTCAAGCTCCTGCCAACAAAGCACACCGGTGACTTATCTTCTGAACTTGAGCATGCTCTCCTTTGCAATGCTCCTAAACCCTTTGCTGTTCTTGCCAGGTTTTTTATCCTTTGCCGCAGAAGCTGCAAGCTCTACACCTGAGTTTTCTCCCTCTCATATAGCCTCCTGCATTTCCTACATAAAACAACCAGGATTTTCAGAAATGCAGAGCTCACCTGAGTTTTGCTCTCAGCTAAAACACCCAGAAGCTCCACAGGCAACAGGTCAGTGCTCCTATAAGTCCTTCTCAGTTGACACAATACAGAAATGTGTTTCTCCTCCTTCTTCTCTAACTCACTTCCAGAAATCCTTAACCACAGCTGCCTTTTTATGCCTGAAGGGGAAAAGCTTTATGTGTATCCCCTGTACACTTAAGTTTGACCAATTGGTCCTTAAATGAACCTCGTGCTACTTTTGTAAAATTCACAGGCAAGAAAGAAAAATCACCTGATGTTTCAGCATTGTTTTTTTTTACGAGGATGGACTGATAGCCTGGAGCTTTACTTGCTGTATAGCATTTGTGACTGTTAGTCTTTGCAGTGAAGAGAAGGCAAACATTGCACACTCCTACTTCAAGGTTAAACCTGAAAGTTGAGCCTAATATGGTTAACAAATGCCAGATTTTTCTTGAAGTAGCAGACAAACCAAGGGGTGGGGGAGAAACTCAAGCAGCTTTTCACTGAAAACACACTTTTTTACTCTCTCATTAGTGTTTTCTGCTTTCCTAAAGGATACATGCCACCACCATGCAGACTAAAATGGTATAGGGAAATAATATATTTTTTTCCCTCCCAGTTTCAAGCAACTTTAACAGGGGGCATAATGAAAAATGTATTAGTTGGCACTGGAAATTCCCAAGTCAGTGCACCATAACATTATCAATAAAACATACATACCAGGTATCAGGGCAAACTTTTATGTCTTTATGGACTTTTGAAGATGTCAGTGGCTGTCTGCAACCTGAGCAGCTCTTTTTTCAGTTTCCCATGCAGGCATCAGATTCAACTCTTATGTCACAGGCCCTTCAATATTCAAGGTTTTTCTTGAAGTCACCAATCATGTAACTATCCAGACTTTATTAAAAAGTGAACATGTTCAGCCTAGTAGTTTCCAAGCAAAACCTAAAAAAATAAATTAATGAATAGCATTCCAGAATTTCTACAGTTAGAAACTAATTTTCTTAAGAAATCTTACAATACCTGAAGACCTAAGGACTTTTTTGAGTGTTTGGTATTAGCAAGGCTTTCCATTTGCTAACAAAATACTAAGCCTGAAGAAGAAAAACATAAAACTGTCTTACCTCATAACTTTCTAGTGGTAGAAAGAGAAATGCTGACCCTATTATCATAATATGTTTTAAAACAGGAGAAAAGAGTCTGGCATAAAAGATTAAGTGACTGAACTACACCACCTTCAATTCAAGTAGAAGCCAAGAGGTACAGAATTGCATATCTCAATATGAATGTAATAAAACATATATTCCTATTGCTCAGCCTAATAGATTATACTAGTGACCACAACTCAAAACAACTATGCTCTTGCAGGTATTACCACAAAAAAAAAAAAAAAAAAAAAAAAATAAAAAAATTAAGATTTAATTGGACTTGCAAGAGTTCCTTTTGGTTTTTTCTTAAGATTTAGATAAAAATTTCTTGCAGACATAACATATGGGCAGTGCATAACCTGTTGGCACGGTGGGCTGTGTGGTTGTAGACACCAATCTCTTGGTGCTGTGGGGGAGGTCAGGTCATGCGAGGTCAGAGAGATTCAGAGGTCAAGCCACTTGTATCTGATTGGGGTAAGAGCATCAATAGAGCAAGAAAAGGATTTTAGAAAACATGACAAGGTTAAAGCACAAAGCTGATGAAAACATCCTAACACCAGTGTCCAGTGAGCATATTAGTAACACACGATGCAAAGCCAAGACCCAGAGGAAAGATATCGTCCTAAATGGGTAGGAAATTGAAGTCTACACTGGCATTTTGGCCATGAAGGTGGCTTGGGAAACCCAAGCATCACAGATTCAGAAAGGATTTGCAGATGTAGAAGGAGACCCAGGATCTCTCTCTCTTTCCCAAAATCCTTTGTAAAGTGGGGTCCAGAAGCTGGGGAGGTTCCTTGTGTAACAGATTAAAGGGGTGATTAGCAACATGAGGGGAGAACTGGGGAAAGAATGAACTGCAGCAACCAGGAAAGGAAGGATTTAGAGATGCACCTGATGCCAGTGGTGGCTGAAAGACAAGGGTGGGTGCCAGGAGCCTCCAAGGCCACTTCTACAAAACTGAAGTAAGTCAAGTGCCACAGTGAACAGATAGAGACTCATGTAGACAAAAGGTTGATCACCATGGTCAACTTATACCAAACTCCAGCCAAGTGTAAACAGGAAATGGTGGCCTGTAGAGTCACAGGACATGTCCCCACAACACAAACACGCATGCCAGCATCCCACAGCCACCCGGGAGGGACTTTGAGAAGACAGGTGTCTGTCAGCAGTAACACCAAATTTTACATCCTTCTGTAATATCTGAGACAGTACTCAGCTTGGCTAAGCTTCTATTTCTGCTTTCAGGTACGCACTGTAGCTCCCACAAAATACAGGCCTTAAAAACTGAAATTGGACTGTGCTCACAGTAAATAGGGTTCCTTTATCATAAATATTCTGTCTGAATATTTGATACTGCAGATAGTCATGTTTTAAAGCTCTCCTCTTTAACCCAGCCATTTTGAACTTGCTCCTGAACATACAATGAAGCAAAACCTGAGCATTTCATCATTTGTTTATTTAGCTGTCTTTGGCTTTGTGTTGGTAAACATTGCCTCTGGGCATAATGTTAATCATATTTCACAATCAGATACTTATTACACTAATAAATATTGGAGCAAAGCCTCAAATCCCAGGTGTACTGAACCAGTTAGTACTGAAAATTAGTTTGCACAAACCCAAATCTACTTGAAGAATGAGTATGAGGAGGTGCTGAAATCTTGCAAGACCAAACCTTTCATGCTTATACATTTCTTCATGATCCTTGGATGTAGGTATTTCCATGCAGCATCTTGAAGCATGATACTTCTATAAAAAATATGGCTTGTTGGCATTGCTCATTCACTGCAGATATGATTAGCAATTAGTTCACTCTTTTTTAAGCGATTGTGTTTTTTCATTCTGGACTCTGGTCCATGTCAGAACAGATTATATAAATCTGCTGATGATATAAAACTGACATTGTATCTACTCAAAGCAATCCTTTGGATAGCTGAAGAGCAATATTAATTCTCACTAACCAAAAATGTATGCTGTAGATTTGCAAGGCGTCTTAAGGTTTTACCCTCTCTTGATTAATTCCCAATAAAAAAAAAAGTGTCTGAGTCACTAGATAATCCATCATCAACAAGAACAATTTTTAAAGTGATGAATTCTCTCTAATGATATCAAATATCTCCTCTGTTCAGGCCATTTTTTCTTCTTCTGAAATCTTGGGAAAAAATACCAGGTTTTTTTCCCTTTTCTTTTTTACTGACTCTTCAAACCTTTCCACCACCACTACTTTTGAACTTTAAGTAAGCCATTTTACTTTAAAATAAATAATACAGGGAAGCAAATAAAGTTCTTTCACCTTTAACTCCCTGTCTGACTGTGTCTCAGAAGTTAGGCAGTTAAGTGACTGCTGCAGGAAGTGCAAAAGAGAGAAATACAGTCCCTTAAAATGCAAAAATTTCCATTCTGCTATTGTCATCCTGCTTGCTATTTCATCCAGTGATGTTTTGCCCTGAGGCATAATTATATAGGTTTAATTTTTGTGCATATGTGAACATGAAGAAGTCAAACTTTTATAAAATCCCTATAGTCCAATACCTCTTGGACCTTATCTCATTCTTGGATGTGGAGATGCTGATCTTCAAAGGAGACTTACTAACATCTACCAAAACTTATGCCTAGACAATGTTTTTTTTTCATAATATTTCTCTAGTCTCTTGCTCTTTTTGTTTAATCCAGTCATGCAATATACATGTTTGTAACTTTTGTGCTAAAAATGATGCTTTCTCCCATTGTTAAGGGAAGGCTGAATGAAATGCCTCCTTCTGCTTGCATTTCCATGTACCATGTTAGTTTGTACCATCAGTCCTTATGTAATTTACAGAGTGGGGCTAATATTTTCCCCCATAACCTCCTCAATGCAAGTGAGGGATCCCAGATGGCATTTCAGCAGCAGGTGCCACTGTCCCTGCTTACATCAGAGTGAGAGATTCCCAAGCAAATACAACTTCTCACTTCAGGCAGTTGTGGTTTTGGAGCACATTGGTACTCATGGAAGGGTGCAAGATGTCCCTCTGCCTGGCATTTGTGGCTTGCCACTGCCACCCCCCATGAAGGGTAATAAACATCCTGCCACTTCTAGTTGCCCTCACCACAAAATGTCAATAGTGGGATGGGAGGAAAAGAAACATAGAGTTTTGCATTAGATCTTGGTTCTGTTGTGCTGCAAGGCTAATAAGCATAGGAATACTCCCAAACTTACCCCAAAGCTTTAGCTATCTAAAAGCACCCACCCAGCAAGCTGCGCGAGTAGGTCAGGCTTGAACTGTACTTGCCATAAAACAGATAAGATTCATTATGAAACAGGATATTTCAGATGCAAATCCAAATAGGTATTGGTCCCTTGATTTGGGAAGATCCTTTTTTTCCCTTCAGCTGTACAATTAAATCCCAGTTTATTCATACACATTCTGGTCCAGGCTTCTAATGAGTTTATTGACCTCCACAAAACCAGATTACAACAGATCACAGCAAAGGGTTCCTCCTCTGTCTTGCTTTCAATGATACTTCCATCAATGATTTTTGCATCAGTCCTAAAGCACATTTTGGTGCCTTTATGCTATCCTTGAACTTCACATCACAGATAGTTGGTTTGGAGGAGCTACAACCTTGAGGGAAAGTGGCTACACCAAGCCATGAATGCAGCAGAGTAGCTGACATTTCTATATATAGGAACAATAGTTTTGATCTGCACCCTCTTTTGAAAAGGCATGATGATTTAACAGAAAGGAGACTTTTTCCCCAAGAAATTACCTGAAACTATTCCAGTAGCCTGATGATTTCTTCAGCCATGTGTATTATAATTTTGCCACAAATTTAACAGTGCTTACAATTGCATTGCCTTGGCCATTTTAGAACGGAGTTAGCCTAACAAGAATGTTCCAGCTTCTTCATATAGCCAAAGCCACAAGTCATATCACATCAGGGAAAGTTCAGGGTCTATGCTTGGAGACAGCTGGGGCAGGGCAAGAGAAAAAGGGTTGGATTTCTGTAATTTTATTCATCTCTCCTTCGGCAATATTTTTTTTCCTCTAAGGTTATCCCCGATGCCTTGGGCTCACTATATTGAGTCAATCAAAACACACATATCTGATTTTTTATCCCTGAAAAATGAAGATTTACTGTATGCAACTATAAAACTATGTCCTAAAAGGTAAAGGCAAACTCTCTTCTCTCTATAATTAGCTAGTATCCGATATATTGTAAAGTTCAAAAGACTTTTATAGACTAAGCCCCAAGCTTTTACTTAACTTTCATATTTGAAATCTCTTCTTCAGGAAGAATCTTCTACTGAAGAGCAACACCTGGTATTCCTAAGCTCTTCTCTTATCTTTATAAGTCATCTCACTTCAGCAGTATGTTAGTTTCACATCAGGGAACTTGAAAAAAACTCCTTGTCTGTCTTTTTAAACTCAAATGTTTGGCTTTACAAGTACAAACAGCTGTTCCTAACAATTTCCAAGGGCTGGAGAGTGACTGAAAGTGTAGCCCATTTGTGCAAACACGGGCTAAAATGTCTGTCTTGTATAAAGTCCTGAAGAATTGAAGGAGCTTTTTAAAAAAATCACCTGTAACCATAGAGTGCAAACAAAAACTACGGACAAACAAAGAGCACACATTTAGGCCAGTTTATAAAAAACTACAATAGCATCTGTTTTATATTATATGTAGTTATTATACTGATGTGCAGTGACTGGGGATATCACTGTCTGGTTGGTATAAATTCAAATTCCTCCCTAATACAAAGTTAACATGGATCAATTTTCCGTTTTCTAATCAGTATCCATGTACTTTCCCTCCCATCATGCTTCCTGCATTTTTATCTCTGACATGACAATTCCCTTTCATAACAATATTGTTTCCTGATGTTTTCTTGTCCTTCTTACTCTGCCTTTGAAAATGTCAGTCTGGAAAGCATGCCCACAGGGACGGAGCCAGGCTACTGGCACGGGAAGGACACAGGGGAGAAGGGATCAAAATATCACTTTTTCCAACCATGTATTTTTACTTAAAGCATCTCCCACTGGTCTCTGTCATTGATGGCACAGTGCAAGCAGACAGACCTTTGCTCTGACATGCTGCACATCCTTTTACGGAGATACCCGACACGAGATGGTTTCTGCAAGATTCAGTGGGGTGTCATGGATTTGGTACCATGATCAATGACTCTCTGCTGGGTTTAGGATTTTCTTTATAACCTGAAAGCGTGTGAAAAATCAGCATGAGCTGCTCAGCCTACTAAAAGGAAAACATCTTTGCTTTCCTCAAAAGCAAAGGGGAATAGTTGATATTTCAGCCCTGTATCATCAGCCATTTTCCAGCTGCAAATACCAGCCTGGCCTACAACATGATTTGAAATACATCAAAATCATGGGGTTTTGTTAACATAGGACATGTTCCCATTGAAATGCCCTTTTGGGAGACATGAGACTTTAGCTCAAGCCTGGACCTTGCACCTCTCAGCTGCCTTACACAGCAGATAATGTAGGTACAGCATCATCTCTGCACCCACGTGAAGCTGGGGCTCCCTCTTGTCTCACCAAGAGGTTGGCACAGAAAGTGTACTGGGAGCAGTGACAGGCCCTGTTACCCTGCCACGTGCTGTCCTTGGTCAGGATTTGAGTATATCTAGAAGCTGCCATGGTTTAAGATGAGCAGGCTGCAGTGGGAGAACAGGTACAACCTTCTGGGTCAAAGGGATACTTCATTCAGCAGGCAAACAGCACTGTCAGCAACATCTGCTGCTTTTTTACCCCTTTTCTAAGCTTATTTAATATCTATAGAATCATAGAATCATAGACTGGAATGGACCTTAAAGCTCATCCAGTTCCAGCCCCCATGCCATCAGCAGGGACACCTTCCACTAGACCAGGTTGCTCAAAGCCTCATCCAGCCTGGCCTTGAACCAAATTTCCATCACCTGCTTAAGTGAAGAGTCACCTTTTCAAAGAGCCACTTTTTTAAAAAAAAGTTGTTTTGTTTTATTTTTTTAAATGTGGAGGAACAGGGACCTTATTAAACATGGATTCATTGGCTGGGTCTGCTGCAGATCTTTTTTCATGACCTCTGCATTACTTTTTTCCCTACTATGTAGCAAAATTAAATATGGTTATTGCCTTAGACACTGTAGTGCAAGAAACAGGACTAACATTCTTGTCAGTGTCCTGCTACCAAAGATAACCACACCATTTATTCCTTTTCCAAAAGTGATTACCTCCTGTCTCATAGTAATAAGGACTTTTATTGTTACAGGACTTCTCACCACTACATGATGAACTTTGAGAGCTCAAAACCTGAAGTCATGTAATTGCTACTTAGGACTGCTGCATCTGTGCCGGACCACCACCAGTGTTTGGCTTCCTTTTAGCATCTCCATCCTTCTGACCATCTCAGAAGCAGGCTGCTGGACAATATCCAGCTTTAATTTATTTCTCCTGGCTATTGGCAGCTGGAAATCTGGAGGCATTTTGGTAGTATCATGAAGCCATTCCCACTCTTGCAATAAATTCCTCACTAATACAACTCAAGGTCTCATTTCTCTTTTTTATCTGCATTTCCACAGTAACTTAGCCTCTATAGAAATAAAAACTGATGGCTTCCCCAATTGAAAATATTTATTTGCAGTGAAAACTGAAATTTGCCATCAAATTGTACTTTACAAGCTCCTAAGTTTCCTTCCTGATCTACTGCTGGAGTGTTCAAATAACACACCTTTTTCTGGATGATGACTATACTTCCTGGCTTCACCCTGCTAACAACTATGTGTGGCTTGTAAGCTTTCGTCTGTGCTTTGTCCAAACATCATTTGTATCCCTTTCATCGTTTGTCAAGAAAAACAGTGTGCTCATGCAGTCCTATGCACATTGCTGCTTACAATCAATAGTACAAGTTGTACTCTGAAGAATTATGCATGTGCCTTTGTACATTAACACAGTGGCACTAAACCCAGAGATTTTTCCAGTGATTTTTGGTGTACAATGTTTCCTGGTGGTGGAGTAATTTTCTGCCTGGAGATCTGAAGTCTACAGACAGCTTGAGTCATCTTCTGTATCTAGGGACAGGATGGCATATTGCAAGCCTTCTAACTGAGCAAAGAACACCACCACTTTTTTTCCCTACTATCTGGACTAAAAAAATATGCCTGGTTCACACCAGGAGCAATTCTTACCCCTCTGTCTGCTAGTGCCACTGGAGTTCACAAATCTACCTAGAAGCCCTATGAGGCATCTTTGCAGCCACTGCTCCTTCAGCAGCTCTATTCATGCTGAGGAGGAACTGTCTGGGGTTTTGTGGTTTGCTGGTTTGTTGGGTTTTTTTGAGACACAACAGCAGCAAGACTTCTTTGCAGACAAAAACATAGCTCTTCCAAATGCAAAAAGTCAGCATTTACAATGTGGAAAAACAAAAAACAAAAAACCCCCAAACTTATTAGAGGTGCAGAGAATCACTGAGCATTTAATTGCATCCACAAATCATGGTCTTAGCAGGATCCAGGTTTTCAGAAGTTGCCTAGGAGCATTTACCTCAGTAGCTGTTCCTCCTCTTGCTTCACTTCCTCCTCAATCATCCCAGGCCCTGGTGCTGCTGAGCTTTTTACAGCTCAGACTTGCACCAGCTGTTGCAGTTTCAGCCTCCCACTGCCAAGGGAACATCACTACTTGCATGTGCTGGCTTCTGCGTATGGTCAGAGCAAAGACGCTGCCTACAGAAATGAGGATTTTTGCTTAGAAAAGTGTTATTGACCTTAACCATAACCCTAGGTTGAATCTCAGACAATGTTCCTACAGCCATTGCCCTGGTAAGGCCATTTCTGACCGCAAAGCCCTCTTTTCAGGCTATGCTTTCCATCGGCAGCCCCTTGCCAGCCTGTTTGTATCTTGCTGGCCCACCTGTTGCTCTTCCAGGGACTTGTGTTTTCTCCTACATGGCTCATCCATCCCCAGTCTCTGATGAGTCACTACTTTCTAGCAACACCTCAGGCAAGAGATCCCATAGAAATTAATGTCCCTCAAGGAGGGAAATTAATGTCCCTCTCTGCTATCCGGGAGCTGTCTCTTCCTCCATAACTTCAAGAAGTTGTACATCTTTTAGGGTGTATGTCCACCAGCCAACACCTTCTCCTGGTATTTGAGAAGCTCTACCAAAATAGATGGCCTGGCTTATTTCTATCCTGTGTGGTGTTAACCTCTGCAGGAGGTGAACCCTCTGCTCTGAGGCTCATGCTAGGAAGTCAAATACTGTCAATATCTGGAGGGATAGGAAGATGTTCAGGATAATAATAGCTACTCTGCAGAGATTTTCATGGGCACACAAAATGCAATTGGTCTCACGTGGCATTTTGGGCTCTGTGCCCAAACCTGCAGCCCGAGCCTTGGCTGAACCGTGCTGCTGGCAACTGAAAGTGTGCAGTGCACTTCTGGACTCCATTTAGCTAACGGCTTTAATCATCAGTGCCCCATCCTCTCACAACCTTTCCACCTCCTAGTCTATAGCTCTTTCTGTATCATGTTAAATGGCAAACAGTGTGTTAGTAGAGACTAAAAGTTTAATACTTATGCAACAGGGGAAGATTACACCAGGAATACTACTCTGATATTTGTCTTGCCTTTACTTGTAAAACACAATTTAAAGAGGACTCTTCTATCTCTGCAGCAGATACAGAGTAACTTTGAAAAATAAGTTAAAAAAAATTCTGGTTTAATTTGCAAGAAAGCAGAGTAAGAAACACTAAAAAAAAAATCTGTATTTAAATCTTTAGTTTTGTCTTCTATCCCTCTACTCCAATCCCAACATGCTTCTGCATACTGCAGTTTAGAGATGCTCCATGTAAAGGAATCACAGCAACTCATGGTAGTGCCCTGGCTTCACAGCAGACCTAACTTTGTGATACAAGTAGGTGCATTTTGCAAGGAGGTTGGTATTGGAACATTTGGTGTTTAGATCAGTATTAGAAAAAGTCTCCAGAGCTGAATAAAGTTCCATTCTCTGTCTAAATAAACAAACGTGGGTGACAGTTTGTTGGTTTTTTTGTTTGTTTTTTTAATAAGGAATGTTGTCAGTCCTATTTTATTATGCGTAATAGAAGGAGGTGAAAAAATCATTATAAGCACTGTATCTAACCTATTTAAAACTACAATCACAATGTTATCTGAATGCCTTACAACATTCTTTAAATCCAACAAGTAGACAAGAAAACAAATCTATGCAGGGTTTTTTATACATATGGTGAGAAAGTTTGCAAAGTGTTAAAATATATTTTCTGTTCTGAATGTTTCTGGTACAAGGAGGTGATGTGTAGAATACTGTATATTTATGAACAGAGCCTTGACTTATACAAGCAATAATCGACTTCAAAACATACAATGTATATCTTAAAATATCCCCTAGAGCTGCTCATATAAAGTCATATCCAGCACCTACTAAAGTTCAGCCAGCTGACTCTCTTTGACTCCAGTGGGCACTTGACTAAGCCCATGATAATTGTGAAGTACCTGACAGCCTAATTGTATTCATATGAAAAAAATCACATTGCATAGATTTAAACAGGAAGACATGCAATAACAAGACAAGTCACAGTATAGCAAAACCTTGTTTCTTTGGTGAAACAGAAGCAGATATAAAAGTTACAAAGATTTTAGACTTTCATTCACAAAAAAACCCAGACATTCACATTATACACTATACAAGATAATAATATAAATAGAGAAAAGTATTATGTGCATTGTTTGGGGGCGAGGGGTGGGGAATGAACCAGCCGCCGCGGTGGCGCACTGCCACGTTGAACGCACGAAGTCTGGGTACACTCGCTGGAGCAGTCACTGCAATTTCTTAAGAGATGTTGCCTGGAACTGTAATTACTGTTCCAAACAAGCTGTGGCAACTTCACTCCATGAGCAGCTCTGCCTAGCACAAACTCTTACACGTTGGCTGGGTATCAATTATTTTTCCTTTCCCTTTCAACTTTTTGCATCACATCCCCACACTAACACAAAGGCATAAACCTCCCATTTGTGTTTGTATCTGTAATGTTATTTTCAAAAGTATCTTGTAGGGAACTTACTGTTCTTTATTTTCTTTTTTTTGTTGTTGTTGTTTTTTTTTTCTTTAATCCTGTGCCCAAAGGTGTGCAAGGCACTTTGCAGAGATAACAGTCCTTTCTGTGGAGAGGTCGTTTCAAACGTTACCTTCTACACTTACTGTACACACCCAGGTCAGTCACGGAGCTGACCAGGGTAAGAAATCATAACAGAAAACTCCTACGTACACACTGCACCAACTACAACCTATAATCTCTTTGTGCACACACTTCTTTCTAGAAAGCCAAGATTCTGATTCTTCTCTAAGTCACACTGTTCTCACCCATCGAACTGCAAACAAATGATCCTGTTTAGCAGGAATTTTGTTCTCCTGGGAAATAGCAGTTGAACTGAAAGATGGTTCCAAAAGTGGAGCTCAGGGGCTAATACTGCACTGGCGAGCTCTTTTAATCTTCTTTGCTTGGGTAAAATAACATCCAATAAATTAAATCAGTATGGCTTACTTCATTTATTTATGTACGCTTCACAGCTGCAGCATTCATACACAAACATTCATTACTTTATAAAAAGATTAAAAAATGGTTATATATACAAAATTATTTACTTTTTTGATTTTTGTTTGTTTTTTACAAAAAAAAATCCCCCAAACATCAGGTCTCTCTCCATTTTAGAATGCAGAGACCTGCAATATAGACCTTGTGGTTAATGTTGTGAAAGTAATTCTTTTTTATTATTATTTCTTTTCTTTTCTTTTCAAAAAAGTGGCCCTGGTTGATAAAGTTAATGTATTAGCACTTGAATTTTTACAGGCCCTCTTCGTCATACACAACTCCTCCATGCAGTCCTTTCTCATGAATGGCGAAGCTGGAATGGAGAGCAGAAAAAAAGTTCCACATTGCAGTCCCTAGTTCATGCTTCATGCCACTTTTATGTGCTCTGTCCAAATTTTGCATCACATGGATACAAACTGTACCTTGGATGGGAATTGGCACAGTTCCCATTAAAAAAAAAAAAAAAAAAAAGTTATGTAACTTGTGTGTGTTTATCTTCACCTGATAATAGCAAATTTCAGTCAGTGAAGTTACTTCAACCATTTCCAGCCTAGGTAAACAACATACAAACAACGTCATAAATGACTGAAGACCTCTGAGGCCGTTCTAACCATAAATATGCCCAAAATTAGTGTGACTTTTCATTTTATATACAGGATTTTAAAAACAACACACAAACAACATTAAAATCATCTTATTTACATTTTCATTGGTGCTAAAATCGAGCTGTTTAAATATTGCAAAAGGCTGGTATATATCATAAAATGGTCCACACCGATGGCATATAGAAAACTAATCTTTATAGGCTGGAAATGGTTTCCTTTTATCCCCATAAGCATGTCTCCTCTTTTTTTTTTTTTTAATTTTCTGATAAACACCATATTTTTGCAAAATGCATTGTGAATACCGCAGTCCATAGTTTCAAAACAAATTGATAATACTCCTATAAGTGATAGAAAAGGCACAGAAAGTTATGACTTTGGCTGAAATGGTGGAAATCCCCATTCACCATTTAGCTCTCAGCGCCTTGAGTCCTGCCACGTCCTGATCCAGCGATGATAATGTTTTGACGAATTTAACGACGTTCCCTTTCCTGATGAAGAATGTTTATAGTAGTATTTCTTAGAATAAGTCCTTTGGTATGTGGACGCTGCAGTGAGAAGGAGGAGAAAAAGGAAGTTAATTTAAAATTATTTAAGTATGAATGGGTTGTCTACAGTTCACATTCCAATTCCATTTATTCTTGGTTAATTAGAGGGTTAACAAATTCTTAACTGGTACTATGGCCATGTTACAGATGGGAGAAGCATCTCTTACACACAGTCAGACCACAGTTGCACAAAGAATTTTTAATATTATTAGGAATAGGTTGATTCTAGGGGCTCTTATGCAAGAGTGTTTACTTTAAAAGAATCTTAGTGGCTACTGTAAAAACAGAAGAGGACTATTTTCATCAGTTTTGGAGGCCTGATGTTTTTTCCTACAGAAAAGGTGAGCAGTATTGTTGTCATAAGCTGTTATACCAGATTTGCACTTCTCTTAAAATACATGTTCACTACTTATTAATCTTAAATTAGTCTATTGTTTCTGATCCATCACTGGTTTGCTTTCAAAGAACTCACGATTCATGCAAGTAATTTTAGGCATATCCCATCTTCCATTCCCTTGACACCGGATGGTTGGAATATGACGCTGGATGAAACCATCTTTGCAGTGATATCTAATAAGGGAGTTGATTTCATAACGAGGTTTCATCTTCCCAAAGGTCTTTGCGTTTTCCACAACAGGAGGTTGACCACAAGCAACTGAAAGAAGAGAGAACATAACCCAAAACATCAGTATGTAAATGCACTCCTGAATATGGTGCTGACCTCTAGACCCTGGCTAAGGGAAGATGTCAAGGGACCTCAGTTAGAATCCCAAGAGATACATCCAAATAAGAACAGGAAGATCAGTCTTTTGTGTAATTCTCCAGCCTTGTAGGCCAAATACAGTAATGATGAAAATTGAAAAACAGGAGATAGTATGGTTAGTATTGCCCTTTTGGTTCAAATTTCTGAGGTAAATTTGAGCCAAAGGGGTTGGCATACTCCACAAAGAAGTGATTTTCACTGGAAAGCTGCAAAACCTGAATACCAGTGAAGTTTTCACAGGCTTTTAAGAAAAAAGTCTCATTTTCAGTACTTCTCATGTCTTCCTCAACAATAGACTATTTAAAAGCACTTAAAACTGACGGATCTGTCAAGACCCAGAGAACATGTTAACAAAACGTTGTAAATGGTAATTGGGAACAATGGAGTGCACACAAGATTTTGGCTGGTTCTTTACTTTCCCAGTCTGAAGAAGCAGAGGCAATTCCTAAAGGATTGCTGTACAGCTCCTGGTAACAGCCAGGTTTCCTCTAAGTGTCAGATCTTAACTATGTATAATCCAAATGTGCTTTTCAGATTCCACCAGTGCCATTAAACTAGATAGTTTTGGAAAGGGGGAAAACAAAGGTCAACATTACTTGAAGGGTGAAAAGTATGCTCAACTGAAATTGAAAAGCTAATCACATATCAGTGGTCGGTTGTCTAGTCTGACTGCCTACCAGTACTCTGCTGCCCACACACTGCACAGTCATGCCATTGCAGGAAAGAAGAGTTGGTAATATTTTCATGGTATGCAAGTAAAGCAGGCCTGCTGGGTAGATGAATGCCTCTTTTGCTGAGATCTGTACCCAAGAAGAAATTTGCTCGGTTTTAACCAAGAGTTTCAACTGTGTACACTTTTGTGTCTGACTCAAGAACAGATTAGGTAGAGATGTAATATGTGGATACAGACAAAGGATGACTTTGTGAGGCCAACTCAGTTGAGGGCTCACTATACTAGTCACCAGAAATCAGCTAGAATTTGTCATTTTAACTTTATAAAACTGGAATTTAAAAAAATTATGCTATTGCTATGGAAAGTTTGTACCTGTTCCTTTCTTGCAGGTATAGGTAAGGTGATAATTGCATGGGACATCATTCCACTGCCCATTCTCGTGCCATATTATAACAACACAGTCTTCTCCAGCAGAAAAGAAGCTGTCTGGCTGGTTTGGTCGCCAGTTCTCATATTGCTGCAGAAAAGAGGAGCAAAACCATTATTCCCAGTGTTGGAGTATATTTCCATTCCATTTTACAGAAGAACACATAATGTTACCTTTGGTGAAGAGCAATCTCAATTGTTTGATTCAGGCTGTTAAGCATGAACTTAAAAAAGCTAGATTTATAATATCCTCCCACTCTATTAGCAGATTATCTCAATGGGAAAAAATATTCTGATCTAACTTCTCACTTACTGTAAACTAATGTCAGGTGAACAAAACAAAGTGAGACAATTCAGTGCAAGTCAAATCTGTCCCTAAGTGTATTGAAACACACCCTTTCCTACACAGACAGACATGAAGTGATATGCCAGGAAATGCAGTAAATAGCCCATAACCTTCGTTAGTCCACATCTACTAAGTGGCAAATTACAGGCTGAGTAGCTCCTCAGACTCAAATTATTTATTCTCTGACCTCATTTAATTAAGTCATTCGATGCGACGACATGCAGAATTAGGTGTAAAATAAGTAAAGGCGTCAGAATGTGCCCCCAGATCATTGCTGATTGATATTTCCGTTTAAAAGGCCTAGGTGGCAGACTGAGCATATACAGCAGCCTTTCAGCTTTAGAAATGACGATCCAAATTCTGCCCTCTGCTGAAAAACTAACTCCAGACTTCTATGAATATATATGAATAAAACCAGAATCTTGCACACTAGTTTTAGAAGTAGAAATCTGACAGTTGGTACGTGAAAAAAACCAAAACAAAACAAAAACCAAACCACCCAAAAAAAGAACCTTCAAATGGCTGAAAAATATATTTAACATTAAAATAGTTTCTTAACCCTGCACCTGGGACACACATCTGGCATATGAATTTGTGCAGGCCCCGTTCTTTTGGATCCAAGCTGGCTACACATAGGTCTGCACTTATTTAGCGACACAGCTCTGCAGCTTTCAGCTCTGCATCTGCCTAAAGATGTCCCTACCAAGAGCTGCGGATGCTGGCTGCTGGCAGGCTGCGCACAGCTCCATGCATGGGCTAAACCCACGTTTATTCCACCATAGAATGTGCTCTTCCAAGCATGGCTAAGCTCATCATTGCACAACGTCATTTTTGGATGAAAATTAGGGAAGATTCAGTCTCTTTTTTCAATCAATAGGCAGGAAAAATGGAAACAAAGGGAAGTGTCACACTAATGGAATATATATGCAGTAATCCTTAGTAGGGGACACACAGCCTAGTGTCCTTGCAGTCAGTAGAGATGGAATAATCTTTATCCCAATTCTTGCTTCATCTTGATCCCAAATGAAGCACAGTTATTTGGGATTTGCATAAAGTTATGTAAAGAAAAGTGAGAGAATATTTGGGAAACTATTCTTAGTGATTTTCTTTGGGATTTCTGTTGTGTCACTCCAAGAAGAATCTAATGAAGGATAAAAATAGATATCTGAAAGAACTGGAATTCACATAAACGCCAGACATTAACCAGGCAGCTAGCCCCTTGTATGGTCAAAATGACACAGTTTCTACAGTGCTTATATTTTCGTCAGTGCTTACATCTTTCTGTCTAGGGCTGGCCCATATAAATGTCATAAAAGTTTAGCTTTCTATTTTCTTAACTTTATGAAATAACCACTATTCACTGCCTGAGTGAATACATTTTAGAAATAAAGTTAACATACCCCACACAAGTAGTATTTACCTTACAATGAATCAAACTATGAAAAAAATGAGTGAAATACTTAAGCTTTTCCTACCACATGTCATCTTACCCATCGCAGGTTTTAATTATCCAAGCAATTTAACAATCACAGTCTAAATAAATTCTGCACTGAATTTATTACCTTTAATAAAACGTTCCCCTTTTTATGTGGAACTAACTTAATTCCATCTCTACATTTCGGTGTTTAATAATCCTAAACTACAATACACACTAACTCATTTATTCCAAGTCCAGAATTCAGCATTTCACATTAGCTTGTAAATCAGAGTATGAGTTTTGCAAGCACAGTAGCCAAATACCATGCATATGAGTCAAACGGGATCTACAGTGTGGGGGGCATCCCGCAACACTCAGTGCAAAAAAGAAAAGCCAAGCTCTGTGTGCATCTCCTGAGCCAGCGAGAAGGAAAACAGGGAGGAAGGAATATGCCCACACACGGTGTGTGTTAATGTAACTTTTCCAAAATGGTAATTTGGAATGGCTGCTGAGGCAAAGGTCTACCAGAGACCAACTTTTTACAGCAGAGCTGGTTGAGGATGCAGGAATCTGATCGGAAAAGGTCATGTTAGCATGACACAGAATGCTACTGCTTGCTAAACCAGGGATAGCTGAGTGCACGCACACCCCAAAGGTTTCAGCTTCCCGGTGGCACTGCCCCAGATACCTGCTCCATGTCCTCTGGAGGAGATGACGCAGCTTCCGGAGCACCACAAAGTAAAAGGCATTGAAGGAAAAACGGTGCAGGTTTCACTCGCACTGCAGGGAAGCCTGAGTGTGGCAAAGCCGGGGTAAGCAGAACCAAGGGGTCACCTCTCATTTTCACCTCTTAATGTCTTACTACCCAACGTAACGGAAAAGTAGGATTTGCTAGTGTAAGTCATGATTGTAGGCATGGATAGCTACACTGCTCACACCATGGGCAGCAACTTCTTAAGATCAGGCAATCCAATTGTTTTCAAGAATATGCCCAGACATACAGACATACAGAAAAATTAAAGAAAACAGCCAGTTTAGTGGTAGAAAAGCTTGATCAATAGCATCCTGACAGCAACGGCTTCAACAAGCCTTGCAGCTGTTTCTTGTGGAAATGATACTGGAGGGCTGTTTGCTTCCATAGGGATCAGAGTGTGGGAATGAAGGATATTTAATGGCTATTGGGGGCGTGTGAGCTGAAGGTGCTCAGCAGCTTGCCAACTCCCACCCTAAGCACATAGACTCCATATGCTCTTACTTGCCTTACCATAATGACTCCAAAATTTGTGTTTGCTTTGCTGGCAGGGCTGCAGGGTAATGGCAAAGGATCGTATCTAGGCCCTGTGGTTTATTCAAGAATGTCTGATATCCTCCAGCGTGACTTGCTGTTACCTCACATCTGATATCATCATTGCATGGATTTATTTTGGCTGAAAAACTCTGATTTTGCTTGGGTTTAGTGCCAGAATTGCTCAGTAGAGGAAGTTCCAGACTGCTGAATTGCTTTCTTAGGTCTCCACCCAGCTCTTCTGTAGTTTTTCAATTCCTTATTTAGCCACTGATAATGGGATAATGATACAAAAAGATTCTCACAGTTTGAGTGCAATAAGTTGCTAGACAAATAAACTAATATTTTGCTTTCCTCCAATGAATTACATTTTTGCATTACCATGAGCATGATTCTGGTTTTCACTTACACTAGTATAAATCAGGGGTGACTGCACTATCTCCAGTAAACCTACATCAGCAAAAAATTGATGGGAAAGAACCAAATCCCACAAGTCACACAGTGATTTGTACTGTTTGCTTTCAAAGGTAGCACTTACAATCTCTCATACCAAGTATGCTAAGTGTAAAGACTCCTCTACCCTTACAATAAGTGCAGTAAGCACCTAAGCTATTCAGGTCATAATTATTCTGTTGGGAAAAGCTCAAAATATCCTGAACAAAATGCCTTTTTTGAAGTGGCTATGTCATTTAAGATCCTTGCATTTCAACGCATTGCTTTCTTTTCTAAAAACATATTGTACGAAAAGAAAAAGAAAATTAACTTAATTCCCTGGCATTATGTACCATCCAGGTTTGGATTTTAAGATCACATCCAAAAAAGATCAGCCATATTCACAACTGAGCCAAAAACTGCTGGCATCATTCCAGCCACCCTGCTGCTAGGTTATATCTTCATGTAAACTGTTATTGTCTCAGTAGACCAATGAAACAGCATTCAGGAGCACTGTGTTTGAATTGATAAAGCTCAAGACGTCCTTTTGCCAACAACCAAGCTTCAATCGACACCTTTAGCAACACTCTCAGCTGTATAATTCTTAAGGTAGGTTTCTGAAAACCTAAGGAGATCCAAATGCTAAGTTAATGCATGGATGAAAAGCCGCTCAGTATTTTAGTATTCAGCAAAAATACTAATACTGGCTGACCGCACAGAGGGACCTAAAAATTATTACTACCCTGGATTTTAAGCAACATTATCATAATACTTGTAAAGTTTTCCCCTGGGTTAAAATGCAAAGCACTCCCAGACTGTACATTTTAGGACATATAATCTTAATTATGTACATGACTCAAAACGTACTTCAAAAGAGGTTTGGCCCGCTGCATTTTCTCCTCCAGCTATGAAACGTGATTTGCTGAGGTGGTTATGGAGAGGGAAGTTCAGAGCAATGCAAGGGAGTGAAGGCTGGAAGAACCTACCTCAGGCTCAGGCAGACACCACTGCAGCAGCCACTCTGCAAGGCTCTCAACATCCATGATAGCAAGACAGTTGGGTTTTTTTATTAAAAAAAATTAGGTTTCTGTTTAATCCTATCCTCGGGGACAGGATTTTGGTCCCTGGGCATTCATCTTGTCCTTTGGGAACCACACCACTAATCTTGTCTTCCCATCATTTCAGGCTGAAAACTGGAGCTTCTGTTATGTTTTTTATGCCTTTAATTATAGTGTAAGGATTAATTAATCTTTCTGGTACAGCTGGGTGGTTTTTTTGTTGAAACCAAAGCCCGTGCTGACACACTGGATCTACTTGCTCTAGCCTTCTCTGCTAAAGAGCACTGAAAATTTTCCTGCAGAAAAAGGGTGGATGGTCCATGGGTTAGAGCCGCAGTTGAGATGGGGTTGGGTTCTTCAGGCTCCCTACGTGGCATTAGACAATGCACTTGGCTGGCCGATTCCCAGTCTGTAAACCAGTGACAATATATTCTCTTGCCTCACAGGAGGAGCTTGGATATGATGGTTATAAAAGCCCATGAAGACATTTTATTAAGTTCCACATTTTTGGAGAGGATTTCCTTATATAGTACTGAATTAACTCACAGCCATAATCTGCAAATTGGGTGACAAGCTGACTTTTCACATAAATTACTTCTAAGAAAGCCAGGATTATAGCAAGAGCTGTAAAGCAGCTAACTTTATTAGCTAATCACTACTTTTTCTCAATCAGATGGTTGCTAATTAAACTGCATGAGCCTGGCCTTCCCATCATGAACAAGATCCTACCTTGTGGGAGATTTGTTATTTAAATTTTCAGATAAACAGCCTTATTTGAAGGACTCGTTTCCTCATTAATGTGTAATCCACAGCTCTTGCACATGTTTGCACTGGCAAGGTGAATCTACTAGTAAGCAGTATCTCAGCTTTGTGACACTTATTTGGTAATTTCAGCCACTCCTTTATCTCAAAAAGACACACCAAGTGGCTGAGATCAATCACTTGGATTTCACATTCCAAAATAGTCAACAAGCACTCTGTTTAATGAAGCACAACAAAATAAACTACCGATGCAAACAAAACTTTACTGCTTGACCTCTTTATTGTGTAAAGACCAATAATCTTTTGTACATACCTAAAGCTAGGAAATAATTTACTTTAAATACACCTATTTAGATTTATAGGGTTAATGCTTTTCCTTCTGGGAAAAGGAAGAATGTTTTTAGCGTGTTTAAATAAGCTTAAAGTATAAATCTGTCTTGGCACTTTTTGGCACTTGTGATTTCCAATGTGATTTTTATTTTCTTTCGTTCTGGCTGCTTCCCTATCTGATTGCTTCTTAATGCAAGACTAATGAGGCAAATCAAAAAAACAAGGAAAGATGTAGGGACTGGCTGACTGGATACTCTCTGTGCCATTTCATCTTGAAGTGAAGGAACATTTCCTGCCTGGTATTTATCACTAAACAAGCTGAAACCACCACTTCAAAGCTTACAAGCTATTGTTCTTTCCCCCTCCCATAACTCTGTTAAGAACAGGAATACACTTTTTTCAGGATAGCAGACAAATTCTCAGAGATCTCTATCAGAACAGCCCCTGAACAAGTCCCTCGCTGTGGAGGTTAATTGGATAGTTTAACTAAAAGTTACATCTCACTTTCAGTAAGTCCTGGTAATGACCCAGTTTTATAGGTTGGCTGAACTGCAACAAGATCAGCACAACATTAAAATGAGTATATGGATCAGTCCTGAAACCCTTAGTTTGTGGCTCATGCTGTTATACAGCACTGATTCTGTTACATGACACACTCATGGGAAGTTTGAAAGGGATTGCATTTCCTTTCAATAGAAAAAAAAAAAATCAAACAGATCACTGTAAAGATTTGGCAATGTCTGAAATACTTCCATTAACTTCACACAGTATTTAAATGCATTTATACATTGGGAAAGACAAGAAACTACCTTATAGCATAGGCTCTGTTTCACTTAATTTCATCCCAGTGCTGCAAAGGATTTTTCTGTTTAATGAATGGGAGCAGTCTGACAGAACTCACCAAAAGCATTCACGAGATTAAAAACTCAATTCAGTGAGCGCTTAAGCATATACCTTGCTTTCAATTCATAGGTGGTGCCCTAAACTGTATAGGGTTGATCATGTGCACAATTCAGACACATGCTAAAATAACTTGCTGAAGGAGGGACTAAGGTAAGTGTGTTAGTAAATTTTTGCTGGGAGGAATTCTAGTCAAATTTGAAGACAACTGCCATATTTTAACTTATTTACAAGTACACACAAAAATCACATGTCATGATCCTGATCTTTTTTAGATTAAAATTGAATGGCTTCCCTCAAGCCCTTAATCTGGGCTTTATTTGCATGGGATGTGGGAAACTGGCAGGATTTGGATCAGGCAAGCACCCAACACACCCCACTGCAGAGTCACACTGTGAGCAAGACAAACTCCCAGAAGGAGATTTGCTAAGGACCTTTGCAAAAGATTTCAATCGAAAGGCTTTTTTTGGTAACAGAGCAGTGGGATGTATTGAAAGACTCTTTGATTACCTATGCCACAGCTTGCAAAAAAAGGACTCTGAATAACATACACTCATGTATATCCATGAATATCCACAAGCACTGATTGCAGACTGAATAAGCAGTAAGATCTATGCAAAAATACATCATTTGGGAAAGAAAACAAAGGAGTATAAGTGAAAGAAGTAAAAAAGGCCAGCTGATGAAGCTGAAACCTAAAAGTAGTAACAATCCTGTCTTTTAGGGAGAGTTAATAGTGTGGTGGAGCAGATTACTAGCTCTTTAAAAAAAAACAACAACAAAAAAAAACCCAGAAAACCGAACACCATGATGTGACAACTTTTCTATGAAAAGCAGAAACCACTGAGTATGGCAAGAAATTCCCACTAGATGGCAATGTCTACTCACTACTGAGTCCAGACGCTAACTTGAGTAGTTCCAAAATAATAATTATTCAGAAAAGATATCTCTTTCATTAACTCTGTAAAAGTTAATTGAAGCCAGTGGATACAACTCCATTGGCTTTTATCTGCTCTGTAACAATTCATCTTAGAGTAATAGCTTTCATCATAGTTCACATAATGTATAGTTCAATTTTGTGGGTATGCAGTGTGCGCTGGGCTTTCACAAATCACCTTAGTACAGAGACTGAGAAATGAGTGGCAAAGAGCTGGTGAAATTCTCTTGCTAATGGGCAGGTGGTTTACTGGGGAAGAAAAATATGGTGGGGTGTTAAGTTGGTTGGTATAATACATGTTATTTTGGAGTCACACCAACTTAATTATATATTATCAACATAATGCAAATTGCATGGGGTGTGACTTAACTCTTTTAGTGCACAACTACCAGGAGAGTCACTGAAAACAAGGAAAGTCCTGCACTTTGTCATTTATGTCAACAATTACTGCAGGTTTAAAGCTGTCCAAGAGTTTTAGCTCAGAGTCAACCATAACGAGGTTCTGAAGTAAATGCTGACCCCCCTGCTAAAAATGAGACAAAAACCCACTTTGTCCAAGAGGCCCTCCTTACTGCCTACGACATATTGAACTAAAAATATGCCTGTCATTAATAACATTATATAGTTCTCCTCCATTTAAATGCAGGTCAAATGAGCATCTTAAAAAGAGGCTGTAATGACTGACTGCAGCACAAAACCAAAACATTTGGTAGATTTAAAATCTCCTTCTCCAAGGATCCTGCGGGACATGGGCACAATGAGCTTTTTGTTTGCAGCTGACTACAGTACTTTTTAGTTTGTTTGCTTTATTTAACCCTCAGAGGCAGGCTCCTTCCCTACAATACACCATGCCTTTTGAAGGTTTTTGTGTTCAATAAAGTTACTCTTTCTGAGAGGGGTGCAGTTACAGATTTGCTCAAGTTAAAGCATTCTGATTCACTGACCAATAAAGGAAGGAAAAGAAAGGGCTTTGTTTTTGCCAGAACTAAACTTCTGTTTTGTTTTGCACGTTTTTTGTTGTTTTGGTTTTGTTTTTTTCTTATTTTAATGTAGCTACCTAACACTGACAACCTAGGGCCAGCACTGCAAAACACAAAGCATAAACTCTCCTGTGCCAAAGGGAAGAAAAACTAACACAGAGTCTCTGGACAGTTTTAAAAGTGGCAATATACCCCATTACTTTCCTAGTTGGCAGCATTCTCCAAGTGACAGACAATCTGGCCACAGACACTAGCCAGCTCCTTATTACAGCACTAATCTTATGTAATGGGAGTGAGCTCACCGCCCTACAAAGCACTAATTATCAACAGCATTTTCCAAAGGACATGAATAACTCCCCTTGTGAGACGGAGGCCCAAGGCGCAACCCCAAGTAGCTATATGCGTTTAATCCATAACATGAATAGCTCCAGAGGACTCCTTTACCGCTGTGCCTGTTCACAAGGGTCCTTAACAGTGAAACACCAGCAATCCAAATACAATGGAGAAGCTGCCAAAAGCAACACCAGATTTTTTTTTTTTTTTCTATTTGGATGAGTGTGCTTTACAGCTGTAAAAGTTACTATTCACAGAACTAAGTGAATTATTTAAATTCAATTTCCCTAAGATATTTTCAAATGCCACATTGTGTTCACTCTTCCTTTGATCAAGCCAATCATTAAGTGACTCCACTGATAATGTTAAGTTTTGGTATTTTGCAGTTTGTATTACATCAAATTTAAAGTATACAAAGACTCAAGGAGGCATGGACAAATTCCTTCGTTCACATAGTTGTGTGAGTATTTAGGCCTTGCTTTCATCTCCTGTATTACTGTGATTTTCCCTAATGTATCTGTTTTTATTGCTTCTAAATTTTTATGATAATTGTGCGATGCAGGTTGTCCGTGATTCATCCTTAAAGAGTTGTTCACTATCACAGGAATGCTGGGAGAAAAGTCTACAGAAAAGTTCAAGAATAATTTTGATTTTGTAATTTTAAAAATGTAAACAAAGTCTTACATATATCCATTTTCATTCCTGTGTAGAATGTAAATCAGAGCAAAACTATTGCTTTCCCACACCAAATGCCAACAGAACTGGCCTATAACTACAATAAACAGAAGAAAAGCAGAGCTAACAAAATCTGTTCCTTAAAATATTATATTATTTTCTTCTGCCTCTTGCATCCGTCAGTGTAATCATATCTGAAATGTGTTGAGTTGAAATTGGCTTGATTTTCAGGAAGCAATGAATAATGAAGCTCTAAAAATTTTGGGGTGCTGCGAGTTCTCCAAACACACTTCAGTACCTGCTCTCACTACCTTCACCTTTGAGACAAATTATCTGAAGTTAGGGACTAACAGATACATCAAAATTTGCAGCTTACAAATTCCCTTCCTACTGGTCCATGTGGTCTCAGATGTTGCTGGTATTCCAAGCCCATGCCTGTGGTAGTGGGCCCTAATCTCCAGCTCTCACTGAACTTGCACTGCAAGTGAGGATCTAGGTTTTCTGAAGGACTATTTGCTTTTTAAGTTGTACTAACACAGCTGCAAGGAACTCTTTCCCCTTGATATAAAAAGGGAACAGTTGCTCCTGCCAAAGTGTTTTTCATGTGGCACATCAGCCCCAGAATATGAATCCACCTCTCTCAACCACCATAAACATTGAACAATTCTTTCTTTCAAAAACAGAAGAAAGAAAAGGAAAAAAAAAAAAAAAGAGAGAAAGCAGGAACACATTGTAGATGAGAAAAGATTGCTTCCTGCCATATGGATACAGTACAGCAAAACGGAACAAATTAAATTCATACAGGTGGCCAGCAGTAGATTCTGTAGTTTAGTATAATTATAGCTTATTTTGTTCTGCATATTGGACAAGGTGTCCTAAGCTTAGCCAAGGAGCTCCTCTGAAGTCGTGCTCTGACCTTAGCCAAGAAGGTCCCAATTTGTTTTCTAAAGAAATTGCAGAAAAAGACAAATAAAAGCAAATTGGCCTGGCCAGTAAAATCCAGTGTAACAAAATATCACTTACCAGGAAATAATTTGTTTATGGAAAAGTAGCACCTGGACTGAGAATTAAACTTTAGGGCATGAGAGGTATGACCTAATTACTTTATTCATGTTATTTTTCACTTTTCAAGCCCAGTCTGTGTTTGGGATACAGTGGGTACAACATGCTGAAAAGGTGCCTTTTACCAGGAGATGCTGGGGCTTTATCTACACAATTGAATCCACTGCATAAGATTATGCCATTTTGCCTAAAAGGCAGGAAACTGCTGAGCAGTTTTAAATTAAAAACCACTTTACAATTAAGAAATAAACCTGCCAAAATCCCCTAAACGCACAGAGATAACTATGCCTCAAACACTTCAGTGAGGTGGATCAAAAAGCCTCCTCAAGTTGTCTTTGCAGGAACAGTCTACAATACTAATATTTATCAGTGTGCCCATTTCTATTTTGTTAGGATAATTTTCCCTGTCTGAAAAGTTATTGTTATGGAAAACAGGAAGACTCAATACAGATATGGACAAATGTCATGTGGATCAAAAAGTTTTAAAAACTATTTCTTGCTTTCTCACTGAATCTGATTGTACTTCCTTCGTTACTCAAGACATGAACACTTTCCTTGAGGAACTCTGAGAATCAGAGCATGTATTTACAAGATCACTCTTCATTTATTCCAAGACTTGCTTACTGGCATTATTTTTGCAAGTTAAACGTAAATTCCAGTTGATACATGAAAAACATGCACAGGAATAGAGGGGCTTGTTTGACTGTAGCTGTTTTTGATGAATTGCTAACAGCCATTTTTTATATAGGGGTTAAAAAAAAAAGAATGCTAAGATGTCAAAAGTTGCTGACTATAGATAGTCCACTACTACACATCTAAATAATTGTCCCTGCTTCCAGCTGAGCTGTGAGCCCGTCAAGAGTAGTAGTCTAGGTTCAGAGTAGGTTTCCCAGTGAGAACCTTAATTCTATATGCTCACTTTTAAAAAAATCTTGGTCACATTGTCTCATCTCATCTGGAGACTGCACAGAACACTGAATCACCCTTGCTTATTTGATTGGCAAAACTATCACCCACTGGTTCACAAGGTAAGGGACAATGAGTTAACAATAAGTGTTCTCAAAAAAAAAAAGGCCTCCCTGTATTTTGGAAGCCAATGGAAGTGAGAAAGCACATGTTTTATATGACCATGCTGCATGTGACTATGAACTCCACAAAAAATAGCTAAGGTGGCATGTGTATTCAGTAGTTCACTGTAGGTAGAAACAATGTGTGATGCACTTGGAAGTATGTTTGTTGGTTTTCAGTAAGGAACTGCATGTATATGCTTTGTCCAACTATCATATTGAATGGTGTTTGGCATTTAGCTCCAGGTTTAAAAATCTGGAAAAAAAAAAAATAATCTGGGTATGGGGTGAAAAAGTAAAAAAAATACTGATTTCCTTTCACTGAATTCATCGTTTGAAATACCTTTTTTATCTTTGCACCTAAAAGGTATCTGACCCATTTTCCAGAAATGTCTAATAAAATAGATGCCAACACCTAACTAGAGAGTTTCTTTCAACATCCTGACTACTTAAGTTATGGGTTTCCTTATGTCCATCCTTGTTCCATATCTCCAACAGTAGAACCTGTGGTTCAACCATTTCCAGTTCTAGAGGTTTTTTGGTTCAGAAGGAAAACTCATGTGAAAGAAATAACTAAAATGTATCACATCTATTTCATCTGAGCTGTATTGGGTCAACTACAGCACTTGGCTGCCAATTCCATTCACAACATGTCTTGCTGTTGCTGTTCATTTGCTTTTTGTTTTAAGTTTACCAAGCATCAGAACTTTTTTTTTTAATCCAAAACCTAATAAATTAATGTAATCATGATTTTCAGATTAAACTAAGCTGCTATTGGCAGAAAATTCAAACAAGTATCAAGATGAAGACAAATGTGCACCACTTGTAGATGCACAGTCTATCTAAGAGCTGGAGTGACTTTTCTGATAGTACCTCCAAGAAAACTCTTAGATCAGGGGAATCCTCATCTGACTTGACAAGTTTTCCTCTCTGCCAGAAGTGTTGAATAGAACTGTCGATCAACAATATTATCTTGGAGGAAGTATGGAGCTGGGCAACAAAGCCAGGAACAGCTGAATTACAGATGTACCATGATATATAAAACATAAGAAGGCTATTTAGATTTTGGCTATATGCAAGAGCTACCTCTAATCTCAGAAATTCAAGTTAGAACCTGAGTGTTGGTGTAATAATGCTGATTTTTATGATCGCAAGTTATATTAATGCATTTAATGCTATCATGACTACTATTCATATACATAAATGATGTAATTTTTTGACCTGCACAGTATTCAAATCCATTGTAATTTTAAGACATCATCAGGGAAATACATTTGATACATATATTTAATTATGGTATTGTTCCTGTTAATTACTAGAGAAATAATAAATCACTGTAACCAGAAGAGTGGTTAGAAAGTATGAAAAACAAGTTAAAAACGAGGGAAAAGGAGCAAACGAGGAAGCTGCTCAGAACCATGGTGTACAGAAACCACAGGGAATAAGTTGTAAGGGAAAGCTATTGAAGCAATGAACATAAATTTCAAGAGACACCTAAATTGTTTCCTAAGGAAGAAATAGAAGGAAGTTGTTAAGTCAAAAAAAAAAAAAGAACAATAAAGTGGAAAAAAGATCAATTAAAAAATAAATCTGTTGGACAGATGGTCTTATTCTGTTCCTAGAATACCTTAATTTCTTAAAATTGAAAATTAAAGTAAAAATGTAATACCACATTTGCCCAGTAGCCTGAATTAAAAAATATAACTGAGCTCTTATTTTAATTTCCTTGGATTCATCATTGAGTGATATACCAAATTTGTCTTTGGAACATATGAGTCTGTATCTTGTTTTATATTTCCCAGTGTAAGACAGGCTGCCCCTTTAAGCATTAAATTTATACCCAAAATAATCTCACTTAACTTTAGGTCCTTTAGTGAAGTGTAGGCTTCTTGAATAACCACTGCATTCAGCCCAGACCACCTCTGAGCTCCAACCAAACCTAAACCACACTCAGAGGGTGCCTGTTACTGTTAGTGAGGTGTAAGAGACCACATCAGGAGACAGAGAATGAACTCCTCCAGTGTGAGCACAGCTCAAGGCCATAGCCTCTCTTGTGCTCCCAAAAATACATGAGGATAGGCAAGAGAAAATGATGAAAAGAAACTCTCCTGCTTACATTCTGCAATACTTTGTGGCTCCAAGCACAAATGGGGGCATTGGTACCACCACAGATGCACTGAACTGTCAGTCAAGCATCATCTGAGATTGATGATGTCTGACTGATGAAAAGAAAAGATTCATCATCTTTTTCTTCCCCCCTGTGCTGTCACTTGCCACATATGGTAGTTCCCCTGAAAAATGGCTTATTTACAAGTCATTTCAGAGGACTTTAAACCTCTGGTTACTTACAAGAAATGGTAATAAATGAAGCCTACTTTGACCCAGGTGTCTTTCTACATGAGCTGTAGCCACATGGTATGCAGCAACGATCATTATGTGCATGTGCATACATGTGTCCAGATGCTTTCTGCTTTAAGAAGAATTAACAACTAGAAAGGAAAATAATAAGCATAACCAGTTTGGTGGGTTTTTTTAATATCATGTTCTTCAATGAGTGTTAAACTGCAATAAATCACCTCTTCCTTCTACAAAAAGAGACTGCTTTACATTTGAAAGAGTGCAATCATTTCCTGTATCCAGCAGGTTTGATTTAGGCTAGTTAAAGGTGGGTAGAGAGTGTTCTCCTTCTCCTTCTGCTGATTTTCCTTCTTGTTTTAAGGCAATAAGAGATATCAACAGCATCTTAAAATTTTATGGACAGATTATTGGTTGCAGGCCTCCTGAATCACCTAAGGATGGCTAATTCTCCGTGCTAGCTGTAGAGCTGCCATGCAGACTAGAACAATCTCCAGCAATTCTTGAGAAGCTCCTTCATGCACTCTCACAGATCCAGTGAACACAAGAGCTTGAATGCCATATCCTCGTTCGAAACATGCATTCTGCTCCATTTACAGAAAGCAGAGGAGAATTGCCACATGTGCCCTTGTATAAGACAGAAGAGTACAAACTAACTCCAGAAGAGACCTTTAAATTACAGTTTTGGACTTTTTGAGTTTTTCTGTTTGGAAGTTCTGAGAGCTTTCATATATAAGATAATAAGAACTAAGAATAAGATTTTAGAACTATACCACAAAATAGTACTTATCCCAAAACAAGAGCTTGCTGGCTGTTTGTTTGGGTGCATATTTAGTGACTCCACTTTTTTCATGCAGCTTCCTTTATTGCTGGTGGGAATTTGATAAGCTACCACAAAAAGAAGTAAATGAGTGATTTAATTTCAAAGGCATCTTACCAGTGGGCTACCATCAGTCCAGCGGAAATCGCGCTCAAACATCTTGTCATTGAGGCCAATCCACTGGTAGTCATGCCCAATACCTAAGGAACCAGAAGAATATTTTTATTAACCTTCCCATAAATGGAAGAGATTTCACCAAAGAAAATAAAAAGAATTTTCACAGAATGAATCAGACATCCTGTTCTTAAGATTCTTCTACTCATTGCAAACATTATGCATTATGCAAACAGCTATTTACAGACTTATTTCAGCTTTTCAATTTTAATTTGGGATAGCTATAAAAATGTAGATTCTCATCTAACAGTTTTAAACAATCCTCTCTCTTCCCTCCTGATGGTGTCTCCCAAAGAAAAGAGATTAGTTTCCTACCGAGTGCATATGACGGTGAGATAACAAGAGAAAAAAAGATTAAAATAATAAAAGTGCATATCTTAATCTACATTCTTCAAATTTTGGTTAGGCTGTGATCAGTATTGTCTAGATTGTGCAACATAACATGGAGGAACTATTCCTTTATGCCTAATTAATACAATATATTAAGGTGTGGTCATTGATGTTAGGTGCCTAAAAAATCTAAAGCCCACAGAAAAAAAAAAAAAGTTTCCTCAGTTTCCAATGCCAAAACAATAGTCCCTGTCCTCTTCCTCAAAAACTAAGCATTTTCTATGTAACAAACAATAACTTAATAGTGATAGGGAATTGCACTGATTGCAAAAGCTAACATGAAGAACACCAAGTGTGCCTTTTAATAATTCTAAAATTACATTTTAAGATGGAGATGTAAAAGCTGAGTCATCAGGAGGATATTACACTATCTCTGAACCCCCAGTACCTGCTTTCATTTAGAGGAATCCTGTCAATACATACGGTTTACAAAGATCTGCTCCTCATGAGACAAGATGCTTGTCAAGTGCGCTCCCTGGAGACGGCATTCCCGTTCAGCCGTGTCCCATGTACGCCGGTGGGCAAAGTATTTGTAGCATTGTCCTTGGAACTTGTGCCAGCCATAATCACAGGTCTCTGTGTCTGTGACAGACAAATAAATCACATCTCTGTCAATGGGCATGAAACACAGACACGTTTCATACATGTAGATGGATTTTCTGCAGAGCAAAAGTTCAAGAAGACACCCACCTGTTAAGCAGTACAAATGCAACCAACACTCATCCTTCAGACATCATTACATTTTCAGGTAGTTCTGTTTACCCAGTTTCAGTACAAGCTGAGAGAACGTTACTCATGTAAGAACTATAATTGCAGTTGGCAACTTTGTGAGCTTCCACTGATTGAGTTGTGCTGTGTTCTGGACAATCTCAGGAGGATATTTTCAGTCCATCTCTCTGGATGAATGAAATGCCTGGATGTTGGACCACAGTTAGACTACATTTCATCTGAGTTTTCTTAGTCTGTATATGGGAATGGGAATTTTTACTTGCAAGGGCAAATAGTTCTTTGCATGACTGCACTGAATTACCTTGGTTTGGAAGAAACTGATAACTGAAAATAATATGAAGGAAAGTACTTGTGATAGTTCAGTCCACAGATGCAAAGCTGCAGTATTATCTTTCTGAACTTACCCTGCTAAATCCCCCTCCAAAGCCCATCTTCATTGACAAAGTTAGAACCTAATAAACCTTAGGCACCAGTTTCTAAGGAAGGTTGTAAAGCTGAAATACAAAGTAATGAAATGCACATTGTCTGTGCTTGTATGAGGGATGGTACTGATAAGAATGCATAGTAGACAGAAGTTCATATCAGCCAGTATATCCTTTCATCTAAAGAGAAATAAACATGAGCTTTGGTGCAGTAACAATCTGTGGATTTGACGTTAATTATTTTGTCAAGGTTAGGTAGCTGTAAACAGAATAGATGGCAAGAAACAACAAAGTTCCAGTTCTAAGTTTGCTTCTGCACCAACTCTGTAGGAATGAATCACAGACAAAAATTAGAATCAATAAGATGGGCATACAGATATGATGCCTGAATGTGTGTCTGAGGCGTGCTTAATGATGAGAAGAACTTGACACTGACAGAGAGTTTAAGGGAGGAAGGGGAGAAACAACAGGAAAAACTAAGACTGTTTTGAGTTACAGCAGATGAAATGGCATCATAAAGGACACTTCAGCACAAGATTACAGCTTGTTCTGACTACAGCCAGTTCCAGCTATCTAAGTACACGACGGCTCACCCCGAAGGGCGTCAGTTGCAGGATGTCAAAGAAAAGAAACACAAAGCTTGGCCTTACCCACTCCACCCACCAAACAGGAATTTGCCGCTTCCCACAAAGTTTTATCAATCACCAAACAAAACTGTGCCTGAAAGCAACTGTCTGGCATTTCCAGAGGTATAGATACATTCTAGGTTTGAAACTGGGTTTCTTATTTTCAGTAAGTCAATATAGTCGATACTCAATAACACGCTTTGGCCAAAGGTGTTCTTTCTCTATTAGTACAGAAAAAGCCAAGTATTGCAGAACATGTCAATGACATATGACTGAAAATTCTTTAACTATGATATTTCTTTGGTTTGAGCAGCTACCCCCTGAAAGACAATTATAGAATAATTTCACAGCACAAGGCTAGTTCTTTTTTCATAGCAGGAACAGGCCAATCACGTCCTGAAACACAAGTGTCTATATTTTTTTTAAGTTTTTAACTCTCACAAGATAAAAACTAGACACATATATAAATGGATTTTAAAATGCAAACATATCACTTTGGCGGCTTACCAGAATTTCTGTGGCAATTCCTGGCAACACTAATAACCCAGCAGTCATTGTCTTAGGAGTCTGGTATCAAAATTGTTTTTGAAAAGTCATCAGTACAGACATAAATGTAGCAAACACAAAGGTGTAACAGAGGTTACCCTGATTATCTCTCTTCTGTTTTCAACAAGTTAAGCTGCAGAAGACTACTTGTGCCTTGAGTAATCCCAGCTATGAAAAAAGAATGTAATCTATACTACCAACTTGTTATTTTTTTTTTATCTTTTCCCTCTTTGTATTCTGTATGAGGTGCAGGCTGCAGATACAGCTTTCATCTCTGGCATCTAGGCCATTTTAAAGTTTAGTCTGCCTTTGGCTTTCTAGAACATTTGTTTAACCACACAGTGCTGATTAACAGTGCTATGTCCTTTGTGAAGGCACTTAAGATTTTATTATTCATCCTGTTGAGGGACTCCTTTGTCCCACAGGAAAGAAATCAGATAATAACAAGCAGCTTTGCATGCTGAGAAAATTGTGGCCAGAGAGCATATGCAGGCTATTCTCATCAAGCCTTCCCAGGTCCCTGGTAGGGAAGAAGTGCACAATTTGAGAGAAGATATGCTGAAAGGCACATGAGGGAGGCAAAGAGGCTTGGAAGCACAAAATCTAGAAAACTGGGTTCAAAGAATGAGATCTAATGGCCTGAGCATGAATCATAAATAATGGAATTTCTCTTCTTAAGACAAAGGATGCCAAATGGTGATACAGGTACTCTTAGTTAAAATGCATGCACTGCAGTGCGTGTACAGCTCCTCCCTCCTATCCAAAACAGCATGTTGTTTTCCAAAAGGGAAAAGTTTAATAACTTCTTCAGCACCTGTTTGTAGCCTAAATCTACAAAGACAGAAAAAGACAGGGCTGATGGCTATAAAATATATAAAATTTCTAGAAGTGGAAGAGAGGAGGGTTGTTTTAGGTTTTGGGTTGTTTTTGGGGGGTTTTTTTTGAGAGAAGAGGTTGATGAGAAGAGAGGAAAAATGAATGAGGAAAATGAGAGTCAGGAGGCTACAGGATGAAAAATACAAACCAGGCAAGTAAAAATGTAGGGACTGTTTAATCTCTGCAGTGCTTTGTCCTGAGTCTGTGTATCTTACTACATTAATAAAACTGAAAGGGTAACACAAAGTTAAGGACTCCATATGGGTATAAGCTTTTAATGCCTTTACTGAACTAGTAAAGTCTAATTGCAGGTGGCTGTAAATTTTCTGACCAAATTACCTGTGAGCAGAGTAGGTGCAAGCACTTACTGAATACAATACTCAGTGTTCATTGTGTACTTATCCAGGGAGGTAATCACAGATTTCTGCAACCTTATTCCAGAACTTGATGGAAAGACTGAAACACTGCTTGCCATATTTACAGCATTTTAAAATTTGTCTGACTAGCCTTAAGATTTATGACAATTTACAGGCTTTTTCAGCAATGTGTGCAAGGAGTTAGTTACTCAGCCTCTGTTCCCTGTTACTGGAATTGTATATGTCTCTAAACACTGCATTAAAAAAAAAAGTTCCCTGTAGGTTTAATACATTGATAGGTACCGCTTTTTCAACAGCTGCAATAAGCTGCTGACAATAGGTCCCTTGTCTTTAAAGAAAGAGGTTTAAAGAAAATAAAGACTGAAACACAGGTACTAGAGCATAATAAGAGTCTTACTCAGCTGTGCATTTTATCTGTGACTGTCTGCCCTCAGCTAATGAACAAATGCCTGAGGCCCATTAGCCCACACATCTTGAGGAGAAATCATTTATCTGGTAAATATTCATAATAATCCCTTCTCAACTGAAAGCCATCAGTTAGAGACCATCTGTTTTCAGAAAGTATCTTTGCACTGAACTCTTCTCAAATACTTCCATCCCAAGCTACCAAGCCCTGGGAACAAAGTGAATCAAATGAGACTGGAGTAATCACAGACATTTGAACAATGAACTTGGGTTATAAAAAAACATTGTTCCTGATGCAGTGATTAAAAAAAGCAGTTGTTTTGTTTTCAGAACCTGGAAGAGAACAGCTGGTTGTATTATCCCAAGGAGGCACATCTCGTAGCAAACACATATGTGCCATTTTGGCACACAGGTCCATGCATGCAGCTGCATTTAGTAAACACTAGCCTAGGTGTGCCTGCAGAGATCCTGCAGCAGCGAAAGCCAAACCTTCAGTTTAAAATATAAACACCATTCCTTGAAAGCAGGTAGGCACCAGTTAGAATACCAAAAGGAGAAAAAGAAAAGGAAACTCTAGCCTGCCTGGGAAGGAAGAGGAAAATCTAAACAGGTGCTCATCCAGTTCTCATAAAGAACACTTATTCTTGAAACTGAGGTTCAAATAGTAAGTCTCTACCATTTTGTTGTTTTTCATGTAAGTATTCGTGAAGGTATTCCTCATCACAAATACAGATGGCCAGGTAATGCAAGAAAAAGCTGCAGACTTCCATACACCCCACTGGTCCCTGGGGACTATTCTCTACAGTTGGTTCCACCAGCTCGGTGTGAGACAGGATATCAAACAACCCTCCTCTCCTCTTTCCCCAAACATAGAACTTGCAAAGCAACAATTCACACAGCAAAATCGTGATGATCTGAGCTCTGGGCCCATTTATCTGTATACCAAGAGCTCACACAAGGGTTTTTTCACAGAGGCATGAAAATGAAAAGACTGCTGGCTCCCCCAGGATAAGACTTGCGTCAAGATCTACTGTAGCCTGAAGTCACTGTTTGGAAAAGTATTCTGGGGATATTTCTGCATTTTAAGAAGTGATGTTCAAATGCCACCAAGTGGCATGTGGAATATGCATTTGTACTTTGAAAATATACATGCAGTGGGCAAAAAAGAGTATTATCTAACAGAGGTACTCCACTCACTGCCAATCTAGTCTGAACCAGAAGTGATGGTAGCTCAGTAAGCCAGCAATCTAGTTTAAAAAGGAAATACCCTCAGCTGCTCTATTTCTAACAGCAGACAGCTTTAAGGAAGAAGTTCCTGGGCTCACATTGTCTGCTGAACTGTTTCCACCTGGCAAGAAGAAAGGCTATCAGGGAGCCAATGACAGCTCATTGAGTCTTAGGATTGATTTTGCTCACCCGGGGTTAGATCACCCTGAAGGCTTCTCTAACTTCTAACACCTGCAGGAGCTCCCTGATATGCAGCTGCACTGTCCTCTGGTCACATCCCCTCCTAAGGCTGACACAAGCATAATACATCAGCAGTAGATCCCTTAGTCTAGAAAAGTCTCACAGCAGCATTTGGGTGAAATTCTGAGTTCTACACTTTTTTCTATACCACTGTCGTGGGACCAGCATGTGGTGGAATTGTCTCCTAATTTGAGTTTCATTTCCAGAGGCAATGCACTCTCACTGCTTCCATTCCCTTCCATGGCATTTTGAATACTCAGCACCCGTGCTTAAGAGAGTCCTTCAGCTTGACTTTTTTTCAAAGCTTTCTAAAATGAATAGTATATATTGGAGAAAAAAAAATAAAAAAAAGAAAAGAGTAATGAAATACAATCTCGGTGTGCTCAACTCCACCTTTCCTGTGGCACTGAGGTACACATTCTGTCGTTCTGGCTGGTCTTTAAATCTAGTGAGGTCAGGACTGGTGCCTTGAAATAAAGACTGCTTGCCAGACAACCGTGTCTGAATCGCCAACACAGTTTTATTTTGTCTGGTGGAGTGGAAATTTGGCACTAAATGCTTTTCCCAAGTCCCAAACCACTGCAGGACTTTAAGTGGAGGAAATTTAAATTCCAAAGCTGAGTGAGCAGGGCTCTGGTTCTGATTGACAAACTAGGAAATGTTCCCATTAACCACCTAAAATGCACTCTCAGGTTGGTCATAAAAAGCAGCTTTAAGCTACCACGTACTCAGAGCCACTCGCTACTATGGATTTGCTAGAATGAAGAGGAGGAGGAGGACGGGAGTGAGAACATTTATTTCTTTTGTTGTGAAAACACTGTCAACTTATAATTTTGGAGAACAGATTCAGAAAGTCCTTTCAAATTACTAAGTTAGCCAGACTACTGAAAAAGTTAAACAGTGAAAAGTGCTGCAGCTGCTCAGCTTTGTGAGTGAGAGTTTTTAGCTCTAACAAACAAATAGCTACAGGTTGAGCTGGAAGAGTTTGTAAACTGCCTTTCACTGAAGATGAGAAACAAACATGAAAAGACAGAATATTAATTAAGCAAATTCAAAGGCCTAGTTCATTCACCTGTGACCAAAATCACTCAGCTGAAGAAAAAAATATTTTCCTAAGCTTTAGAAAGTACAATTTTTAAAAAGCACCATTTCTTTTTCCAATGGAAATGCCTTAATTAATTTTTCTGACAGAACAGATTTTGCTACCCTATTCCCTCTCCTACATGCATATCTTGCACTGTAAATATTTCTTGTAAATACAGTGAGATTTCTTGCAGGCAATGTTCTAATAATTGCGGAGATGTGGATGTTTAATCTGATTTCAATTGTCCAGTTCAGAAATACTTTTATAGCTTCCTTGTAATTGTGATCCTGCACCTACTTTTTCTAAAATAATCACATAACAAATCCATTTGAGAATTCTGGGATGAAGCTGACAAGGCCATGGTCCCCAGTGGATCGATATGTAATCTGGCATATTCAGTAGACTGTTCCTACTTTCCAGTGGTGCTTGTCTGATACATCTTTCACACTATATACAATTTCTTAAGACAGAAGCTCGATCTTAGAGTAACTCTGCTACCACTCATTGTCCCATAAGCACCACTACAGTAATGAGAGAACCTTGTTATGTGTCTTCCCAGTAGTTTGCAAGCCAGTATGAGCAGGCTGTGCTTGCCTTGGAGCCACCTGAAAATGGTACAGCTGTTGTTACTCTGACACAGAAACTGCCCAATATATCAGCTTATATTTGGTACAGCAATAATGTGATTTCCAGTCAGGTTAGCATGTGGATAGAGTTTGCTCTCATCCATCTGCAAAAGATGGTGCAGATGTAACCTTAAACAAATAGTCCTGAGACACAAATCATGGGAATCTAGCATATTCAATAATTATAACCTCCCCTTATCACTGATGACTTCCCACATATTTGGACAGTTTATTCCATCCTCTTCATTGGTTGAAATGTTGAAATGGAAACAGATTACCTTGATCACCATCGATTAAAGAATACACCTTACCTTGTTCACAGAGTGCTCCTACATAGCTTGGCAGACACAAGCAAGTAAAAGTATTGAGGCCATCTATACACGTGGCTCCATTCCGGCACGGGTTAGACTGACATTCATCGATATCTACAACATAAAGATAAATGTGTTTTTATGACCCACCCACCTCCTAGAAGGGAAACGTTCCTCAGCCTTAGTCATACTTATTACAAGGACCAGTTCAATCCAGAAGAATGAAGCATTGCAAAAGATCCAAGTGAATGGTTTATTTGCAAGATAATTGATTTTATTATGCACAGCCTTGCTTTCTCTTCATCCACGAGCCAAGCAGCAGTTTCCTCAGGAAATGTGACATTACTGATCCACAACTGTATATCCTGCACTCTGACTCCTAATTTCTAATATCTAGACCTTAAATTCCTCATTGTACAGCTGAGAAAGAAGTGATATTGTACAGTGAGCAGTATTTTCCTGTACTGGTGGAAAATTTGACTTGAGTGTGTGACCATGGCACAAAAAATTCTCATAAAGTACTGAAGATCTCGAACATCTTCACCAATCTCAAACATTTGAAATCTTACCATATACCATCAAACAGACTGCTAATTTCAGCATGCAAAGCAGCACGTCCTGGCATCTTATTGGTTTGCATTTCTTATTTCTTCCTTGTCTAACATTATCAAGATAAGGACAAAGCATCATAAAGACAATCTCATTAAATGACCAGTCAGATAGATTCAGTAGTAAACCTGTGCATGACTATGAATGTTACAATCTAGAGCAGACAAAGAACATTTCTTTCCTCCTCTAGCTTTTAAATACCTTATCTTCACCTTTTAAATTGGAGCACCAGTTCATTTAGTGTAATTACTTTGTGCATGCATTTACACAGGTTATAAGCTAATATGTCTCTTTATACAAAGATCATATGGTGCTTTCTAGTGAGCACTGTAACTCTGAAATAACCACAGCTTAAATTTCAAGGTAGCTTTTGCAAACATCTTATTCCAAAGCAAATTATAAAAGAGGTTAAACATATCTACAAACCAACAAACAGCTGTGCAATCTTAGGAATAACTGCTGCATCATGTGACAGGCTTTTTAGAAAATATTTTATTTTTAAAAAACTACTTCTGTTCATTTTATGCTAGATCTTCTTTGTTCCATTCATTTGGAAAGCTCTCAAGTCAACATTTTATACCTCATATACAGGCTATCCCTGAATCTGAAGTCAACGCTTTATGCCTTATATCCAGAATATCCCTGAATACAGGGCTAAAAATGATGAGGTTTACTTTCTTAAGTGCCACAGAACATATTTCTATATGATAACTGCCTGTGAAGTATCCCACTCCAATTTATTAGTAAGCTACTAAGAGTTGTAGGGTACAAGAATTGGCCAGACTATTATTTTATAATATAATATAATCAATAAATAAAATCAACCTTTGGCCAGGGTTGTTTTTTTCTCCTGAGCTATGCATGATGAGGTCTTTTCTTTCAAATTTAGCAGGCATCTGTGTAACAGGCAAATCCACAGTATTTAGCAGGGAATGAAACTTACAACTTTTCAAAGGCCTAAACTAGTTCTCCACTAAACAGCCAAGCCACCATTTTTATCATACTTTGGCTTGCTGGTTGGAAGGAAAAGCTTGTTATTCTGAACTGTACTGGCAGGTTTCTTGAAACCCACATAGCAGGTAAGTACAGATGTCATAGGCTGCTTAAAGAAGTCCTCAGCTAGAAAAGTTACCAAAATACCAATTTATACCAAAAATGTATACGATACTGATCATATTGCAAATTTCCTTGAAAAAATATCAAGCTGGCATTCAGTGCTCAGCTTCCCAGTCACATTTGAGATTAGTTTAATTTACTACCCTTTAAAATAATTACACAAAGCTCTTAAGAACTATCCCAAATATTAATGTTTATTTGGCTTTATTTGTTGTATTTATGAATTTAATGTTATGAATTCTAGGTCATGTAGTTCATTTAAAATTCTCTTACATTTGTGTGCATACACATCCATGCACTTTATGGGGAGTGAGAAAAGGGTTATGTGGACCTCCTTAATTTTATTATTCTCTTCTTAAGTAAGGCTTCACTGTAGAATTTTTCAAACGTCTATGTACTCTTCAAAACACACCACATCTGCAGATCTCATGTATGAAAACTTTACACTTGACTTAATGAGTATTGAGGTGGCATCAGCTTACCTAATTCACACTGCTCGCCGTTGAAACCTGGCAAACATGTACAGATGTAAAAAGAACCACGCGGATAGCAGGTACCACCGTTAAGGCAGGGATTGCTTTTGCAAGGATCTTGGCCTGTTAAACAAGTAGAAAAAGAAAACTGACTCTGTAGTTTCAAGGAACTGGTGTCTTTTTTGATTTTTTTTGGAAGAAGAAATCTTTCTTCATTTCTGCATTGAAATAGCAGGTTCTACTGTAGCTACAGAAACTCTGTTAAAAAGACTACTGAGCTTAAGATATTTTTCTAAAATAGTAAAGCCTGCTTTCAGGTATGACTATTTTCAACTTTAGCAACAACATGTCATCTACATAAATTATTTTCAGAATTACATTTTTCCATAGCAATTTGTACTATATCTGGCAGTCATGATATTCTGTAGAGGATTTAGTTTGCATGACATGACAATTAATTATAGCTGAAAACAGTTAAATGTAAGCAAAATGAATGGTAAATGCTTTTTTTTTTTTTTTTTTAACAGGGTTAGTTTGTGTAGAATGATTGGGTACACAGAACATACTGGCTGGCTGCTGTTGTTTCACTCTGTTATATTTAATCCATCAATGCCCACAAAGTATTATTATTTATTTGAAACAATGTTTTCACAGATGCATATTTACCACCTTTAAAATATATTTCAAGAATACAAATAAAGCTACTGAGTACATTCATAACTGAACTAAACATTAAGATAAAAGCTTACCTGCTGTGAAATCCTCAGTCATTATGGGAGTTATCATTTAAATAGCTTTTGCTTGCAGAGCTTTATGCCTTCTAGTGATGTGTTTTTCAACTGAGTTTAGATACCTAGGTATTTGCATTTGATTTAATGCCTAGGAGCAATCACTCACACAAACAAGTATGCACTAGATAACGATTTCTAAGTCGTAGCTTCTCAGAGTTAGAGGAAAATCATGAAGACAGTCCTTCTAGGATACAAGAGGGCAGCCATGGCTTTGAAAACTTACAAAATTAATAAGAGAGTTCTGTAACCTGGGTTAATTCAAAGGCACGAGAACAGTTTAGATTTTTGTTTACATTTTTCCAAAACAGTCTGACTACGGTTTATGAAATAAAAGAAACGTAACATACATTTTACCCTTGCAAGTTACACATTCAAAGAAGTCTTCTTGAAGTACAAAGTTCCCTGTATAGTCACTAGAAAGCAGAAGCTTCAGCTGAAAGCCTCCAGAAGAAAATCCCACTTATGCAGGTTTGGGATTGTAATTAAGTAGGCAGGATCTTGCTTTGGAGGTTTTGAAAATAATTTTGTGATATCAATAAAATGGGCTGCTTGTTTTAGGACTGCTTTATTGAAAGTCCCAAATACATAGCTATGTTAAGCACCTAACAATGTTTATTGTGTGTTTACTGTCTGTTTGTCCTCCTGTGGACTGGATATTTTCACAGTAAACATTTTCAAATTGACAGCTACCTGAATTATTTGAGGAAAAAGAATATAAAACCCTGCAAAATTAAGCCAGTTCAGTTCTTTCTTCAGCTATATCTAGACAAAACAATGAATCGAAGTGACACTAATACTGACCGTATGTGCATCATCTGTGAATTCAGTGACATGGTGCCTAATGATTTTCACATTATGTGAAACAAAATTCTGTGAGAAATGACATCTAACTAAAAGATCTGTAATTTATACGAGACAGACACTGTATCAACCAGTTAAAGCTACAGACAGGCTGAAAATGTGGAGTCTTGTTTGCAAAGTTATCTTGTAGGTCAAGAGAAGTTAATTTTTGTAGAGAATTCTGATCCTAAAATGTACACTACATTTGCTCTCTAAGTTAACTGTATGATGTTTTAAAACAACTCTACCTATAAACAAATTATGTAAGTACTGTCATTATGCCAACATGGAAAAGCTATCAGGCAAAATTATCTGCTGGAAATTGGAAAATTAAAGAATTACAGTGGAATTCTCTACTACCATCAATGTTACCTTCTTGTCTTTTAGAGACTGGCTGGTATCTCAAGTCTGATTCAGAGCTCCATGATGCAAACACTCGGGAAAAGTCACTGAACTCGAGCTTTGTACCCCCATCCTCCTTCACTTTGTAGGGACTACAATCATGATGATTTCAAAGCTTGAAGCTCACGAGTTCTGTTGTTATCTCACACGGTGCTCTGATTGTCATACCTCTTATCAGAGTTAAGACACACATTTACAAGTATCACATCAAACATATACGACAGTGATCATATTTGGAAGTTACCTGGAATTTGCACTGCTGTGCCTTCAACTGAACCCACACTGGTGCCAATCAGGAAATCTGATCCATTAGTGACTTCGGGAAGGGAAAATGATGAAGTTACAAGCTCAATAGTATTTGGCTCCTCATAGCTTATCGTTGACTGCTCATTTTGATACGCACTATTTCCAGGGGCAGTGCTGCTTGTTGCAATGTTAGAAGAAACTGTCGTGATTTCCTCTTGACCAAACAAAGCTGATTGTGTTTCCATGCTTCTATCTAAAGGTTGTGAAGATGAAGCTAGCATTGTAACTGCTTCCTGGTCAGGTTTAAATACTTCACTTTCAATACTGGTGGGTAAATCTGAAACAGGTGTGGAAAAAAGCCATGGGATCTCTCTCTCGGTACTCCTATCATCTTCTTGATGGGGGTTGTTCACTCTCCTTGAGGAAGCTTCAACTTCTATTGTGCTAACTTTTGGAACATCCGTGCTTGCCCTTTCTTCAAAATTGAGAAAAGCAGTAGGCAAGACAGGTATTGATGGAGAATCTCCAGAAACAGTAGTTTCTTCCTCAGGAGCCAAATCAGTTACAGAGCTTTCTGTCTCCTCTGTCCTGTCTGTTACAAGTCTACTAAAGTGAGGAGTACTTTCAGTAGTTGTGCTTTCTGAAACAGGCTTGGGAGAAAACTCCAGCAAAGAAGGCTCTGTTCTGTTGAGAAGGTCTGTAGTGGGTGGCTTATATGTTGCCGCAATATCAGAACTAACCTCTTTGAAAGTTCCTTCTGATGAATGATCAGACTGATCTGTATCTTTTGATGATGATGTACTTGGAATAATTACCTCAGGATACTCAGATACTCCATTAACTAACTGAACAGTTACTGAGGATTTAGGAGTTTGTGGTTCAGGATAAAAACTCACTGAATCTGTTTCTTCATACTCTGTTGATGCCGATTTTGTGTTTGTGTATATTGTAGGATGTTTTTCTTCATTCTTGCTAGATGATACGGTTGTCAGTTGGGATGTACGCTGTGTGGTGACAAAACTTACATCAAGCACGTCAACTGTCAAAGCCTTTTCGGTCTCAGTAGTTAAAACTGGCATAAAAGAAGGAGCCACAGACTGCTTATCATCCAGTTCTTCTTGGCCCATACCAGAAAAGCCAGAGATTGTTTCACTTTGGTCTGCTATTACTTGGTTATTTGCTGAAGTATTCAGCTCGTAGCTGCCTTCTGTTGTGCTTGTCACAACATGTTTAGACTCATGAGGCACATGAGGGCTTGCCAGGGATGGTACTGTAGGAAGGAAAATGCCCAGTTCAGAGAGTTCAGTCGTGATTAGAGTTTCCGTTGCAAACTTCATGGCATTCCCTGAACCTAAATCTTTGTCATCTGATTTTGGTGTGTGCCCAGCTGTTACTGTTTCATTACCTGTCTGAAGGGAAGCAGTCAAAGAAAGATTATCACCAGATCCAAGTGTCTTCTCTTTGGTTATGGAAAATTTAGGTGTTGGATCATATTTCTCCCCTTCAGCTGTCATGCTATCATCAACTCCATATGTTGATTGTATGACAGGATTTGGCATTGTCTGCACACTTATTATATCTTCAGGCATTGATTTTGAGTGATCCATGTCTATAATAGTTGTGTCCTCTGATGGGATTTGAAGTCGTTCTTCAATTAGTGTAATATCACCATAAACAGAAACGTTCAATATAACACTTCTTTTATCATCAATCATGGGAATAATTTTCTCATATAACCCAGTATCACTTGTTAGCTCTTCTGATGTAGCTGTCTTAGGTTGATCAATGGATGGACTTGCTACGATCTCTTTTTCTTCTGTAAAAAGTGATGCTAGTTCTGTGATCACGGTCTGTGATCCAGCTACCGGTGTCTCTGTTGTCACAACTTCAGAATAAGATTCACCAGGAACACTAGATGAAGCATTTATTTCTACTTGTGATACAGGAGGTATTGACAAATGAGTAAACATGCCAGGAGAAGATGAATCCAAAACACCAACCCAGCCAGATCCTTCTCCAGAGCTTTCAGGTAATACTCTGGGCATTTTTGTTGATGATGTTACAAGCGATTCTTCTGTTCCAAGATTAGGAGTTGCAGTCAGTATTACAGAAACAGGAGTTACATCATCTTTAATCAGCAAATGTGAAGTTTCTTCTTGAGAAACAGCTTTAGAAGTAGCTGTTGTCCTATCTGTTTCATTTTCTTCTCTCCTATAGTTAGTTTCCTTATTGTGGGGTTCTTCAGTTGCAACAAAAGAATGTGTCACCCCTTTAATCTCTGTAGAGCTGAAGCTTTTGGAATTCTCTTCTGCTAAAGCTGGGGAACTGGTGATCACTGAGCTGGGGAACTGGTCTTCTCTTTCTGACAGCAGCTCAGTTACAGCACTTGTAACTTCTTCATTAATGTCAGCATTTGATTCAGTGCTACCTCTTTCAAAGTCTTGTGTCTTGTCAGTTGAAAGTTTGGGTCCCATATTTGCAGTATAAGAAGTCTGAGGAGTTGAAGTACTCGTGATTTCTTTGACAGTCAATGGCACTACAGAAGGAAAACCAGCAAAGTCATCTCCTGATCCTTGTCCTGAAAATAACGGATCATCAATGAGCTCATTATTTGTTAGCTTTTCTTCTTTAGGTGTCAGGAGTGACCCGGGAATATCTTTTGTAGGGAAAATATTTTGTACCAACTGCTCTTCTTGCTCTGTATCTGTAACTGGAGAGCTTATGTATTTCCTTTCAGTCTTTACAGGCTCAGTTACTCTGTCATCATTAAATGGCAAAAGTATTTTTTCGACAGATTCAGTTTCTAATTCTTTCTCTTCTGAATATGGTCTGACACTCGGAACATTTAAAAATCCCAGATGTTCATGGTTAGCCTCTGTACTTTTAAAGAATGGGTCTGTTGTTGTTTCTTCAGAAGATTCTAACGCTTTTGGTGTATTTTCCCTTGGCTTGTCTTCCCCAGAATGTATATCTTCCACCAAAGGAATCATTGTGGTAAAATCTTTCACTGTCAGTTCATCAATTGTTTTCTCCTCCATTCTTATGTCAGTTACAGCTCCCATTGTGGTTGCTTCATGTTCAGTACTTGTGACTAGCTCATCAGGTTTGGTAGTGAAGGCATGATCCATAGATGGTGCGCTGACAACTTTTTCATCATATTTCTCTCGTGTTTCTGGTCTCCCAGTGGGTGAAACTGCTGCTTTTGCAAATGATTCCATGAATGTGTCTGCTTCTCCAGATCCCTGATCAATAAATGAGAAATTACTTCCAAGTATTTCTTCAGTAGGTCCATTAGACATTAGTTTTGAGATGCTGCTGTCACCTTTGAATTCTTCTCCAGAGCCATGCTCAATCAGGAAAATCTTGCCTAAGGAGACAGTTGAAGAACTAACCTTTGCATTTTTGCTTTCTGTAGAATCAGCTACTGCTTTTAGACTGCCAGCACCATGTGTCACCATGATGTCATGAGGGCTGTTACTGACCACTGATTCTGGAGATGATGTGACCTCACTTGTTTCTAAATCCTCGGTTTTAACTCCTGGTGTAACATGAGACATTATGTCTAGTCTAGAACTAGGACTAGATTTCACTTCAGAAGGAACTATGTAAGTTTGTTCTGTTTCCTGGTTTTGTTCTCCTGGGCTTCCTGTACTAAACACATCCTGGGCCATCTGACTTGCTACTCCAGACTCCATAGTCAAGCCATTTGACCCAGTACTTGAAACTGATATTGCTGATTCATCTGTTCTTGCATGTTCTTCATATTCTATTGTTGCATTTGTCAGTGAAGTGTCATTGATGCTGTAAACATTTCCTTCATGCTTTTCTGTTTGTGTTTCAGTGACAGGCCTTAATGGAACTGAAGTCAAAGTAGCAGACTCAGTGATAACATCTATGTCTCCAGAACCTGGATCAATAAATGGGGAGTCAGTACTTACCACTTTTCTTGTGGGACCCCCTGAAAATATGTCTGCTGGTTCTTCTGCTGATCCTTCATTTATAAAAAACTTCTTCTCTCTCAAGAGAGGAACAGTGGTGACCTTTTTGATTTCAGAACTTATGGTACTCATTACTGGTACTGTTTTTCTGAGTGGGGTGGGCTCCTGACTTACAGTTCTGACTTCACTAATAGTGCTCCCAAGTTCATTCAACTCTGAATTTCCCTCCACAGCAGTAGCTGAATTTTCCTGATTTGAATAAACAGCAGTTTGTATTTCTTTTTGATCTACAATATTATTTTCAGTTACATGAGGGCTGGCAACTACTTTTTCCATAATAAACTCAGACACAGAATTGGTGGCAACAGTTACTTCAGAACCTTGATCAAAAGCAGAATGAAGAGTGCTTATTCCTCTGGGCAAAGCAGAGGTGATTCCTGAAACGGTTACAGAAATTTCTGTTGGCAGTAATGTGTCAGAGCCCAAAGAAATATCTTGCATTGAAAGTGTTTCTGTTTCTGCTGTTCCCATTGTCAAGGCTGAAGTTATAGTGATGTCCTCTTCTACATCTCCAGAGCCTTCTAGAACTACAAAAGAAGAGGCATTCATCTCAGGCTTTGCTGTATGACTATTTGTTTCCTGAAGATTTTCAACAGCTGAATTTGCATTAAGTTTAATAGTTGATTTAAAATTATCTCCTGGAGCAGGGGTTGCCTCTTCTGGAATAAGGTCTTTCACACCTATGCCTACTGTAGCAGTATTAAAAGGAGCATCCAGAGAAGCAGTTACAGCAGAACCTTCCACAGTAAATGCATCAGAGGCAAAAGTTATACCAGATTTTTTTTCATCATCTTCCCTTCTTGACATTGTCACAATTTCTGAGAAGACAGAACTGGATAAATCAGATTCAGTGGAGCCATCTCCAGAAGATTCGCTAGTAATCAAAAGCAAGTTTTTTGTATCTTTAGTAGAGCTCTCATCAGTTCCATGCCATGTTAGAGCCTCTTTATTTTTTTGCAGAGACTGGTCATGTGAAGAAGTAATGGCTATTGATTTATCTGTTGTGGCAACTTCTGACTCACCACTATAAACAGGTTCTAACATTGCAACATCTGCTGTCGGCTGTGTAACTTCAAACACCCCTATTACTTCTCCAGCTTTGCTTGGTTGCATAGTACCAGAAGCTTCAGTTTCAGGTATTATAAATGTGTTTGTTTCATTGATTTGAGAAAATGTTACATTTTTTGAATGTGCAACACTTTCAATTTGGTCACTTCTTGCTTCCTCAGCTTTTGTGCTCTTAGGTGCACTAGTAACTTGTTGCTTCCCATTGATGAACTGCAAAGCTGGAGGAGTTGTAACATCAGTAGTATTTTCACAGTCTTCCTCTTCTTCAAATTCTATAATATTTGGAAAGAAAGGATCCAATATTATGTATTCAGATGAATCCTGCACAGAGTCTGAAGTACAGGGTTCAGTCTGAGCTGATTCTGCATCAATGTGGGATTCATCTATTGCATGAGGAAGCATGTGGCGACTGAACAGATCCAAAAATTCATTCACCGGATGATCTGCAAAAAAAAGAGAGCTTTTCATAATCCCTAAGTGACAGTGATAGTTGCGCATTATAGTAGACATACGAAGTACAAGCAATCCATCGGAGGACAAAAAAAATAACTTCAAAATGGAACATAGTAAATTCAGTGTGTTCTTCTATTGACACAAAATTGAATGCTGCCACAGTGTTTAACTTTCCAGTTGAAATCTTTGTGTATATTGACTATATAATACTGTTGATTGCCATGCGTGATTAGTCCCAAACCCATACCTGAGCTAACTTATCCTGTACTATTCAGGAGAGATAAGAAATGGACAAAATCAAAATAATTTTAGATTAAAAAACTCTGGTCCTAACCTGCAGCAACTGCTCCATGGATTTGAGACACTAGCTAACTTTTACCAAAACCTGAACTTAGCTAAGCAAGGCAAAGTCTAAAATAGGACATATAAGACATTCCTCCGCAACTCCATTTATTCTCAGTATCAAGTAATTAAAATTACTAGGCACATAATAAAAACTACATAAATTGCTCTATTTTTTACACTTGGACCCTAGGTCAGTAAATAAAGTCTCCCTTTACAAAATTGCTGTTTGGCTTTGTAAAGCATTATGTAGCAGATAAGAAAAAATTTCCCAGATTCAAGAATCAGCCACCGTTCAGACATTAACATGAGAAAAGTCCATCTATTTTCTTCTGCTTACCACTCACTTTTGAATTATTTACACACTCACAGAGATCGCAAACCTCACAATTTTTTTTCTAGGTAGCCAAGTAGATAAAGAGGAAGAAGGAAGTTCTAAGTACACAAGGTTTTAGCTGCAGAAGCCCTTGTGAATTCCTATAAGGTTTATGATCCCAAATTTCACAGACACTTTTTAATGTGTCCTCTCAGCACAAAGTTACTTCAAACCTTCGGTTCCAGATAATAGATGCTACACTCATTAAAACAAACAAACAAACAAACAAACAAACAAACAAACAAACAAACCCAAACAAGCAGAAAAGGGAACTCAGAACTGAGAAAAAAGGGCAAATTTCAGGCTTGGCTGACTGACTTGAAGCTGGAAACTTTGTGCTGAACGTTTATTCCATGAATACATTTTTCTTCTATGTTTATAACCCTTTTGGTGAAAGCAAAATTACTATTTGCTGGTATAAACTGTTGCAGCCAATGGAGCTTTGTCTACATCTGCCAATAGAGGATCTGAACCTGATCTAGTGGAAGGTGTCCCTGCTCATGGCAGGGGGCTTGGAACTGGATGAGCTTTAAAGTCCCTTCCAATCCAAACCATTCTATGAACCAACACACAGGACTCCTGTCTTACAGCACTGTCAGCAATGATTGCTCCCCAAATAATATCCACAGGTATTCTGGCGTACTCAGTATATGACAGGGTGCAATTTTTAAGTGAATCTTCCTTGTTATAACTACTTACATGATATAAAAACATAAGAACCTGACAGGTAAAGTATTTCAATAGTTTGAGGTAATTCTACATATGAACATCATTTAACCTCTATGACTACTGAGCACTCAGATATAGAGTAATCAAGTGATCTTTCTAGAAAAGAATGTATTAAATCACATTAAACTGACACAGAGCACTATGAAAGGCTTGTGATTCTTTGGCTCAGGGTGTTTTGTGTGTGCAAATTGACAACGTGGGTCTTGAAGAGATTGTTGCAACTCTATTGAGAATTAACGTTCTAATATCTCATGCTGTGTTCACAGCTAAACTCGCAAGGTATTACTGAATCTTCATTTTGCTAAACCTACAGCTGAAGAGTAAATGGCAACTTCAGGTCTGTTTTACAAAGAACGTTTAAAAACAAGCCCTGAATCCAAGGCTTTGATCTAATTGTAAAACAACTTGGGAAAAATTAAGATTCACACCAGCCTTACAGAGAATAAGTCACCTTCAGCATCATGTTATGTCCACTAAAATATTCAGTTTGTCAAGCACTAAGCTCAGCATTCTCACTGCAACAAAAAAGATTGGTTTTAACCTAATTTCTGCCTGGCTATTCTATGTTGCCCCAATGAAACCTGGTGTTTACTTTGTGCTATGGCAGGTTTATTAGATAACTACAGAATTGAAACTCCTTCTCTCTCTCTCTCACATGTGCTTGTTGGGCGTTGTTTTATGCAATGCTCATAAAGACAGGATTTCTCCCTGTTCTCTCCTCCAATAGGTTAGAAATATTTACAGAGGCTGCCTAATGCCACAGAAAAATATAGCTTCTGCAGCCATTTGTTTGAGTCTTCCCAGATCTCCCTTTCAAATATTTTTCAAGCAGAAAAGCAAGAATTTAGTTACTTGCCCAAGATTTGCAATATGACATGGAGAAGCATGTCTAATTACATTGCTTTCAGAATCCACAGATTTTAGCAAATAGCAATGCTAGTCATACTGAGGAATCATAGTTTCATAAAAGTAGAAGCTCTAATTGACACAGAATTATACACATTATTATCAAAAACTGTGAATACAAAAATACATGGGAATTCAGTAACTGAAAGGGGAATGGCAAGTCAAGGCTGCTAAGGAGCTTTGAGAGTTTCTGATTCTCAGTAAATTCACTATAAAATAACTGCAACAACATATTGAACCAGACAACTACATATAGAAATGTGCATGGGTGATTGTACTGTATGCGCAGCTTAAGAAGGAATATGTATGAATAACCTTGTATAAAGATTAATATGCCATAAGGATTAATTATTATTTAATACACAGCTGTCAGGATTGTGTGCACAAAACATGTAGCATGCTTTTGCACAGAACTATACATTAAAAAAAAAACCAACAAGAAAAACCTGGATGGAGCTGGATAGGCTGTAATTTGTAGGAGGGTACCATGACTAACAAGTTCTGACCAGTGTATTATTTTTGTAGCACTGCACACCTGGGAGTCCCTCAAATTACTAGCTCACGCTAAATCATTTATGGTAGGTAATAAATTTAATGAACAACATCTGTTCCAAATTCACCTAGAAGACATATACAAATTCTTACATATTCAAAGATCTCTATCAGACCTTACTTTTACTTTGTTAGCTTTTTCAAGATCTCACATGCCACAAAGATCCACATAAAAGAACCTTAGCTAAAGGTATGATATTCCAATAATAAACTTTCAGGAGACTCTTTCATTAAATACTAAGCGTTTTTGTTTTGGGTTATTTTCCAAGAAAGAAATAACAAGCTTTTAAGAAAATAGTAAAAAATCCAATTGAATTATTTTTTTTAATTAGAATTTCTGCTATTTTCTAGAGCTTTGATTATTCAGTGTTAGCAATGAAGTTGCCAACGCTTAGAGTTAACAGCTACGGAAAATTCTCTTAAACCCCAGAGATGACCAATAATCTATGTTACAATATAGCTCACAGAACATACAACCTTGTCCTATAAGAATAACCAAGACTCTAGAATAATCTAAATGCTACCATAAAATATGAATATAGGAGGGAAAAGTTGAGCTACTTTGTTAGACCCTTAAAGCAAACACACAAACACTCGCAATAGTTTTAAACTGGCAAGACAGAGCTGGCATCTGTTGCTCCTCTTTACGTTCATGTCCATTCCAGCTGCAGATAAAGACATACAGACCTGAGACTATTAATAAGAGACAAAATGAGGAATTTAAAGGAAAACAGTTTGGCTTCTAAATATGCTTATCAATAGTTTACACCTTATAATGGCAAACAAACCAAAAGGAGCACTTGTTAAAAGAGGTGTTTTGTTACTATGACTCTAAGAAAAAGAAAGTAAAAACAAGTAGCTAAAAAGTAGTAAAAACAAGGGTTGGCAGTTCAGACTGACAAGCCAAACAAGTCCCAAAGGAGATGTATCCTCTTATTGAGGAAAGTGATGAGGTATGCAGTGAAACAGAGACAGAATAGAGAGGTGGATGAGTGTATACACAGCCTAGAGTGTTTCTTAATCCATTTAATACATCTAGATATTTTAAATTATCCATATGGAATATCCATATGGAATAGGAATCTATCTCAGTAACAGTGAACTACGTGTAAGAAATGGAAATCCCTCTGGCTACAGAATTCTTTTTAGCCACAAGAGGACTTGCCTGCTACTACATATAACCACAGAGCGACTGACTGAGGTAACATTAATTTCCATTACAACCCTTCTAATAACAATTGGTTCTAGATCCACATTAATTTTCCATAGGATCAAATATAAAAGTTGCCTCTACGTTACTGATGGACAAGCTAACTTCTCCACATCCAAAAGGTGTGTAATGTGAAGTAATATTTTTTCTTGAGAAGACTTCTAATATTCTGCAAAGAACCATGAAAGACTTTTCCAAGATCATTTTTGAGGTGGCAGGCAGTGAAAAGCACATTCTCTCTCAAAAACCTTCAGATAAGCAGCTGAACAGGAATAGACAAGTAAATAGAAAAGAGAATGTGATGTTTTCCAAACTTTCAAAACCCAAAATATTTCATTCAGAAGACTTATGGATTTAGCAGGGTTTTGTGAAGACTCTTTCGAAATGGGACTGTTAAATCTCATCTGGCATCCTGCAGATAACAGAATTTCACCTATACATTTCTGCAGTTTGGCCATTTATTGCTTCAGAGCAACATGCTGAGTTATTGTCCTGGGACAGAGCTGGGTTTCTCCTTCAGTAGCTAGAATAGTGCTGCATTTTGCTTTCAGCCTGGGACTTGTTATGAGACATACACTGAGAACACACCAGTGTTTGCATTTTTGTCACTGGAAGTGAAGGACTTTGGGTTCTGTCAGTCTACAAAGGCAAGACCTAAATGGGTGAGGAATATTTAAATTAATAAGCTAGATTGGCATTTGGCTCTGCCAAGAGGCTGTTCCATCTCCTGTCCCCCATGGGCAGTAGATTCATGAGGGGCTCTCCCTCTCTGGCTCTCTCTGGCTCTCGCTCGGGCTCTCGCTCTCCCGGGATTGTGGTTTCGGTTCGGGATTGTCGCTCCTCCGGGATCGTTATCTGGGAACAGGCTGGGCTCGGTCAGCGGGTGGTGAGCAATGGCACTGGGTGTCACTCATTTGCATATTGTGTTACTGTTATCATTATCACTACCACTTTATATCAGTATTATTTTAAGTTATCTTTTATTTCTGTTATTAAGCTGTTCTTATCTCACCCTACAAGCCTCCCTAATCTCACCCCCCAATCCTCTCCCCTATCCGCTGGAGGTGGGAGGGGAAGTGGGTGAACGGCTGTGTTGGCTGCTGGACAAATACTAGCCCAGTGAAACTATACCACAGTTGTTTCTGAGAAGTACTAAGAGTTCAGTCTTTTGTAGAAGGACTAGATGTCTGATAAATCCATGAAATTCACACAAAGATTAATAAAATTTTCTGTGGACTTTGAATCAGGCCCTATATTTTTATAGGAATATAGCTAAAACTAAAAAAAATAATTTTAAAAAAGACAAAAATAATTTTCAACTGTTTTAAAAGTGTGTGTTTCATTGCATAACAAGACACTATCTCAAGAACTCAGAAGAGAGTCCTGAGTTTGATCTCAAGACACACTCAAAACTCCATAATGTTGACTACGAAGAAGTCATAACCACAAAACAGGTTAGCGTGAAAAATCAAAATAGTTTTCATTTGTCAAATTTCTTCCTGCACTTGATAGTCAGAAAATTTTGGGGTAACATTTGGTGACTATGAAAAAGGTAAATGTGGTAACTTGTAAAGAAAATAAAAAATGTTTGGCTCAGAGAGAAAAGCAATAAACAATTTAATACAAAAATTAAGAAAATCTGGTTTCACCCCCCCATGCATACTTGTTAACTACTCTGTTTTCCATATTAAGTTACTTTGTTTCTTCCTCACAGATATGTACTCTACATTTATTTCTATATGCCTCCTCTTCCTTACTACAGTTGGTCTGCACAGTACCACAGTCATCACCTCCTGCAGAAGATTGCCATCATACACATGATGATAAACTTGCACTCCATGGCAAGAGCCTTAAACATCAACTCCCACTGATCAGATGCTCTGAGGTCAAGGTCAGAAGTGTCTGGGACCAGGGACAAGTAAAATACCTAATACCTAGCAGTTAGCACCATTCTTAGCTTATCATGGAAGAACAGATTCCTACTGTAGGCAGGCTGTGGAATGACAACTCAAGTCAGATGTCTCAAGCTATTGATCAGACCCTTACTTATCCAAAAAACACTATTCTGAGAAAGTAATTGCAGGAGTAGACTAAAAATATGCTATGAAAAGCACATGGACGGCAGTGAGGACTGAAGGTAGACGCATGAATAGTTATCCATCTTCCTCATTTTTGTACACTCATAGAATTTGCTGCAGAGTGAAGCTGCTATGAAAAGCAGATCCAAACAGACAATCCACAGAATAGTTCATTAAACATGCACACTGTGTTTGATTAAGACTCTCTGAGTAACCTAAGCGAATGGCTTTAATGGGTTATCTCAAAATCCCTGCGCATTTGTGGGACACTGCTGACGGGTTTGCAAAGGTGACCTACGAAGAGCAAAGGTGACTTACAGTCAGCAAAAGCCAACAGGTGGCTCCACTTCATAGGAAAAATATTTGAAGTCCTCAAAGTAGAAGAGGTTCAAAATGGTTTATTTAAACCCTCTGAAAGTCGAGTGAAGCTTCATACTTGGGCTTGGGCAAGGATCTAGCATGAGGAAAGACTTAAACAGCTTTATGTCATATATTAACTCCCCTGAACCTCAGCTTTGCCAGGGACCCAGATTTGCAGTCTGGGTGGATTCAAGTAGTTTTATGACTACAGCTTACTGAAACTCTTCCAGCGAAACAAAACTCAACCAATTCCACAGGAATGTGTCGGTCTCATTGAATATATTTTGTTTTAAAAGCATACTGCAGAAGTAAAGAAGCAATCTGACAAGATTGCCCCCATACAAAAAAAAGCCCTTTTTTTGTTGTTGTTTCAAAACCTTTGTATTTAGGTTATTTTGTTCCCCCTTAAAATATTACATTTAAATTGGAACAGAAAGCTTCAATTTTGCAAAAATAAAACATTCTGATAACATCTTTTGGGCCATTTTGTTTCATAGAAAAGGGATTTTTTTAATTGTTCTTTTCATCTCATTTCAAAAGAAATAAGATTTTGAAATACAAGCATTTCCTGCTGAAGGAAAATTCCAAGTGTCAGCCTTCAGTACATGCAATTCCTCTAACTTGTGCCATCTTGTAATATCATTAACCTACCTAAGCACGGTCAAAGTGCAACAGTGCTTCAGGCATACCCCATCTCCCCCATCAGGAAAAGGTAGGAATACTGCCAAGGTGCTGGTCTAAGCTGTTAAAGAAACATGGCTACTATTATACACACCTAAGTAAAAGACAACAAAGAAAGGTCCAGAAATAATTAAAATTTTGATTATTTTAATCCTTCTACCTGACATTAACATGACTAGTATATAAGATGTGGTCTAGTAAAATCCAGTTCTTGATTACTGTTCAGTCTAAGTAAACAAAAGGTTTTATCTAGTTCAATTAAAAATGTTCCCCAGCTGCATATATATTTCTAAAAGTTTTGTTAACTTTGGCACCTTTTAGAAATGCTTAGGGATGTAGGGCATGTTTCAATAGGTTTATTTTGTTTTATCTTCTAAATTTTATCAAAATTTATACTTTGTTCGCCTTCTGACAGTCAAAAGAGAGGTTTGAATTTTTCAATCTCATCAGCAGTAAAAAAAAAAATTAAAAAAAAATCATATATAAATTGACCTTGCCTAAAAATCTCAACTACTCAAGTAAATTTCTGGAAGAAAATACTTGCAAAAGAATAATTTTTGCACAGCTGGCTGGGTAGGAGTTGAAAGTAATTCAAGGTGGGTGGTCAGTCTTGCCTACTCAAATTCACTTATCCAGTCTGCTTTACCATATTTGGGTGTCTCTGTTTCCATGCAAGATACAGCCGTGTTGAAAACCTGAGTATCAATTGCTGGCATGTTCCTAAACTGCAGCCTTTTTACAGCTATACCATTCCCCCAAGCTTCATCTCAACAGAGTTGTTGGCTTTGACCAGAAACACCTGTGGAAAGTGGATGTCGCTTATGTGGACATCTGTTTTGCACAGAGCCCTGGCCTGCGTGGCTGTGTTTAAACACCCCCTGCCAAATTTTAAAGTAATAGACATGATGATGATGCAAAAACCATGTCAGAAATAAAGGAACCATTTTATTATAAAATCATATCATGAAGCCTTCTGGCAATCTCTGGCGTTTCCTTCAGCCTCATTGCTTCCTGTGTTCTCCCCCTGACGCAGCGGTAAACTTGTTAAGAAAAAACAGATTGAGTAAAATGTCAAGTTGTTAAAAATGGCAGCTTTGCAGTGTCAAGTCTAAGCTCCAGCAAGCACAGGATACCGTTCCCTGGATAATGACTGAATATTTGTCATACAATATTCTAAGGACAACTATTGTCACTTCCTTTCAACTTCAACATGTCATTAACAAAATGACTCCAGCCCAGCAGTGTCTCCTCCTGAGCGGTCCCCGACACGAGCATCTTTCCAATGACAACATTTTACTTACTGCCTACGGAGAAGACAATTCTAAAACTCTGCAGGGCTAAACAACCCAAAACCAAACAACTGGCAAGTAATAAATCATTTTCTCCAGCTGAAATCCTAAACAAAGCAAAAATTCAGACTGTGCTGTCACACGGTATCTGGGTTAGCTGTTCTGTCTGGATATATATATAGAAAAATCCAACTCCACGGGACAACTCACCAGGTCAGGTGCTAAACAGAGGAGCTGGCTGGGAAGGAAAGCAACTGCTCACCAAAATGGCTTCAGCCTTGATCTCATGGATGATATTCCATGACTGAAGCAGGTACAGTGAGATATCAATAGGTCTTGCCCTTTCCTTGCCCACTTCACCACAATCCCCTGTTTACACTTACACTGTGTTACATCAGGGCAACCTCAAATGCTTCTGCCATTGCAGAGAAGGAAAAAGAAGGAACCAGTTCTGGTCCTACTAGCATGGGAAGACGGTGTCTTTCTCCTCAAAGAACCAAAACCGACTTACCACAACAAAAATTTGGTGGAAAAGTGAAAATGCTACAGTTACAATGTCAAAGCAGATGTCCACCATTTGACTGCTCCTGTGGCTGCTGAGATGTGAAATCGTCTGTAATTAATACTCCTTCCCCTCTCCCTTTCTCCAGTACTGTTGACAATATTTGTCTTTAGGAACAAATTTGGAGTGTACTTCTAAATGTGGCAGTTCTGGAAAAAATACATCGATATCTTATCAGTGTGGGAGTAATAAAGGTTGGTTTACATAGTAGTTGTGATAATTTTACTTTCTTAATCACAGTAATTTGTCTCAGAGGAGGAATTTTATGTGGCAAAAATAAAATCAGAAAATATTGTGATGTTCAAGCTCTAAGATAGACAGCAGTGTTTATATATGTGGCTGTATATTTATAAGAAGAAAGAAAGAGAGAGAGAGAGAGAAAGAAGGAGAAAGAAAGGAGAAAGAAAGAAAGAAAGAAAGAAAGAAAGAAAGAAAGAAAGAAAGAAAGAAAGAAAGAAAGAAAGAAAGAAAGAAAGAAAGAAAGAAAGAAAGAAAGAAAGAAAGAAAGAAAGAAAGAAAGAAAGAAAGAAAGAAAGAAAGAAAGAAAGAAAGAAAGAAAGAAAGAAAGAAAGAAAGAAAGAAAGAAAGAAAGAAAGAAAGAAAAGAGGGAAGAAGAAGGGAGGGAGGGAGGGAGGGAGGGAGGGAGGGAGGAAGGAAGGAAGGAAGGAAGGAAGGAAGGAAGGAAGGAAGGAAGGAAGGAAGGAAGGAAGGAAGGAAAAGAAAGAGAAAAAACCACACATTTTCAGGAGGATCCTCCCTATGCAAAATAGCTCCATTCTGACTAACTCTGTTCAAAGAATTAAAGCTATGATGATGATTACCCCACCTGGTCTACCCCACAATGCTCTTTTACAGATACCTGGAGAAGTTTATGTATCTGCACTGCCATTTATCACTGTGCTTTTCTGACATTTTATCTCCTACAATTTTCCAAACATCTTTCAAGCACCTCAGAAACACACTTTTAATTTAATGTCTGCACAAGACCACTGGTTGTGCAGCCAGCACTCAAAATCACAGCTGATTAGATACACTGTTCAGCTGCAGTCCCTGTTCCTTTTGGGGAGATAAATTTAAGAGCTATTAATTATGTGGCAATGTACACTCATTCAGTTTTATTCACTGAAATAAGATCAAAGCTATGCTGGAACAGTTCATTGTGAGGCAAATCACCCTTGTTCTAGACCCATCTGCTTGTGCAAAGTGACTTTAGTTACTTACAGCAGTAGTAGTAACTCTAGTTACTGCAGTATCTTCATAACATCTTAAATGCAAATATATGTTTTAGAATATAGAATTAAAGTGATTATGCACATGAATTTTGACATACATAGCACATGGATTTTTGCACATAGATCTGCGGCTTGTGCTTTGCAAATATTATTCAGAAGATGCAGAGTGGATTCTGTAACTGCAATTTTAATGGAATATCCTTAGCATCATCCCTTGACTTGTGGGGAAAAAAAAAGCTGAAAAATATTAGAAATTTAGCTGTAAGGGGTAATAAACATGATTGCTTTGGGTATTAAATATCCCAAAGAGCCTGGAGATAAACTGGATTTTCAGTTAAACCAACATAAGGGTGTTAAAACCCCACTGCTGCAGACAGAGTGACACAAGTGTGACTCTCTCTTTCAGACACAATTTTAGGACAAGGAGTATAGCACCGTGTGCTCGACAGCCTTTCAAAAATTAAGTACTAAACAGTATTTTGATACATAACATCTACCTGGATCAACTTTTGGAGTGCCTTTGATCCTCACACTTTCCTGAACTCTGCAGAGAAATATGAATAGTGGATGAAATAGAAAGAAGAGCAGAGCAGAAAATGAAGCCTGACGTAGCAAATACCCTAAAATAAACTTACAACTGGAGAAGACTTTTATCTGAGAGCAAGCTGCAGTATACCTGTAAATATTTAATCATTTCATTGCATGGGGATGGGGAAAGAAAATACCTAATGCATACAGAGCATGAGCTTCTTTTTAACTGTGCAATTACATCCATATAGAAAAATTATAAATGGTTTAATTTTTCTTTTAAAAGCACAACTTTTTCCATCTAGTTTTTGTTGGGTTTTTTTTTCCCTTGGTAAAAATGGACATTTGTTTTGGAAAAGTATTAGTTTGTTTTTAGAAACACTGTCGTTTGAAAAAAGACATTTTTGTCGGGCAATACTTGAGAACAAAAGTTTTCAACCAGCTAAAAATAGATGCCTAGATGCCTAGCTGTGGTAAGCTCAGCTCAGCACTAAAAAACCAGCAGAGTGGTACAGATATTTGACTACAAACCTATTAGCACTAACTCCACCCTATACTTACATGGTTGTATAGCTACTGACTCAGAATTAATTCACACCTGACAGGCTCTGAATGCGGGTAGAATAAAATTTTTAAAAGCATATAGCCCAAGAAGCCAAATAATTAATTTAAGGTAAGAACAAATAAACGCTTGAGTAACATTTTGGAGACGTAGAAATACTTTTGTATGCTGAACTCCTACATCCAACACCCACAAACAGCAAAAACAAACATCACTGTGTTTGTTACATATTGCAATTTAGTAATTGCCAAACTGTGATGAGTTTGACATTAGTGTCCTTCTCTCCAACGGCATGAAATCAATAAAATTTATTTGTTGTTCAGATGATTAGTCCAAGAAATTCTGTGGGAACTTGCATTAACTTTGATTTCTTCAAGTGTGAAAAGGAGTACCTGAACTATAGCAAAAGACACCGTGAAAAAGCTTTTTCCAGGTTCAGTCACCATTACAACTGCATTACGACTACCTGGTTTCATCAGAGGATATACCCTGTGGTCTTTATCTTTGCCTATCTTTTGGATCAAGTGTGCACAGCATTTCCATAAGACTCAAGAATTTTGCGTGAAACATTTATTACTTAGCTAAATAAGTCACTGGAAACTCACTACAAGCCCGAGTAGTAAATACATGAGTAACCCAAGAATCATTTCACTCACCACTTCCAAGAAAGGAAAAAAATAGTTTAGACAAAATCCAACAATAAAATCTTATAAGAAATCCTGATGCTACTCTGTGTACATATAGGCCTATTCTTTGCTGTTATTTTGGCAAAAAACTTTACATCAAGTGTGTGGAAATTCTTTTCCTAATGCTTAAAACCTCCTGTTGAAACTATAGAACTGTCACTTGGATGAGATACTACATGAAAAATCCAAGATTATGGTAAAAAAAATAAAAACTAATGTTTCTTAAGCACTTTTTAAGCTAATGCTGGGTACAAAAAAGTAATTAAGTGCAGCAGAGGTAATACCAAAGCAGCATGGACCACTGGAAGATAAGATTGCTCCTGATCAGGAAGAAAATTCCAACTGCATTTTACCTCCTCAGGGATTTCAGCCCTAATCACTACAAGTTTCTGTACAGTTTTTTATACTGAGTTCTCATCACTGAAGCAAATATAGTAACACGAGACTGGTCAGACAAGTCCTAATACAATTCACTGAGCAGTTTAAAAAAAAAAAAAAATTACTCCATAGAAAAAGAGAGATAACTTCATCTTCATGCTCCTAAAGGTGACAGAAAATATGCAGCAGACACTGTGAACACATCCTGACTTGTGCCAGGAAATAATTCACAAGTATCTTGAAAGGCACCAGCAGGTATTATATATATTATTGATCAAATTTATCACCTAAACACTTCCAAAAAGAAGGAGACAGAAAAAGACTATCTGAATTAATTAAATCATTAAATCTAAAATGTGCAAAGAACAACTGCAAAAAAGACCACTGAAAACTACATACTAAAAAAGAAAGGGTAGCCAACAAATATTTTTGAAGTGCTATTACAAGACTAGTTATCAAGTGACCCATCTTAAGGGAATGACTTTCTATTAAGGACTTTAGCCTCTGAGACACTTATAAAAATATCTTTATTTACACTTCCAGGATCATACCCTGTATTCACTCAAGAGTTTCACTGCATCCAGGGAATCATTTCATGTAAAGTAAAATGGTATAGATAGTATTTTCTGAAAGAGGCAAAAAATACTATATCCTCATCATAAGTACTAACATTTGTTGCAATCTGGATACTTTCAGAAAACTCTCATACAGAAAACCACTTTCCTCAAAAAAAATTAATTCATATTGTGTTTCCATGTAAAAGACAACTCATCTTTTCTCCAATAGGATTTCCTAAGACTTTCTCAATGTGTAAACAAAACTTCTAAAAGGATTCCTCTCTTTCACAATAGAAGTATTAAAAACTACAAATAAAATGCCTTTATTTCTCTCATGAATAAACAGAGAGCTATAAGAAAGCTAGAAATGTGTAATCCCTATGTCTAGATCTGAGACGTTTCCTTGGAAACAATGCAAAAACAGCAGGGAATGTGTAGGCATCCTCTGAACAGTATTTAATGTGAGGGCACTGTTCCTTGTATCTATGGAAGTCTATAAAGGAATGTGAAAAAAGAAATTATTGTTCTATAATAAGTTTTCAGGAAAAGCCAGCAACAGTGGCCTAAAAACTAATTTTTAATTCGCAGTCTCAGCTTCTTGTGAAACTTTCTAAGTATCAAGTTTCAGCTCTGTTGGATATGGAGTTAGTTTTTTTTTTTCTTTTCCTTTGTTTTGGAAAAAGAAGAAGTGTACAAAAAGCTTGAATTTATTAGAATTATTTGTTTATTAGGGCTTGTTTTCATATAGGGCACCACTGCTGTTGCATTGTAACTATGATTTAAATGTGATGGTGTCCAACCTATTTTAAAAAGCCCTCCACAGCACGAGTACAATATGAATATTCTAATAGAGAAAAAATCCAACTGGTTTAATTAAGCAACAGGTCCGCCAATCTGGGTTAAATATGTCACACAAATTTGTTCTGAAGAAAAAAATCACCTAATTATAGAATGAGCCAGAAGCTGTAAACATTATGAAGATATTCCAATACCTACCATACCCATATTCCCATAATAATCCTGCTCTCAATCACCTCATTGATATTACTATCATATAACTATACTGGGGAAGATGATATCAGACTCTGGCCATGTTACTTAGCATTTAGCACTGCAGTTACTCTAGACAAAACAAGAATTTGGCTGTCTTTATGCCAGGTTTTTTGAATACCACAGAGAGTTTGGTTATTCAGGACATGAAAATGGCTTGAGTAGCTATCAGGCATTGACAAACCTGTTTCATTTGGAAATGTGTTTCAAAACCACTAGCTGGTTTTCTTTCTTAGCTGAACACACAAGCCCAGGGCTCAAAACCAAACACTACCAGGAAGGAAGAACCTCATTGTTAATTCAAACACGGAAACAAGACCATGTCCATTGTCTGCAGTGAGCTCAGGGCAGCAGGGAATGTGGTCTTTCTCCAAGGCTGATGAGGAGCAGCAGCTGCCATAGACTTAATGTCCATTGGAACATTACAGTCAATAAAGAGCCAAGCCCAGTCCTCTATTAAATAAATAGGAGACTTTGCATTTAATAAAATGGGAAGTTGGTTCAGTCCATGTGAGGTCACTTTTACTATTGCTTCAACATCCCACCGGAAATGAATTGTCTAGCAGCACCAATAAACACCAATAAACCATGGCCACAGAACACCACGTCCAAATGTATACAAATTGAAATGTACTTGCAAATTAAATGGTACTTTGCTCACCATGATGTTTATTTAAATTTGGACTCTTCTTCTCTTAAATGTATGACAGTAATATCAAGGATTAAGCATTTGTTAAGAAATCTGAACAGCCTGCACAGGCATGGAAGTCCTACTCACACACATCCACCTGGGCATGTTATCAGTCACTGCATAAAGCAGCAGAATGCTGTGAATGCAAGACAGTATCTTTCATTTACTGTACACTTTGATTTGAAATAGGTCCTGTGAATAAACAATAGCTTTCAGTAGCATATACTTTTTAAGGAAAAACAACTTACTTCATAAAAGACAAAGTCTCCTCACCTTCAGCAGAAGTTTCTCTAACACAATAATTAATAAATGTAATTTTTGAAAGGTATACCAAAAATTGCACACAGCACACGTGTGTATACTATGAAGAACAGTGTCCAGAGAGATATTTGCCCCTGGGCATAAATAAAATAACTTAAAAGAGAATAATGTGGGTACAGGTGCAGACAGATACAAGCCTACATGCTGCATGCTTTTAAGCTGGCACTACTGGAAGTGAGGTGCTGCCTGGAAATGGTGTTGCGAGGCATGCTGCTCCTGTCCCTCCACACCATCATCTGATCTGGTCATAGCACCATCCTGACACTTACAGCCTGCGGAACAGAGCCAGCCTCTTTCCTCCCAGCATGCTCCCAGTGCATTTCCACTCTCTCATGCACACATTCCCCTCAGAAGTTAGCAAAATGAAGGCTGAAAGGGGACATGGTTATTCTCTAAAACTGAACAGAGAAACAAAAGTATCAAGGGATAAGTGTCAAGAAGAAAAAAGACCTATTCAAGCTAAAGACAATGCTGGCAAGAATAAGCATGATTACAAACTGGCCAAGAAGCAATTCAGGCTAGATATTAGAATCAGACTTAAAGAGAGCCATGATGGTCTGGGACAGCCCTCCAGAAGGAGCTGTGAAGACAACAGGATTAAATAAATTTTAAGACAAGGCCTAAGATGGACCTGAAAAGACTCTATTCTGCTTTCTTTGTTAAGGTGTATGACTATGACTCATTACCATTTTGCATTTCATTCAAATTTCACATGCCCTCTTACACTGCTAAGACAGAAATATGCATGTCAGAGAATTACATGTTGAAACACAAAGGTTTGTAACCTCTTTTCATAAAATTCCACATCTACAAAGCACAAGTTCTTGCAATTTCATTCTCTTCAAAGCTGGAGGGGACAAGAAACCAGACAGACCTGGTGTGAGTCCCAGGGTCCAACAAGCACTTTGAAACATATTCACCAAGTAAAGACTTTTAAATGTCTCCAAAAAATGCAGGTGTGCAAATTACTCCTGATACAGACAGGAGTTATGTTTCCAGCATCCCCTCAACCACTGCTAAACAACACCCCCACAAGCATTTTTCAGCTCATAAAAGCTTTATGAGCTGAAAAGTTCCTTCAGGTTTGTTTTGTTTTGTTTTGTTTTCAGCTGCTAATCCATTCCCTTCCAGCAACAGCATCAGCCCTCACCACTACAATACATAGGAGCTATGAGAACATAAAAGGGCACAAGGAGGCAAGGTTTCCATTTTTGCAGTGAAAAACAAACTCCTCCATCCTGTATGATGCAATGGAGAGCTGCTAATGTGATAACACATCATAGTGCAGGGATATTTTGCTTTCTCACTTTCACAACACTGTCATGATCCCAAGGGAACAGACTGTTGTTCCAATCAAGTGAACGAAGTCCCAAGCTCCTTCCATTATGAAGCATGTGCGTGGTCCTTTTTGTAGCACCAAAAGGGATGTTTCCCCATGCACAAATATATTTTCCTCATTAATTGGAACACCTGCCCTAGATCTGCCTGTGTACCATAGGCTGTCAGAAAAACTGTGCCTTATATCCCTCATTAATTTGTGCACCTGCCTCACATGGAAGTACATGGGTGGTTTGTACAATTCATTTTCTCAATGAAAACCTCTGTATTCTTATTCAAATAACTGGCTTAATCCATTCAGCAGTGTGTTATATCTTATCAGCACTAGAACACATTTTCCAGAATTTAAGCTAATGAGCTTGACCTTCCACCACAACTCCATATTACTTGTCTCCAGGGGTAATTTTTTTTAATCTAAATGTAACAGAAACTTCCTTTATGAAAGTTTTAATTGATTGCAAGCATGCATTTTAAAAAATAGAAGTATAACTATTTACCTCTTGAAAGGCATAAGAAAAAATCCTCTAGGATAAACTTTTTCTGGTCTAATAAATTTAAGGTCTTATTGTATTAAAAATTGAAAATATTTTAATATCAACTTTTAATTATATATTGTACTACTTCATATTAATGGGGATACATGTGTCTAAGACAGCCTAAGACCCTTGCCAATAGATTTAACTGAATTTAACCCAGTCAACATTCAATGTCTTTCAAGTGCAGCTTGAGTCTACAATAATAATGAAGAAAAATATCTCCCACATTCCATATATCCATAACACATTCCATACACGGACAGCACATTCCAGCCAAAGACTTCAAAGTGCTTCAGCAAAGTTGGTGTCACTTTAACGAGGGTTTGAGACTATGAAGAAAGGTGCAAGAAATCCTTCTCTTAACCAGTGTATGGCCACAGGTGAACCCAACAGACCCGGAGCAGCCACGGTCTGCTCTGGTCACACCTCACCAGGAGGTCGGACACCCGCAGATCACAAAGGGACTCCTGTCTGCACCTCTCAAGATGCCATTCATGTGGCATGACCCTTCTCTCCACTTAGAGTATAAAATATTGTTCATAACTAAGCCTAATAGCACCTCCATGGAGCACTTAAATATTATTATGCCTACACTACAGGTGGTAAATGGAGCTGCAGAGAGTAATATTCAGCTCTGTTGGCATAATAGCAAGCTTTTACTGTAATTAAGTGATAGGGCTGATAGGAAACAAAACGTGGTACCATATTTCCGCTGAGCCCTGCTTTACTGTTAAAGTGTGGCTTCTGGCAAAAGCTGAATAACAAGGAGGTGAAGAAAAATTTTAAAAAGTGAAAATTAATCTCATAAATATTTCCAACAGTTGCGCATACACAAACAGGAAAATATTATATTCATTTATACACAATACCGTTTATACAGCAAACTCTCGTTATTATTCCTATTTGACACAGCTGCTATTTGAAGGGCTTTACTGAGCAAGTTGCCATTTCTTAGGAAGTGCTTTTGGACTCTTGACTTGAAAATCATGAAAGCCTTTGCTTAACCCTCACTGATTATCTTATTTAAGAACACTGAGCTATATTACCTTGAAAAGTTGCCAAAGCAAAAGAAGAAAAAGCTTTTTTTTTTTTTTTTATCAGAGAGATGTAATGACAAAAACTGTATTTCTTGTTCCCATTTAGCTGAGAACAAAAAGCCAAAGGTACAGTTTATGTAGTTCCTGTATGACCGCATCAGTTTTCAAAGAAAGAGTGAAAGAATAAGAAGTTGAACTACATCCTAGTGAAAGGCATATGTTAGTAATATTTGCCAAATTCATTCTCCTTCAGCACCTCTTTGGTACTTTTTCTGCAGCACATAGAAAAGTTTATGGACTGAGGAACAATGAAGCGAAACTGAGCTTGACAGGATTTTTCAGATGCAGTCTTTCATTTCTGGAGAAAGAAAAGACTAATCCAAATCCTCAGACAGAATAAATCTTTGGCAGCTCTAACTTAACTTGAAGTAAGTAGGTATAGGGTGCCTTTTCTCTGTGGATAACTAAATGCAGGAATTTGCACCACCAGATTCTGAAAACAGAAAAATAAAGAAAACTGTTTTTTTGACCTTACACTAGACACATAATAAACCTGTGTACGTTTAAAGAGAATACAAATACCGTCATATAGAGATTTTAATAATATTTCAAGAAAAATAAATTTTTCTGTGCTGACAGACTAAATCATTCCTAAACACAGAATCTTAAGGATTTACAGCCTTAACTCTTCTTGTAAACACCCCCATACAAATGCAGATATATACCTGGAAAATGCATGCACAGCTTTAGAAAGCTTGTGAAGATGCAGAAGGCAAATTCTGAAGAAAGTCTGTCCTAAGGACCTGATCACCCACGTGAAAACAGTGAAAGCAGCTATGAAGAACAGATAAGCATTGATCCACTGTCCTTCAGATAATTCAGCTTGAACTAATTCCTAATTTAACGTATCACAGTACCTACACCATCCTGAAAAACAGTTGAAAATAAGACTCTCCTTCATGTATACACAGAGAAATCCTGAATCGTGCACCTTGTGCACTACCTGAAGAAAACACCAAGCTTCCACAGCCTCCCAAGCCATCATACTTCTTTCCATCCACCTGGAACGTATGGCTGCCCAGCACAACCCACTCTCCCATATGCAATAAACTGTAGTATAACTCAACAATGTAACATGGAAAATTAGTTCATTACTGTACAGTCCAACTATTAATTATTAAGAGGAATTAACCAAATTTCCACAGGTACAAAAGTATTTAATATGTGACTTAATTCTAGCCTTCAGAAATTACCCTTCTGTTCTGACTTACCAGACTTGTCTCATTTAATTGAGACTTCCAAGGCACTGGCAACATCTAAAGCTTCAGACAAAGCAATTATAATGTACCACAGAAATAAAAGTACTGTTTAAATGTTAAAATAACAGAACTACTATTTTCTGAAAAAGAAGGTTAAGCTACCACTGGTATGACTTGTGCAGTTTTGCATGTTGTAAATAAAAAGTAGGAGAATAAGCATAAAGTGAATAAAGGTACAAAGTCCAATGATGTTAACGGTACAACTCAGGGAAACTACTTCTGCCTTTTTGATTTTTGAATGGAAGTTTACCATGCACAAACCTGACAAAACCAACCAAAAGACTTCCATAAATTATTAATTCTATTGGATAAGTTCATCAAAGATATGGATGTTATGGCTGAGAATCAACGAGAAAACAGTTTCTTATATAACCACTCAAAAGCATTGCATATAATTAAGGTATATAAGACATAAAATAAATTTTTACTGAGTTCTTTCAAAAAATAAAATAATTATAAAATAACTGTAAAATATTTAAACAGAATGCAACGTTGAACCTAATAGATATTTTGAGCTTTATCTTTTTGTCAGTTCTTCTACATTCCATTTTTAAAAATAGACATCTTAAATAATAGTCAGTTGACAGACTTTTTAAACATAAAGTTGCATAGTCTTCAGCTATTGTATTATGGAGATATATTCATCACAAAACTCAACAATTCATTGCTACTTCAGGAGTTTCTGTTCTGGATACCCATGGAATTGAAGCTACATACACATGTACAGTACTATCAGCTAAAAAATGTGACAGAACTAAAAATTATGTCAATTTACACAAGAGATTCTGTAAAATTGATTAAAAAAATATTATGGTCTGCTATGAAAACGTGCAAAAACCCTTTCCCTAAATGACAGGAGATCCACTTGTGGACACAGTAGAGTGCCTTAAGCTTTTTTAGCTGACTACACCGTACATGGAATTGTTAATTGCTACAGACTAATGGAATGTTAAATTAATCTAGTGCTTCGTTTAGGACTAGTAATGCATGGAATGGAAGCTGTGAAATTAAAATGCTTGTTTCACAGATAGCTGAAGTTAAATCAATGGCTTGACAACACTAAATAAGAAAACTGAACTAAAGCCATCATGACTTTTAAGAGGAAATACAACATTTTCGTATTATTCTCACACAGAAATTAACCTTACCCCAAACCATAGATACATTTGGGTTTTTTTAATGGATAGAAAAATAGACCTACCAATATTTAATAAGCTGCTGTCTAGGTAAAACTGGTACTTTGCATCCTTCAGTGATCCACGAAATATCTGCAGTATATTCTAAAGTACATCAGTTTGTTATGATAAACTGTCCATTCTGATGGACTGTGGGTCTAAAAGGCAAAATCTTACCTGTATCATTGCCTGCGATTTGAATAACATACACTCTTATGTCATTTCCACTATCAGGGTGTGAAGTAGAAGGAGACACTTCTTGAGGTCGTAAAGCCTCTGTGGTCTCCTTCACTTTGGGTGGTGCAGTAGGTCGTGCAACTGCAGTAGCAGTTGATGCTGTGAAATATTCCTTATCAATTTCTGGTTCTAACATCTTTCCTGTCAGATCGTCATCAGCAGTGGCTTTACTGGGAGAAATAGATTCATCAATTATGATGATGTCATTGCTTGTTACCTCCTCTTCTTCCTCAGGAATGATAAGTGGTGACTTTTGAGTAACAAAAGGTTTGGATGCTGTTGTAGGCTGAATTTTGTCTACAGCACTAATGGAAGGTGTTACATGGCTGAGAATTGTTGCCTTTTCTGTTGCATTAGCTGAAAATATAGCTGTTTTGATTTCTTCAGGTTCTTCTGATATTCCTGAACCTTCCAGAGTCTGGCTTGGAGAAGCTCCCAAAGTCAGATGAGTAATGCTTTCCACAGTAGAATGACTTGTTGGCATCATACCAGGGGGTAACACAGATTCCCAGCTCATTGCATCACTGTCTTCTTCCCTGGTGGGGGTTCCTCTGCTTTCGTATGTTTTTGCTTGGGTACTTGCTGTTACAGGCATCACTCCAGTGACCTTCTCTTCTTGATCAGTAGCAGTTTCACCTTTCGGAGTTACTGTGAGATGCAAAGTCTTGGTACTAGTTTCATCAGGTCCCAGAACTATTCCATAATCTGTGAGCTTCACTGCAGGAACTGATACTTCTATAGTTGGATATGTCTCATCGGAAGCTGAACCTGTCTCATCCTGCTTCTCTTGAATAGCTGTTTGAGGTGATTCAGATGCTGGTGCCGTTTTTTGTTGGTGTGTTTGGACAGATGTCACAGATAAAGTAGACTCTGTGGCAGTATCTGGTTCCTTATCTTGATCTTTAGTGGAGAGTTCCTCTGGGAACACCTCAGTATCTTTTGCAGTTGTTTCTGTTGCTTCTGTATGAAAGATACCATCAAAAGGAGTATGATCAGTAATTGGCATATCTCTAGTGACCTCACTTTCTACAGTAACTGGCACTAGGGAAGCATCATGTTCTTTCTGTGGAGCTGTAGTATCTACCTTTGTTATATCTCTAAAAATAATCGATTCCTTTGTCCCACCAACACCAGCTGATGTTATTCCTTTTCTGTCTTGAAGTGTTCCCGCTGACTCCTCCTCAGTTGATGTCGCAATGCCTGTCTGGCCTTCTTCTGTCACTGTGTATTTTGAGAGCTCCATTTCAGTAGACACTTCTTCAGCAGGCATTGCTACTGATGTCTCAGTATCCTCTCTTTGTTCAACTTCCAGGGTAGGAATAGACGTTTTCAAAACATACCCTGATGTTTCATCTTCATGTTCAGTTCCCTCCATAACTGTGGGCATAGCAGTTGGTAATACAGTAACACTTGAGGAGCCAAAAGACTTGATTGTTGCACTACTTTCATCCACTGATATTTTGGATACTGTGATCATATCCAAATTCAAAGAGCTGCTTGTGTGGGAAGCACCTGTAGTATCTTTACTCTGATCAAAAACAGCTGATACAGCTTCTTTGACACTTTTCTTTTCTGCTGGCTCCATGCTTGTCTCGGTTTCCTCTGTAACTGCTGAAATCGGAGCTCCTGGGTGCTTTGCATGTTCTGTAATTTGCCCTGGAGATGATGTAGGCTCCATTCCAGAGATACCATCTTCTGTATCTAACTCATGTATTCTCTTAGTATGAGAAGACTCTTCTGTCATGTACCCCTGATTTTTATCTGTCGGCATCCACATGCCAGAAGCTGGAGTAGCCTGTGTGAACTTCTCATTTCCAGAACATCCTTCAGATCCTCCTGTAACACAAGTAGGAATGATGGTTGTGGCATGAGGGATCTTAACATCCATTGTTTGCATTTCTTGCTCCTTTGTTTTTTCCTGCTCCTCTAAAACGGCTGATCCTTCCATTTGCTCAGATGTGTGGATAACAGATGTGGTGCCTTCTCCAAAGTTTTGCAAAGAAATAGTATTTCTTGAGAGAATGATGGCCTCAGATCCTGTCTGATTAACAGTTGAGACAGAAAAGGATACAGGTATTCCAGACGATATGGTAGCCTGCACACCTCTTGGGTCCTCTCTGGTTCCTTCAGCTGATGCCTCATTATCAAACGCTGTCGCAGAACTAAATTTAACGAATAGAGTTGACTCATCTGCTTTAGAAAATTGTCCAGTGGTTGCTGCATTCTCGTCTACGAGTGTCTCTGATGAAGGCACATCTGGTTCTGGGACACTACCAGTAGCCATGCCAGAAACTCTATCAGGCATAACGGTGTACATGCTCTCTCTGCCCTCCCCCTCTGTAGTAAGATCATATTGATCAGTGAACAAAGCTTTAGGGATTACAACAGTTGTAAGTTTCTTGTCAGATTTTGCCTCCATTGACTCTTTTGTGGGTTCTTTTGTTGAGTGGGCACCAAGATACGTATTCTCTTTTGTTAGTGAAACTGAAGTCCCTGTCCTGGGAAACTCTCTCTGAGAAGGTGGTAACAAGCTATCTGTAGCTGTCATCATGGGACCCACTTCTATTTGTTCAGTCTGATTATCAGCATCATGTTTTTGTGTATCTCCTGTTTCAGTATCTTCCCATGAACCAGTGGAACTCTTAGCTACCGCTGTGCCATCCTGAAAAATTACAGAGGTCAAGAAAGCGTCCTCAATGCTTTCAGACCTACCTTGTTCCTTGGGCAATTCTGCTTCAGAGTAAGTGTGCTCCAATTCCAAAGCTGCAGATGTGCTCTCTGTTAACCTAGGTGAAACATCATATTCAGTCCTTCCCAATGTATCGTAAGTGCTTATTTCGCCATCTGTGACAGTCTGAGGTAGAAGGGTGGTTAACTTAATGTTCTCCATAAGCACCTCCATTTCCCTTTTTTCCTCAGCCACATCAGTAGTCATTTCTGTATCTTCTTCAGTCTTTAGGGTTGTTTCCTCCAAAGTAGGGACTTCTGTTTTGGTGACAGCCACTTCAGTAATCGAAGTCTCAAAAACAGGAGGTTTAAATGTAACTTTAGCGGATGACAATTTCACACTGTCAGTTTTCAGAGATGCAATCGGCTCAACAGTTGTAGGCTCTGTTACGATTTTTTTACCTTAAAAAAAAAAGAAAAAAATAAGTTAAGGCATTATTCAGTCAGAATACAAACAAATATTACTTTAATTCAGTCTGAATGGTCCCAAAAAACCTGAATGCTACACTGAGAAATAAGTTTAAAGGTCAAAGGCTTTAGATTATATTTGTTTAGCATACAACAGGAACTTTGAACAACATAAAATAACACATTATAAAGCTGCAGATGAAATAAGAGTAGCAGTCTTCTTCATATTCATTGTTTATAGAACTACCCCTAGAAGTCCTCATATTATATGAGTACCCATCAGACAGCTAAGTACCGATCAGGGAATGTAAAAGTTTATTTCATGATGTCATGAACGAGCGGTACTGCAAACCTGTGGGTTTTCTTCAAAGCTTAGTGTAGCATGCAACTCAAATGCATAAAGGGAGTGAAATACCACTTTAGTTTATTTTCAGCACATAATTACAAATTGCAAAAAGGAACCCTCACTGGAGCGAAAGCATGCTTAAGCAACAGGAACAAACATGCCATCAGCTGCTGCCCTGCATTTAAATTATACTGAGAGAAATTTATTATGGGGAAAGGTGAGAACAGTAAACCATAAGATCATAAACTTAATACTATAATGATGTTGATCTTTGGAAAACACTTCAAAGATGTACATCTGAAGCTCCTTCACACACAAAAGTGCTTATATGGGAGTGTTGAACATGAAAAGGCAGAGTGTTGAACCCTCAAAATGATGAGAAGAGTAAGGGGGTAGCTATCCTAGATTCACAAGAAACACAAAGAATGGTCTTTCCAGTGAACCAAATTGTGATGTTTTAAAGAATCTTGCTGCCTTATGCCTTGCCCACTCTCTTGCCCCAGATTTCTGTCTTATCTGAGGAGAAAACACATGCTGACAGCCATTGCCTGTTAAGTTCCTGAAAAAGGTGAGTTTGTGCTCAGAAAACAGGATTTACTTGGGAACAGGCAAGGGTGGAAATATCTTCCCTTCTGCCACTTCTTCCAGGTTGGTAATCTTCAGAAGAGCAATTGGAGCAGACAAGTGGAAGATGTGAATATCTTAAATCAGTGCTGTTAATTGCAAAGTGACTGAGTCAAAAGCCTTATAAGGATGCAAGCAAAGAGCAAAATTTCGTCCTTTAAATAACACTAAGAATATGAAAAATGCACTAAACTGGCTGTGTATACGAGGACTAACTGCTTACCAGACACAACTACAGGTATAGCGTCTTGCAAAAGAAAATACTACTTAACTTCAAAATAGAGCAAAGAAGTCTATTCCCCTGATATGCAGAAATCAAATCAGTCACATTATTTTACAAGAAAATATTGAAGACAATAGGTCACTATTAGATCTGTCAGTTAATAAGAGAACAGGAAACTTTACTCACTATAAGGTATGACTACCAGTTATCAGGGCAAAAACTGAGTTCTGAGATTGGATTTTTACTGCCTGGTATGTGGGGATGAAGATGTTCTTGAAGATGGTGCAGCCTCTGACTGACTGGGGACTTGGAGGAGATAATAGTATGAGCAAAGAAGAGGAAGAAAATAAGTGAAACATTTAGAAAGACTGAACTTAGTCACATATTTGTCCAATGACAGTTGATACTCAAGCATACAGAGTATGTGTGCACAAATCAGTTCTTTTCACACACCTCTGTCTAATTAGGTACCACTTTGATATTTGTAGATATGAATTCCGCATGTGTAAGTTAGGGTCACGAAAATATTTGTTCAGTTTCACACACCAAGCTTTGAAAATATCACCTTTGCAAGAGACCTATTTAATTTACCCTGAAGTAGACAGACTTGCCAGATGATGGCTGCTTAGGATTTCTAGAAGACTGGGTAGATTTACAGAGTAGGGAAATGAGGAAAAAGAGTAGATATTTCAGGTTTCTTGAATGAGAAGTGAAAGTGAAAAGGAAATTATGAGGGTAAGAAAATATGACGTCGCTATGTTTAGAAGTGGTAGTGTTCTTTGCCAGCAGAAAAAGGAATGGATTCTTTTCCCTGCTGTATGCTAAATCTTTTTGTGGTTTTACAAAGAAGACTTAGCTACTTATATACTCTTTTTTTGTAGGTTAAAACATTCAGAAGGAGTAAATCTCTTGAAATCCCGCTAAGGAAAGCACAGTCTTTAAGACAAGTGATTTTTGTGTTTTGGGGTTCTACAACTTGAAGTAGATATTTATTGCTCTTTTTAATGCCTACGTGATTCAAGTGTGAGATGGTGTTCACACAATCAAGAATAAACAAAACCTTACAATTTTTTCCCTCTCTACTTGCATGAGGATGGTTTAAATCACAGTTTTATTTCACAACTAGGGAGTGAATATTGCACAAAAGTAAGTTAGCACTGTCTTCATGAGTGGTATTTGGCAATTGTTAATTTTCTACCAAAGAATCCACCAATTTACCTTAACAGCTCTTTTTTTATGACAAAATGGAAAGGAGACAGCATAGTCTCATATTCTTCCCTCTAACCATAGTATGAGTTTCCTTAACGCAGATTGAATTTGTTTTGCAGCCAACATCAAGTACTTATTCAGAGTATTACCATGGTAAATATTACCATATTTTAAGTGACTATCAAGATCACCATTTGAAAGAATATGAAAATGTAATATCCTCTCACAAAGCTAGACAAAAACGAAGGCATGCGAATAGATTTAAAAATATGTGGGAAAAAAAAGGTAAGTTTATTTCATCACTGCTGGGAAATTGTGTACACTTACTCACAACCATTTATGTAGCTTTCTAATTTCCAAGAAATGTTTGGAATCCCAAAAGTTCACATTTTTATGTCTGAGATTCAGTTATTTGTTGTTCATGACTCATTAGCTAATTACTTAATAAATAGCTACAAGTTTATGAAGTAAATCTGGAAAAACACCAAGTGTATTTGATTCACTTATATTAATAAGTGAATCAATAAATATTTAATTTATATACTGGTGTAAGAAAAGCACATATTCTTTAAAAGTTTAGCAATAAACAGCCAAATATTCTCCTCTGGAAACTGACACAGGGTTACAAGTGTGCAAAGAGCAGTTCTGGTTAAAATCAACTCTGGGGCCTCTAAGACTGCTTTATCATAAATATGATGTATAAGATTTTTCATACACATCATTCAGGTTTAAAAACTTATTTGAGTGGATCAAAAAAAGATGTTTCTTCAAGGAGATATCTATTAATGTTATTTTTTTTTCTGCAGGAAAACAAAAAAAAAACAACAAAGAGAAGGTTGCTTTTTTTAATAGACTGAACATCAGTTTGAACTGTCGTTCACTCCACCCAGATGTTTTGCATTACTGTACTCCTTGCATCATGCATGCAACATGCTATCTCCTTTGTCCTTCTCATTCAAGACATGAGGTGGATTTTCCTAATAAAATTCATAAGCATATTAGCAGCAAGAAAGCGAATTATCTCACCAACAGCTGCTCATATCAAAGACTATCTTGTCAGTTTTTAATTGATTCCTTTTATATTGAACAACCTGCATGATGTTGATTTTGGATTGAGTATGTGGCTTCACAGAGACACTATTTTTTTTTCACTATTTATTTTATGCTTTCACTGTACAGCATTTACTTCCTCTAGTATCCCACCATTGTTTAAATAAGGAAACAAAATAATAGACCAGTATTAAAACTTAATATTTTTTTCAGGGAAATCACACTGCACAACTTCAGATATGGTTTAACTTTGTGATTACCAAATAAGGATTTTAATATGTTCTGTGCTGTTTAACATTATTTTCAGGATATCTGGGTGTAGTTTCTGGAGGAGAAAATGCTTACTTTAAAGATTATATATTTCATATATTATAATTTATATATACGCATTTTCAGCATATCCAGTTCCACAAAATTTTTAACCCTATATCTAACTTCAACTATATCAACCACTTGAGCAGTTTCTTTGCACTCAGAAATATTGTTTGTGTGTTTACATTTAAGTATGACCTTAAAAACCTGGAAAAACATAGACCCTACAGATTGAAAAAGAAACTGTTTTGAGTCATTGCCAACAGCCAAAACAATAAAAAATTGTTTTAAGTCAGTATAAAACATGAAAATAGTGAATTCTTTCTGTGAATAACAGCCAAAATAAATTATTCTAAAATATCAGTAATGTTGAGACAGTCAAAATAATGGTTTGACATCTTCCAGCCCATTTACAGCATGATGCCTAAGCAGAGAGGTTGCTTTGCTTCATTTTTGCATATTTTTGTATGTTAAATTGTTTGCTGCTTTGTTAAGTTTTTTCTGTGTGTCTGTCTCTGCTACCAAGTCTGGTACAAAGGACAGTCTTGAATGTTCTGCTGACTCCAAGACTTAGGCCAGCTGGAGTTTAAATTATTGGCAGAACCTTCCAAACTGGACAAATCTAAGAGTAAGAACAGATCAAAAAAATAAAAATTGGTGCTCTGGGTTACAGACTGATCCAGAAACCTCTCATTATTACCCTGACTCATTCACTCATTTCAGGAAGTAGAAAAGTGGACAGGGATGTGGAATTTTGTACACTACTTATGAGATGTGTGGTAGCATAAGGAGGATTCAAAATTTAATACTGCAGCTGTAAAAGTTTCTCCGTACCTCCACGTATATGCTCCCACTTACCTACACTGTGTTTTGTCATCAAAACACAAGCTAAATGTAATGAGAAAAATAATTTTAAAATCTGAATGCAGCATCCACTCCCCACCTACAATATATGTGCAATATCAGAAAAAATAAATAGGATTCTTAAAAAAAAAAAAAAAAAAAAAAGAAATTAAAAGCTATTAGTCTATCTTCTTTGTAAGAAAAAATTTAAAAACATAATGAAAGGTCATGCATCCTTTTCACACCATTGCCTAATTCTTTTCTCCCAGCCAACAAAACAGCAGGGGCAGCAGCTCTATTAGCTCTGCAAATACAAACACTTTTAAGTAAAACCACTTGTTATTTCATAACTTCTGAAGTGACATAGTTAAAGAGGGAAGGATATGCTATCTCCTGGTTTCCCAAGATGCAAGTGTAGTTCCGTGAACTAATTATAACCTGTCAATCTATCCACAAAAAAACCATAGCAAAAAGCATTTCTCTTTCCACATTATTTACAAAACTGCCGAAAAGGACAAAAAATCAGTGAGCCTCTTTAGTCATCTCTTCCTAATGAAATCTGTATCCCAGCACCAAATAAAAGCAACAGTCTTTGCTTCCTGGCTGCAAAAAACAACTGAAAAACAAAGAGAGCCAATATTACCACTTGAGTCAGGAACCAACAGCAAAATTCTTGCTGCTTTGCTCTCCCCACACAGTGTGAAAGGAGACAAATTACCCGTGTCCCATGAGTGGTACCCAGTTCCCACAGCAGTGAGCAAAGGTAATAAAGAACAAAACCAATTTATCCTTCCTGTACTTGAACACCTAAAGGAGTGGGTCAGTTACTTTTTTACCTTGTCACTCCTAATCCCATCCTTGTTTCCTGACCTGTTCAGTGATCTGAGTGAATTAAGGGAAAATGCCTTCAACTGTGTCTTCTTTTCTTTCCTCTTTCCCTCTGTCCATAGCATTTGCACTTAGGGACTATTCTTAAGGAACCTAGTTTTGAATCATTCAGATAAATGCAAGTTTCACTTGCTCTGGCAAAAGAAGAGCATGCTCCGGAAGCTCAGCAGTTGCACCACCTACATCAATTAGATCAATAAATCAAGTTCTCTCCATTCATACTTTACACAGCATTTCAAAGGTCAAGCTGCACCCCACCAGCACCACCACCTTCTCCTTCTCAAGGTGAGGTACTAGTGAGGTCTACAGCAGAGAATTGTCTGAAGGGGACTGAGATCTTCTTGCTGTTTTCAGCATGGTCTGACTGACCCTCAAAATTCCTTCACTGTGTAACTGAAGCAAAGTGGAGTAAGAAACACGCTGCAAGCTGTCAGTGTGCAGAGCCTCTGTGATGTTGGCCTGTTGCTATAAACCCAGCAGAGAGCTTCAGGGATTTATTTCTCCTATACCATGTCCAAGATATTACTGGAGAACTCTGCAGCTATGTAAGTCTTGTTAAACTGCATACCTGAGAGAAGCAGAGAGATCTATCTCCTTAGCAAAAAAATAAAAGCTAGAGGACTTTTCTCTGGTGGTAGCTGCCTTGGTAAGGCAGCTTAAGCCCTTTGCATAGCTTCACCTTGACAGAGGGGAAAGGAACTGTGAGCAGATCCAACAGCCTTGTATACACTGTGGTCATACACTGTATGACCCTGCGATGCTTACCCGCTCAAAGGCATTTTATCCATTCTGATACCAGACTCTGAATGATAGAGGACACTGGCTTTATTATGTTCAGCAGTCTATTGTGTTTCATCTAAGATATAAACTGGGGGGTTTTTTGGTTTTTTTCTTCCCTTCAGATTGACAGTTTTGTTCCCTGGGTGTCACCACACCCTATGTCTTCAGTATTCTGCGGTCATTCCCAAACTGATCAAAAATCCTCAGGTCTCTTGTAATACAGTCACTGACATCAGGCTAGAAATAATCCAGGAAATAGCTGGGACATGTAGCTACCAACGGTTGCTGTGGAGAAGGACAGAACTGCCTAGTTATTCAAACTTGGCCAAACTAAGTCATGTGCAGCAAAAGGGAAGACAGCATTTGCTCTGCCAGCTTTTGAGCAATGCCTAAAAATCTTATCCTTTCTGATGCTAGACAAGTGGAACACAGCTGATGTTTTCTGAGCCTTAGCCTGCAAATCACGGTGGCTCGTGATGTAAGTTCTCCCAGAGAAGGGGCTTTTTTCTCTTTCCCTGCTGTGAAGTCCTCCATAGAAGGACACTGCTTACAAGTTGCCTTGCATTACCAAACACTGGTCCTAGCAAAGCACTTACTCGAAGTGAAAAGAAACAGAGGGTTTGACTGGAGAGATTTTGTGGTGGGCAGGGGAGAGGTTTGCAGACAGACAATTATTCTCCACTTTCATCTTACAAAGGTCTGTCCTGCTACATATGATGAAGGTTGCTGCTTCCTCTCTTCCCTCTATAAAAGTGTGCTCTAATTTTGAGCTTTAGACAGAAGTATTAAAGAAAGAGGCCCTCAGTTACAAGCAGCGGTTGACTTGGATACATTCTTGATGGGGCTGTCTTGAAACAATTAAAACGTGGACTCCATTCATGATGAACACATATGGCAATGCTGTCTCAGAACCGGAATTTTCCAATCTTCAGTTAAAATTAAAACATAATGCCAAACCCAAGTGGCATATCCAAAGAGAAAAAAACAAAGGTGCATAAGAGAAAGTCAAAATGAAAGAGCAAATCTGAAACAAAATGTTCAGATCTAGAGCAAAATGGTCAACACGTGTTTTGAGTCAAGGAAAAAATGTTTTGCTGAAAGATTCGCCAAAATCAATACAGGTCTATGAAAGAACTCAGCTTTAATAAATCAGAGTTTCTTAGCAAAACACAGATTTACGTTTCAAAAATTCAAGCACCTTTGTGTATGAAGTTCATCAAGTTCAGTTTTGTTGCAGCTACATAAGACAAAAACTGTATAGATTTTGATTAGTGCATTCATGGAGTGCAATTTATTCTACAGATGCTGTAGTATAAAACACCCCATCCAAAGTCAGTTGAAGTCTGTGGCAAGATTCCCACAAACTTCAGTGAATTAGATCTGGCAAGACCAGGGGGCTGAGGGATGGAATAAATAAATACCCTATAGCTGTATGCAAGAACTGTTAAATAAGTACCCATTAAAAATGAAATGTTGTTTTGCTGATACAATGTTTTATTATCTTACAAATAAACTTAATTGTTCAGCAACAATTCTTCTATCTTTTTTTTTAAAAAAAACCCTGTAAATATGTTAATATAAATCCTTGAAAAACTCTTCCTCTGATGATGGCCTCCAAGGAGCTTCAAGTAATTAATCACGTGTCTAACCTGAAATTTTTCAAGCCTCATCAGATACATGATTAGGTACCTCTCAGAAAAAAAAAAAAAAAAGGAAGAACTAAAACGTCTGGCAAAAGTTTTGGAGGGATGAGATGAAACACACGGATAATGTTTCAGAAACTCAGAGCCATGTGGTTTCTGTAGAGTGAAAACCACTTGTGATCAAAGTGAAGAAGATTTTTTAATTTTTTTTAACAAGATTTTTAGATTTTAAATCATGTATTATTAGTCTGAGCCACTTTTATTTTCATAAAGTCAAGACACTTTGTACAATGTAATTTTGCAACCAGAACACTGCTAAAGTTAAAATCCTGAACTTAACTGTATTGTTAAAAGCTGTCCAGGCTTGCTATTTTATATATCTACTGCATATCATTTTTAATTTTAATTTACTGGTTGGGTTACTGTTTTTCACGTATTTTAATAAATATGTTTCCTTTTTAAAGTAAGTAGGTTTCTTTTAACTTCAATTTAAAATTAGTATTTTGAGATTTTCCACCAAAGACTTTTAACCACAAAATTGGAGTGAAGACTCTAAACAGGGCTGATTAAAGAGATCCCCTTCCTTAAATATACAATTTGTCTTTGTAATGACTAAAACAGATGCCTGTTTTGCCACAAATCTATCACTTCAGAGTATGTGTAAATTTAAGCATTGGACTCATCCCTTCTGTGGCTGGGAGGTGTTTGTTTTGGTGGCCTTAGTCAGGGAGTATAGTATTACTCAGCATGAGTAAAAGTGGCAGAGGCAGGTACTTCATCATTGCCATTTCACTTCAGACTAAATGTGCAACATGTGGTCATTACCCTCGAAGCTGAGTCAATGGGAACTTCAATAGCTTTCACACAGGAGGCAGAGGAAACTTTACAGCTGTAAAAAACCTGAGATCACAGCACGAACATCTGCACTGCAGACCTTCGGTGCTGGTGCTACCTGGATAACTGGCTAGATCCTGCCCTGTTCACAGAGGCACTCTGTGTTTTTTCCTTTAGCTGACCAAGATCTCATAAAGTCGTGTAACAGAATCACAGAATCACAGAATCACAGAATGTCAGTGATTGGAGGGGACCTGGAAAGACCATCTTGTCCAACCCCCCTGCCAGAGCAGGAACATCTACAGTGGGTCACACAGGAACACGCCCAGGCGGGGTTTGAATGTCTCCAGAGAAGGAGACTCCACAACCTCTCTGGGCTGCCTGTTCCAGTGTCCTCTCACTCTCACAGTGAAAAAGTTTTTCCTTATGTTTACATGGAACAGCATCCCTTTATTCTTTTTGTTTCAGCAACAGAAGTTTTTTGCTGGTGTGACTGGGGTATTCAGGCGAAAAGGGAAACATAACAGTGTAATGTGAGACACATAATGAGCACAGTTAAGTGCTATAAGTACTGGATTGGAGTTACGTGGAAAGAATCAAGGTCTCAGGAGAACAGTTTTGTTGTCTGGCATGGTGGGAATCGCTGCATAAAAGCTTCATAACAAGCTAAAAGCAGTCAGAGCTTCAGGATAGCGGACTTTTATGTGACAGACTACTGCACTTTTGAAATAGAGGTAATGGGAAGTTTTGGAAGAAACTTCCAGACAAAAGAAGATTTGAAACAATTACTTAAATTCAAGCCTCCTGCTATACTGTAGAGCCATTTTTTTCTTTCTTTCCTTTTTTCTGCTCCCAAAAAGGGACTGATTCCAAGGTTCCAACATGACAGAGTGACTCACTCTACAGCCACTGCTTCAGGCAGCTGCTTGAGATGTGAAAGACCAAGATGCTAGGTCTCATTACTCACCACTTGCATAAATCTTTTAGTAAAAGCAATGAAGAGTTACAGCCAGTTCCTGTGAGATCCCAAGCGCCTCCGAGAGGGAGAGAAAACTTGCAGTAACTTCTGAAATATGTGGCAGACAGGCACCCTGAAGCAGGGTACACAGTTCAGCATTACACTCCTGCATTTCCCTACACAAAACCAGATGTATTTGGCAAAACCTGAGTCATCTAGCTAGCAGCATTTAATTAATTCTGATGTAATGCTCATTGCAATTAAAATTGCTAGAGAGCAGCCCACTGTCTACCAAACTGTGTTGGTTTTGTTTAGTCTTTTTTTTCCTTTGTAAAACGGTTGATAGTCATAGAATGTCTACTTCCTGGGATGTAAACTGATGAAATACTTATTCTCCATGTATCAAGGGCAAGAGTTTGCATAAAAAGCTGTTATACAAAAGGCAAAACCGAATACTTTTCAAGGATGTTTTTAGAACAAATGGTAAGTCACTGGAATTTGTTAACTAAAGCTTTCAGAAAGAACATTGAAAATGCAAACGTTGCTTGTCACACAAATAAAAAAAAAGTTGAAATTTGTCTTATCTATAGACTAGATTACAAGGAAAATGTCCAGTCTCTACTTCAGTCTTTTAGAAGGACTGATTAATTTCTTTTACAATAAAGTCAATTTTACCCACGACACTTAAAACTGAGCATAAATAATTTCGAGGAGGAACAGAAGGAGTGGTATGATAAAACTCTGCTCTGCAGATTCAAGCACACACTCCTGAACTTGAATCCTTTTTTTCTCTATGCAGTTCCCTTGAAGTCCATTAGGACTACTTTCACACACAAAGTTTTGGAACATCTTACTCACAAGCAATAAAGGGAAAAAAAAAAAAACAACTTATTTTAAAATATTGCAGAGAAGAGTGTCTGAGAACAGCCAGACTGTAACATTACACCGGATGTTGGGATTTGCTCTCAAGCAGTAAGGTTTATTCACAAATGAGCCTTCAAGGCCTGAGTTGGAGAGATCTGCAGCTGCAGTTGGTTCATCCACAAAACAGTACAGGCTGCACACTTCAAGCACTTCTGACTTACAGTCACAGGATTGAGTCCAAAAACCCTAGATATTCATAGTCAAAGAAATTTTAACTCAACACAAATAGCTTTTACATGTTAATGTTATTGGTACTGTTTGCAACCACAAGAACTTCCTTGAACAGAGAAGTCTGCAGGAAAACTATTGATCAGTCCAACCTCCCTATGCCACTGAGATGGCTGCAAGTCTCAGGGAAGCAGGATATTCATCTGGGAAGAAGCACTCTTGATCTCTTAGATGTGAAGCACCTTCCAACAGTATCAGTGTTCTCTTGCACAAAGAACACTCCTGTGATGGAGAGGATCTTAAGGGATAGAAGTAAGGTGACGGGGTCCTCCCTAAACAGACACAGATACTTGGTCTGTGGTGTTTGAAGCACTATGCAGAAACTTAAGTGTTGCACATCACGAGATGTATGTATGGGTTTCTGGAAGCAAAGGGAAAGAGTAAGTGGTCGTCACTAACGACAGAGAGAAATGTTGTTCTGGAGGAAGCCAGGCAGATGAGACAAGAACCTTCATGTGGGTGGTCTATGAGTAAGTCCTAGTTGCAGGAAGGCATTGGAGACAGGGAGGGAACTGGAACTGATGCACAGGTGAGATGACATAGGGAAGAGAAACTCAGGTAAACTAGAAGGTGGTCGATCATTTGGGACAAAAAGCACCCATGGCAGGATAGGCTGCACCATAATAATAGCAAAGCCAGGCTGCTGGCACTGAAGATGGAAGAGGTTACAGAGGAATATTTAACCTTAAGCAAAGGAGAGCTGACAGGTGTGGAGGAGATCTGGTTTACATTGACGCAGTCTATCAGGTGAACATGGCAAATGCTTGATGTACCTCTGAAAATACCAGCAGGGAAAAAAACAACAGTAAGAAAGGCAATTTAGACCATCCGCAGGACCAGCTGACTGGCACATGAAACACTGAGCAAGTAAAAGAATAACTTAAAACTGCTTTAGAAGCCCCAAAAATATGATGGGATGAAATGCCTGGAATCCAGAGATAGCTCCCCAGTTACTGGTGTCTCAGAGACCTGAAAATGGTCAGGTTTGCATGCAATCTGTAAACAGCCTCTTTTATTGACATAATTGGAGATAGAATATCAGTTAGATGACAGTCATTCACCTGATCAAGTAGGATATTCCTTCTCTTCTTATGTTCACTGACACAACACAAAGATACCAAAACATGTAGCATCTGCAGACTCAGGGTGACTGTCGGTACGGTGCGTCACTCTCTGCGAAAAGGCTGAAATCTTACCTTAAAACCTTGCCTATCTTTATCTGTCAATGTTACTTTAAGACATTTGTTTTAGTATGGCTTTTCTCTCTTTTTTGTAAAGCCATAGTGATAAAAGACTTTTTTAAAGACTCATGCACGCCGCAAGAGCTGAAATAAAACACATATTCAGGAAAACACTTTTCAGGGTTAGCATGGTGACCATACTGAAAATTATAACTAAAAAAAAAAAGCTTACGTTCATAGCAGTAGGCATCAAACTTGCTATCTGGGTAAGGAAAGCCTGTTTGGTTCTCATAGCGATACAGGGTTCTCACCCCAAGTAAACCTCCACCACACTGGGGCCTTGCCACTGAGGCTGGGTAACGAACGCTGCCATCCGCCAGCCAGCCGTAGTCACACTGGTCAAAGCCATTCCTCCAGGCAACATACAGGTTCCCAACAGAAGCAAGAACGCCATCTCTTTTCCGACACAGCTCTTCAGCTTCCTCAAAGGTGAGCTTCTCGGGGACTGAGACATGAACCACGTCACCTAGAGGAAGAAAACAAAGATAACAAAGACTGAGTATCACATTCCACCATCAAGTCAGCTTAGTTCCCCTCCTCCAGGCAGTGTCTTGCAAGGCTGGGGTGTTTTTCCAAAATTTGCTTGAATAGTTTTTTTGCTTAAAAAAAATCAGATAGTTGGAAAATCAAATGTCCCAGATTTTAATATGAAAATAAACCTACCACAAAGCATGAGCATTTATATGCAAGCTTTATGCCACAAAGTACACTGTGGCTGGAGACTGACTGCCTCCCTCAGTCTCTAGGCAGAGGTAACAACAGCCTTGAAGCTCCTCCATGACCTCTGTTGGAGTAGACTTTGTAACTCAAATGTGCTAATTAAATCCAGTCTAACAGAATTTACTTTCTCAGTAGAACAAATCTTTTACTTCTGCAAGTCTCTCACCCCACTTTTTTAGTCATCATCTAGTCATCACTAGAATCTCACTTGAGACACACAAAAAACCCCAAATGTTCTTGCAGCTTTCAATGTCATATTTCTATCAGTCTTCATCTTGCTCCACGGGGAAACAAAGGTGAGGGAATGCACTAGACATTTTGCATGCACAAAGCCCCTTTTGTGTGAAAAAACTGAATTAGTCTAGCATGCTGGTAGTATAGTTTAGCTCCCACAGAATAACAATTTGTAAATAATATCCGTCCAGTTGAAAACTGAAACAAAATAAATCGCACATCTAATATTTTACTTCTAAACTAAATCATCATTATGCAGTTCACGTGATTGCCTCATTCACCCAAACACCATAAACAAAATCAAGGCTCTAATGTTCAAGTCCTGGGAATGAAACAGTAAACTGACACCTTTCTAGTTTTTGCTCAGACTTCAGGTAGACCTGGTGAGACCTAAAATCCACATCTTTAGCTGTAGAAAACAATGCAAATTCAAAATATTTGTAACAAGACTAATTCTCTTCCTCAGCTACAGCAGGCCAGAACACAACAGTCACAGTTGCAGGAAAGCACTGCTTATTCATATTGGACACACAATCTGTCTTACCTCTGCAGTTGTCTCAAGGCAATCTAGCAAAAGGCAGACTGAAAGTACATCACCCCAAGCAGTTTCATTCACATCAATATTACGCTTGTTTCGGGCTTGAAAGGAATGCAAGTGTGAAAGGAGGCAATGTGCCAATTTTCTTTTTCCTCCTAGGTAGAAACTCTGATTTGTTATTACAGCTGTAATATCAATTCCAAGTAAGTTTCATTATACATGTTGTAGGGAGTTTCTAACTTAGAGATAAAGAGACAGAGCATGTCTATTTGAGAGGGTACAGGTAAGGAAAGCAAAGAATCACTCATCCTCAGAAGTACCAAAATGCTTCACTCCACTCTTGTAACCAAATAGATAATGCACTTTTTATTAAACACTTCAGAAGGCAACTTTTCCTGCATGAAGGGGCAGACCATACCCAATACAGAATGATAGATGCAATCATCCCACCATACTATCCCAACAGCACCATCATGAAACAATGGAGCAAAGATCTCTACAGAGCAGTCATGATGTATATGAAAATTAGTAGTTAAAATTAATGCAATTAAATAGCAAATATTGGTCTAGTTAGACCAGAAAATGAGACAAGTAAGAAAAAAAAAAAGCATATTAATGGCTTCCAGAAACAAATATGATGGATCAAAAACTAAATAATGTTAAACAATCCAATAACATTCCGTCTGTGAGAAACTTATTGAATGCACAGCAAAATAGGTAAATAGTGCAAGATTAAGACAAAAACAATTTTTCCATCAACTGATCTTGGATCACTACCTCCAAATAGAGCTCATGCACAACATCATTAAAGTTTGGAGTGTTTATACCTCTGAGCTGTCATATGCACTCTGTTAAAGTGAAAAAAGTGAAACTTTGTGAACAGTTATGTCTTGCTGTAAGACTTCAAAACACAGTGTTCAATTAGTACTTGTTTAAGAGAGGTCACTTTGCAGAGAACTTAGTTATCCAAATGCACAAGAGCATTTCTATATAAAAACTGCCTTAATTTGCCTTGAACTGTGCTCATATATGAAATATTGATAATACTGCACATTTAAAAGATGGGTGGCATATCTTTGTATTGAATCTATTCTACTGACCTCTCATCTGTTTATTTGGTTTATCTCTTAAAGTCAGCTGCTGTCATACATATCCCATCTTTGTTAAAGTGTGTTTTACCAGAAAAACTAAATGATAAAAAATCCCATGTGTTTAAGGAAAATTGCACCCTAACCAGAATAGGCTAATAAGTGAAGTCCAAAGTCACATTCTTTGCCACCTACTTGGTGTATTAAAGAATTTGAGATGCTAAATTAACAAAGAAGGAAAATAAGTGCCAAAGCAATCAGCAAAATGCCCTTATTGTCATTCCATTATATACCAAGTAAATAACCATTTATTTCAGGAATGCTACTGATAAGATAAAGGGTACAAATATGTTAAAACATGGAAGTTTGCAATTGCTCTAGTTAAAGAGTGTTTTATTATGTTTCCAGAATTCTTACCTTTAAAAAAACCCAGTAAAGTGCAAAAGTCATATTCCAAATAACAGTCATTTAATCTAGGAGATATGACTCCACAATTTGTCTCTCCAGTTTGAAAATAATTTAAAATTCTGTATGATTGAGTGTACAGTTAATGTGCATAATAATTGTTCGAATGAAATGTGAAAAACAAAGCAAGAGTTTAATAAAAGTCTTGCTTACTATATAAATCCAGAAACACTTAAAAGTTGTCCTGCAATTAAAAAAAAAAAAAAAGAAAGGGAAATGTTTATGTTTTCTGTTGAGCGCTTGGGAAGAAAATGGTGCTCAAAACACTTACTCAGCTGAATGGCACCAGTTGGATTTACAGCAGCTCTAAACTATAAGATGAGAAAGTTTGCACAATCTTTCCTGCACTTCTCACCTGTAGTGGACTGTGAACATACATCCTTCACACACAGCAGACCTGGCACTTCGGGGGCATGGTGACCCATACAGAACAAAGACAACTACTCAGGACCTCCTGTTCGTGTGCAGTAAGTGCAATCACTTGGAAGGTGCAGGGATGACATTTTGCTATCACGTCACTTCTCTGACATGATTAGTTGTAAGACACTTGCTCACCACCAGTCTCCTTGGTCAGAAAGTGATGGCTATCAAACTATTAATATTGTTCTAGAAGCGCAACTTAATAATCCCTCACTTCTTTATCCTCACAGCAATGTAGAAATTCAGTTTATCATATGTGAAAAGAGTGCTGGTCCTACTTCAGCGTGGCTTTTTCTCTCATAGTGAGAAGTTGAGTTGGAAACTACATTGTTCCCCAGTCAGCCTACACAAAAGCTGAGTAATAAGGCAGGAAACACCGATGAAGGTATGTGAAGAAAGGTGCTGAAGGAACAAGAGTGAGAAGCTCTAGGAACTTCCTGTCCGCACCACTAAGGACTTGAGGAAAAATCATACAATGGAGCTCAGGTTCTGTTGAGCTTTTTCATGGACCCAACCTCAAAACTGACAGAGGCTTTCAAGAGGCCATGGAAAAAGGACTTGTGCTCCAATCCTGACTTCCAGCATGTCAGTCAATATAGCTGGAACATACGGACTCCTTCAAAGTACCAAAGAGAAAAGGATTTGACCCTTGCACAGAAACTTCCTCTAAAAAGCAAAAAAATTAATGGTGAAACTAATAAAATGTTATTTAATCCATGCAGTTTATAAAATTAACTGTTATTTTTGGAAATGTAATGGGTTCCATATTTAGCAAAAGGATTCAACCTGTCACACCCTTACAGTGTCTTTATTGTGATGTCTGAAAGCACCTCAATTTCCCAGCCAAAATGCTGGAAACAAGGAAATTAAGAGAGAAAATCTGTCTGGTTGATAAACAAATGACATAGCCACCAACACCAAAGTAGGACAGATTCAGTTTTGTGTGTGTGTTAAAAGCCATGTGCAATGTTTTTATAGCTGGAGTATACTCTGAGGAACTCAGCAATATTATACAGGCAAACCCCAGGGTTTAGACTAGCAGATGAGGAGAAACTAGCTCTACAGAACCAGGGGGTGAAATAGAGACCGTGACAATGTTTAGACTGCAGACAATAATGTAATGTATATTATTGCTGGCTCCTGTTTAAAACTAAGCTTCAGGTTGATCGTCCAGCCTCAGCAGTCAGAGCACTTGAGGAATCCCCAGGATTTTCCTGTTACATGTGTTTGTTTTGCTTGGTTAAAAAACAGACACCTGATGAAAGTCATGCTTTTTCTCTCTCTTTCAAATATATCAAGCCAGACGAAGAACCCAGGTTTTTCTCTTGAAGACAAAAGCTGATTCACTACAAACCCCAAGGAAAAAGCTTAAGAACTACAGACTTATCAGTTGGTTTTATAGCAAGCTTAATTTCTTTGAAGGTTAATTCACTTATTCTCTCTCATCAGGAGACGTCTCACTGAGCTGGGCATGTTTGTAGATGTGAATTCAATGAATCACACATCTTAAAAGCTAGCACAGAAATAAGGGCAGGCTAGAAATATAGCTGGGGGTCAACACATAACATGTATTGACTAGGGTAGAAGTAATGAATCTAGATGTAACTCCTTCAGCACAGACCTCACCAGTAATTTATTTTTCCACATATGAAACAACAATTAAGAGTTTGGCAGGCTGCTACTTCCTAGAGGAGATTTTTGAGCCTGACTTGAGCAGAGCATCATCACAGCTTTAGTGTCAACTAAAGAAAGAAAAAATATCCCAAAGGAGTATTAAATACACAAAAAGCTAATCTTACCATCATAGATGGAAACACTTAACTCTAAAAATGTTAAACAAAAACAAGACAAAAAACTTCTAGTACCTTTCTATCTTAGCTTCTTGGTGGTTTTCTTGCTTGAGGATAAGAAATATTATCTCCCACTAAGAATTTGGCAGCTCTCCTTTTTTGAGCATAGTGTGTCTGTGGTGAACTTCAGACCTGTTCATTAGTTGTTTCTGAGAGATGGTGGAACCCACCAAGCTCATCAAGCAAAGATGCCCTTGTGGGGATATTAGACCTCCATGGTCTGTGACTACAGTTGCACATCAGGGTGCCCAGGGTCAAGTATGAAAGATGGCTAAAAGTGACAAAACATCATATTTTCTGATGTTATATGGAACGTTCTAAGGACATCTCCCCACCTGCAGCTACAACCTGGTGTTACTGCTCCTCATAAACATTTGGTCACAGTCACGTGGTTGGCAATTAAAGGCTCAAGCACTCATGAGACACTGCCATCATGACTTTGTTCTCCTCAGAAACATGGAATCTTTCCAAACCATCATTTCTAGAGTACAATCAAGTGTGCAAAGAAGCAGGCATACCATAGTCACTTTGGGGACTAAAGCATTTACCCTTGCATCTTAAGGACCACATTTCCCAAGGATTTCCATTTCCTCCTTTTCTCTTTCTCTCTTTGTCTAAAAGGCCCATGTGGAAAGACAGCAGCAGCCACCAACAGAACGACTAGACTGCCTGTACACCAGGAAGGGAAGAGATACTGCCCACGTCTACCCCCTCTCTCCATACATGCATGAAGATAATGGAGACCACTAACTATGTCTTGAATATGCTGGAAAAAACATAGAGATACATTCAGGCCAAGAGAAACCTGAAAAGTTTCATCTGTCTCCACCATGGGCAGGGGCCTTGGAGGCTACATATAGTGAAACTGTTTATTAACCCAGCTCATGCTCCTTTCCCTTCTTTCCCAGACTGCACAGACAAAATACCTTGTCTCAGCTGCAGTTCTCCTCCTCCATGCTGTTGCTGTTAAGGGCTGGTTCTCTGACACACCAGATTAATAAAGAGCAATCCTTAATGAAGTCACAAATTACTGAAAAACACTCTCTAGGACTGGAAAACCACAAAGACCTAAGCAGCTAGGTTCAACTTTAAAGCAGGCGGCTAGACAAGCTGAAGAAGTCTTTTTCTCTTACACGTTAGAACAAGTTAGTTGATTCCATTTGATACACATCAGTAATGATTTAATTAAACTCTCCTGAATGTTTTAGGTCTATTCTATGCAAAACCATAGGCTGAACAAGAATCCACTGCATTTGACAAGACTGGAAGAGTATACTTTTCCCATAGGCTTGCCCTCAAGCATGAAGGGTACAGCAACTGCTATAACCTGAGAGAGCTCTGCTGTATTTGCAAAGTGTCACTGGCATTTACTTATAGAGAGGGGTAAAATGAACTTTGCATTCTATATGGGTTTTTTTTTGTTTTGGTTTGTTTTGGGTTTTTTTGTGCCTGGCTCTTACAAAAATCTTTTAGAGGTCAGGATTTTTTGATCTACCCAAAGATGAGCTTTATTACGTGTTATAAGCTCAAATACAATGTCATGCATAAAAACCACCATGGCATTATTTCCTTTTTGGTTTACTCTGACTTGGCTCTTTACCCCTCTTGAGAACTCCTGCATCCATGACCCTGCGTTAGGTTAAAGAAGTGTCCAGTATAGGCAAAGGTTGTGACTCTACCATAGGGCCTGAACTAAGAAAATAAAAGACCTTTTTCTCTGTGTCCCTGTTTAAAAATCTGATTGTTGCTCCAGAGTCAGAATGGACTCCAGAGAAGATTCTTAGCTGACCAAAACACAGAAGAAACTTCTCACCTGAAGCCATATTTTACACTATTACTTCTTTGGTTATTATTATTCCCACAGAAATTTCCATGACAATAACAAAACTGCCTGAGACTAGGTGGAAAGTATTTAAAGGACGTCTGGTTTTGGTTTTTTTTCTTTTTCTTCCCTGCACTCACTGTGGTGGGGAAAATGGTACATGGAAGGGAGACTGCATAATCTTCCCCACAGCCACCCCAAAATAACTTTCCTACCATGAGTCCCCATCTGCATATTACATATGCTTGTTAGACATATATGGTTTCTAACTGGCTTTGGCCAGAAGGCAATGCTGCATGGAATAGTTTGTGCTTTGGCTCCACACCACACACTCACAGCCCCTCACTTCATCAGTGGGCTTTGGCGAGCAGATCTCACCTTGTCTCCATTTCTGACACAACAGCACTGTCCAATTAATCACATACACACTTATCTGAAGACAGAATGGAAACCCCGCCTTCCCCATCACTCCTTTCCATTCAAGGGATGATTCCATAGAAGACACTGGTGCAGACACTGCTTCAGCTGGGGTATTAAGAGAACCTCAGGGTTACGACCAAACCTTTACAGCTCAATCATTTTTTAGATTAAACTCTTTATTCTTAAATAATCTCCTGCAGTTAAAGGTATCCTAAATGTTTTTGTTAATGTTTGGTACACTGAAATATGTGATGAAATAAGAGGAATATAAATCAGTTTGTAACAAGAGACCATGACCACTACTTATTTAATATTTTGACTCCAGATTCTTATTTTTATCACTAGGAACTGAGAAATTTTAAATCCTTCCCATAATTATTCTTCTATACGTTGCAGCAAAACTCAAAACATTCAATTTATAACTGTGTAGTCTTTAATCTCCCTGGCTTTCCTCAGAACAAGGAAATGGTAAGAGTTAGCCCAGACAACTGGTTTTAATTTAATAATTCGTGTTTCAAGGAGGAATCCAAGTCTCCAGCTAACTTTGTGATTTCATATGACCAGAAATAAGAAAACTGAAATGGTGTTGCTCCTACAAATCCTCAGTGCAAGTGCCCAAATTAGTACTGTAAATTCAGTACACATTTATTTTAAAACGTATTGCAAGAATTCCTACCACTATTTATGGCCTTCTGGGGTAACACACTAATAGCGGCCAACAGACCAATAACTGTTCAATGATTTCCACAATGACATTCTCATTATGGCCCAGATTTTGATATCATTAATCAAGCACCATCTTATTCCATGAATAGTCATCCCACTGACACAGGCTCTCCAAATAAGGACTTATTTAGTCCGAGTAAGTCTAAAAGATTTGGCAGTGAATCAGAATAGGCTATGCAGATACGAACTTTCAAATTCAGATGGAAAAAATCATGTTTAAGCACAGGTCTACAGTATACTAAGTACCATGAATGCCCTTTGTTATTAATGAAGTGCTGAGAGCGCTCATTACAAGAAAAAGGTTGTACCTTGCAGAATCAGCCTTTGGTCGGCAGGGCAATCAGAAATTTGGCATAACCTTAAATCTTGAACTGTAAGTCTTTTACCAATGTCTGAATGTGTTACAACACTGCAAACAAAACACAGGGTCTACTTTATTGCAAGGTTTGCTTCCCCACAACTTCCATTGACATTTTATGTAATTTTCTGTCTTCTGTGGATGCATAATTCCAAAGTGTAATCTCATTGATGCTATGTAACTTTAAACAAGCTCTGTAGTTGAAATTAGCCTTTGTTTTTACAGAAACTGCTTCTGTTATATAGACAAAGACATCTTGTCTCAGCCCCATCTTAAAAAGGAAGTCTGGCTCAGAGGCTCAGGTTTCTGTGAAGGCACTGAAAAATAACTTATCCTGCACTATACCATGATGTGGTACTGTGTCTTTCTAACATGCATCTGTTTCTCTTCATCCAAAGAGAACAAATTAACCCCTCTGCAAGTCAGTTTAACATGCCCATACCCTATATCCATAAAATCATCACTCCTTCTGACTCCTGCAAGTTATTTTCAGACTGCAATTCATTTGAAAACTTCTGAAAATATAGAAAGAAAAAAAAAAAAAAAAAAGGAAAAAGGTATGAGGTAGGAGTATCTTTGGTTAAGTGTTATAGTAATCTGGTATTACAAATGATCAATATAATAAGAAAAAAAATAAAATGCTTATGCAGTGGGTTGAGGTTGAACATCTAATTAGTAATTACCACATTCACAGCAGTTACTTCTTCACAGCACATACAGGACCCTTCTGGGTACATAAAGAGCTTAATGATGATTTTTCCTATGCATTCAGTGTTGACCTGATTCTGCTTTCTTGAAGTCATTGGTAAAACTGTAAAGGGAATTCTTTACTCAGATTCAGCTTACTACCACAGTAAAGTGCTTCCAGTAGCAATGCTATTATCTATTAACAAAACAAAATGTGGAGCCGTCATTTACCACTCTGTTTTGTCTCTCACCCTCTTCAGTGCAAAAAAAGTGTACAATATGTTCCAGCCTATGATAGAGTGCTCTTTCCCTAATTTGGGACAAAAGATTCTAGAACATTTTTATAAATGCATATTCTGAGAATCATTTAGGTAAAGGCTAGGGCAAATACACCTTGCCTTTGAGGAGGACGGTAATGAAACTCACAGTCATCTTTGCCTCTGCAGAGTTTCATTCTGACCCTGTACCCATCTCTGTGAGCATTCTGTAACCACACAACAGGCTTTATAATGTTCTTGGAGAATTTCAATTGATCCCAGCAGTGAAGGGGTCAATCACAGTCTTCAAGTCAGACCTACAAACCCTTTAGGTTTTGTCCTTGAAGGTCTTCAGTGTTTGTCCCAGGTTATGGAGCCTTTAAGACAGAGGCTGAAACTCTGTTTGCTGTAATCTGTTTTCCACAGGAAGCTACTGTGCAAGGGAGAAGGTAAAATGTACGTGCTTATTGTTACCTGGGTTGATAGATCGAATCTCCCCAAAATTCTGTGCCATCTTATATTTCTTAAATGCTGAAGGTTTCATATCCAAGCTGATCACATTACTGCAGTCCAGCTGATAGGCCGCAAAGACATGCATACATTTAAACAGATCATTACCCACAACAATAACACAGAAATGTATGGCCATCCAGAGCGGAAAGCAAGATCATAAATCGTGGTAAATTAAATTTTGTAACAAAGAAGAGTCAATTAATGTTCATGAGAAACTGAAAGCCTATGCATGTGCATCTCCACCAAAGAAGACTGCATAGTCTCTGCAACTTCTTTGAACATCATGGCCTGGTTCCAGGTTATTCTGAGCACAGAATATTAGCCTCAGTGAAATAGGCTTAAGTTTTGACTTTTTTTAAATTTTTATTTTTAAAAGCTCAGTGAGAATATTTGACCCTGAGAAATTGCTGGCTCACATGCATCCAGGATAAGCTTCTTCATATTAGCTACACTTCTCTGTTCTTAAAAGGGAAAGGAACAACGCATTGCTCTTCATGCAGGAAAGACAGAGAATAGGCAAAACTTATTTTTGTAAGCTAGGAAAGATCCAAACTGAATTTGAAAGCCTTGAGAATTCAGTCCCATCAAGGACTGATGGAGGATCAGTGTTATGAACTGTGCTGCTCAATGACAGGGAACAAAAGTAAAATTAAGACAATGCTGAGCACTAACAAAATTCTATCACTTAACTTTCAGAGCTCTCAAGCTTATATGTTTTTTTGAGTATTTGCAACATTTGTGTTGCTTGTACTTCATAACTTCTCAAGGTGAACATAGTCTGGGGCAGATCCTCAGCTACTAAAATTAAGAGACAATAGCTTACTGATTCCAGTGACTAAAGTCTCTATAAGTCATCAGCAGGAGAAATTTTTGCATGACCTGATTTATTTCTGCTCTAAGATAGAATACAAACACTGAGTACCTTCATTTTGCAATTGCTTGTTACAAATACGTGTATACATACAAAGGCAGGCTTGCTCAGAGCCATGACTGATTTATTGTCCTGCTGATTTCAGAGCACTAAAGAAAGAGCGTATCAGTCAAGGATCAGCCCAAAATATATTTAATTAGGAACTATAAGTATTTTTTTAGAAAAGAACAGTGAAACTGGAATGGAATAAAAACCTGTCAAGACAGAAGCAGTGTGACACACTCGGATCACTGCAGTAAATGGAAAAAGTACTTTGGTCCTGGTTGAAAAGTATTTCTGATGAAATGAAGTTCCCATGTGCAGGAAAGGCTATTTCTGCATTTATATTTTAAGTATATATATTTAACTAGTCACAGCAGTGTCTAAGTGTAAGGATATCTGGTGTTTGCAACACATCTATAGGCCCACAGAAAAGATATAGACAAATTCACTTCCCGAAGAGAGATATAGGAAATGATTACAACATCACACCTGTAATACAGAGATTTGTGCATGCTAGAACTGTTCCATCACAGAAAAATTTACAATATTTTTATTTTTACCATCGAACTTTTTATTGAATAAGGACTGATCACAGAACCTAACCATGGATCACAAGGTACCATGGGGTTCACAATACGATCCATGGTTCACAGTCACCGCGTGTCAGAATCAGAATTACTCTGCTGCATTACAGCCATTTAATCAGCAGCTTTTCAAAGACTATAGTTTTACTAAGGACCTGCAAAGAATTTTACTAAAGAAGATGCAGATTCCTCACTGAAGTGTTTCCTTGTTTTGCTTGTTTTTTCTTTTAGATGCTGAGGTGCTCCTTTTTAAAGAAGATATTATTAAACTTGGGTTGCAATTAAATATCTGTCTAATTTTATGCCATGTACAAGTAAAAACCTTAATTACATATTTTATGAACTATAATACAGTTAGTACATGTACTATATCCATCTTTATATATATATATAGTATACATTGTTTCTCAAACTTTAAATGCATTTCTTTGAAAATCCTTTTATAACATTCAAAAAATAAGATGTTTCAACAGCAACTTTTGTGAGAGCTACTGCACTAACTATAGCATCTTTAAACCTGACTGTTTCTTTGTAGGCTCCACATTCGCCTTTAATTAAGGCCTGCTAGACCACAAAATATAGGTTCAATTTATTCAGTAGTTCTCTTCAGATTCAAACCAGCCCAAACTTATTTTACACAGAATTTCTTATTTCTTTGCCTTTCCACATTCGAATCTCCAGTAATTTTTAAATTTTGCAGCGCAGAGTAAATATTGCCCTATCTTACCTTCCATGTGTTCCACGTAGCAATATACATCATAAGTTTCATTAGGAAAACGGCGCCCATATGTTCTCACTCCTTTCTTTCCCATTTTATCTCCAAAGCAGCCAATTCTTGGATGTCTAATTGGATACCTGAAATGCAGCATGCTCATATTTATTACTACAATAAATCACCATTTTAAGGCAGTACAGGCTAAGCATATTAATTTTGGGAAATTGTGTCAAGGGGCCTTTTAAATGTCTCACCTAACAGTCTGGTCAGACAACCAGCCAGCATCACATTGCTCAAATCCATCTTCATAGGCTGCTTTCAGTTGTTCTGGGCTTGCTATCACAGCACCGTTGTCCAGACAAGTCTGCTGAGCTTGTGTAAAATTCAGAGTATACCTGCTGGTTGCTGCACGATAGTGAAATACAACACCTGAAAAGACAAAAAACTTATATTAGTGACACATTTTGCATCGTTTCTACAGCCATCATCATACTGTTACTTTACCTAAGTATTGTTACAGTGCTGAAAACAGATGGGTACAATAAAATAGTAAAAGTATGCTATCATATAAATGATGTCTCCCCCTCTAGTGGCTGCTACCAGCAATTATCACACTTTGTGTTATTAATAGTTGGTGAAATTATATTCACTGTACACACAGAAAAAAGTAATTAAACCATATATGCCTTTTCATTGCTGTGTTACAGAAAATTGCAGCCAAAAGGGAGAATAAATGCTAAAACATGTCAATAATATCACATAGCTACCCAGACTCTTCCAGTTCCAAGCACTGGTCAGCAAATTGCTCTGCAGGCAAGGTTGCTTATGCAAACAGCACTACCTGATGTGTTGGCTTATTGGCCTACATGACACATCTGTGTTGGGTTTGTTTGTGTGTGGGGGCCATTTTTTTCGGTAGTGGGGAAAGGGCCACCTTGTGAGAGCAAAAAACTCCCCTGGCTCCAAGGCAGAGACCCCCCAGCCCAGACTGGGCCAGTGAGCACTAAAGAAACACCTCTGTGAATCCATAGTTGTGAGGGGAAGGACTGTCCTGGAAAGAAGAAGGTGGAGTACTTGGAGGAGAGGCCGTTGACCTGAACAAAAGACCATCAGCCTAAACAGAAAGAGCTTCGTTGCTGGAGGAAAAGACAGAGACCTACACGCAGTTCTGCCATATGGAGTAGGAGAAGACAGAGTCCCCTGCAGCCCATGGACATCCAACAGCGAAGCAGAGACCCACATGTAGGCCGTGGAGGACTGCACGCTGGAGCAGAGAAGCTGAGTCTGAGCCAAGTGTTAGTGGAATTGGGACCCCAAGAGTCGCTCACTGCCAGAGCAGGAGTGGACCCCCAGAGTGGGGGGGTGAGTCTGCAGCCCGTGGATGTCCCCATGCCGGAGCTGGGAGCTGAGCCCCAAGAGGTCCATGACTCCATGGGAAGCTCGTGTTGGAACATCTTGTTCCTACACTTCCATGCCAGGAAGAGCGGCAGAGGTGACCTGACTGAACCCCCATTCTCTGCCCGCTGTGCTGCTGGGGGGAGGGTAGAGAAATGGGGAGCAAAGTGATTGGAGCCCGGGAAGAAGGGAGGGGTGGGGGAAGGTGTTGTAAGATGGGGTTGTTATGTCTACTTAGATGAATGGCAACGAATTAAATTGATTTTTCTTCCTCAAGTTGAGTCTGTTTTGCCTGTGACCATCACTGGTGAGTGAGCCCTCCCTGTCCTTCATTCCTAACCCCGTGCCCCCTGTGTTGTGTCTCCCATCCCACCTCACTGGGTAGGGCGAGTGAGTGCAGGGCCACATGGTCCCACTGTGGGTCAAACCACCACAACATCCAACTGAAAGTCAAATTGTGTGGCCAGACAAGACTAAACACATCTACTCTTTGGAACAATTTGGCTTAAAAATAGACTTTCTGAAGCAGCCAGCTGCAGTAACTGCATGCAGAGGTGCCAACAATGAATGGGGGGTCCCTTGAGTGCTTGAGGACTGCAATGAAACATGTGACCAATGGGGACACCAAAAAAATTGTGCTTTAAATGCAGATTTGTTAATTGGTGATGGCCCTGATGTCTGTTTCTCTGTCTGTTCCTGTGCATCAAATCTTACTGCAAATGTAACATTTATAAATATATGGCTGTTGGTCAATTTTTCATAACCATGATTTCCTGCATGCAGGACAAATTATACAAACAAAGCAAAGCTTGCTTTTATTTAGGGCCTTTCCTGTTATGGAAAGAATCTCCACAATTTCAAAAGTTACTTGAGTACATCAGACGTTTGGGGAGACAGGTCTAGAGTTAAGATGGTTTTGGTTAAGACACAATCCGTCTAGAAGCCACGTTCTGTTTTCTATATACACATAATTCCCATTGAATTCAGCAACAGCTGCACATGCACACCTAAAACAAACCATAAAGTGGTTTCTCAAGTGGCAGAAAACAGATATTCCAACTTGCAAAATCACTTCCCCCCTATTGCCAGTGTCTTTTACAGTTTAGCATCAAAAGGATGTCCCCTGATGATTGCTGAAAAATAACATTCAACCTCACTTATTGCACTCCAAAATCTTCAGAAGCATTGCAACACTATAAAACATCCACTGCACAGAATGGCTACAAAGCAAGAAAAATAAACCATAAAATGTTCTTTTTTTCTGATGATTTTATTGGAGTACTTAATGATGAGGAAATAACATACTGTAACACAGTTTGGAAAAATGGTGGCATTTTAGAAGTAATGAATTTAACAAGTCTTTGTTATTAGAGCGTTGTTGAAAGATGGAAGTAGTCTGCTAATTTATGAGTAAATAGAAATATGGGTAACTTAGTAAAATGTTGATTCAAGATGTTCCAACATATTTAGAAATACTTTTTCTCATACAGACAAATTCAGTAAAATTTTGCCACTTATCAAAGGTCTGGATATGGCAAATGAATAGAAAATACACAATATTTTTCTTGTCATGATTCACTAAGAAGGTTTCTTAAATTAAAATAGAATACATTATCTAAAACCTACTCACAGATAGGTTAAACCTCAATCATCAGACACCAATTTTATCACAGCTACTGGCAGACAAACAGGAGATAGAAGAGGAAACACTGGGAATCCCCATATTTCATCGTTTAATGCGGATTCACACACCAGCTGCAGCCACTAACTGGAAGCTTACAGACCACTAGCATCCCTATAAAATGCCTTTTCAGAACCACTGACAGAACCCGTCACTAACAGTGCTTCTTCCAAGCAAGGATGTAATTTCAGCTTCAAATGGACCCAAGTGTTGTTTGGCAACACTGACAAGTGAATAATACACCCTGAAAAATTACGGCTATGTTTATATTACTAAACTGATACTTCAGGTGCCTACAATTCAGTCATCAAGACTGTTAAATTGTTAGATTAGTTCATTGCATTATTTGGCTCAGGCCCCGTAAAACCTTTCCAAACAATTTCTTGGCAGACTTCAGGAGCTAGCAAAGACCAAGGACAACTTTCAGTGGGCATCTTCATCCCGTGTTGGGAGAAAAAGGAGCACAACAGCATGGACAGGGGCCACACCACTCCAGACAGCCTCAGTGCTAGAGCACAGCCTCAGGCACATCTTATTAATGTGAACTATCCGCATCAGGAGAGATTGAAAGGGGATGTCAGAGAGAGAGCTTTACTAGCTCCTGTATTCCTGCACATTCTCTGTTATAGGGCATCCTCCTTGCCTGCTTAGGGCAAATTTACATTGTCTTTAAGATGTGCAAAACTTTATTTATACACTTATATGTATATTTTTATACGTGTGTGTGCATATTTTTTGGTCTTGTGTACCCTAAACAATGCAGTCCTTTACCACATGCCAACACAAAGCACTACCTGATATAAAAAGAGTTACACAACAGCATCTAATCATGTTTGGAATTTCAAAACTTAAAATAACAAAAATATGACTTGAACATTTTTTTTTAAAGCTGTGGTATGCATTAATATGCTTATTTTAATATATTCTGAATTAGTAACATTGGTTGACACTGTGAGTAAGTTACTTGCTGGCATAAATTAGCATTACTCTATTCAGTAGTACAGCAGTAAATAAAAACGCGAGTTCAAGTGACCTGCTCGGTGTTTTGGAGGAATGGGTATGTTTTATAGAGCCCACAACAGAAGCAGATAAGACATTTACCCTGAAACATTAATATGAACCCATAATAATAATACTCACAAGCTGGGTGTCTGGCTTTACTGCATATTATTGTTGAACATATACAAATATTTTAAAACTTTTTTTTTTTGCTGTAGCATTAGTGCTTCTGTGATATACACTATTTGACACTGATTCTGTTACTCATGGTCAAACCAAAAATGCCCATTGTTTTAATCTTGATTAAAATGTATTTTATATGAGTTTAGATTAAATGCCCTTATTTTGGTTTTTTTTTCCAAGATTGCTTAACTGATGTTATGGCATATGACTTAAACTGGGCTCAAGACCACTGCTTCTCAGTACCACCATAAAAAGTTCTGTTAACTTAGCAGGAGATGGCAACATATTTATCTGAACTTGTATTTTTGTAAAGCTTCCTACTGCTCTCATTTATTCCATGTTGGAAGCAACCACTGCCCTTCCTATGTTTGGGATCCCTGTAATACCTGAATAAGCCAGGGCTAAAGAGTTAATATGACTACCAATTTAAAGTAGCTTTTGCAGTGTTGAGAAGAGCCTTTGGTCATTTGTAAATCCTGGAAAGGAACTTGGAGAATGCTTTGTTCTCCTCACCCTGATCCAAAAGGTAAACTTCACCTATTCTTAGAGTTGAAGGCTCTTCCATTTCCAGTGAGGAGCTAATGGACATAAAAGAGCCTCCAAGATGAATGGGAAGGAAGATGTCAGTATGTATAAGCCTGTGCAACAGCTGCAATAATTAGACGACCCCCTGGGGCTAAGAAGATTAAAGTGCAGGACTTTCATTGTTTCAGCTAGACACAGAGAGAGGGGCAAAATCCATTGTCCGAGTTTTTGCCCTTTAAAACATTTGTAAAGGATTTTTTCCCTTTGTCTATTTCCTCTCTGAAAGAAAAGGCAAGAAAGGAGTTGTCCTAGGAACAAAAAAAGCAACTGGAAAACAGACTACAGCAGTATAATGTTGTCACTGAACATCTGGCAAACAAAGTCAGTGTAATTACAGGAAGGAGTAGCGGCATCTGCAAGAAAGAGCACTCGCAGAAAAGAAATATGTAGCATCCAAAATCCACTTCTGTCTGAGCAAGAATGTCTTCTAATCATTTATCTCCGTCTTAAACCAGAAAACAAAAATGTGAAGTATTATAGTTTTAACAAACTAGTGATTCCACGGGTAAGAGCCTGGTTCTGTGGTTCCACACCTTTGCTTTGTTGCTTGCCAGGATATCATGCAGCAAAAACCTCATGGAATTACAGGGGAAGGGGTCCTGGTATGGCTAATAAACTACAGTTCAATCTCACTAGTGAGCTCACACTGCTGCAACATAGCACTCTTGAGGTCACATGAAGCCTGAACTTCAGATGTTTTCTCACACAGCAAAGAATATCTAAAGAGAAAATATTATGATGGTGGTAGAGTGTTATTCTGTTAATTTTTATGTTCAAACCTTAGCCACTGTGGTGGAGATCACTGAAATAACCCCCAACCCAATGCCAAAGCTCCCACACAGTTTGGTGGTCCTCCTTGCCTTTAATGCAGAAGACAATTTACATTACAAATACACACCAGAACAGAGGTTACAGGACTGAGCACTGTATGAAAGAAAGGTATAGGGCAGCATTTCCAGCCTCCTGCATGAATAAATCAGTTGTTTTCCTCATTTGAGGTTTTGCACCTATCTTCTGACCCCTGTCTTAGGCTATGGCAACCTGAGAACAGGCTCACCTTGCAGGAGATGCCTCACCAAATGCCTCAGGGAACATCTCATTGTGGGTAGAGAAAGTGCATACCAACCCCCCTGCTCTGTCAGCCCCAGCTCCTCCTGTTCTCCAGGGACAGGGGCTTCTTGCACTAACCCACACTTTGCTCCTCCCTGCAAAATCTTTGTGTTCGTCCTCACAGAGCAAGGCAGTAGCATGCAGGTGTACGTGAGCTTCGGTGACCAAGTTGGTACAGATGAGGAAGTGCTTGATGCTGAGTTTTACTTGTGTTTTCCTCAGGGTGAGGAGTTCTTTACTACAACTGTATTACTCTCTGGATAGACAATGGGATCACCTGCCCCACATGGTCATATAATAGGTCACCCAATGTTCACTGAAGCCAAGGCACTGCTACTTCAGTTAAAACCACTTAAAAATAAAAATACACAGCGTCTCAGAACTGTCCTCATACTGGGGGCTGGTCAACACCTTAAAATCATTTTAGCCATTAGCACTGGCATCTGCTCTATGTGTGAAGGCATACCATGTGCTGCCTGGGTTCAGGGGTCTCCCACCGAAGGTCCTCCATCCAGCCTGAAGCAGAAACCCCACCAGCCTGCCCATCAGCTGCCACATTCACAGTCCCTATGGGATGGACACAGCAGCTTCACCAGAACATTTGTCTCCCTATTCCTGATGGGTATTGCATGTAGACCCTTTCAAATTTCCCTCTCCCTTCCTTTGATGGCCACTACCCATTGTGCTCTTTTCTTCCCAGCTACAGAAGTTGGAGATTCCTTGGGATTCATGATGCAGGAGAGTAAAATACAAGCTTAAAAATGCAGCAGCCCACGTTAAGGAAGGAAGCAGGGAAGTTCAACATCAAGAGGTGGTAAAGTTTCAAGACAGATTAAGAGATTAAATAAAAGCATCTCTTCAAATGCCTTACTTAAGAGATAATGAAGGCAGTTCTGGCTGTAGAAAGAATAAATCAATTAGCTTGTCAACACACAAGCTTTCAGGGCTAACAGCACAACTGAGTGGCAGCTTCCCACATTGGAAACAACTCCCATTTATTATCATTATAAAGCCTGCAAGAACGAAGAGTTTGCATAAAAATGAAAATGTGAATTACCATCTACTCTGCTTCCCTAATTGCTGCTTCTTCTCATTAACAAGGTCAGTATTTTAAGCCTAGGACTTTCTTTACTGTCTTAAAAAAAAAACACAAAAAAACCCCCCACAAAAAACCCAACTAAAAAGACTAAAAATTCTCTCAAACTTGCAGCAGAATCAAACAGAAACTACCTAAATTAGGCCCTTGAAAACAGTGGTCACCCAAAAAATCAGTAAGAAAAGGATAAAGTGCTCTCAGTCTTGTTTAAAAATATTCATCAACAAGATACAAAAAAAAGAGCATTAAAACTAGCAGGAACCCATTTGCCACTTTGATCCCTTTAAATCAAATGAGTGGTTTGTTCAGACTTTCTCTTTTTTATTACACTTAGTCATACACATGTATGACCATTGGCCAATAACATAGCACCACAAAAAATAAGAATTTCATTAAATATTCTATGATGTTCCAGAATGAAGTGTATTGTTACATTGCACTTCTAGGTCAGCTTTTTATAAGGTATCTCAAAACTTTTTCATACAAGTGGACTTTGTTGTAACTAGAGAGGGGGAATAAATGTGGACATAGTGAGGCACAGCAATACTTTTATAATATCCTTTCTAGGATTTAACTCACCAAAGTTGCTTTGCTTAAAGGTTAGAAGTCTAGTCTAAACTAGCCATCTAAATCTCTCAGTCAGTGACCAGGGATATGGAATGATAACCCAGAGAGCTCATCTCACCCAAGATTCTCATCAGAGAGGAGCTGAAGGTAGCACGAGCTTGCATGTTTAGCTTAAACTAGGTACATGACCTGAAATTGTCAAAGGTGGCATAAATCCCACCCTGATTTCATTCAAGTTTCCTGATTTTAGGCTTGGCATCCAAGTCAAGGTTGTGAAATTGTGTTTGGTAAACTATTAGCAGGCAAGCAAACACTTGGGGATGAATCTCAAAAGGTCATCAGCCTCTACCTTGTTAGCAAATGTCTCTACTGGGATATAGCGGAAAAGCACTGGTGTCCAAAGGCAGCTTAAAGGAGGTGGCATCTCAGTGTTAGCTACTGAGAAAGGAAAACCATCTCTCTTAAGTATCTGAAGGCTCCTGAGACCTGACATTTTCAGACAACAGTGGGAAGAAGACTAAGAATGAAGACAAAATAACAGTAAGCATTCAAAAACTCTAAGGCCAAGGACTTTTAACATGAGACAGTTTGGCTTGTGGGTTTAATAACATCAAGAAAGTCAGAAGAAAAGCTCAAAACACTGTAAAAAGTTGAAATTACAGGAGCTGACAAAGGAAGAAAAAGGGAAAATTTCAGAGGGACATGCAGAGAAGACATTTGGAAGGAGAAACAAACACGAATTACTTGTTCTACGTATTTATCTTTCTGTAAGAAGTTGAAGCATTCAACACTGAAATATTGTTAGATCCATTTTGAACATAAAATATCCCTGCCTGAGAGGCTGATTTAATTATAGCAGCAACCAGGGTGTAAGGAAAGCGCTTCTCACAAGTAGTAACAGGAAAGGAGGTATCCAGTGTGGTGAAACTGCCCCACTGCACGAACCTGCAGACCTGCCGGCGCTGGCCCTGTCCCCTGCCTCAAGGACAGCTCTTGCAGTTGTGATTAATGAGCAGGGCAAGCATCTGGCTGCCCCGAAACTTCCTGCGTGGGCTAAAATTAAGGGTTTCACTCCTCTCTCTTACGCTTTCACCAGCTGTAAAGTGAAAATAGTAACATACAGGGTACAGTTCAATCTAACCCCACTAATCTTAGAGGTGAAACATGCAAAGCACCTGATAACTCCTGTGAATGGGTGCTCTCATTTGATCTCAGGATTAATAAAGGCACGTAGCACAACATGTAACATGGTTACTTGCAATATCAAAGGAACTAGATTAAGTGACCCAGCATGTCCTTCTAATCCTACATTGCTAGGATTTTCTCAGGTCAGATCCCCAGGACTGTACACACAACCAATCACTCTGTTTAGTAACATGAACACATCCACCTGTATATCCCTAGTAAAAACAGGGCAGTTTCAGCTTACCTTTAAACCAAGCAGTTTAAATCAGATTTAAGAGTTCAAATCAGATTACTTCAAATCTGTCACAAGCTAATGATGCCTATACAGGTGAGCACTGCTCAGCAGATACAAATTACCACATTAAGTCACAGTGTCTTGGTGATGTCTCTGAGCTCCTAATGAACAGAATATAAGCAGCTATTGATACCCAAGTGGTTGGCATAGGTTGTGCCTATGACCAAAGAAAAGAAAAAGCTCAGAATTAGGGCAGTTTCAAAGATTCTGCCATTCTTTAGAAAGATTTTACCTGTTAAAAAAGGATGTAGTAGAAATATGCAACGCAGAGACAAAGACAACGTAAGTGATTAAACAGGTGTATCTTTGTGAATAACAACTGGCTTAACCAGCTGTGGTTAAGTGATGGGTTAACCAGAAATCCAGCTTTGGATAATAAAAAATTACATACATTCAAAAAACAAAAGGAAAAAAAAGATTCTGTGCAGGATTGTCTAACGCAAAGCTGACACCTCTGCCTCAGGAAGTCCCTGGGTGACAAGTCTCTCACAGCAATAGGGTAGGCAGGAAAAACGATTACGTTTGCTCTTTGGTATCAGCTGTTGCTGCTTTCATTGGAGCAGGACACTGGGACAGACAGATCTTTTGTCTGAAATAGTACAGACATAAATTTGGTTTTGGCCTAATTTGCAAGGAACACGAATTAGGCAGCAGTTGATTATATTAAAAAAGAATAAATCTTCTACTCAGACTCTAGATAAATAATCCTATGGCAAGCTAGGATTCAATGTTGAAGCATTTTGAGTAAAAGCACCAAAATACATGTTTGTCATAGTCAAAGAAGGTAGTTTTGAATTTACATCCTACCTTCTTGGTAAAGCCAGTATTCATACTATTGTTAATAACATAAATGTGACTTTTCTGAACTTCAGAAGTTCATTTGGCATCTAAAAATAGCAAATTCACTGGATATTTATATACAAATTATCAAATTTGTCTATTGTGATTGCTACACAGAAAAAATAGATGCACAATTATACATGTTTTGCACACAGTCTTGGTCTTGAGACTCAGGCAAAAAAAAAACCAACTTTACACTTTAAATGTTTTAATGTTTAATTTCAATGACTAATACCAACTGCTCAGCTTGTACAGCTTAACCTGGAGAAAACTATATGCTACAGAGGAAATTATTCTTTCTTAGAAATTCCATTCTTCATTCACAATCCATTCCATCACTGATAAAATACATTCATTTGATGCACAATGGGTTCAACAGCAGTTTTATATTCCTAACTTACCTAAAGAAAAGGAATGAAACAGCAATTACAGTATTTTTTTTTTTTGTTATTCAAGTTAGGTCTTCCAGTTATCTATTATCTTAGTTGCACAGGTTCACTTGAAAAACAAACAGCACACCTATCTAAACTTATCTACCTAGTTTCATCGATGCTGGAATATGCTTTTTGTTTGAAAGTTTCAAATGAGGGAATGCCCACTAAAAAAATAGAAATCCTGAAAATACTTGTAACTGCATTGGTTTAAAAATACCCAAATAAACAAGCATACAAACACCATACAATTATCATAATAGTAAAGGAGCTATTTCACCTGCTTCAGCAGAACAGTGAAGATAAGCTTTGGCCTACTTCATTTGACCACTTCTCAGAAATTCATTAAATCAGACTTAACACACATAGCAGTTTTGTCACTACCATAGCAAAAACCAAGACAGTCATTTAACAAAACAGATGAAGGTTGCTTTCTGAAGCATTAGTAACATTTCTTCCCACATCTAAACTGTCCCACACAGGGAATTTTGCAGAAGTTTCCTATCTTTAATAAAGTTATTTTATTTCATTTTAGGGTTAAGTTAGATGATCAAGATTAAGCTAGATGATCAAGACTCTTAATCCACTGAAAAGCTAAAGCAGCACATGCTCACTTGTTGCTCAGAAAAGGAATGCTACACAAGTGCATTCTATATTTCACTTGTGATGAGCATAAAATGCATAGAACATCAAAAGTGGTGACAATTTTACCAGGACTTCATGGGTTGCCCTGCAAGTTCCAGCCCCAGCTCCACCCAGGAGAGCTGACCAAAGCACAGTGCTGAACCATGCTAGCCATGAGCTCTGACGTTACCGTAATTCACGTGGATAGATCTCCCTGTGCCACGCTAACAACAGGCAGAGACGAATGTACCAAGGGTACAGAAGACCACATCTCTCCAATTGTTATAACTTTAGGGTGCAGATTCAAAAAGACAACATAACGGAAGTAAATTACCTTTGGGACCAATGTTTGGTTTGGGTTTTTTTAAGATAAAAGCCACTATCACAAAAAATCCCCCATAAACCCTTACCGAAATGAGGGCAGAAGATTTGAGCATCAACATTCACATGAAATCCTTCAAAGTCTGATAAATGGTATTTGCTTGCTTAATGTAGAAAATGGAGATTGGAGTGCAAAAATGACAATCTAACAACGCTATGTTCCATTTAGGTCAAGATATGGCTTTTTCCCCTACTGACATTTTGACGTTGAACATAGAAAAGAATAGTTGCAGAAAAAAAAAAATGGAGTGTGTGACATTTTCTTTCAATTAAAAAAAAAAAAAAAATCTGATCAGTTAATCTCATTGCAATGTTTTGCAGGAGCACTAACTACAGAAGCTAAAGTATTGCCATAAATTATTAGATATTTTATTGTTTCAAACATCTGCTGCTTCTGGATATCGACATGTAGTCAAGGGAGCACTCGAAAAGGAGTAACGAATGCCAGGTACACTAGTTACTGAAAAGTAATGTTCAAAACAGGATTTCTTTTGCTTTTGCCATAAGGACTAAACAGTTTATGAAGTTATACAAACATTAATGGTTACACTGATTTATTGTATTTCCAAACTAAGACTACACTTTCACAACCCTCCATTGAATCAATGCCAAAAGACTATTCAAGTTAGGTGAAGCATATTGAAAGAACAATACAGAATTAAGCTCATTAAAAAAAAAAAAAAAGAATCTTAGCCAAAGCCATAATTTCCAGCAGCAGATATTAATGTTTGTTTTGGGATTTAGTTATTTGAGTAAATACTGAACTTTCAAAAAACACCTAAGTGCAAAGGAGTGCAAAGCAGAGTCCAAACTAAGGCTCACGTGAGCTGGTACATCCACACAGCACAGTGTTGTTCTAAGCACACAGAGTAATTTGGATCCAGAATTTGCATTTACATGGCACAGAGCCTGGGCTAATACGTCCTGCTTTTCAACACAGTTTGTTAGCTCAGGCTCAGTGCCAAACTGACAGGGCTATACAGCACCAGGCTCTGGAGCAGTACTGTGCTGTATAACCAGGCTCTTAGGAAAAAAATACCTATAGATCAGATGCTCCTTTTGACACTTACACGCTTTGTAAAGTCCTGTCTCTTTTATCTCTTTACATGTACACTTCTCCTCAAAGTTTTGGAGGCTATTTCCTCACAAGCAAGGTGGTGGCAAGCAAACTCTTAGCCCTAGATCCTCCACATGGAAGAACATTAGCAGACACCTCCCTACTTGTTTTCTGCAGCTTCTGCCAGGTGGGCTTCCTCCTACCTATCCAGCCTTTATTACTGGGACAGAAGAAACTCTTCCTTTGTGCTTGATATTCCTATCACAGCAATAGTGGCGCCCAGTTTTGTTGGCATTATGGTTCTGTACATCAAGTGTAGGCCAACCACAGCTCCAGTAGCAAGGCAGTTGCTTCTTTTCAGTCTACACAAAGAAACTGCTTCTGACAGCCAAGTCTGTCTTCTTGTAAGAACACTGACATTTTCAGACAAATGTACTAGTACAATATGTATAATGTTTCAAAATGGCTTGTTTGAGAAAACTTTAGAGGTAACTCCTAAAAAATAAAAGTAAAAGAAGGAGCTTGTCTTGCAAAGGATATAAACCCAAACAAAGTATCAAACTACTTTGGGAAATAAGTGAACAGCATTTGTTCCAGGAATCAAGAGTTGCCTCCCCAAAGGTGTAAGTGAGAAATGAGAGTGCTATGGATTGGAAAAGATTCATAAGACTACACAAAAGACAGAAAGAGAATGGAGAGTGAACAGTCAAGGAAGGGTGAACTCCTAAAGACGCTCCTTTAAATGCTTTCTAGTTATACATTAATTAATAACTTTTATTATTTTAACTGGAATCATTGTTAACTACAAATGAAATGGAAAAATCCTTACCCGCAACAGCCAAGGACACAATGCCTTGTGTGTCTTCAACTCCGTACATCACATCACAGCGATACACCCCTGCATCACTTGCACGCAGCTTAGAGAAGGTCAGCGAAGCGTCACCGGTCTCCTCTGAATTGGTCGGAACAGACACTCTGTCTTTGTAGCTTTGACCTATTTTGATGTTGCCATTTTGGGCCACCAGGACTGTGGTTTCTTTTGCGTCTTTTCCACTTTTATCCAATTCAACCTTTGACCATTTGATTCGAAGATACTCAGCTGCATAGCTGGAGGATATAGTGGGTGTGGTGGAAAAGAAGCACGGCAGGACTGAAGTTCCAGAAAGGGATCCCTTTACCAGGGTTTTTTTTTCTGCTTTAACTAGAAAAAGAGGAGAGAGAGGGAGAGAAAGGAGAAATCACATTAGTGGAACAGTAAAATCAGAAACAGATATGTTTCATTGTTTTTTAATGATTCACAGACATGAAATACCTGAAATCCATGAACCTTAACTGATTTATAGCAGGACTGATTAGTATAAGCTAAAAAAGAATTTGCACCAACATCCTATGTTGCTGACGGAGGCCTTTTCTGTTTGGGCAAATTTAATTCACTGCTCTCCGACTTATTTTCTCCTTTTGTTATAGTCACCAAGTTATTGACCTTGTTTGGAAACTTTGGAAATTTTAGATGATGAACTGCAAGAGTTATGTTTTTTAACTTCATAGGAGGAAGGCCACCCTGAGTGAAAGAAGGTGAGTTACCTCACATCTGTTGCTGGCCAAAAGCAAGCATACAGGGGAGCTACTGATGTTTACACCTTGCCTTACCTCACAGTAGCTTGTTCATTTGCTCCTGTCCTAAGAGTAAAACATAGCCCATGACTTTGCACACATGACATCCCTTACTCCATTATTCTTTCAAGGGTTAACTCTTTTTACTGCATACACGTTGAAACAAAAGCCTTTCCAGTGAGATTCTCCCAAATAGTCATTCTTTTAAAATTATTTCCTTGTAGCTTCAGGGACTTTAACACATTGCAGAAATAAAGTATTTCAGGATGTTAAAGCAAAGAAGGAAGCAAAGCACACAGAAAGTCCCTGCTTGGCTCAGACTTGACATGATAGGAACTTTATCATTTTTTATGACATCTCCAGCTGCAAACACTTTAGAGTGAAATGCTTCCATCTGACAATATCCTGAGGGGAAAGTTGACTACTGTTCAACCAACCTGCACACAGCAACTGTCTAACAGAGGATTTCTGTTAGATTTATTTCTTTTATGTGATGTTATTTCACCATACATAATGGCTTGATGAAGATTAAAAGCTGATGTGCATCAGTATCAATCCCACCTTTCACTGTCCTGCACTGTAACGTTTTTTGAAAGGTCGTGCACGCTGATCATCAATTTTATGTGAGCTAGGATTCATAAAGTTTAGAAACATAACTTCAAATACTAGCCACCAACAGAGTGATACATTAAATAGGAGACACCAGCACATTAAAATTATCTAGCTAATTATTTACTATCAAAATATTATCTCTCCATAAAGAGTAGAAGACTTTTGAGGGGGAAAAAAAAAAGAAAAAGAAAAAAAGGAGGAAAAAATATAAAAATTGCTCATTAAGTTAATTATTTTTAACAGAGATAATACTTTATCCTGTGTAAAGTAATCTAATAGCATTATCTAAAAAAGTTTCACTACAAGAATCATCAGCTTGATGGCCAAGCATTTTAACAATACAGTACTAACTAGAAAAAACAATAACAACAAAAAAAATGGACTGACCAAAAGAGACCCAGAAAGTCCTCAGGCCCTTTCCATCCCTGCCTACCTAACTAACTAGAAATTCTTGGGAACACAATGCAGATACACTTAAGATGATTGTATCAAAACTGATTAAACCAGAGAGCCCCCAACACAAGAAAGACATGGACCAGTTAGAACGAGTCCAGAGGAGGCCACGAGGATGATCCAAGGGCTGAAGCACCTCTGCTGTGAGGACAGGCTGAGAGAGTTGGGGCTGTTCAGCCTGGAGAAGAGAAGGCTCCGGGGAGATCTTATAGCGGCCTCCCAGTACCTGAAGGGGCTACAAGAAAGCTGGGCAGGGACATTTTATAAGGGCAGGGAGTGACAGGGGAAATGGCTTTACACTGAAAGAGGATAGGTTTAGATTAGACATTAGGAAGAAATTCTTCACTGTGAAGCTGGTCAAACACTGGCCCAGGTTGCCCAGAGAAGCTGTGGCTGCTCCTCCCTGGAAGTGTTGAAGGCCAGGTTGGATGCGGCTTTGAGCAACCTGGTCTAGTGGAAGGTGTCCCTGCTGATGGCAGGGGGGTTGGAACTGGATGAGCTTTAAGATCCCTTCCAACCCAAACCAGTCGGGGATTCTATGATTCTATAACAACAACGGAGTAGTGCTGTGCCAAAACAGCTCCGCTGCACTCAAAGCTCAGCTGAAAAGTTCACATGGAACTGAACTGCCTGAGCACTTTTACCAGCAAGATGCTCACTCTGCGATTCACGCATGAGGTGAGATCATCATTCTTTCATTAACTCATAAACAGAGACCAGTGATGGTACAATTAACGTTTAATAGTCAGATAGATTAATCACTTCATATACTTTGGACCCAGACCTAGCAAGAATATATTTGTAAGACAGGGAAAGACTAAAATAGGTCCAATACAAAAACAGAGACTGTAGAATTCACAAGGCTTGAAGACAAACCTGTAGAAGTTACTGGAGACTAAAGACTAGCTCTAAAGCTTTGCTTTCATACACATTTCTTTAGGGGAAAAAAAAATCCAATGAGGGTTTGGGTTTTTTTTTACTTCCATTAGTAAATAAAAACAAAACTCACCTAGAGTCAAGTGATTGCTAAAAACTAGGAAGGACTGATTTTATCCTGGAGATGTACAGTATGGAAACACCACTGCCTTTTATATCACCTTTAATTTCTTGAAACTTCATTGAGTTACAGCGGGGTAGAAATAAATAAAAAGAATGAATACTCTGTCCTATCAGTTGTGATTAAATTACTGCCAAATTGCACAGGTGGGAGATTAAAATCAGTCTCAAAATATTCATCTATATATATTACAGGAACTTCTTAAATGAAAAATGACCTATTTATAATTATCCTGACTGACAGAATTTTAATAAACTTTTGAGAAGGTTGTTTCTGGTTATGAATGATCTGGAATATCAGCACTGAACCCTGAGGAAATTTCCTATCTTCAAAATTTGTGTCTTCCCTTGGCAAACAACACATATCAACATGATACGCCAACTAGATCTAGCCTAAACTGGGCTACATCCCAGAATAGGAGACCATGTAGCTACAAACATGCCCATCTAACTGCAGAAAGCATTGTAAAACACTATATAAAAGCACTCTTTGTTTTGATGAGAGGAGGAGAGAAGAAGAGGGAAGAAGAGAGGAGAAGCTTTCTCCTACTGAAAATAAATATATAAATAAATAAATAAATAAATAAATAAATAAATAAATAAATAAATATATTTGGGACTGAAATATAAGATTTAAGTGATGTGTCTACACAGTTCCAAAAAGCTAGATTTCCTGCAGCAGTCCAAGTTAGTTAGTCAAGAAGAATTCACTGTCCAATGCAGAAAGCATCAATATCTTCTGTTAATCCATACAGCCCTTTTATTCCTTTAGGACCTTCTCTATGCTTATACTCCATGTTATGTCTCCTTTGCAGCCCCTACCAATGGTATGTGATAGACTATTCCTCAGAAGGGACATGGCTGGCAAAAATATGAACAAAACCTTTTGCAACTGTTTGTAAATTGGAACACAAGCTCAGTAAAGCACGTATTTGCCAGCGTTGTTTTGTACCTTATCTCCACCTCGCCATGTAGAACCTAGAATATTTGTAACATCATGTACTTTCAAACAAGAGGATGGTTTTGAAATTACTAAGATGGCTGGTGATTAATATGAGCATTCTTTTCTTTTGCTAACTAATGTGTATCCCTCATGCACAATTTATTTATCAGGGGAAATACACAGACAACAAAGAAATAAAAGACACAGCTAACTCCGAATCACCTAGCCACAAACACATACCTTGGCAGAACTCCGAGCAAAGTCAATGGGAGATTGTACAAAATGATGGGACTACATCAGAGTTGGGCCAAGAGCAGTCAGATTACAGGCAGCCTCAGCAGACAGTGTGCCTTAGCAGCTGCGTATTTTTGTTGTCTTCCCCTGTTTAAATATTAAATATCTCCAGCATCAGAACGCATAGCAGGAACAGAATGCAGAACAAAAACCTCTCCCCATGTGATGTCCTGACAGAATACAGTCCTGTCAGGTCTGGGTAGGATTTTGCCACAATTTATTATTGTCTTATTTTCTCTAGACCTAAACCTTTGGCTATGCATTTGTTATCAGTTTATCATGGGGATGATGGCATGTGGCACACTCTTTCTTCAAAAAAACAAAAATTCCAGCTTGCCTTTTCATGCTTTTTTCACCCAACAAAATTGCCTTAGGTCCTCCCATTCTACCATTTCAGCTGCAAAGTCAGCTTATTCTACCAGTGACACATAGCTTGACGCCTTTCTTTTTAAGCGGGAGACAAACTACAGAAGAACTTCTTGGTTGAGAACAAAGTCTCTTTCTCTAGAGCTTGTGTATTTTCTGAACTCTGCCCTTCTGTATTACATTAACCATAACAACTAGATTGACAGGTCTGTAATGGACAAGAATTTTGAAGAAAAGAATGAAAGAATGTCCTAAACGAAGTGACATTGCTTAGAGGAGTAATTTTGCTATGTAATTAAGCTTAACTGAACAGAATGTTGCTACTGAGTATGTAGACAAAAAACACATGCTTAAAGAATAAAAGATTCTATTTATTTTAAGCCAAATTTATGAGACAAAAAAACCTGAATCTCATTTTTAATTCATCAACAACTTGCCTAGACATATGGTATACTGCCCTGCCTACCAGCTGCAGTAGAAAGGATCAATGCAATTATGTGTTCTGTTAATTTAACCACTAACACTGAGCCTAAGAGAAATCTTTCCATGAACCATAAATATTTTAATGAAGATAATGATAAATTAAAATGAATGCACCACTTATACAAACTTGTACGAAACCAACAGCAGATGTAACTGTCTGAGACCCAACAAAAACCCTCACTGAGTTCTTCACCAGGTAATTTGTGGTCTGAGGAAGCAGAAAAAGAAAAGGAGACATGGAGTGATGAAGAACCAGCTACTTTCACATTCTGCAAGAAACTCACAGGAAGCCAGGCAAATGTAAATCTCAGCCACAGAACTCAACATATTCAGACATCATAGGCATGCACATATATATATTTTATAGCACATATAGAATATAAACATGAGAAAAGTGATGTTTAAACCGGTATAATATTTATATACCTTTGAAAGAACATATCACACGCTGCAATCTAGGGGATTTCTACTGCATTCTGGATTACAGAGCTTTCATGTAAGGATACTGACCCATGGTATGACAAATAGTCACTTAAAACAGGTAAGATGATAAACTCCAACGCTGACCATAATCACAAGGCCCAGCTTGTAAACTACAATATCCTAACACCAGCTAGCTCAGAGTGAGTAAATGCCACACTAGCAGTAGGTGTAAATTTTGCTCATGAACTTGTGCCATTAATCCTTCACATGCACCAGAGCAAACAGCAAAGGTCTCGCAGAGGGGCACTCCCGTGACCCCAGAAGCTTACACCGTATTTCCTGCTGCCTTCCTCACACACATCATCTGAGAATTTAATGTCTTAAAGAAGTTATACAAGACCATTCTCAATTTGCCCTCAAAGGGAAAATCACTTTTGTTGCTACATAAAGTCTAACGAGCGTGCCATGCAAACACGCTAGGTATTTATGAATGTGACCATTCACGAAGATGAGAGTGAAAGAGAAAACAAAGACAGGAATGATGACTAGAGGTGAACACATAAAACTCTGCATGCTTATGACTTGCTGTGTTCTAAACTAAGCTTCAGTTTTGTTATGACTTAATATTAAGACTCTCAGATTCCAGGATTTACACTTTAATAATAACTGCTGATTTGGACAAATTTCCCATATGACCCTCAAAAGAAGAATTTTAAACTTTCAGAACAATTTTGCCTAAAAGCTTTTTAAAGGAAACTTTGCAGTGTGTCTTACTGAAGTGACTAATTAAATCATAAGGAATGACCCAGTTCATTCTGGGAATGGAAGCATGGAAATTTGTGTTTCATGAAAGATTTCAAGGCTTCAATTTTACATTCAAATTCAAGATTTAAAAAGAAAAAAGTTGAAATTTAAGACATCTAACTCTTCAAATGCAGAGATATGTTTTATTTTTGGAGGTTTTTTTAAACAAAAGAAAGATTGTCTATAATCTTGTAACACTCATCCTCAAAAATGTTGTTACACAAACTGAATGACTTTCCTACAAAACAGAAGGATATGAGTTTATCCCACAGACTCTATTGGATCAATTCATGAAAAAGCTTTTCATCTTTGTCTTCTTCACCATGGTCATACTTTGAACATGTTTAAGGCTCTCTATGGCAAAAGCATGGCCCCTCAACTTCAAAAATAAAACCCACAAAATTCACAGTGTACTCTAGGAGCGTAAGGGTCTTTCTGAATTCCTTCCAAAAGATTCAGGTAAATAAGGAACAGTCAGAACCTGATCTATATTTCTGAGAAGCCCTTAGTGCGACGATCATATGCAACTTGCTTAAGAACTAAAAATTCTACTCTTGAGATAGCATAAGCCATTTAAGAAGTGATACAAGGTGGAGTAAGTCAGGGGACTTCTACAGGTGCCATCCCATGTTCCACCACTCTTAAGGATTCACCCCACTCACTCCTCCTCACTCCCAGTGATGCACTCCCAATCCCCGAATTCTGTCAGCACTAGCATTTGCACAAGGCAGTGAGTCAGATCAAAAGTCTGATCGAGTGGAAAAAACAACCTGCAAGAAAAGTGCTCTTGCAAACAAGCCATTTGCCTGATTCAGCCGGCCAGATACCCACATAAATACTAGTGTCAGCACAAAGGAAAGCATGAAAACTAGCACCAGGGGATGGAAAAGGGGCGGGACTCTCCCATCTGGTGCTAAAACGTATGTGTGATTAGACTGACTGTGGAACTATGCCCTAAGTAAATAACAAAGAGGCATTCAATAGGTCGTAAAAGAAATGTTAGGTTCAAATTTCTTGTCAGATTCCTTTGCCTTAACTTATTCTATTTCCTTACATGTTCTCCATCCCAAAGTCAATTTTCAGGTAAAATCTTATCTTTAGACCTCTCCTTGTGCGAGTGATGTAGTACCATTTACTCCATTTTGAAGCTGACTAATCATTGCTAGCACCACTTCCTTTTCCTGTATCTTAAAACAGACATTTCTGCCTTAAAAACTTAGAGTCACAGAGTGGTTTGGTTCAGAATAGACCTTCAGAGATCATCTAGTCTAATCCTCCTGCCATATCAGGTTGCTGAAAGCCTCCTCCAACCTGAGTTTGAACACTTCCAGGGAGGAGGCATCCACAATTTCTCTGGGCAACCTGTGCCAGTGTCTCACCACCCTCACAGCAAAAAAATTCTAACTTATGTCCAATCTAAACCTACTCTCTTTCAGTTTAAAACTGTTGCCACTTGTCCTGCTCTGGTAAAAAGTCTCTCTCCATCCTTCTTATAAGCCCACTTAAGTATAAGTAACTTATCATTCTAAAGTTACATTGCAAGTCCACGACCTCTTCTGACAATCACTTACACTGCCTCAATGAATGCTTCAAACGAACAAATTATTAAATGTCAGCTGTAGATCCAAGATCCATACATCATTCTACACTTCCAGACATTTTACTAAGTAAAAAACTGGAGGGAGAAAAAAAAGCTTGATATTTAATAACCAAATCAGTCTCAGCCCTCCACAAATAAGAAAATAGAAGCTCGATTTTAGTGGCTTGTCTCCTGCCTGATGCTTTGAGTCTGTTGTCCCTGAGGACACGTCTAATCATCCTGGCCTGTTGTATGTTTCCTGAAGAATGGAAAAACAAAACTAGCCTTAAGGAGGAAGTGATGGTAGGAAGTAGTAAAGGATAGTGCTCCCAACCTGCCTGAGTGAAAAAAAAAGCACTTTTTCTTCAGTTGGCTCCACTAAGCACAATGGCCTTTTCCTTTATCTTAAAGGACTACTTTGCTTGCAACAGTGTTCAAGCTGGGAAATGAAATAAGTACATTTGATTTTCCCAAAGGCTAAAATCAGTTTGAGGAGTTCCTGGAAAGAAGGAAAAAAAAAAAAAAAATCAAGAAAAATCTTGCTTTGAGGCTTGGTAAAACTATTATCCCAATTTTGTCAGTCTGCAGCAGCTGTAGGGACCTTTTCCTTGCTAAAGGCCTAACTCCAACTTCAAATAGCCATGGCAGCCACACATAAATTCATAGTTTAGTGCTAGCTCGTAATCACCAAAAGAAGTAGTAAGGGCTCATCTTTTCCACCCAAACCAAAGACCTGCAGCTGCCCTAACACATCCTTGCTGCAGAACCCAGCAGCCAGGGGATCTGTTGCCAGGTTAGCTCATGGCAGCCCCTCCACAACAGAGGGCTGGCAGCCAGACTGACCACTCTAGAGGCACGTCCCCAGCTTCTCTGTGACAGGTCACAGAGGAAAGCAGAAACTGGGGCTACTGGTTTCCCCTGTACCCCACTAGCACATGGCACCTTTCACCCTGAATACAGTGGGGATGTGACCTACAGACCCAAAAGGCTGCTGTGGCATGATGTACATGAGCAGGTGATATGCCAAACCAGTATTCCTGCAGCCCAAAAGCTCTCCCATTTCATTCACGTCTTCAGCCTGGCTAGGTCTGTCCCAGGAAATTGCTCCTGCTCCTGTGCCGCCAGCACTGCTTGTTGTTCCCTCCATGGCACCAGGCTGAAGCTCCTATGGAAGGTCCTCCACTAAAATTAGCCCTTCCTTGCCACTCCTCACCTCATCTGCTGCAAGGAGCTCCTCAGTGGACCATGGAAAATGAAAGTGTGAGACATATCTGGCCAACAGGTCCAACATTTCAGAAGCATAGATTAAAGGATTAAAATGTAGTCTTGAATATCTAGAGAAGGCAATCTATTTTGCTCTACACAATGTAATCCTGTGGCATTTTCTTTATTATTACTATATTTCTTTATTACTTGTACTACAGTAATGGCTCTTACAAATCTGAGGAGACATCAGACAAGTATGTAAAAACCTTGTCAAAAAACACACCCACTCATCAAGAGTTTTATATATAAATCAGTAAGGCAATGAGGAGAACATAGAAACAAAGTTAGTTACACAGAGTAGCACAAAGAGTGTCAGAGATAAGACCAGCAACTCCCTCTCCTTAGTGCAGGTTGCTTCCTGAGCCCTGGGAATACCCTGCCAATTGGATCACTATAATGAACTTTAATAAATGGTTCTGTGAATAACAGACTTACCTTTAGGTAGCATATATATTATAACTAATGTAGAGTACATCCATAAGATACTTTTTATACTTAACAACATCTTGACCTACAAATAAAGAAAAAAAGGGTAAATGGTTAGTATTGCACTGTGTCCTTATCAGGTGTCAAAACTCAGTGCATCAATACATTGATATTAGAAGCAGTCATCTACTTAAATAAAGATGTTCAGCAAGACAGTAAATAATTCTTAATATATTGATCTTCTGCTATTTTATTCACTGCTTTATATTTATTTCCATACAGTGGTAGCAGTACATGAGTATAATCCAGTTCCTTTTTCCTGGTATGGTGTTGCCAGTTCAGATCCAACCTCTGGGTAATTTCATGTCCACAACACAAGCTACCTGGTCATTTAGTAATAGCTAAGAACCCGGTTCGTGTCAGAAGGGGCTCTTATGACAAACTTCTCATTAACTTTGATGGTGACTCAACATCCACACTATGATCCTTCCCATCTGCAAGTAGGTTGCTAGATGACTTCTTGCTTTCAAGATTTCAGCATATAATATTTTATGGTGGATATCTGTTATAATGACAATGTGTCCCTATCAAATACAGATTCATAATGAGTTTCAGGTTATTGAGTCCAGAGTGATATTCAAACATGTCAATCCCCTTTGCATTTTTTTCTCACTTCCTTTATAGGCTCCACCTTCTAACAGCTGAAAAGTTTTCAACAAATATTTTATGTACCTAATAATAAATTGCATTTTCATAAGAGTATGTCTTAACTTTTATTCCAGATTTTAGTTACACAAGCAGAATCTTACACGAGTTGAATCTGTAAATATCCCTAAAATTTCAAAAGTACACTGACAACAGCATTACAAGTGTGATAAATCTCAATTATTACAATAAGTTTATAAATAGCCTCTCTTCCATAGAGTTACACATCTGTACTATCTAGCCAATGTTAGAAATAACTTTCAGCAACAGTTTGTCAAACAGTGCCACTGAAAAATTTTTATCACAAAATCCTGAGTTTCCTGATGTTGCTGTCAAAATATACTACTTGGGTTCTTTACTTGAACTGGTAGTGTTTTTCCTGACCAACAGTTGAACTGCTTTAAGGAACAGTGAAACAGAAAGATAACAGATATACATCTATGTTATAACTATGGCACATGTATTGCACAAATGTAGGTTAACATTTTTTATGTTAGCATTTCAGTTCTTTACTACTTACATATAGTGCTTTAAGATTAAAAAATGAACTAATGCATTCAAAAACCTCCACAAGCTACACCGAGCAAGACACACAGAGAAACATCTTCAGAAAACTACTGGTGACGTGTTCAACCTCAGAAAAGTTTTCTCCACAGCTTACAGCTGCAGCCCAAACTTCACATGAGTCTGTGTGAATTGGCATCTATCCTGTAACAGCTGAACAGTTCAGAAAAGATGCAAAACATCTCGACCAAGCATTTCCAATGAGGCAATCTCTAACATAACAGCATCATGTTAAAAATTCCCACCCAAAAGGGCTGAAAACCCAAGAGCTTTTCATTCCCTATATGTGGATGGCCAGAGTCAGCTGGTTGCACTGGGAAACATATGCTGCAACCTATTCCAAGGGCGTGGAGGAAAGAATACAGCTGCTTTCCGTAGAGCAGACTGCGTGCTGCCAAAGACGCCTCATCTCTGTTTCAGCCATTCAAGAGAGCTGAGTGTATAAAGTGATATTACTTATTTAGCAATATTAATTCCATGGAATTTGCATTTCTTATGCCTGAGTCCGAAACAGGAACCAGGACTTTTTGACTTCATTCAGTTTGAGCTCTATCTGCCATAAAACATTTTCTTAATGCCTACCCCCAACACCATTCAGACAGAGCTCTATCTCTCCCTACACTTAACACAAGCCAAGCTGTACATGGAGAAAACAAAAGCACTGATTTAATAACCAACTTTAAAAATGCATAGTGTGCCCTGATACACTAGGTATGCCCTAGTAATTCCTGTAGAAGGTTATGAGTGAGAAGGTTGCACAAGAAAAGAGCTGCAGACATCAAAGTCCTTTTAATGCAATGGCCCAGCTCTGAAATACAGTCACGTGTTTGCTTAGAGAAACACTTAAATGAGCCTCATTATTACACAACATTTTAAAAAGAGAAAAAAAAGAGAGAGGTCACACTGAGCCTACACATGTGCACAGACTAGAGGGCTTTTCAAGCAACCCTTGCATCCTGAAACTCCTGAGAGGCTCAAGCACCAAAACCACTGAAGATTAGTTCCTCCAGTAACACAAGCACTCTGAAGACAGCACAACAGAAAGACCAGCAGATTTCTCCACCTTCAAAGGCAGTGAATGCTGGACCTGCCTGAAAGCCAGTGTGAAAGCTCTGGCCCCTGTGAAAGCAGAGTGGCTCCAGACCTTCTTTTGAGATGTTCTGTCCACATGTGTTTCTATGCGTCACACACTGGCTACATCAACAAAAATCTAGAACAAACTGTTTACTAGTTTAGTTTTCCATGTTTACCATTATGCTTTATCTCCCTCCTCCCCCAGAAGGCAACCTTGGCTTTTGGGACGAGAAACAAGAGAATCAAAGCATTTAACTGAGAAAAAGAATAAAGGATTTTGGGTTTTTTCCTGGAAGATGGGTGTGGTGCACCTAAATGGGGGTGGTTGCATGTTGCAACTGCCATCCGCTGCACTGTACCGGCCCGGACCAGGAGTACCTGTGTACTGTGCACATGCTAATGGGAGGTCCTCTGCCCTCAGAAACTCGTGGCAATGCTATCCAGACAAGAGGTCACACAGCCACTTCTGCATTTGGTAAGATGGCAAACCCTGCTGCTACAATCAGAGCCAGCTGAGAGCTCTGAATGTGAGCTTCTGCCCCGCACTACAAATTCAGAGTACAGCGAGGACATCATCTTCCCATTCCTTTCCGCTTTGCAGGTAAGGGCACCAATCCCCCAATATCGTGTTGGTGACTGTATTACAAATGCAACTTGAGGAATCTGATTGAAAAACACCCCTCACACCTTCAGCTTCCAGTCACTAAACACAATCTGTACACCCACAATGAAATAGGAAAGCGCAACTGTGAAATACAAAAGACAACTGTGGAAGGATAATTTTCAAGATACCCTGTGAGTGATGAACACAACCATCAGCACAGAAGAGAGCATTCCTGGCTATGATGGCTACTTAGCTCTTTACTGAGCAGTGCAGGAATTACACCTGCTGCACCAACAGGCTCAAAAAAAAAAAAAAAGCATTATTTGAGCATGGAGCTTAAGATGAGACACCTGTCAAAAGCCCTCACCTGACTCTCGGAAAATAATCTCTCAGTCCTCTGTTGTTTGTTTTTTGGTTTTTTTCTAAATCTCCTCTATCCCAAGCTGCTTACTCAAGAAACGAAAAATGCTGGAGGAAGGGTCTTATTTTCAGCCCTTAGGCTCATGAGCATGAATCCCATGCAACCCTCCATATTTTCACACTCTGGTCCTTGGCAGGATCTCATAAACACTCCTGGGTTACTGAGTGCTGTTCCACTACAGCTGCCAGAATTAATTGTGCAATTACCCCTGCCACTCTCTCCAAATGACAGCGTGCAGATCATAGCGGCGTTACGTGGCTCAGCCCTCTCAGAGCAGCCTACGTTAGGAGAAAGCAGAGCTCTGCAGACCCAGTACCAGCAATCCTCCTCCACAGGTAAGGCAGAGGATGCTGCTTACACCTAGCACCCCAGTTCCCCTTCCGTGCTGCCCACAATTCCTGGCCACCACTATCAGATGTGACTGGTCCCGCCTCCTCCCCTTTTGCTGGCAGAGGCTGCAGCTGACTGCACTCCCTCGTAGCCTCTTGAACAAGATCCCTGATCTAAAACTGGTTTTTATTTCCCATTCTCGCACTCTACAGTTTACAAAGGCCCCTGCTGGCTGCCTGCCGTACTGCCCCTAAGTCCACTGTAATTAGCCAAAATACTTCTGACCATACCTTTTTCCCCCAAGCTTTTTCTTTTCCTCTAGGTGTCACTACACCTAGAGTAGGAGAAAGCCATAATACTATGGACACTGGAAGAAAATCCTGCCAACTCAAGACTCCAAGACTTGAGTAAGTGTTTAATTTCCACCTTCTGTTAAAAAAAGTATCTCACTTAATGTGACCAAACTTGGGTCGCCTACTGGCTAGTTTCCAACCAAACTGATCCATTTTATTAGGAGCTATTGCAGACAGACTGATCTACAGTAGTAATTTGCACTGTATTTTTAAACTGGATGGAACCCTGAGCACAATGTGTTTTAACCAAAAGACACCAAGCCCTGAACAAAGTTCATATCTTCAAAAACTAGCAGCAGAGGTTCTCTCTGCAGTCAAAGAGCAGGGCTCCTACTTTTGCAGGCACTGCTACCTTCCCTTACCACAGCAAAAACTCAAAGGAGCAATAAGTTCTGATCAAATTCCAGTTTGTGTTTAGTTTACAGTGTAAGCTTGATCTCACAACAATGCTATTTTAATTTAACCAGATGGGAGAACATCGTGTCTCTCTTTATGTTTTAAACTCCAGATTAAGAAAGACAGTGAATATTCCTGGTGTGGAACAGGCTAAAATCTACCATCCAAAAGCAATTCCCAGCTTCAGAGAAGCTGGGACAATAAGAAATTAGCTACTTTCCTAGAGGTTCAACTGCCTTTAAAGGCTGCAGCTTCTCAGGTCGCACTGAGATTGATTCAGCACATGCTCTACAGCTGTATTGTGAAGACTGGACGTGTTCCTTAAACATTTAAAAAGCAGCCTCTGCCCATTAACCCTCCTTGTGTCCATAGTGACAGTCAGGCTCATGTGAAAAAATAAAAAATAAAAGAGGAGGCGAGGAAGCCCTAACAGAACCTTGCATTAGAGAAGTGAATTGAGCTTGCTGCTCCTACTAATGGGTAAAACAGTAAATTACACAGCTTTCTAGTGAAAGCATAGCAAGCTAGAAAGGACTTAACCCAGATGTAGCACGCCTCTTGCTACCTTCTGAGCTCTGCCCAAAACCTTCACAGCTGCTCTCCTTTCTCAAATGCACACAGTCTGCACTTTCTTTTGCTTTTGCAGTTCTTTGATCCTTTTATGCCATCTGACTGTTAATTGCTGACATGTATCAACCTCACCCTAAGTGCTGCCTAATTAACTTTGCCAGTTTCACCACGTCTCTGCCATCTGATTAATTAGCCCACTGTGCTGCCACATGGCAGACTCGGCCTGCATCCGACTTATCAGTGGTGTCTGCTTAGCCCATTAACACTCGCAAAGGTCCACCTAAGACCTCCAAGAAGGTCCAAGGGATATCTGCATCATCCCTTCCTCACCACTTCCAGCACCAGCAGCCGCAGGGGGAACTCTTCTCACGCTGGAGCCTTACCAGGCAAGCGATGCTGCCTCCAGCCCCAAGCACAGGCAGGGGTGCAGACGGGAAAAGTGACCAGAGCACAGCGTGTTCTGGCGTTCCTCGCTCTGGCAGCTGCCGAGAAACTGCTGCCTGAGGACATCCCCTCCCAGGCCTGCGTTAATTTATGCCAGAACTGGCTCTGGGAGCTCAGACAGCTTCGCAGAGACACAGTGGAAAAAACTGTCAGAGGCAGCACATGGAGTGAGGTCCTGGAGCGAAGTCCTGGACGTGCCTGCCGAGCAACACACACCCCCGGGCTCTGCCTTCTCACCCGCCAGCTTGCTTTCCAGGATAGCTGTGGATCTCTTCTGCCCCTCACCCACACACGGGGAAGGGAGCAATTGGCACATGTGAGGAACAGCAATGGGAAAAAGATGTGGCTCATAGTCCCCACATGAGTGACCTGCACCATCATCGCAGGGCTCTGCACAAGGACCAGTGCGTTGGCTGGACAAGAGTTTCCTCAGCGTGTCTGATGGGCTCGTCCGGCTTTGGCATCACCTCCGGCCGCTCAGGAGGCTGTGGGTGATCTTAATCCCCCTCAGCCGGGCCCCGTAGTAGTGTCCCAGCCGGGTCCACCTCACGCCCTGAGCCCCAGGACCGGTGCCCCCGGGTCCTTCTCACGCCCCAAGCCCCGGGACCAGCGCTACCGGGCCCGCCTCACTCTCCGAGCCCCGGGACCGGCGCTCCCTGGCCTTCCTCACGCCCTGAGGGCCCGGCTAGAGGCGGGAAACGCGCCGGTCCCGCCCCGCTGTCAAACACCCAGCGCCGGGCGGCGATCGCCGGTGTGGGCTCCCGCCTCGCTCCGGGGAGGGTCAGACACAACCCGAAAGGCCGAGGCCACAATTTTTTAAAAAATTATTTTATTAGGGTGATGGTGATTTTTTTTCCGACCCCCCTCGTGAGGGTGAGGGAAACCGGAGCCCCCTGGCGGGAAACGAGCCACGGCAGAAACGGCGAACCTGTGGCTCGCCGCCAGGGGGCGCCGCGGTGCTGCCGCGCACTGGTCCGTCCCGTTCCTCGAGAGCGGCCGGGGCCGCGCCCGCCTCTGGCGGGACCCCTCGCTCCTACCCGGTCCGCCGCTCCCCGCCAGCCTTTCCCCTCCTCCGCCTGTCTATGGAACCAAGACGCCTTTAAGCATCGGCCGTCGGCGACCCCCATAGCCGAGCCCCGGCAGAGCCTCTCCCCCCGCCCCGCCTCGCCCCGCCCGGCAGCAAGTCCCGGGGGCGGTCGGGTCCGCCCCGCCAGCGTGCACCGTCCCCTCAGCCCGGGCTCCCCGGCGGGCGCTGCGCCCCTCTCGCTCCGCCAAGTCTTACTCACTCCTTTTGGGAGGGAAACTTCCCCTTTAGCTCAGCCTTTTTATGAAGAAGAAAAAAAAAAAATTAAAAAATCCATTGAAAACCAAAAATCCCTAAACCCACCCAACATTCACACTCGTTCATCCTGGGTTAGGCTTCTGTAACGCGTTCCAACACTCATTCCTTTTGGAAAAAAAAAAAAAAAAAAAAAAAAAAAAAAGGAAAGAAAAGAAAAGAAAAACCATCAGGGCTTAATCCCGAAAGCCGGTGGCCCGGAGGGATGGGGGGTGGCCGGGAAGGACGTGACAAGGGGGACAATGAGGGCTGGCCCCGGCCCTCGCCCACTCCCCGTCACCCCTTTGTGTGGGAACGGTGCCTGGGGGCCGGATGGAGGCTGCCCGCAGGGTCCCGTCCCCTGCCGTGGGGATCCCGATCACCCCAACACACCCACCCGCTTTTTTCCCGCCGTCGAAACTCCCTTAATTCCTTCCGCGATGCTCTCACTTTGTAAAACAAAGGCAGAATCGCAAGGGAGCGGAGAGGGAAGGCAGTGCCCGTGCCCCCAGGAGCTGGCCGGGGGTGTAAAAAGGGGCGTTTTGCTCCACTGACCTTGTGATCCTCCTCCTCCTCACCCACCACCCCTCCTTCCAGCAATGAAAATGTGGCTCAGAGGACGCCTGCTCTCCCTCTGCTCTGGAGAGATGCTCTCTGAGCACTTCAGTCCCGCTCTACCCCGTGAGCAGCTTTCCAGGAACATCAGGAGAAGGAGAGGAAAAAAGGATAAAAATAAATAAAGGAAAAAAAAAAAAAAAGAGGGGAACTCACAAGAGCGAAGGAGACTGAGCAGTCGCTTCTCCCAGCGCAAGAAAACCCGGTGGCCGGAGGAAAAGTCCCTTCTTGTCGCTCCTGCCACACTGGCGCTTTGTGTATTTAACACCCGTACGAAAGAGCTTCCTCCTTTCTCCCTCCCGAGCCCCATCGCACACCAAGGTGCAGCTCTACCTTCCCGGACATTCAAGCAACTGCTACCAAAGACTTCTGTCAGGGCTTCCACCCCGAAGTCTTTATTTCCTAGTTTTCTTTGTTCTCCTTTTTGCACCAGGGGATTTTTGTGGGTACCCGAGCATCCCTTCTCTTCTCCTCCCGCCCCCCTCCGCCCTGCCTGTCGTTGAACTTACCCCAGGTTGTTTAAATTCACCCAATCATCGCTATTCTCACGCGATTAAGGTTTGCAGTTCAACTCTTTGTCCTTACAGGTACCAGCAGTAAAACAATCGTTTTAAATCTTACGCGAGGTGTTTGCTGGCAATTATGTGTAAAGAAAAAAGAAAAAGAAAAAAAAAAAAAAAACTCGCATTAAAAGAGTTATAGTTACCTTAAAAGGTAGCGTATTGCAGAGATGGCAAAAATTCACAACGTGGTGGCCAGGCTAGTCCAGAGATCCCAGTAGCCGCATGAAAGAGTAAATCCCTTGGTTAGTGCTGGAAGGAGGACGGTGGTTCCGGGGTCTCCCCTTCTCCCAAAGCTCCGTCTCCCCTCCTTCCCCGCCGGCGAGCACCTGACTCCGAGCTGCGGAGTCTGAACCGAGCTGTGGGCGAAGGGAGCTCTCGCCTGCAAGTTCAAATGCGAGAATCAGCCACCCATCATTATTATACCGCGGTACCGTCAGCGCTGCAGAGGAGGGGCGCTGGCTCGGGGAGAGGAGGGTTCACAGGCTCGGCAACAGCCTCCTTCCAATTTGCAAAGCTCCCGCAGCTGCTGGGCTCAGGAGAGCCCCCAGCGCCTGCCTCCGCCGCTATCCAGAGCCCCCCCTTCCCCCTCGGCTAACCCCCCGCCCCCGGGTCCCCGCAGACCCCAGCCCGGGAGCGGCTCCGAAAGGACCGGGGAGTCGCAGCCCGGTCGGCGGGACGGGTCCCTCCGTTAGCCCGGCACCGGCCCTCCGGAGAGGGGCAGGCGGATGCGAGAGGCGCATTGTTCCCCAATTAAACAATTAACCGGGAAGAGAATGGAGAGACCCCCTCCACTCTGGCTCCTGAAGCCGGTTGAAATAGGGAAAGTGACTGGGACCGAAATCCCTTTTTCTCTGTTGCCTCCCCAATCTCAGCGGAGGTTGCAAGGAAAGAATATCTCGGTGCTTGTTCCAAACTTCCCCTGCCTGTGCCAATTCACAGGCAGCCTCACATCGGCAGCCACCCGAGCCAAGCTTCTCCACCCTAGTTTTACGCATCTCCAGCCACTTTTCTTTTTCTATCTTTTTTCCTCCTTTTTTTCTTAAAAAAAAAAAAAGAAAAAGAAAAAAGATTAGACTCTGCATTTGCTGTCCAAACCTCTCAGAGATGAAGTCATAAGCAGAACTCTAAAACACCCTTTTACAGAAGACTTTCAACAATTAATACAGGGGGTCTGCTCTGCTCTTCGGCTGACTCCTTTCCCAAAATGTACCTATTCTGGTATGTGGCAGACACTTCAGGAACCCTTCACCAGGCACAAAACACTGGCAAGAGCAGCACCTCTGGCGTGCTCCCTCTGAGAGGAGTGTGTGCCACAATACTTCCTTCTCCAGGAAGATGTAAATCCAGAGCCAGAAAAGCCAAGCCTGGAGAAATAGGTGTGTCTGATTGCATCGCTCTGGGCACGTTTTTGGCAGCCCCAGGTACAACTGCTAGCAAGAGGCAAGAGGAGTTTTCCTTTAATGCCTCTTGCTGTTATTGTTCCAGTTGCTCTGTCCCCAGAGTTATGTTGACAGTGGGTTTGAGTCAAGCCCAGAGCCCTCATTTCCAAAGACAGCCCTTGGTGCCAAGTTGGAGGAGTGGGAGGTAGAAGAGATGACAGCCAAGCAGTGGTAATGGAGACCTGAGGGCTTAAACCAGATCAGGTTCGTGTGAGCTTCTGGCTGAGAAGGAATCTGGTGAAATCCTTATCTCACCTTCACAGAGCTTGTTCATCTTTCCTCCTTCAATAGGCTGAAGCCACAATTGCTTTCTTGCTAATAAGGGTGTATAGAAGAGAAGTTGACCCCCTTCTCCCATGTGAAGGTGATCAATGTGCAGCAGCTGCCCTACCACTGCCACTCCACTGGTACCAGTCCCTCCAGTTCCTCTTGCATGGGTCGTTCCCTACATGGCATGCATGAGTCCCTCCTGAGCAAAGCCCCGTCTCAACCTGCTCCACGTTGGGTTGTGGGTTTCTCAATCCTTTAACCTTGTGCAGAACAGTTGATAGAAATGTCACTCTGTACTTTCAAACAGGCACCTTAGAGAGCTGCAGGTATGTCTTTTGAGGCATTTTCATGCAAATTCACACAAAGACATTGCAGTTCATATTAAGTCATAGGAAGGGAGTTGCCAGAGTTTTAACTCTGCTCTTTGCTAGCCTGGCCCTTCCGTGCCTCTCCATGTGTAGATGGCAACCCTCACTGCTGATGCTGTGCACACTATCTGTGTACAAAGTTGTGATGAAAGGAGAAAATGAACATTGAATTTCTACACCACTGGATCCGACAAGCCTCTTCAGCACTCCCAGACATAAGGAGGTTATGTGAGAGGCACAGTTAGGGTGCTGTTCCTTCTCCCATACGGTCTCAGCCCCTTCTCAGGCTGCAGATGAAACCCTTCGAGGACACGTGCATAAGGTGGGAATCTCTCTGGACAAATCCCCTCATTGTACCACTCCCAGTGGCCCATTCCTTTTTCTAGATGAAGAGATGGGACTTCTGTCACCATCCCAGGGCTCATGAAAGGAGAGCAGGACATACCTCATGGCATTGGGTACCTTTCTTTCTCCAGGCCACCCTCCAGGACAAACACGGAACTCATAAATGATCAGGCATCACAGTCAAACTGAGAGTATCTATCTCAGTTATCCCCTTTAGTCTGCACCATCTGCCCCATCTTTCCAGCTTCATTTGTTCTTACTCGGCTCCCTGCCTTGGCTTCAGGCAGGAGGAGTGATCTTTAACAAAGCAGAAGCCACCTCTGCGGACCTGGTCACTGGAAAGTGAGCAACTACTCCTGGCAAAGGAAGGGAAAAGGAGCTAGTGACTCCACTGTCCTTACTGCATGGAGGTCTCCGCTCTCCAGTGGAGCTGGTCTTTGAGCATCTTCTATAGCTACAGCTGTCCCGGGAGCAAGTGGGACAACACCAAGAGGGGAAGTTGCAGCTGTCCATGCCCGCTGGGTCATCCGTTGTGCCAGGGGTCTAGCTGAAGAGCTGGACAACCCTCGGGGACAGGGAGACACTGCGGGGTGTGATCATAAATTTGTCAGGGCTGGAGGCTGCCTCTTTCTTTGCCTACAGGCACCACCAAGAAGCAACGAGGAGTTAAACCGTGGGCAGGTCTACTTGCTTGCATCCTCTTTTTTCACGACGGGAAAAGAATTAAACTGTTTTCAAAGAAAATATATTATTTTTAAAGAAAAGCGACTATTTTCAAGAAAAGGTCTTCCCCCCCGCCTTTCTTCTCATACTCCCCCGAATGCCGGAGGGAACCGAAGGACCAACCCGCTCATTCAGGGAGCTGGGAAGAAAGCGGAGGATGCAGAAAGCACCCCTTCCCCCCGCCGCTCCTCCTCTTCTTCTTCCTCCTCCTCCTTCTCCTCGCCCACGCCCGCCCGTCCCGCTCGCCCCCGGCGCGGAGCTCCCGGAGCCCCCGCGGAGCCTCCCGGCCCCGGGGCTGGAGGCGCGGAGCCCCGCGGCGGGAGAGGGGAGCGGAGCCGTCCCCGCCTCTCCTCACCTTCCCTCCCGGCGGGAGACACCCGAGCGAAGCGACAAAGAGAGGAGGCAGAGGAGAAGCCATGTGTCCCCCCCACCCCCTTCCCCTCCCGTTTAAACCTTGGGGGGTCGTTTGCAACCGCGGTGGGATGGAGGTTTCTGGACAGGGGAGAGACTCTAGGGCGGGTGAGACAAAGGCAGAGACTGAGGTAGTGAGGGTGGTCGCAGAGCCCACCCCTTCCCTGTGCCTGCCAGAACTGCGGGGCCGGGGTGGGAGGGAAGAGGAACTCATCCTGGGCATCCCCATCCCCAGGGAAAAATAACCCTGGAGGGAGGAGGGGGGGGATACACTGGAGACCCTCAGGGCTTTTCAGAATGGAGAGAAGAACTGGAGAAGGTACTGATCCTCTTTTCTTTTCTTTTCTTTTCTTTTCTTTTCTTTTCTTTTCTTTTCTTTTCTTTTCTTTTCTTTTCTTTTCTTTTCTTTTCTTTTCTTTTCTTTTCTTTTCTTTTCTTTTCTTTTCTTTTCTTTTCTTTTCTTTTCTTTTCTTTTCTTTTCTTTTCTTTTCTTTTCTTTTCTTTTCTTTTCTTTTCTTTTCTTTTCTTTTCTTTTCCTTCCTTTCTTTTCCTTCCTTTCCTTTCCTTTCCTTTCCTTTCCTTTCCTTTCCTTTCCTTTCCTTTCCTTTCCTTTCCTTTCCTTTCCTTTCCTTTCCTTTCCTTTCCTTTCCTTTCCTTTCCTTTCCTTTCCTTTCCTTTCCTTTCCTTTCCTTTCCTTTCCTTTCCTTTCCTTTCCTTTCCTTTCCTTTCCTTTCCTTTCCTTTCCTTTCCTTTCCTTTCCTTTCCTTTCCTTTCCTTTCCTTTCCTTTCCTTTCCTTTCCTTTCCTTTCCTTTCCTTTCCTTTCCTTTCCTTTCCTTTCCTTTCCTTTCCTTTCCTTTCCTTTCCTTTCCTTTCCTTTCCTTTCCTTTCCTTTCCTTTCCTTTTCTTTTCTCAATGGGAAAGGGATGGGTATAAAAGCAGAAAGAAGTACTCAGTACTTCCACTGGAGAACCTCTCCCTTTGATACTGAGGAGCAGGCAGGGCTGCACATGGTCTTGGCTACTGCCAGAGCTGTGATGGCTTCTCTGCTTCTCCTGCTGTGGGTCTCACCACTGCTGACCCCACAACACAGCCTTCCATCCTTACGCTGCCAGAGGAGTCCCTCTCTGATGAAAACTGCAATGCTTTGTTGAATATTCTGTGATTTTTAATGCTTTTTTTTTTTTTAAGGCCTTGAAGCAGGAAATGTAGTACTCAAAAGTTCATTTGCATTTAACACAGAACATGAACTTTGGTGGTAGCAGAGAAAAGTTTGGAAAGAGGAAGCAACTTTGCCCTGAACACAATACACAAATAAAAATAATTAAAGACAGAGAAACTGAGATTTCTAAAGCAATCTCTTGATTGCTTTGTTTGAGAGGAAGATGGGCTCAGTGTCTGGGGAAGCCTGGAACTGTCAATAAGTGAGAATCCATTAGTGGTGTACACCACGAGCTCCAGCACCAGGCTCTGCAGCTCACACCTTCTCCAACAGGTACAGAAAACGAAGACACCTCCCCAGGCGAGCCCTCAAGCCAGGCATCAAGCTGTGCTGCTAAAATATGATTGCAGACCAAGTTGAAAATGCTATTGCAGACCAAATAGGGGCATGCTGGCCAAGAAGCCTCCAGCTCCACGTCCCTCTCACACCATCCCAGGTCTCTATTATGAGCAAGTATTAGAAGGGCTTGGTTATCACCAAGGATTGCTCACAAGCTTTTGCTACTCTGTTAGCATTGAACATCTCCTGAAGACATGTGCCATTGTTATCCTCTAGCTACTGAAGGAAGGATTAAAAAAAAAAAGTGTCTCTGGTATCCAGATATTCAGCAAAAGGTTTCTTCTGTTGTGGTGAATGAGGTCTCCTAGGATGAGAGAGAATGTGAACAACATTAGTGTTCATAGCTTTGGCTATAGGAACAAAAAAATGCCCTTTTTAGTATAAAATCAGACAAAAGTACCATAAACTTTGTGAGACTTAGCCATGCTAATGCCAATGGACCTACCACTGCTGTTAGCCCGGTGCAGGAGCACAACAGAGGGATCCTCTCTTTTCTATTTTGAACAGGACACCTGGCTGAGCACATGCCTTCAGCACAATAGCCCCAGCAGTTGACATTTCCATCCCCAAAGAGCTTAGATAGCAACTTGTGCTATCTCTTCTGGGTGGTGAGTTTGCAAACAGGGTCGGTGACGTGCTATGGAGCAGATAAGGAGCTCTCACACTGAGGGCATGAGCTTCCCCCAAGACTCTCCAAAATCTTACACCATATGGATGTTTTGTAATCTCTGCTGGTCCTTCCTGCTGGTTCTGTCACCAGTGATGGCTCTGTGAACCAAGAAGCTCACAGGGGGACTGTGGTACAATAAATACAGATAAACCCACCTGCCTGGTATTTTATTTCAAAGGACAAGAGGTGGTCTGAGCCTGCTCAGATTGGGAAGGGATGTATTTCTTTTTCTTGCCTTTGACCTGAGGTATATCATTGCATAGAGTATTACAAGAAAAGCCACTTAAGAAGGAGCTGTTTGATCACCTTTTTATTTATTTTTTCTTCCCCTGGTTCAGGTGCTCAAGGGATAAGGGAAATGGTGGGTTTAAGTGTTTCTACTGAAACCAGTAGTAACTCTACCCAGTAGCATACTCAGTTTCACAACTTCTGTGTGCTGCCATTACAGGATATCACACTTTTTGTGTGCAGTGGATCAAACAATCAACTATTTGAAGATGGTGTCAGCCACCCCAGGGACCATGCCGGTCATGGAATGATAGAAGAGATCATATTTTTGGGGGAGTTTCTGCTTACAGACTGTCTTCTGGCTAGTTCCCATCAACTATTCCACAGTCCCAAAACGTGTAGGACCTATCAGGAAAGCAAAGCAATACAGGATGTGTAAGTTAGAGGAAATCCCACAGCATGGAAGCAATAATTCATAGTGAAGCAAAAGCTGGCTGGTCCTTTGGACACAGAGCCGCTGCGTGCCAACTATGACCAAGCTGCTACAACAAAGCACTTTGAATTACAGCAACCTCCCACTCTTGCATTAAGTAAATCTTTATCACTGCAGACTCAGGTCAGTCCAAGAGGAGAAAAGATCCCCTGATATGTTCTAGGGGAGCAGCTGTAAACAGCCCAAAGCAGGAGGGTCTTCCTGCTTCTACACATTCAAGCAAAATTTTGTGCTAGGGAATTTTAGGAGCCATTGGGACAGCAGAGACAGAGAAAGGACCTGGCAGCAGCAAGGTGAAAGTACTTTGAGGGACAATGTGGCCTGATCACAGGAGCAGTCTACCTCGCATGTAGCCAGGCAGAGCTAAAGGGGGTTGGGGAGCAGCAACATGCCATGAAAACAGAAGAAACCAGGGGAGAGTATAGCTGAAGGAGGACGAGTGTCAAAACAAACTCCACGGAACAACAAAAGGCAGGGGAAAAATAAGTGTTTGTTTTGCTCTCTGTTTGCTTTTTAATGAAAATAGGCAGGCCAGTGTTTAAGAGTTGTTAGCATTTCTTGCTGACCTGCAGCTGGTGCATTTTTCACCCACTTCTGTCAGAATTTATTTGAGTTTGGTACTGAACGCTGATCAGACTTTGCCCCTTGCTTTACTTAGGCTTGGAATTGCTTATACAGCAAACACTCTCTGCTAGGGTTCTCATTAATCCACTTCTTTGTTGAGGTTTCCTAGAGGAATTCCTATTTGGTAAACCAAACAGAATTAAAAGGAATGCATCTGCACTGGGGATATCCATCTTGGGTCTCTGGGCCCTATTGTCCCATCTAAATTAGACTAGGAGGCCCCTCGTGTTTGCCTGGTGCCATGATTCCCGTTGGCACTTGATAAAGAATTAATAGCATGTATCAGTCAAGAGTATTTAGCAAATTTGTACTTGCTCCCCTCTCATAGGCCTGAGCTCCTGCGGGGACAGCAGCGACATGGTCCGTGCCACTAGGTGGCACTTCCCTTCTTACAAATTACAGTAATTAAGCTGAATGATGCCACAAATGAACACTGCTTTATAATCGGCTAACGGGGATCAGCTAATGGGGATGGAAGATTATTTACTCCTTTTTTTTAAAAGACAAAATTAGTGAATATTCTCCAGCTCGGCTTCTTATCTCCTCTTTTTTTTTCTTTTTCAGGTGCTCAGAGAAATCGCAATTATTTCTTTGCCACTGCTTTTGTTTCATTGAGACTTGTCAGCCTCCTACACGTGTATACAGTTGAATCCTTTCCCCTAGAGATATTGCTTGTTATTGAAAACAGACAACTTTCAGTCCCAATTCAACATTCATTCCTTCTTTGTTGCCTTGGTATCAGACTCAACCAAGACGCCGTGAAAGAAGACAAGACAAGAAAGCCAATTTTGGCCTTCCAGCTACTCCTTTCATAGCACCTACAGAGAAAGTTTGAAATGAATGAAAACTTCAGAGTTTGGCCCTAGAAAATGTACACTTTATTTAAAAAAACCACCAAAAAACAAAAAACCAAAACAACCAAAAGCAAAACAAGTTTTACTGTGGATTATGTGACATTTCACCTTGTGCTTTAACTTTCTATAAAGCCTAGTTTAGGTCAAACTGATTTTGGCAGAAAACCAGGCATAACTAAGAGCTTCATATAGTTTCCATCTGAAAACATAAATCAAGCAGCAGGCTCATGGACGGCCCAGCCAAGGTTTGCTGAATCTTACAGCCCCAGACAGTGAGGCTTTCAGTGAATGTAGTCTGATACGTAGTTTTGGCTATGATATGTAGATATGTAGTTTGTTTGTTTTGCAAAGCATCTGGGCGCAAGGAGAGGAGGAAAGATAAGTGAAATGTGGCTTTTTCCAAGCTCAGAAGCTGCCCCTGGCTCGCTGGCTGCTGGCGAACAGTGGGCTCTTTTACACAGTCCAGAGTGACTCGGCGGAAGCATGTGGGATGCAAATGGGAAAAGGGTACGAGGGGATGCATACATTTATTATTTTTTTTTCACTTCTGCTCAAATGTATTTATACTGAATCATCTGTGATGCAACCAGATATCCATTCATACCTGCACACTCCCATCGCCCCTTTCACTGTTTATCCATTCATCTTTCTTAGTTCTATTTTTTTGTGGAAGCCTTGATTTTGCTACATCTTGCATGCTTTCTTATGCTCAGCCACTTTCCTCTGTGTTTAGTGGTACTGCTGTTACATGAGGATCGAGACCTTACTTTGCAGAGCAGGGTCCATACATTGTTTTGTGGAGTGCCTTGAGATGTCCAGCCTAATGGATATTTGTATTTTTATAAAAACTGAATAAGAACATATAGTTTTGTGTTTGTGGGATGGTTTAATAAGCTCTCATAGGCTTAAAGCAATGCAAACAACGGCAAAATAAAAAACAATGCTTTTTCTCAGAATTTGCTTATTTTGTTGTAATTTTACTTTTGTGCTGTGAGAGTCTGAGTGGTTTCTAGCAAAACTCTTCACACAGCTGATCACTCTCCGCTCCCTGCCCTACGCAACCAATCACAGAGGGCTGGATTGTTTCTGCCAGTGAGCATCCCTTTTAAAACTTCCTAACATATTCCAGTCCGTTCTGCTGCTTTCAGCATCGCACTGAAGACTTTCCACACACCACCTTGTACTACAGATCTGGTGTCTTATTAACCAATACTAATGAAGTCACTGCAGCCACACAATGCAATAGTTGCCTTATATGCAACCCAGGTATGCAAGATGAGGTGGGAAAAAAAAAAGAACAATTGCTCAGTACAAAATGCTGGATGGATAAAAGGTGAAAGTATTTTTGTACCTATGATATTTCAAAGCTGACAAGAAAAAGCATGCTCCAGTTTGTGAATAACAAGCCGAAACCAAGGACTCTAATGTTGGTGAAATCACTCAAAAGTGATCAGTGGCCAAAGACCAGAATTGGTTCATTGCTGCAGACACTGTATTGACTGTGACTTCCCTGGGCAGACAGTGGGACTGCCAAACATGTGAGAGGGCTGTATAGATGCTGGACTGCATCAGGAGACCCTACGGAGAGGTGCTTTGGGGCCAGTGGAGGTCCTAGAGCCCTGGTAGTCCCTGGTAAATCTACTGCTGTACTTCTCAGCAGCAACTGGACAAATCTTTCCATGAGCCTTTCTTCTTCTTGCAAAGTTTGCCCAGCGTCTTCTGTTCATACATGTCTTTCTTGAATGTATAAGATGTCTGCTTCCTTCCAGGGCCTCTCCTTTTCTTGGGCAAACATTCCTTCTATTTTGACTTAAAAGCCGAGAAAATCCTGACTCTTGGTTTGTGTTTGAGTTCCCACACACCAATGCTTACAGTATCTCAGGGCGCTGATGGAGAACAGGATCTGAGGTCTTGTCAACATCTATTTTCACAGGATCGTTCTTCAAATTCCCAGTGCCACAGGGTAGCTGATTGTGTCCGCGGAGCATTCAACAGCACTAATTCTGTTTCTGAAATCATAATCACTTCCATCAGCACAAGGGAGGCTGAATCATGGGTGCTAATACCCCTGTTGCACATATCTTCTTGACAATCCTTGTTCCTCTTAATTAAATTAAGCAACTGTGAAACTAAAGAGAAGAGGAGGGCTGAACAGGGCAAACTGAGGAAGAAAAGATTTTTACTTTCATTGCTCTGTGCTAAAACCTTTTGCAGAAGCTTTTGACGTGAGAATGGAGTTAATTCCATCCCAACAAAAAAAAAAAAAAAAAAAACCTTGAGCAAATAAAGCTCTCCTCTGAAGCAGGAAGATGGAGGATATCTTTGGACTGTTAGATATTGCTTAATTCTTTTGCTGATAGTAAATGGTAAAGATAAACTAAGGACCTAGTTCAAAAAGGCCCCCTAAGACATAAAGTGGTAATAAGCTGCTCACTATAGTTAGTGTCACAATTAAAATACCTGTGGCATATCTAAGTGGCATCTCTGAGACAGCTCCACAGCAACGTCCTGCTGTTGGAATATATCAACTATCCAACCGTAGAGGATCCTTGCATGCTGAAAAGCTACAAACATATTTAACAAGTTTTAAGACTGAAAGTAACATGCATAACATGGATAGAAATACCTTACATGAAAGTCCACATAATGAATAAGAGTTAGTGGTTTGTACAGCAAAACAACAGTAAAGATCTAAGGAAAGAAAAAAATTTAAATATTTCTTACGTGCTATAGCCCTTCCGTATTCATTTACAGACTTGACTTTGTCAAAAGATACCTGACTAAAGGCAGCACCCTCTTCAGCCTGGATGAGCAAAGTAACTTAGAGGTGTGCACACCACTTTTGCCGCAGATAAAGATGACCATGGGTACTGTGCAGCCACTGCTGATAGTACAGCACGTGGCTAAGTCAAATGAGGAACATTCTCTCTTGGAAGAAGAGAAAAAAAGATAGCAAAACATTTATTTTTTTTAAAAACTATTGTTTTCACTAATATTCATTACTTCATAGTCCACATACCGGACCTTATGATGCAGGGAAAGGGCCTGAATCATGGTTACATATGTCAGCTATTGAGTGATTAGATCATGAATGGGAAATCTCTGTTGAAACAGAAAGGGTCATTACATCTTAAAGACACATTTTAACTTCTAATAGATTAAACAATATTTGGCTATTGAAGTCTTGAAGGGAACCATTTCTGGATAAAGGAAATGGATATTGGGTCTCTCTAGCAGAGAACAATCTACACGGAGAAAACAATGAACCTAAAGAAATTGGTTCATAGGAGGTTACTTCTACAGCTACTGACAGGGAGCTTATGCAGTCTTACCTCTGAATTTTTCTGATTTCCCAAGGCTTTAAGATCTAATGTGCAATTTTTGCTTGTGGGATGTGTGTATGTAACCACACAGTTAGAACTTATTTCTTATTAATTGAACTGCATTTTTATTGTTTTTATTGCTGTTGTATTAGTTATTATTAATTATTAGACCAGCCTAATTTTAAAAAAAAAAAAAAATATTGTAGCTGTCTTTATCTTTTGTGTCTTTTTACAACATGTATCTAGGTCCTGAAAACATGTATTTTGAATTTCCTCAGAATTCTTCCATTGACTTCGAAGAGCTTTATGCTCTGATGTGTTCAGTAAAAAGGTAAAAAAATTGGAGTATGCTGACTGTGCTTACAGTTCTATAAAAGGAAACCTGAAAACATTTAAATAGAAAAATGCTGTCTTTCTGAAATGCATGTTTTCAGGGCCAGGCATTTAAGCCTCCCCAGAAGACTGCAGTAAGCTCTTCACATAATAGTGTGATTATAATAATAGACTAAGATTGGATGCTCTGTTTGTGCGAATTCATGTCGCCATGCCCGTGCATACGTACACCACACACTTCACCTATCGAGAGGACTAATAGCACTCTCTGGATTTTGTTATTGCCTGCCTATTACCCTTGGAAAAAATACATTAACATTCAGTTCAGAGGCTTAGTTCACAACTCAGAGTTTGCAGTCTGAAAGCTGAGCCCTGATTTGACTTAGGCAAGCTTTGAAGAAAGGCAAGATAAGGTAGCATTAATCTAAGTGAACAGTTCTTTTTGCCTGAAGGCAGAGAGACACAGAGAGAGAGAGCTCCACTGGGAGACTGGAGACCACCTGGGCATTCATCCTATCGGTCCACAAATCAATGTGTTAATAGCAAGTGTACAATAGCCTGTCAGAAAGAGCAGGAGGTGTCTTTAATGGTGCCCTTACAGAATGGTCAGAAAGTGAACACTGGCTTTTTTTGTTTTCTGAGCCCATCACCAGGATAGGAAAAATATGTATTATTTTAAACACAGAGGAATATGGCCCAATGTAATAATTTCTCAATGGTTCTGATAATTTTGTATCATTAGAGTTAGACGTAGGTACTCATACAAATGCACTTTCATGTATTAAGCATTTTTTGAATGAAAGATTATGGAAGGAAACTAACATAAGTGCAGCTGCAGCTGTTTTATGGGCACAGCCAATGTTGATGACTGAATCAGGAAAATGATGACAATTTTAGACTGAGATTTTCACTCTAGGAGACTGGGCTATGTATCTACCATCTGGTTGAAAGAAAGATATGAGCAGGTTCCACAGACTCCTACGAAAAGCCCAGCCATAGTGTTCATGTAACGACTGGCCCAGTTAAAGTAAGCTCTGAACTGAGAAGCTGTAACTTAAATGCACCAGTACCTCAACTCCTGCTGGCATGCAGCATAAAGGAGCTTTAGTTCAACCGTGGATCACGTGTCCTTCAGAAGGATTTGATATTAGAGACCTTCTGCTTACATATTACCCATATATTAACATTTCTACTGCCATGCAGCAAGTCACACAAGAATGTTTTTCATATTCCTAACTTGAAAAAGTGCTCCCACATACAGAGCAATTCCATTATTGGGCCCCAGATAGAAAATGAAAAGCACTTACAGAAAAGGACTTACACAATGACCTATTCAGATTAAAAGTTGTACAGCCAGCCCTTTTTTTAGAGCAACAGATACTCTATTAGCAGCCAGACAAACTAAAAAAAGCACAGATTTTAATACTGTAGCCATCTCTAGTTCAACATGAGGCATCGTCCAATTAAGTTTAGAATTAATTCACAAAAGACTTTCAAATTACCCATCTCTTTCCAACAACCATGCTAGTATGGAATAGGTGACCATCTCCATGGACAAAATATTAAGAGATAAAAATTAAGTATCTTTGTACATTGTAAGAACACAGAGGTGGATACGGTATAAAATATATCTCACCACCGTAACATAAAGAAATCAAAACCACAACATCTGTTCTTTTATTTCTCTAACTGCATGGTAAAATATCACTACATTATCACTTTTCAAATTGAAGTATTTGGAGCTTGAGGGAGCTCTGTGTCTAGTGAGAAACACATTAAATCATTTGGGAGGTGGTCACCCAACTACTGTAGAGCAGCAATAACTGCATTTCTTCCACCCTTCAGCAACAACTTAAAACTTTTATATCTTGTGAGTAATGTTTATGAGGCAGCTAGACTGAAAGTAAGACTCAGATAATGGTGGGAACTTGTAGTGAGCAAGCACTGAGGAATGATTGAGTCTGTCTTTAGAAAGCAAGGGTGATGGATGAACTAAAGTCACAAGACACACATAGCACACAGGGGATTATATGAACTACGTGGATGTGTGGTAATTTGGGAAGGAAATTTGTGAGAAGAAAGAATATGAGATCAAATTCAGACTGTTTCAAGTGTATCTGAGCATACGTAACCAGCATCTACCACTCTTTGCACAATGTGTGATTCCACCTTTATTCTTTGTCACACTCACACCAAACCAAGAAAACAGACACCTGGCATCACCTTACTGAGATGCCATTGTCATTGCACGCCCTAGCAAAGAAGTCAGGATCTTTTGGTAACGAGACTGAGCTACTCTCACCTCCAGAAAACAAACTCAACACATAAACTTCTTGGCAGCTGAGGGTCGGCTGTCTTTGTTCCTCTTCGACCACTTGGCTATACTGTGATGCACTGAAAAGACCATAGTTTTTTAGCAGACGTGTATATAGATAAAGGGACCAACCCCACTTTGATTTAAAAATTATAGGCCATCTTTTGCTGTTCTCTCTCTCTCCCCTTTAGCAGCTTATTCTGGAAGTAGTTTTCTACCCAGAGGTGAAGCACTGGTGTGCAGAAACGTAATTATCCAAAGGCTGCCAGGAAAGAGGTGAGAGAAACAGTCCTGGTCCTGACGAGCTCAATTAGCCTTTAATGTTCCCACTTCTGCAAGCTTGGGGGCCATCAGCCCATGGTGGTTGAAGTTTCTGTTCTCTTCCTTTTTATGTTGTGTTTTTATAATTAGCCTCACATACCACTTATGCTCAAGTATCACATTCATGATGCTTATGTAGAATGTCAATGCAATAAATAATACAGAAATTTTAATACATAGAGCTCACAGAAATGTTATTGCTGTCTTTTTAACACATATCATTTTCCACTGACTTACCATGAGAATGTAAAGTAAATGCTTTTATTATATAACGTGATAGCACTTTCAGTTGCTAAAGAGATATTTTAAAGTTGAAAATGTCAGAGGCATGGGGACACTAGAAATGAGCATTTCAGTGTTCTCTTTTCTAATCTATTTGAGAAGGAAAATAAATTCAGCAATCATAAATTTCCACTTTCTTTTTATCGTCATTAAAAATGTCCCTGCCTACAGCCCAGTCAACAGCAATTCAGTTGTGATTCATGGTTTTAAAGCCTGAATTATGACAAAAGAACTCATAAATTGCAGGAATTATTTTACTTTAAAGATGATGGAGTATCTACTCTGACCAGAAGGCTTTTAATCTATTATATTTCTTAAATAAATATGCCTAAGCAACTAATCACTTGCTATTAGCACTCTCCTATGATCACTTCAACTAACATAACATTGTATCACTTAAATAAACTGGCAATGTGCACAGGGTAGATTTATGGGACTTAATTTCTCAGCTCACACTTGTCTCTTTTGCATTCAAAACAAATCCCAGAATGTAGCTGTTGGCCCGTTTGTAGGATCCATTTGTTTCATATTTTGAAAGCAACTATAATATTTGTCAGCCAGTTTTTGCTTGTATGTTCTGCATGATAAAAAAGAGAAACCACTAACAAGATAACAACAATGCCTCTGGATAATATGATAGCATTAGAAAACTTTTTTTTTTTTTTAATTATGTGATGACATGTTATCTATATTGTTTCGCCAGTGGAAAGGTATGGTTAGTGCCAGCAAAAAAGCTTTATAGCTCTGCTCAGCTACAGAAAGTTTAACTAGTATAAAAAGGAGGTGTTCCAAGTGGTTCTCTGCTAAGCCAAATTGGCAGATGTCTGATAGACAAGTATTGAAATTCTGGTGGTTTGCCACCAAGAAGGTGCCCAAGAAGGTCACATTTTAACTTGTGTAATAAGCATGAAGTATTCTTCAGTTGGTGTTGGTCAATGCAAGTTATACATCAGAATATTTGGAAAAAATCTGTTTCAATTATTAAAAAAAGAGAAAAATTTAGCATGAAAAAACTAATTAAAGTTGATGGCAAAAAGATGCAACTTTTAAAGCAACTCTTCATCAAACATGACCTCATGTCTCAGGCAGTTCCTGTCCTTCATTTTTCCTAAATATATTCATAAGGCCCCAACGGCAGAAGAGTCAGGCTGCCTGGGGAGGATGGGGAAAGGTCAAACTCTCCTCACTGTTTCATTTGGACAAATCCTAGCAGCTCTATTGGCATTTCTTGCCTATAACCAGAGCTGAGGAGAGTACAGATTATTACTTTTTCTAACTGCTAGTTAAAACCAAACAAAATAAAAGAAAAATAGAAAAGAAGACTTTTATTTGAGGCTGATCTGAAGTTTATTGCTTTCAGTTAACTCAAAAATTAATCGGAGATTAAGCAATATTTTCTCACCTTTAAAAATAATTTTGCTTTGGATTTAGACTTTTAATTTAAAGAAAGGGAGGAACAATAATCTAGCCTAAATGGAAATTCCCAAAATAATCTGAAGCAATGCTTGGACTTTTCTTTCTTTTCTGTTTCCAGTTTTACCTGGAATTTCTGGGAATTTTTATAGGACAACCAACTTGCCAAAAATCAAATTGTAATTTCTAAAATATTATGATATCACCACATCTGTACATTTCAGAGAAAAAAATAAAAAATAGCCAGTTCTAATAAACTAACGCACTAGACAGCAGTGTCATATGGCAACCACAGCTAATATGGTTCAGAAGGGTGGTTATTTCCCTTTAATAAGGAATCCATCAGTTGTAAGTTAAAATAAAAACAATTTCCCTATTCGATTGCAGGACAGTATCTTCTCCAAGCACTGTTTCACTCTTCTGTAATTACTATTTTCAAGTTCACTGTATATACAGAGATGTGGTATGGCATCAAAAAGGTTTACAGCAGGAACTTGGAAGCAAAACCAACTTTTACTTGCCTTAAAACACCACGCTGCAAACTGTGACATGGTGATAGCTGATCCAAAAGCAACTCAGACATCCCAAACAAGGTGTGGAGATCTGCCACTCTTAACCAAGCTACTGTGCCATGAGCTCAACCTGGATGTGGCTGCACCATCAAGAGGAGAGGCTGATGCTGGCTGAGAGCACCAGTGGTATGCCACTCATCTGAAAGTGAGAAGGTGCTGATGGTCTGCAGCATCTTGGGATCAGATGGTTTGTGTTGGGTGTCTGTGTTGGGTTTGTGTGCAGGGTGGGAGGTTTTGGTAGTGAGGGAAGGGGCTACATTGATGGCCCTTGTGCGAAACTTTGAGAAGCTTTGCAAACCTCTCCTGGCTCCAAGGCAGAGATACCTCCAGCCCAGGCTGAGCCAACTAGTGATAGGGAAATGCTTCTTTAAATCCATATTTATGAGGGGAAGAATCAGCTTGAAAAAAATAAGAGAGGATCATCAGGAAAGACCATTGACTTGAACAAAAGACCATTGGCTGGAACAAAATTTAGCATCATTGCAGTGAGGAATGAGAATGAGGAAGGGGGACAGAGTACTTCAGACACCCTGTTCGACACATATGGAGTAGAAGAAGGTAAATTAATTCCCCTGCAGCCCATGCAAGTTTAACAGCAGAGCAGATACCCACATGTAGGCCATGGAGGTCTCCACATGGGAGCACAAAGCTGTGCCCAAGGGCAAGTGTGACTGAGCAAACAGACTCCAGAGATGCTCAATGCCATAGCCGGGGGAAGAGGTGCACTGGACTAGAAACCCATCTGCAGCCCGTGGATGTCCCCATGCTGGAGCTGGGAGCTGAGCCCAAAGAGGTCCGTGACTCCATGGAAATATTGCTCTGGAACACCTTGTTCCTGGACTTCCATGCTGGGAAGAGCAGCAGAGGTGAACTGACTGAACCCCCATTCCCTGTCCCCTGTGCCACGTGGAGGGAAAGGTAGGGAAATGGGGAGCAAAGTGATTTGAGCCTGAGAAGAAGGGAGGGGTGGAGGAAGGTGTTGTAAGATGGGGTTATTAAGTCTCACTGTCCTACTCTGGTTGATTGATAACAGATTAAATTGATTTTTCTTCCCCAAGACAAGTCACTCCTCTTACACATTGTTCAGATGCATCTCTAACCAAACTTGGCCTGGTGTACTCATCCTCTACTACTACTTCAGGCTCTGTGGCTTGCATAGGGCTTCTCTGGGCACTTTCTACCAGCCCAAGGACTTCCATTAATTTCCTTCAGTCTTCACTGGGAAACCACTTATAGTGAGAGCTTGCTGGCAGTATTTCACTCCTTAGATTTTCTTTATGATTTTTTTTCTCTTTGACTTGGACCAGTAAGTCTGAGCTTGGTAAGAGAGAGTGTACCTCAGATGATCTGCAGTGGGTGAATAGTAGACCTGCACTATGGCATACAGGCAAGAGCAAAATTTCCGAAGAGGAACAAGGCTGGTTTTGTCATTTTAGAAGATTAATGGCTTTATATTAAAGTTTTGTTGTTTTTCCCCCCACCCCGTTTCTTTTTTTCCCCCCCCCCCAAAACCAGGCCTGGTTTGAACCTTCAGTCTGCATGTAAACACAGGCGATATCTGAGAGAAATACTATATAGAAGTTCAAAGTCAAAAAATCAGCTTTTTTTTTGCTGGAAGTTTACAGATCCGTTTTCAGATTGCTCTAGAGTTACTCTGTCTTATCAGTTATTTAATTTTGCATTTATTAGCTGCATCCATCACTAAATTTATTCCTGGTCTTCACACGTGAAGAAGATGATTGACTAACATGGCATCCAGGTACACCTCCTCCCCTCACACATACACTTGTTTTAGGTATATACAAAACCTGATGAAAACGAAGCAAAAAAACCTCCCCTACCCCAAAATCAAAAGAAACAGCAAAATTTAGGCTATTTCCAGTGCTGCGCACTAACATTTTAGATTATTGAAGGCACTGCAATAGGAGCTTCCTACTCTGTGTAGATCTGGGCTCGTTTTGTGAAGCCAGAATTAGAATTAATCTTTGGCCCATGTACAGTCAGATGCAGTCAGGGCATCTGGTCTTTCAGATGAGTAAAGATGTCCACATTGTAATATTGAAATGTATGGTAATTCAGCCTAGAAGGCCATGCCTTTTCCCTTTTCACATCTTCCCTTCATATCAACCTCTAAAATTAATTGCCTTGGTTCTGTAGGAAGTATTTTTGCAGAATCTAAATATTAACTTTTATTTAGTTTGTGCTTATTTTATGGAAAGCTACATGTTTTCAGGTCAGTGGTCAATGGAATTCTTTTTACAGCTGCCTCCTCCTGTTTATCTTATCTGTCAGTAAAGTAAACTCTCTTCTAGTTGTTTAGAAATGAAAGTATTCTGTACTGTCATGTCTAGGCACTGTGCAGCTCATGGCAGAGGATGAACTATCATTACATTATATGCAGTGCTTAGAAAGCCATCCTCTGCACCATGGGAGGCAAAACTCTTGTTGCCTGCAGTGGGATAGCTGTGGTCCAAAGCCAAGAGCTCCTGCGTGGGTGACAGTGGACAGAAATGAGGTTGTATCTTTAGAGTCAAAGGCAAGTGGAAGAAATCTCATCCTTGGAAATATTAAAGATCAGGATGGGGCTCTGAGCAACCTGATCTAGTTGAAGACGTCCCTGCTCACTGCAGGGGGGGTTGGACTAAATGACCTTAAAAGGTTCCTTCCCACCCAAATCATTCTATGATTCTGTGATAAGTAAAATTAATTCTGTTAGCTTAGATCTACCAAGATCGGCACCTACAAATCACATCCAGGTTAATTTAACTTACCCCTTTTTTCAGTCTCTTTGTGGATGGTTTTCCTGTTACTCTCTTGTACTCTGATCCATTAGCACATAGAGGAGAGTCCCTCAGAGACCATCTCCACCACCTCCTACCCTCCAGGCAAGGCACACTCATCCCACTCTGAGCCGTTCCTTACACCTTTTGTGTTCAGTGATTTTGTGTTACCGTGTTTGCACTTCACTCTGGTCTCTCCCTAAAACCTCACCCTTTTGTCTGAAGCACAGTTCTTCACCAAAAATCACCCTTGAAGCATACTGCATGTCTTGAAGCAATATCCTTGTATTTTGGAAGGAAAAAACAAGCAGCTCAGCTGCAGCTAACAACACGTCTGTGCTCCATTCAGCTCTGGCCTTTCCTTCTCCATGAGAACAGCATCTCTGAAAGGCCGGATTCCTTCTTTTATTTGTCCATATGCTCTCACTGTAACTATGTTCTTTTCATAACAACCCTACACTAACCTTACATTATTAACCCCCAGAGACAGAAACTTCATTTTAACATTTTCCTGTAAGCACTGTGCAAACTTAGGGTGTAATACTAATGTATTTTCTTTTTCCCCTGCTTACACTTTAAATATAAGAAGAAGGGAAGTTAGCTTTAAAAATGAAATAAAACCTGATCCAGTGTGGAGCATCCAAATCTGAATTATTTTCTGGTAGAAAAGAGTGTGCAGGTGGTAAAACATCTGTTCTCTCTCTGGGCTTTAGGTATCCAGCATTGGCTTGTACTTAGCAACTCTCTCCCATATGTGTTTCTTACAGAAGGTTTAACACTTACTCGTTGGACTAACTACAGCATTTTTAAATTCAGATCAGAAAAAAATGCTTTAAGCAGTAAATGATTTTGTAATGAAGATTCCCTTCTAAGTTACAATAGTTAGCACTTTGTTTTGTATAAGGGTCAGTTACTAGTTTTGTAGAGAAACCAATGTCCTCTTTAGTTGTATCTACAATACACTGCTACTGGAGCACCATCATCATCAATGCTTTGAATAGATCTACCAAGTACGAGTAGGACAGCTCAAGAGAACTAAAAGAGAAATAGGAGATACTAAAACAAAGGTGAAATATGCATACCATACAGGGTGGGACACTAATGAGAAATGGGGTTTGCCTCTTTATCTTCCCTTGCTGACTGCATGAAGATGTGACCTCCACTGTGGGCTTTTAGCAGATCCACCACCAAAGGGGAAAGTTTCAGAGAAAGAACAGGAAAGTGGTAACATTTTCAGGGCACCAACTGGTGCTTGCTGCTTCTGATGCTAAGACCACTCTGGGGGAGCAAGAGAAGATTTCCTTGACGAAAGCTACTTGATGTCAAATCAGCTCTCAAAGGAATTAGTCTTTGGAGAGCTTTGGGACCTTGCATGACAGGCGCCAGCGCTGGGCAGTATACACTGTCATGTGCATGTATGAAGGTGTCACACACTTGGCCAAAGGGTTTTCTGAAGACTATTCCTTTGTGCCAGATAAATGGAGAGTAACTTAAACTCACATCTTGACTGATGGGCTAAACACAGTGATTTCTTTAAGAACAACAAAAAAAAGATTTTCTGGCCCTTGTTCTTCCACTTTAGGGAAAAAAGTTTATATCAAGATATCTCAGAAAATCCTGTGATGTCTTAAAAGTCTCAAGCTGAGGCCTGTCAGGATATAATTAACAGATGCAGACAGCCACTATCTCGGCGTGACTAAGCTAGTTTTACACTGGATAAGTCCAAAATATATTTATTTTCATTTCACAACATGTTCAGAATTTAAATGAACTAGTGTGAGATACGAACAGGAAAATGAGGCATCATGACCAGTCGTCCTCCCTAAGCTGCTGGGTCTGGTATGTTAATGGAGACAGCTAACAAAGCAATTGCACTGCAACCATCTTCCCAACAGATTGAGCAATGTGTCTGGCAGGGAGAGGAGAGGAGGGAGCAAGCAGCTACTGGGACTGATTCCCTGGGACCACGTCTGTTATTATCAGTTTATGATCAAATCAATCAATTGTAGTAATAATATCTCAGGAACACTGCACTTTAATCCAAAAGAACTTGGCCACAGAAACCAAATACTATAATTATCCAGCAAAATGTGTCTTACAGGCTGAAACACAAGAAAAGGTTTTTACACAGAGCAACAGTATGCAAATGTGTGTAAAAATAAGTGAAGACCAAGATGTTTTACAAGAAGATACACAGGTAGAAAACAGGTTGCAATGCGAATTAGACCTTGTCCAGCTGTAAGGTTAGGGCTCTGCTCTTGGAACAGAAACTGTATTTTTCTATCACTGACCACCAACAAGAAGCCTAAGGATGCTCTGCAGTTGTACCTGTGCCTAACACCACAGAATCACAGAATTGCCTTAATTGGAAAAGACCTTTAGATCATCAAGTCCAGTCATGAACCCAACACTGGCAAGTCCCCAGCTAACCCATGTCCCTCAGCACTATGTCTACACAACTCTTCAATCCCTCCAGGGATGGGGACTCCACCACTGCCCTGGGCAACCCCTTCCAATGCCTGAGAACCCTTTCAGGGCATAAATTCTTCCTCAGATCCAATCCAACTGCTCTTGGCACAACTTGAGGCCGTTTCCTCTTTTCCTGTCACTTGTTACTTGGGAGAAGACACCTACCCCCACCGCTCTACACCCTCCTTTCAGGGAGTTGTAGAGAGCAAGAAGCTCACCCCTCAGCCTTCTTCACCCTTTTACGGGTTGATACCTGTCCATGTCAACACCTGTCCAGATGTCAACTTGCACAGCAAAGACTTTTCTGTTGCAGTGGTTGCAAACATATGCACCTTTTTTAAAAACTGATTATATGATGTCCTGAGAGTGTCACATTTAAATACCTGAATAGGAAATTTTCTGACACTGACTGAAACACCACTTACTTCATTGCACCAAATACCATGGCAAAGCATTAGTTTAACCCCTGGAGGCTGAAGAGAAGATGATTTAGGGCAGGGCCAGACTCAGCTCTGACCTCGGATGGACAGACACTACGATCACATTTGGTTCTGCTGTATGACAGGAGCAGGGCTATACATGTAGGAGATGAGGAGTGAGGAGCACTGAGGAGGTAACAACCTGCCTTCTTCATAAATGCATTCATTGGTTGTAAGCCAACATTCCTCAGATTCATTACATCAATGTGTATAGGAATTTCCCATTTGTTCTTGCAATTGCTTTACTTCCTAGGAAAAGCACACAGCAACCAATTAATGAGCTATACCCATAAGAACAGTCACTGCTAGCTTAGACCATCAGTCTACTCAGTTCAGCATCTGTCTACAACAGTGGCAAGAAGCGGTTGCCTGGAGACATGTAGGAACAGGGTAATACATATGATACTTCTCTCCCAGTGCTCTCTGAGTCCCCAGCCATTGTCAGCCCAGAGGACCTCCTGGGACAACATTTGGTGACCCTTTTCCAGAACACTTGACCCATTTCCTCTTGAAGCAGTGTTAGCTTTTAGTGTCCACCCTGTCTTTTGGCAACAAGCTCCAGAGGTTGCATGAAGAGCCGCTTCCTTTTGTTTGTTTTAGTTTGTTCAGTTTGTTTGTCAGTACTTCTTCAGCTAGATTGGAAGCTCTATTACTCAGTCCCTCTAGCATTCCCCTTTGCCTTGTGCTGTCTTCCAAACCCTTTTCGTTTATGCTATAGTCCTCTTACACATCCTCTGTGGATGGCAAACATCGAAGGATGTTGAAATGTGACCCAATATTTCTGCTCAGGACTTTGAATGGTCACAAAACAATCGATCAAGGATCTTATAGTGAAGGTAGGTTTTGGTTGCACAGGCTTGCAGGTCTTCAGTCTACCCAATATTCAGGGCAGCTATACCCAATTAAACGCATAGGTGTGTCAGTTTAATTCAGAAGTTATCCAAAGCCCCCAGTCTTGTTTTTGGCACACCTAGATAGATAACTCAGAGTATTTCCCAGAAGAAAGAGCAGAAGACAAGGGAGGACTTCTTAAACTACACCCACCTTCAGAACTGGGGCCACTGGTCGTACCACAGCCTGCAGCCTGTAAATAAAAAACCCCAACCTCCTGTTTTTCAAAAACTCAACCCAGGACTACCCCACTCCTTCACAGCACAGCCAAGGGAGATCCCTTTTCATATGTTACCCTAACCACCAGAGCCCTCCTGCCTGTACGGTGCTCCTGTGCACCGTCTGTTTTGCTTCTAGTCTGTCATCTTAGCCATGCAGTACCATTTTTATGAATTTTAAAAAGCTATGGGTCACATCTTCGCGTCCCCAAACTCCGCATAAGGCTTGGGGCTGACTGCAGTGAGGTGAGGATTTGACTCAGGGACCCCCTTAGTAAAACTCTGTCAAGTAATTATGTGCTACAATGGAAAGCAATTCATCACAAAAGGGTTAAAGTAAAAATCTAGCCAGGCAAATAAAGAAAAAGCACCCCTGTCACTAGAATTTATTGAGACATTTTCGAGGCCCTCAAAGGGATTTTATTTTGTGACAGTTTTCTATTCAAATTGTAATCGCAGGGCTGGGTGTGGAGTAACTTCTATTTGGCAACGCAGTCCCGGTGAGAGGGAGGGCAAGTGTGTTACAATCACAAGCAATAAGAGAACAAAGAGCCTCAGACCAGCCCGACCGAGATGTGAACATCAATTTGAACATTTTCCCCTGAGCTGGGAAACAGAAATCACTATTAAACAGTAAAAGCTGCCCAGAATGTGCCTGCCTCCACTTTAGCCTGATTTTTCTATTTATCTCAAAATCACTTATGTGCTGAGGGGAAGGGAAAGGATATGAAGAAGTTATTGTGAAAGCTACATATATCTTTTGTGAAATCAGAGACTGCATCTTTCATTTTTTGGCTTGCGTACTTTCTTGTGCTAGTTAAGTTTCATTTCTCATTTTATGGTCTTGAACTGGAGTGATGAAACCAAACAGGGTCACTCTCCCACATCCCATTGTTTTGAGAATTGCCAGTGGCTTTCATGCATAAAACTTCGGTCTCAGCTGCCTAATTTGGGGACTTTTAACTTCAGAGATGTCCCCTCTACAGGAATCTTGCATTGAGCAAGTCTGCAGGTTTCATGGTGTGGACCCCTGCTCTTTAGGAGGAACTTCACACAACATCACTTCTGTGAGTCTTACTGACAAGACATGTATGTCATGGTGTCACGAAAGCAAGATTGTCCATGAACTTTGAGATAGGGAAGAGCTCTAAGCAGTGGGAAACAGTACCTGAATCTCCATCTTGGACCTGTGTGAACCACTCCATTAAAAAAGGAATCTCTCTAGTCCTGCCTGATTCTTTTCTTTGACTGATCCTATCTCCTCTGGTGGCCTGAATCCCAATTATATGGCCACACACACCTCTGATTAAGTTTAATTAAGCAAATGCACCTGCTAAAAGATGCAAAAAGCTGACCTGAGGGCAGATGAACCATCCATTCAAATTGGTGACAGCAACAGGGAAAGTCCTCACTGCAGTTCCAGTTGGAGAAGGAAGGCTGCAAAACTAGAAAATTGCTAGCTTGTTCCTCTGTACAAAACCGAAAGCAAAATAAAGATTAAAAAAACCTGCAAAACAACAGCTTATTCTGGGCTTACTGCAGCTTATTATTGAGCAGTTGCAATAAATCATCATCCACTTTGGCTGCTCAGCTCAGCTGAAGTCAAAGGGGAAGACACAGCATTCCTGGGATTTGTCATGAGGAGGTTTGTCACATCTTCCCAAAGCTTGCGTGAGGAGGAATGAGACAGGCTGCAAGAGGCCAAGTGTTAGGCAGAAATTATTTCACTTCCTCCATGCCTTTGCAGCATAAAATATTTCTCGCCATAAATCAGCTCTGATTAGTTTATTATGGATGTTTAGGTTAAATGTCTCAATTGCTCTTTTGTTCTTGGGAATCCAATCTTATTTTTATAGATATTTATTAGCACAGCTTTTAGACAGCTGATTTCATTTCCCATCTCTGTTTTTTGGCTCTGTTGTGGGAAGGATGGAGTCATAAAACTAAAATACCCGCAGACATAAGAAGCAGGACACAGCCTTTTCTCTCTATCAGCCACGCTGACACCACACTGCGTGGTTAATGAGGGGAGGACGAGAAACCAACTCTCAGCTATTCTTTTCCCACAGACCTGCCACAGCCTTTGGAAGAATATAGTTAGCAAGGCAAGCCTTGAACATGACCACTGAATGAAAGTTGACCTAAAACAAGCTGTCTTGCTGAAAAAACGGTGTGCAGGAACACGTGCCTTTAACTGACGAGTAGGAAAGATTCATAGCATGGTGTATTTTAATTGTTTATTTTTCCCTGATTTAAAATCGCTATTGTGCAATCTCCTGAGTAAATGTGATGGGGAGGGTCTGATCTGAGTAGAAAACTGGAGTTCCGCATTGCTGAGCTCTCATGTGAATGACTTTGCGGACAACTGGGAGTAAATGGCTCATTCATCCCGTCACCCGTATTACGTGACGGTTACTACCTGCCTTTTGCATCAGCTCTAGAGAATAATTAACCAGTGTTTGTAAAGAGATCGTCACAGGAGAAGTATAGATGTGGCAGATACTATTTGGTTCAGTTTTGAACCTTGGTTATTTAATATCAGGGTTTTACTACGCACGTCAAGCATCTGAGCTCTCAGCTTTACATATCCACTGCTGAGGACTGGTCACGCTGCTGCACTCGCTACGTCCACACCTAATATAACATTTGCACTTGGCTTCCACCACAGCTGCTGAAAAGAGGGTGGAGTGAACTTTAACTTCGACATGTCTGGTAAAAGTTCCCTGCAGACAATGTCTAACAAGGTTTTGATTTTCCAAAGTAAACTTAAGAGTGGTTTGTATCAATGCAGGATCCTTTCTGCTCCCACCACACCCCTTTGCAGAAGGAGTTTGTGCTACCTGCATGCCAGCAGCTCCACGGGATGCTCTGCACCGTGCCTCTGCTCTGCCTTGCTGAACCCCAAGTGCTAGAGCAGTTGTGCTTGGCACTGAGAAGGCTCCCTTCTGGCAGCATTTCAGTTGGAACATACTCTTAAATGCCCTTTGGGCTTGGGACAGGTTATAGGGTTTTCTGGATGTGGCTGCAAGACAGAGTCTAGGAGGGATGGAGCAAATGGTATTTAGATCAGGGTACACTCCAGGGCTGCCAGCAGCCTCTCCAGCAGGTTACCGGAAAGGATAAAGATTAACTTCTTCCCTCCATAGGAAGGAAAATTAACCATGTGCTCGCTATGTGGAAATGGTACTGGAGACTATTGCTAGTATTTCCTTTCCTAATATAGCAAGAAGCCAAAAGTAGAAAAAAAAATTCACCTGGATGATGTGGGAAACTCACAGAATCCCAGACTGGTTTGGGTTGGAAGGGATCTTAAAGCTCATCCAGTTCCACCCCCCCTGCCATCAGCAGGGACACCTTCCACTAGACCAGGTTGCTCAAAGCCTCATCCGACCTGGCCTTGACCACTTCCAGGGAGGAGCAGCCACAGCTTCTCTAGGCAACCTGTCATAAGACAGGTCTCTCAATTACCCAGAATATCAAGAATCCAAACAAATTAATCAGTGTCACAGCAGATGGATTTGTGCTTGATCACAAAATCTAATATATTTATATATTTTAATGACTATTTCATATACGTATTTCTTTGCTTCTCTGTCTCATTAATCCCTTGCTCCATAAAAGCTCTCCCAGTGTCCTTGTAAATAAAAATCTAAAAGCCAGCTTCTTCTTTGAGGTAACTTTGCTTGGTATCTGCACAATACATGAGGAAAAAGCAGCAGCAAAGGCAGCAGGAGAAAGTGCCTTTCCCCAAGTGCTGCACAGGCAGAGCTTAGGGGTCCGGACTTCAGCTGTGCCCAGGTAAAACACAAGATACCAAATTCAGACTGCCTACAGACACATCACCATGACTTCTTTTGCCCACCACCTTGAAAGGGTCTGATAACCCTGTGTGTCAGGTACTCTGAGCCATTTCATTGCTCTCAGGAGTGCAGGAAAGTCACAATGGTGGCTACCTGGCCACCCATAGTCATCTACCCAGCTTAAAGCAGCCACAAGCTTCAACGTCTGTCATCTATGTTCCCTCAACAGTCATGGAGAAAGAGAGGGATATCACCTGGGAGTAAGTAATCTCATCCCAAGGCAGGTAAATTAGAGATACACAACTTAGGTTGGATGAGGCTTTGAGCAACCTGCTCTAGTGGAAGGTGTCCCTGCTGATGGCAGGGGGGTTGGAACTGGATGATCTTTAAGGTCTCTTCCAACCAAAACCATTCTATGATTCTATGAAGTTCTCCTTGCTGCCAAAGGAGCTGAGGTGACCGTCTTAGGCTGAACATCTCAACTCATACATTTTAATCCAGCCCAGAGAGTTTTCCACTCACTTATGTCCTTCATGTGTAACAGTCTTCCACCATTTGGGACACCATGGTAGGCTCATCAGTTGTGCTCAACGTTCCTGGGCTCACCGCAGGAGACAAAGCCAACTTGGCCAGGAGGACTCCAGCATGGGGTGGCTGAGCAGCTCCAGCACCCCGGGAGGAACCATGATCACTTCTTTCTCAGGCTCCACCCCTGCCTCACCTCTCTGACCAGCACCTCTGGGTACAGTCTTGCAGCTTTTCTCCACAACTTTGGCAAAAGGGGGAGGAGGTGACTTAATAGGGTAGGGCTCTTCCATTGCCAGTTTTTGTCATTTATGACACAGGTTTTCTCTTTGCACTTAAAAGCATTAGTAACAGTCAAGCACTGAGGAAGCGTTAGCAAAGCTGTGCCTTAGTTGGTTTTCTCTTTTTCTTGCTTGACAATGAGAATAGCATTAAATTTAAGTGGTTCTGGACAGTGATTGTAATCTCCCTCTGGAATCAGTTGTCCACACTGGGCTTGTGATTGGTCTTGTAAATTTATTTTACTACCTTTTTCTTTTTCCCAGGGCCTGAGCAGTAAGGAGGTGTGCAACTATCTCCAGCCTTTCCTCCTTAGAACTCTGGCTTTTGTTTAAAATTAAAATTGATTTTTAAAATCACCTTTAAACTACCTTGAAAACCAAAGAGGATCTTTGGAAAGGAAAACCAGAAGCTAATTGGCTACAAGAGAAAACTGGGCTAGATGCTTTGATTAAATCCAGGGCTTGCAGTCAACTGATGTGAATCAGAAACATGCACTAGAAATGAGAGACAGGAGTTCCAAGTGATATTTAATTAAGCAGGAAAAGAAGGACATTGTGATATTATTTAATTTACTCAGAGCAACAGAGGTGCTTCATGCTGTAGTTGTGACTACTACATGACAAATACTACAACAATAGTAGTTGCATAAAACCAGATAATTAAATATGTACCTTCATGACCTTCAGAAAGTACCAGAGTGGATCTCTACTTCCAGACCTAAATTTTTCCATCAGATATTCCTCTCAGTTTCTCAAATAAACAAGAGCTCTGTGTGGGAGACAACCTTCACAGAACATAATAAAGGCAGCAGTTTTCAGCTTCAATATTAAAATGACTTAATGTATTTGTTTCCTAATTGTGAAGACAATTTCAGCTAAGGCCCTCTGGTTTAAGTCTCAGCAGAGGCACAAAACTAAGACCCAGGAGAAAATCTTTACGGGACCTGGGCTACATATAAGCACTGAAGACAGAGAGACACTTGCAGTGGGGTGGGACTGCAGCATTTGTTAGTGGTGCTGCCAGGTGAGTGCAGAAAGCTTCGTAAAATCCCAGCAGACAAAGTCATTTACATTCAGAACTGATATTTATAGTAAAGCTTTTTGGAAGATTGTGTTGGATTTGTGTGTGCGAGGGGGTGTTTTTTTGGTAGTGGCAGCAGGGGCCACCTTGTGAAAGCGAAAAAGCTCCCCTGGCTCCAAGGCAGAGACCCCCCAGCCCAGGCTGGACCAATGGGCACTAGAGAAACATCTCTGTGAATCCACAGTTGTGAGGGGAAGGACTGTCCTGGAAAGAAGAAGGTGGAGAGAACCTGGAGGAGGGGCCACTGACCCGAACAGAAGACAGCCATCGCCCCAACAGAGAAAGTTTTGTTGTCAGGAAGAAGGAGGAGGAGGGGGAGGACAGAGAACCTCAGACACCCAGTTCACCTGATGGAATAGGAGAAGGCAAAGGAGGTGCCTGAAGCCCATGGAGATTCAACAGTAGACCAGAGACCCATGTGTAGGCCGTGGAGGACTCCACGCTGGAACAGAGGAGTTGAGCCTGAGGACAAGCGTGGCTGAGTTGAGGCCCTGAGAGTCGCTCAATGCCAGAGCCGGGGTGAGGAGGTGCACTGGACTCAAGGTCCGTCTGCAGCCCATGGATGTCCCCATGCCAGAGCTGGGAGCTGAGCCCCAAGAGGTCCATGACTACCTGGGAAGCTCGTGTTGGAACATCTTGTTCCTGGACTTCCATGATGGGAAGAGCAGCAGAGGTGACCTGGCTGAACCCCCATTCTCTGCCCCCTGTGCTGCTGGGGGGAGAGTAGAGAAATGGGGAGCAAAGTGATTCAAGCCTGGGAAGAAGAGAGGGGTGGGAGAAGTGTTGTAAAATGGGGTTGTTATGTCTACTTAGATGAATGGCAATGAATTAAATTGATTTTTCTTCCCCAAGTTGAGTCTGTTTTGCCTGTGACCATAACTGGTGAGTGATCTCTCCCTGTCCTTCATTCCTAATCCCATGCCCCCTGTGTTGTGTCTCCCATCCCATCTCACTGGGTGGGGGGAGTGAGTGCAGGACCACATGGTCCCGCTGTGGGTCAAACCACCACAAAGATGCAGATTACATTTTTTCTCTGCTTACTAAATAACAACAAACTGGGCATGGAGTGAGCAACTTGCTATGGTTGACCCTTCTCTAAGCATTAGACTAGGTGATCTTCAGAGTCTCCTTCCAACCTCAACTGTCCTGTGACTCTGTGATGCTGTAGGTATGATGGTAGAATCTTCTTCATTTAAATACTCCTGCAGAAGAAAACAGAGCCATAAAAAAACAAAACAGAGCTATCCTTCCTTCCTTCCTAAGATGTAACCTCAAAATAGTGTGGTCATCCTTTTTCTCCAGGGCATTAACAAACAGCTCACCTCAGATTATATTAAGGCTGTAGTAGCCGTTTGACAATACCTGAGAAATCTGGCAAAAAATTTAATTTTTGGTTATTGTTATCCCTTCTGACCAGCGGGATTAGCAAGCAATTCAAGATCAGACAATGCCAAGCATCTGCTGCAATCCTTTTTCCCAAACAGAATGAATTAAATGGGGTCAATGGTCTCTGCTCAGTCCTCATCCCCTTTTCCAGTCAATATTTATGCCAAAAATGCTCTCACTTTCTCTCTTTCTTGCCATCTCTCACACGCTCTCTCTCTCTTCCTCAGGCTGGACTCCCAGAGCTTTTTCCAGCCATGCCCTTATGTTGTGGGTTAACCTTGACTGGACACCAGGTGCCCACCATGCTGCTTTATCACTCCCCTCCTCAGCATGACACAGGGGGAGAAAATAAGATGGAAAAAAAAAACTTGTGGGTCAAGACAAAGGCAGTTTAATAGAAACTCAAAGAAAGGGTCATGTGTAGAAGCAAAAGAAAACAGAAGATTTATTCACTACTCCCATCTTATTTAAAAATACACAGTGTTTCATTCTCCTAACAGTAGCAGATTAATGCCAATGTATTTTATGAATGAAGTTGATTTTGGAGTGTAATTATAATAGCAAGGAAATTATTTAGTGGTCAGAGAAAGATGAAAATTCAGATGTTGACCAACAATATATGGAAATACGGAGGATGACAGATCATCAAAAGGAAATTTGGGAAAAAGATTTGATAAGACCTCAGACTTTGTGAAGGGAATTACAATAAAAGTAGAGCAGAAAAAATATTTAGCAGAAAAGTAGCACTAACCCCTGATGAGAGGATTGATGCATTACTGAAGACAAGAGGGAATAGATGAGTGGTTTCCATCTTCTGGAAGCCCTTTCCTAGGTGCTCCTCTTCAGCAGGATAACCAACTCCTGGCATATTTTTCTAAATTAGCATTGCTCAGAAGATGTTCAAATATATCACCTTCAGTCTCTAAGCAGTCTGGACAGGCTTTTATTGCCTTGTTTTGCTACCATTCTTACTTCATTGTTTCCACATTTTATTTTTCTCACAAAGCAGATGGCAAGCCAGAAAAAAAGCAGTTTTACCTTAAACATGTAGCAGCGTCTAAATTCCCATGTGTAAAGGCTTTTTCTTCCCTGAAGTACCTCCAGGCTGCTAGATCAAACTGCAGAAGTTGTCAAAGCCAGCTAGACTATACTAAATATTTCCAGGGAATCATGTTTATACACACAATCATTTATACATTACAGGTACAAAGCAAGGAAGAGCAATACATCTAATACACACATATATACACACACAAGTGTCTACTTTTGAGAATAATAATGAGAAGGTAGTTTAAATAGTGATATAGATTGCCAAAACTTTATCTCAAAATCAAAATAATATTTTCATCCCAAAGGCAATACTTTATACAGCACTCTTTTTTTTTTTCTTCTCTCTTGAAAAAAAATATTGTAAATCTTTTTGAACTAAAAGATTTTCTGGATAAACCCAGACCTCAAATGACAAACTGTTATGCATAAAAACATACACTCTGTGTAAGTAGTTACATTTAAAGTATAAAACTCTAGACGAGCCTAAGCCTTTAATGAAAGATAGCATAGTTTTCCTTCTGTAAATGAGCTACATGTTTTATCTTTCCCAAAAGTACAGTTTATAGTGAAGAAAAAATTTACCTGGGAAATCATTTGTGGAGCAATATCAAAGAGAAGTATTAATTAAGGATGGCTTTTGAAATCTGATCTCCGCTTTCTAAGTTTGGTTAATTTCCTGTCTTGAAAAAACATTTGTGGGTATGTTTCTCTATTTTGTCTTCTGTCACCACTAAAATATTTTGGACAGGGGAGAAGCAATTGACTGACATCTCATGTCAGGTTATTTCATGTGACAGTTTTATAGGCACGCCTGGAAAACATGGTCTTCCAAAAGGTGAGTTAGAAAACCATGCTCACAAAGTAAGTCCAAGTTTAGTAGCTCTACTAAATAGAAGGATCAATGGAGCAAGGTTTAAGCCCAGAACTGTTCAATGTTTTCTTTAATGGTCTGGATTCTAGCAAAGGAGAATGAACTTACTACGTCCACCCCTAATACCATATTGAAAAAGAATGAGCATTCAAAATCATCTTGACTAACTAGAGAAATCAACTACAAAAACAGGATGCAAGTCAATGTCAGTTACTAAACCCATATGAGAACAGTTAGCTGCACAAACAGGGAATGGAAAAACAAGTGACTACCCAGCAACTCTGCACGGAAGAATCCAAGGATTATGGTGGATCACAGCATGAACATAAACTAGGAGATTTTATGCCATTGTGAAATAGGTGAACATTATATTCGATACATGGATAGGAGCACTGTCTATTGACTCACAAGGGAACCCTTCTGCTCTGTAAGCTTTGTAATGTCCCTGTAGCAGGAACTCCAGTGGTATGGAGGGATGGAAAACACCCTAGCTTTTCTTGGAGACTTTAACCAAGAAGCACTGAGTATCATATTAATTTAGGTTTTTTTAAAAAGTACGCAATGAGGCATTATTGCCAATTTCCCTTCCCAAACATCACAGGTGAGTTTGAAACACATTTTACTTGGCTTGGTCATTGAAGGCCATGGGGTCTATTTCAGTCCAGTGGGATAAATGAGTTTGAGGATAAAGTGGATGTCTCCACTTCTTGTAGACAAATATACATCACAAAGAAGTTTCACTGATTTTCTGTAGCTTTTGCAATACTTCCTCTGTTTCACAAATTACTTGTGCTTATTTTGGTGAGTCTTTCCGCTTCAAAGTTAAATGTAAAATGGAACCTTACTGGTAGAAAAGCAATAGTTTCTCACATAAATCTTCAGAAAGGGGCATTTTGCTAACACTTTTCACACGGTTGTGCAGATTGACATATTGTAAGTAGGCTTTGAGGGCAGAGGAGGTGTCCCTGTGTATACAAACAGTCTTAGCTGACTGGAAACTCGCTCTGTGCCGTGTCTACCCTAACTAGATAACACACCTGTGCTGACACAGTCCAAGGTATGTATCTACCATCACAAAATTTTATGTTCAACTCCTGGCTTGATTCTATAAACTTCAAAAAAAAAGAGAAAAGAATAAACATTCTGACAGACTTTATTACATCTGCCAACTGTGTGTAACATTTCCTATTTATATAACAACATTTTACTATTAGAAACCGACAGTTTCTTGAAAGCAGAGTTTTGTCGGATGTTCAGCTCCATTTACCTTCATTTTCTGCTGCAGGCACAATTAAACCAAGCTCTTGTATTTCGGGTTAAGTCATGGAACATTTTCACATTAAGACTGAAACTATATACAAGCTTTTGCTGAAAGCATTGTCAGATCAGCATTGGAAGATTTTAAATCAGGCAATGTCTACGAATGGGTGAATGAATAGGTCTTTTGTGGTCCTGTCATTTCTCAGGCACAAAGCCTCTGTAGTAAGCAAAATATTTTGGTCATTCATGTTTTTACTGTGTGATTTATAGCATTGTCCCAAAGCCCTTTGTGAATTTAAAATGCTGTGACCGTGTTTTTCAGAACAGAATGTTTAAATATAATATTCCCAGATCCTCATGTAGGTTCTGAAATGAGGCCCTGATCCTGCAAATACCAACATGGATGCTTTTAGTTAAATATAGGACTGAATTTTGTCAGAATCAGGGCCTAAATAAGCCACCATTTAAAAAATACCAAGTAGCTTCCAAGGACCATTGCAAGCCATAGAGCAGAGAAGCAGGACTATATTGTACACTGACTGTTGACTTCAATGGGATTACTCCTATGTTCAAAACTCTTGTTGGATCACATACTTTCTCAGGCGGAAGAATTGGCTCCCTCTGCCTTAAACAAGAACTCGTTCAGGCTCCTAGAACTGCAAAAGCAGAAAATTGACGTGCATGCTTAGCTCTGTACACTTGATTTTGACCACTGAAGGTAAATACATGTTGCTAACTTTTTCTTTGATAAAGCCTTAAATCTAAATGAACGCCTCAGCTTTGGACAGGAAAAGGTCATGCATTAACACTCTTTGCTCACTAGTCCCTTTACTCATAGAGTGTTTAAGCAAATAAAAATAAAACTGATGTATTTTTAGTATGCATTTTATTTTTTTACAAATCACCTTAAAAAATGATGAAGTATCAAAAAAGACAATTTTAAAGGCTATGGATTTCTACAGAAGGTTAAAATAGAGGCAATGTTAACCTTATAAGCACTTGAATCCCAAAAGCAAGAATACCTTATAATGCATAATTCTGCAGAGAACCTTCCAGTAAAATGTGAAAAGACATTTCTTTGGATGCTTCATTCTAAATTCACAGTTTAGGAAGCTATAGCTCAATCAAAGTTGAATATGATTCAGCTAGACCACATCTAAGCTGAGCTTCTCAAGAAAGGGCCAGCCTATAAGGTAAGTACAATGGTAGCCTTCATCTTCTTTACATCTGACTTACTCACTGGGGACATCTGGAATCCAATTGATCCTGGATACAATCAGCAGCCAGAGATTGTTAGGATGTAAAAATGCTATGATGGTGCTCTCCTGCCCCATATACACATGATAAAAATCTACACAGAGGCTAAACTGATTTCAAGGCTGTCATAAATCAAGCCTAACAGGCCAAGAGTCTTCCATCATGTAGTGAAGAATGGGGAGAAGTGCAGTGCCAGAGGATTAGAGCAATACGTCACTGAATACCACCTCAGAGTAAAGTCTTCGGCTCAGTGTCTATAACAAAGCCTTTTAGTTTTATTGCTTATCTCTATTAGAAGCACCAGTCTCTCAGTTTCTCAGCCAACACATAGCTAGATGTCATCAAAGAGGTTCTCTGGCTCACAAGTGTTTTCCAGTGTTTCGAGAGACATCTCATCCAGGGAATGCTTGACCGATGTCTGCTGTGAAGCCAGAGCAGGTCTGGAAATAAAAAGCAAAGAGTTTTGAAACAAATTTAGGTACAGATATAAATAATTTCAACATATACACTGCCAAGGTAACCATTAATAGTGTATTTTGAGCTTTTTGTTAAGGTTACATGTAAGAGAAAAGTGCTTTTTCTAAGACCTAATTAGTCGCTGAGATGGCAATGGCAAAACAAACAGACGAAATTCAGCTTATAAATGTCAAGGCTTCAGCTATTCTGTTACAATTTTTAGGACCCTGAGGATGACCATTTCACTCACAATTTCCACATGAAGAGCTAGGGAGAGAATAATAAATGCTGCAAACATACAAAGGATCTGCCCTTCTACTTTGGCACAGGATGATGCTCTGTTAACTGCTCTTTATTTTTTTCCCTGGCACTAGGCATATGTTTGTTGTCCATCAGTTTGACATGGAGGCACAGGAAGAATCAGACTGAGTTGTCTCAAAGGTCCACAGCCCTAAGGTGCAATCCTCTCTCCAAACAGTAGAGCAAAAGAAAACAAAGGCAAACAAAGAAAATCCATCCACAATACATAAATCCAGGTGTTTGGCAACTTTTAAATCCCTGGACTTCCCCTGTACATATGTTATGTTTACATTTGCTATAAAAGTATGCAAATAGAAGCACTTGTCATTCACTGATATGTGTGAATGAGGTGGCAGTTTCCTTCTAGATAGCTGAGTCCTACATGAAAACTTCATGCCTGAATCTGACTCCATTATAATGAAAAATATGCTACTCTGCATCAGTCAGTCCCACTTAACACTCCTTTAATTGCCCTAATCAACATGGGTCATTGAAACCTCTCTTGGCATTTGCCAAGAGCTCATGTTCACTGCTTCTCCTTCTTCTTCAAGACATCATTCTGGTAAAGACAGCTCTACACTTATGCCTTGGAAGGCAAGGTATCTTGTGTTTCCAAAAATGGTGGCATCTGCAATGGCTTCTGATCCCTATAGGAATTAATCTTATATGTATAGGCTGAATCCACTAAAAAATCTTTGAATCCTCCACAGACAGCTTTACTTTTGCAAGCTTTAAGAGGAAAATTATTGATCACGGATATGGGCGGTTTTGGTAACAAGATATTACAGGTTGCTATCACTAGCTGCTTTGAAAATAAGACATAATCTCTTAATCTTGGCTCAGTATGCTGTAGAGAATTGGTGTAGAAAGCAGGGAGCAGACTTGATGTGCTCATATTGTAGGATTTTGGTCTAGTTGGAGTTTCATAAGGGTTGATGGCTTCATGCCCAGGTATATTCCACTGGTGTAATCCTGACAGAAGGTGAAAAATTCGTATATTAACAAGGCCAACATATCAGCCACCAGGATGGGAAGAAATAGACAGAAGTGATGGAAAGTGTTACTCCCAAATGCTGCCATATGAGGGCTTAGTGTAATGAGGCATGCAAAAGCAGCCTTAATCTTCAGACTGATTCAAGCATTTGCCTTCAACTGCTCCACTCTGCAGAGCCAATATAGTTAGTGAATTCAGTAATTTTTTTTTTTTCTTTTCAAATTTGGTTTCAAACAGTTCTAGAACCAAGTTCTCCACATCTCCTATCTAGAAACCTCTAGGGAGCAGAAGTTTCTATAGAACATTGCAATCTTCAAAATGCAATGAGCTTCCCAAGATCCCAGACCCTGCATGACTCATAGCCTCTCACACTTTAAGTTTGCCAAGCCCTTGGAGGTTCAGAGCTCTCACTGCAATGTTTCCTGCTGTGGACCTGGAGAATGTTTTCCACTTCCAGGTGGAGCCCTTTGTGCTCCCAGGGAATCAACAAAAGCCCAGTAAAAGCTGAGTCTTGGATGCTGTCACTTCCTAAGAGCTCTCCAGAGGGTTTCCTCACCACTCTATCCATCACTCCAGTTCTGCAAGCCACTTCAAATTCAATGTACTGGTATATTCAGATTATGATAATTACTTTCTCTGGAAGTCTAACTAGCTTTCACTGTAAACTCTTCCAAAACACTTTCCTTTGGGTCTGAATAAATTGTGTCCAAGCATTTTTAAAAATATTTTGGTATGCAGTTACATCTAGACAGATAAGTGTCTCATCAAAAGTCACTTGGACTAACTGTGAAACAAGCCTACCAGAACTGGACCCGTAGCCACCAACCTCTGGTTAGGAGGATTTCATCACTCCATGATGTTCTGACCACTAGCAATCAGCTTATTTGTACCCTCTTTTTTTTTTTTTTAGTATAGATAGCATCAAGTTTGCTTATTGAAGGTATGTTCTTCGACCTTTCTAGGTTTATCTAAAGCATTAAGTCTCCAGGGAGAACATATGTAAATCACAGTGTGGAGCCACATTCTAATCATTTTAATTAACTCTGAAAGGTCTCATCAGCAAATAAATTAGGCTATGAAGACCTCTGTACCACCACAGGCTATTTCAGGTACTGGAAGGTGTTTTTAGAGCATATGCTCGTTTGCCATATAGGCATATATGACCAGGCATATAAGATTAAAGGACTTCTGAGACTCCACATTTGTTGACTTTGAGGTTTCACCTATTCCAGTATTTTCTGATTTTGAAAAGAAAGACTGACAGTGCTTAACCAACATCAACAACAATTTTATCCTTATTGGCTAAAAACTGGTTTCAACACTATATATGAGACCACATGTATAAGCCAAATCACTGTTGAGTTACAACATTACACAGAGCTATTAAGCTTCTGTGTCCTTTTAACAACATGGTTCTAATTTAATCTCCAAAGTGTCTGTGAATAAACCAAACTGCACTTGCAAAGTGGAAGCATTAGGCTCTTTACATGAAGTTCATAAGCAACTTAATTTTGGTTTTAAGACTTGATGATTCCTATTTGCATGGCAATTATTCACTGAATTGCTTTGGGCTGTGAAATTATTTTGAATCTTGGATTCTCACTAAAGCTGTATTACCATATCCTGATGCATAACTGAGTTAATTTCTTTAAATTGCAGCGAGTTGTATAGTCCTCCCTTGCCAAAAACCCTGTAAGTAAGGCATTCTTCTTGAAAGTTTATTCTTCTGTTGGATCACTTTTTGAAGTCTTGTCTTTTGGTAAACTTAAACTCCATTAACACATCTGGAGAACTGCTGACTATAAGAGATCATTTCATATTTCCTGACATTTAGTTCAAGCCCTTCATAAATTGAGACTGAAGACCAGATTCACAGCTGGTGTGAATCACTGGAGCACTAATAATGTCAGTGTAGCTCTGCTGACTTACACCAGCTGAGATTCTGGCCCAAGATTTGGAAGAAAGTGGTTACATTACTTGGTATTTCTTTCCACAGCTGAGTAAGAGCCATCAGAGACAGAAGACACGCAACACTTCAGTACTGAACTAAACAGCACAGAATCTCAAAGCCGTGCAGGGTGATGGCTCCGCATAGCTTGGGAGAAAACCCAATATCACCTTTTGCCGTGGGACAGATGGACCACTCCCATGTGTTTCTTGTGATGATTTATTCCCGAGGTCACGCAGACCCCAGAGAAGATCTGCACAACACTGTTCCTGCTGCAACAGAGGTCCAGTTCCACGAGATGATGTTTGTGAAGCAGTATGAAGTAGAAAATAATCTCCTAAATGACTGTTACAAGTGACATGACAGAAAAGAGCTTTCTAGTGACAAAAAGATCAAACAAGTTGTAGCTGTGATGAAGGAAAAAAGCCGCGCAGGTCAGAGGCTGCAACACCAGCACAACTGCTTGTCTTGAGGTACTTCTTGCTGGAATAAACGAAAGGTTCTTGCACTTAGCTATGCTTGTATAGCTAGCCCAGCATGTTGTGGTTATGATTTTACCCAACTTTTTGTTTTTGAGCAACTCTTATGGGAATATGAAAAGAGAAATACCCTTGTAAATTAACATAGTTGTAAAAGTTTCCCAAGAAAATTAAGTAATCTAGGAGGCATACTTGTGTCCTTGGATCATCTCATTATTTTCCTCATTTTTTAGTAATTAAAATAATCAGTTCCAATCAAAAGTTGGCATTTTACTCTAAGAGGAGATTTCAGCTCTCACACACGATCTGTAGTGTTTTAGGAATGATTCTCAGGGTGTATATCTTTCCTTAGCTTGGTTTAATGGTTCATTTTTGTCATTAATCTGAAAATAATGACGGCCTTATACCATCAGTAGATATTAACAGATAATATAATCTGATATATGCTTTCTTCAATATCATAAAAATAGGTGGCAGCAGCAGCTCATAAACAGAGAATTGGTAGTCATTACAGCATTAACATAGGAATGAAGGTGAGACATCTCAAACAGTTACGAACTCTCTCATTGCAACTGGCAGGACAAAAGCTCAGAGCAACATTTGTGCTCCAGAGACGGTACTTCTAGTCCACCCCAAGAGAAAAACTTGGATTCTTTGATTTGTCATCAATCCGCTGTCTTGGTTGTGTAAATATTGTCTCCACATAAAGTTCTCAGAAGAAAGGTACTCATCAGCCATCGTTATAAAGGAAAGATTATGAAACAAGCTTTGAGTAAAGCTCATGGCTACACGTAAAAACTTGGCTGTGAATAACCAGTGCCCTGTGGTGTGAGCTCATATTGACCGCCAACGGCTACTGGCCAAAAAGAGTAAAGTCAACCACGAAAAGTAAGAGAAATGGTGTAATGCAGGAGGGGGAAAACCTTCTTATGTGAGTAGATGCATCAAGACTACTGTGCAGACAGACCACTTTAAAGCTGAATATTAAAAATGCAAGTAGACTAAATTGAAAAATATGACTATATTCCCCTTTACAGAAAAGCTACAATGACTATAACATAAAGTAAGTTATAAAGGTCTTTCTATTTTTAAGTCATTTTAAAATAAAAAATGAAGCTCAATAATTTAGTTTAGGTTTTGGCAGTATTATGATTATTTAACTTCCAGACATGTTCTACACTAGAAATAATACAAAACCAAACTCACATATTTCTAATTGATCTTATAGAATGTAAACCCCAGCAAGTCATGAAGAACTTTCTGGATGCAATCACCTTCATAATCTGAAATTACAGTTGATGGACTTTCCCTTAAGTTATGTTAGTAAAGAAACTGAATTTTTTTCTGCCAATTTCAATCATCTGAAAAGCGCAGTGCTGCCAGAGATCATCAGAGCCCAAGCTGAACCTGGACCCAGCACAAATTCACAGAGGCTAGAGAAAAACACTGAAGAAATAGCTGAAAATAATGATTTCTAGCTTAAGGGATATTATATCCATCCCTCTTAGAGAACCTTCCATGTGTGGCATTTGCCTATGCTCAGTGCATAAAGCTGACAGCCTAGTCTCAGTTAAGGTCAACAGACTAATAATAATCATAACAACAACAACAACAATAATTGTTCAATTACACAGTTAAATAAGAATATTTACAATGCAGCAACCACAAATTTAATGCTCAGCCAGGGAAACAATGTTCCTTAATAAGATCCCACCTCTGGCTGCAAGCCAGGCTGCAACTGCACCTGCATTCATCCCAACCACTGTGTTGTAAGATAAGTCAGGAATTCCCTCAATAAATGAAACTTAAAGCAAAACTTCAAAAAACAGGACAATTGCTAAGCACTGTCCTAAGCTCTTGCAAGTGGCACTCTTTGTTCTCTAGAACTAGAAACTATCAAATGGGGGATAATTTTGATTTATGCTTACACAGGTTTTTTTTTTTTCTTTACATATCCATGGAGTCCTTCAGAGGGAGAAAAGTGAACTGGGAATCCCTTAAACATCACAGAATTTGATATAGTGATTACAGCAAGAATAAACTTGCAAGCAAATCTGCTACACTGAGAGGATACTCATATAACTTATACTGATATAACTTTTAATATTGATATAACTTCCAATGACTCACCTAGATCAGTTCTCAACATTATTAATCATCCACTCTATTTATTTAGTCCTATAAACAGATGGTCTAAAGGTCCTCAGAAAACTATATGTAATATCTAAAATGGCTGCACAGACAACATGTCATGTAAAAGAGCAATGCTAACAGCACTTTTTTAGGGACTTGTATCTATCTGTTCAGCTGAAAATTCGCAATTAACTTCAGCTGGCATAGGTGCAGTTCCTTATTTAAAAAGAACATTCCAGTCTAGTAATATAAATATAGTCCTGGATCTTTTAATCTGATCAAACATGCTTGCAGATGCTTACTAACAAAGATCTACTTAAAAATGTAATAATAGTTGTCACTTATAAGGAAAACCCTAAACCATGTTTGTTTTAGACAAGTGGCACACATTTCTGTGGCTCGTTTCCACTTAAACTCCTTCTTGCTTAAATAAACTAGACCACATTCACTTTGAGGAACACACTAGCACCGCTGCCTTCACTGGGAAAAAAACACAAATCTCTTAATCATAACTACAAGAGTACAGAGTAAAGGAAAACTTAGTTTGTTTAGGAATTTTGGCAAGGTCTTTCATAAATTCAGTACATTACATTTATTGGCAAGTGCTATAAGCCATTTCTCGTAGTCGTTAAGTGCTATTTATCACCTATACATTTCTATAACACTAGCACTGGCTAAATTGTGTCAACCCTTTTCCAGGCTGTCAAACCCTGGAGCTGCTTTCTCTCTCTTTCCCTTTCTTATCCCCTCAGGGTGATCATAAACAGTAGCCAAGGGGGCAAATAAAAATCCCTGAGCCAATTTCTTGAGTAGGAAATTTGTGTCCTTGTGCTTCTCTGTCTGTTGTCCTTGAGGACAGAAGGGGTCGAGATGGCGGTGGAGCGTGAAGGGATGAGTTTTCCACCTGAAAACCTGAAGCCTGCTGATGGCAGCTAAAACTGCAAAACAACGTTGAACTAAATCACAGAAATAAGAGCATTTAACTGGAGGAAAATCCAGCAACTCTCAAACCTAGACTGTGCTTCAGATGTTCCACATCTTTTCCACTCATCTCCAGTACTGAGGCTCTCAGTGGCTGTTTAAATCCTCATGACCTCAACAGGAGCTAAGCACTTGCTTAAAGTTAAGCACATGCTTACAAAGGCTCCTGAACTACAGCCTCAGCTTGCAGCTCTTTGGGGTCCACCCTTTGCATTGACTGCTACAGAATGAAATTCACAACTTCACAAATTAATACAATTAAAATTATTCTTAAAGGAAAATGGATTGGTCCAGTGTTCATATGATGAAAAATTCCCTCAATACTAGGCTAGGGTACTCTGATATCTTTACTAAATGACTAGCTATATTACCTATTATCCCCAGATCTGCTCAGCAGGTTTTGGATCATTCACTTTAACTGGCTTATTGCAGAAAACCACTCTGGATCAGCACAGTCTATGGAGATGACTTATGTACATATTTTCTAACAACAAAAGGCAGTTACAAAAACAGGGCACCAGCGAGCTCTTAACAAACCTGGGAGCAGTGAATTGAATAAACTGGGAGCAGGTTTCAATTTACAAGTTCAGGCAGAGCAGATAAAGTGTAACAAGCTTTTTCCCCCCTCTAATAGGTCTGTGAGAGGTCTCTATTAGATATAAAATAGCTTTAGTACTGAGAATTGTGCTTTCCGTTCTGCTGTCTCTTAACTCCCATTCAGGAGGAACTCTCCGATGTTCCTCCTGCCCCCTCCCCAGCTGCAGATCTGAACTCATTCATAATTTTCTGAAATAAGTTCAAACCTTTGATATTTAAGATCAAATCCCTGCCTACAGTGACACCTGTGGGAGCTGAAACATGTTCAAACAGCAGTATCAAAACCCAAAAACAAATAAAAAGAAAAAGAAGGGAGGACAGCACATCCAGCCCTTTAAAAACAAAATGGAAAAAGTAAAAATAGGTACAGTTGGCTGAGACAGAATAGAGCTGGATACTGCAACAGACAGTGTTGTCTGGCTAAAACTGAAGTTGTTTTCCTCTGCATTTTCATCATACTTTACCCATCCTTGAGACATCTCCTCACCCAGGTTAGAGACCAGACATTGGCTTTGTCTACCTAATGCCAACCCCAGTCCTTACTTTGGGATGCATTAAGCAAATGAATGTGTTTCAAAGAGCCTGGCTCTGACTCCTGAACTTCTTAACTCGCTAGAAATACTTCTTTTTCACATTGGACATGTGGTTAACATGCTTTAACAATCTTCCCTTCAGAGACCTCATCTATCAAAATGTCTATTTGGTGGTGTACAGAAGCACTTTCAAAATCTATCTTCTATTATAATATGAAACATGAATCATCTGCAGCTCGTGATACGATTGCTGTAAGATAGTCTGTAGAGCAGGCTTCAAAAAACATTTTTTCTCCCCCAAAACCCCAACTGGTTTCCATCCATTTGAGCTCTCAGGGTTTGCCTAAGCAGCAATATCTGCAGTAAGCACTTTACCAGGAACATTTAACAAAAGACCAAATAGCCAAGTCATTACTTGTTGGGTAAATGCTCCAAAAGAGTCTGGACTATAAGATTTTTAAGAAAGGTTGTTCTACCTCCAAAATCGAGAAAACTCCAACTAACCAAAAGGACAGGACTGGCCTTGCATGTTTCTTTCACAAAAATTCTTATATAAAGCAAATTTTTGCTCCTAATGAGCCTCTCTACTTTTTATTTCTGTAAATGGTCAAATTCACAGAAAGATTTTTTTAGCCCTTAAATTTCAAAGATTTCCTCTTCTGGCAGAACAGTTCGAGGGGAGCCCAGAAAGGCTACCAGTCTCTGCATTAGCAGGCCACCCACCTTGCTTTTGAGAAAGGAACTGAGATGACCAGTGGATGGGAGTTACAAGACATGAATTAATGAGCACAGCAAGCTGAGAGACAACAACCAAACCTGTATTTTAAATGGAAATATCTGATTAGTACTTTTCCACAAATATGGGTGCAGTTTCAGGGAGCCTATGCACCACAAGTCACTCTACAAGATGTTTCTTCTCAGGCTGCAGGCTTTCAAAGACACTTAGTGAATCAGGAAATTAAGAGCAGGGTCTTGGATAGAATTTAGGCATCTGAGGCTGGACTATCAGGCTCATCAAGACTACGAAGCAGTTGAACAAATGCAATCACACGAATGCGCAATACTGGTGTCACATAGCCAAGCTCCTCAGGCTGCCGTGCCTTGATGCTCACCACCCTTCCTTGAAGAGATCACCTTATGCTTTACACTCCAAGCTTGCTCAGCACCTGTCTTACTTGGCACTAGGCATGGACACCTGCAAGATTTACTTCACAGGCCGTGTAGCTCAAAAACATTCAGCAATTTTGGTCACTGTGACCTGCACTAGTGTGAAATCAGTGCCTTCCTGGAAAGAAGAAACAGGTCATGTTAGGCAATTTAAACCCGGTAGTAATACAGCTAATTTACAACATGGGAACAGCTGTCCTTGGGTCAACCCAATGTTGTCCAGAACCCCTTCTCCAACAGCGGTCAAGAGCAAATGCTCTTCGAAGAGTGCAAAGTGCTTTTCCAGCCTCCAACCATTAGCAGCTCAGTGGCTTCCTAAACCAGGGTTAATTTCTGTGTATTTAGTAACGTTCAGGACGCTTCTCTTTCATAAAATGGCCCTGTCCCCGTGTGAGCCCATGTAAACTTCTAATGTTCCCAAAATATTGGAGGATCTCCACAGGTAACACGTAGGAGTAGGAAAAACACAGCAGAAAACATAGAATACAATGAGAACGGAAAATATGTGTCAAAATTGATTAGACACCAACGTAAAATAATCTGCTTTACAAAGCTGTATCAGTTCCACAGGCTAAGTCAGATTTTATCTTCAGTTGTGATATATTAGTATGAACCTGAAGTACCTCCACCAAAGTTTTCTTATACTTGTCTGGTTCAAACCAGCATTCAAACCACAGACTTTATAAAATTTTAATCTGCAGAGAGCCTTGATAGTTGTGCTGGTGCTGCAGCACTGACAAATTTAGATATTTCACTTTTTTGTGAGTTTCAACACAGTGCTCTAAAGGATTTTTTTTTATCTTACAAATACATTAAGAGAAAAGGGAGCACCATACAGGTGGGCAACTGGGACTTCATTAGGAGAAGGAGGATGTCAATCAGAGTAGAATAATCATGGTGTGCACGTGAAACAGGTGCTGCCTGTGTAAAACAACCCATTGTGCTATTCAGATGAATCACTGAAAATGTAATTACACCTGTATCTTGGGTTATTGGTAACAGGTCCACTTATTGGAAACCCATCTGGTTTTATCCATGCTACAATAGTGGGAAACAGGAAAAGTTCAAGTACACCTCTTTGCCTGATGTCTTCATTTTTAATTTTCCAGAGAAAAAATAAGAATCAATAGTAGGCTTACAGTCCAAGATGACAGGGAAGTCACTGTCTTCTGTTAATTAAGATTGTGACAGTTTTAACATTTTGAATCTTGATTCTGTCTGAAATATAGGTATTTTTGCAAAAAAGAGAGGGAGAGAAAGTGAAAGAGCAAGACAGAGGAGTTCCACCTGAAACGTAGCACATAACTGCCTCAGCCCTGGCATAAATTCTCTCGATCAGAATGAACAGTTCAGATAGTATAAATGGATGCAAACGTTTTAAAACACCTAGCTGTCTAAAAAGCCTTTTTTTAAAAAAAAAAAAAAAAAAAAAAGTAGTATTATAAATAAAAATGGTTATTTGAAAAGCTTCCCAATAAATCTGGTAGACAGAAAGCATTTCTGGTATCATTAGGAAAAAACAAAACAAAACAAAACAAAAAACTTTTCAGAATCCAGTTTGAAGCCTGGATTTTCCGTTCAAGCTTAGCTTAGCTCTCCTTTTAATAAAACCAGTTTCCTTCAGAGCAGAGTTAGACTAAGTCACTGGCACTTTTCAAACGGTTGCACATGGAACTATCAAAGCTCTTTAGCTCTGAGGACTCATCTCAGGGGCGATGAGTTGCCGCTTGCACTTCTTCCAGCACAGTGCAGGGTGAGCTGCAATTCCCTCCATGACATTGCTGGCACGCAGCCCTCCTAATCCCCCAGTGAATCTTCCTAAGAGTTTTATTACTAACAATATAGAGCACAACAATTGATTGCATTGTACATACACATATATGTACTCTTGCCTGTTAAAGATTATAGGTCTGGTCATAAAAGATGGGAGTTTCCCCACTGGCTTTATTTTGCTTTATATAAGTTCTTTGTACACAACACACTGACATTAGCCTCCCAGGACTCAGTAGGAGGTTAGTGAACTATTTTTAACCTATTATTTTGGTTTTTTTCCCCCAGACATGTCTCTACTCACTAGCAAGACAGTAGTCCAAAGTATATGGCCATCTCATTGCTTTTTATCTTTTAAAACTAATTACAGAACAAAAAACCAAACAAGTCTGTCCCAGTTGTGTGTGCTGTTAGGTTTTGACACAGACCAGAAACAAGAAAACAAACCCAAAACAAACTTACTCACTGGTTAGGTTTCAATGGTAATATTTGTGTGTTCACTTCCTATGTAATTGCTTTTGCATTGTTCTGTCAGGTACATAGCATTCATTGTAAATGCCTGTCTCATTGTGAAGCATACAACAGAATCAATATACAAATTAATAGGTGCTGACATATTGATTCTATTCACATTTTTTTAACTATGAGAACATTTTAAAGAAACATTAATGAAGTAATAAAATAATTGATATTGATCTCCACAAAAATCGTGATATAAGATAGATATTTGGAACAAAGCAGCAAATTGAGAAGGCTGTTTAAGTCTGTGGCTGTTTAATAACCAACATAGCTTTTAAAATAATTTATTGACCAGCTTTTCACCAGCCACTATGAGAAGAATACATTCTACCTTTTCATACTTAGTATTGCTAATTGTAATAAGATACTCAGGCAGCAGTAATAAAAGCTCATTCTAAATCTGGTGGGAACCGATGAAAGCAATTATGGTGAGGGCTTGGCACTGTCAAACTGTCAAGTTTCAAGCTTAACATAATTCTTTAGAGTTTACGCTTTCTCTGCTATAGAAGAAAAAGACTGCAAGCCATTTTCTGTTGAGAATGCAATGAGAGCAAGGAAACAGACCATTTAACTGCAGAATGCCAAAATACTATATAAAGCACCAATAAAATTATATGCCATGTCACAGCAATTCTTCAGGAAGGGCCCTGTCTTGCACTCTTGGATATTACCCGTGAAAAAATATGACAAGGGCCTGGAGGCTCTTGGTGGGGTGCGGGTGAGAGAAATTTCAGAGGTCTAGGAAGTCTGTTCATTTAAATTTTATCAATTGTTTCTGTTTTTCTAGGCTAGAGACGTGTTCCATTGTAGAGGAAACAATGAAATAATATAAAATAATAATGAGTCATTAGGTTTAGCCTGAATACTGCCATTTATCAGCAGAACATATTCTGCCTAAAGCTTTTCCTACAGCTGCTTGCAAAACTAACACTGATGCTACTGCCCTACACACACACTTCCAAATCGTACAAGCCTGGTGATCATAAAAAATATTGAACTGCCAAAACAAGGCACATTCTGTGTCCTATCTGTATGAAAGTCAAGCATGGTATGGACAGTGGCACTGACAATATGGCACTTAACATGTGTTCCCTCTTGTGCCTAGTGGAGTTAGCTCCACAAGGCCAACAAGAAAGTGCCACCAGGTCGATAAAATCATAGAATCCGAGAATATTTCAAGTTGGAAGGGACCCATAAGGACCACTGAGTCCAACTCCCCGCTCCTAGCAGGACTACCTAAAACTAAACCATATGACTAAGACCATTGTCCAGATGCTCCTTAAAATCCTCTTCAGCCCTCAGCTCCTCAGCTGAAGCTCCCTGTGATGGTGAAAATCATGCCGAATGATGACTGGATGCACCAGGAGGCAGAGGTCTCACAGAAGCCGGATTACTCATTTGTCTCAGATATTCCATGAAACAACAGTCAGTCAATAGTGAACCTGAACTGGAGTTGAACTGCTTGCAGAGCAGCCAGTGAGCAGACAGCAACAAATAATGACACATGAAGTCAACTTCAGCAGAAAATATACTCCACTTTGATTTGTGTTTTAATTCTATGCTGAAGAAAATAAGACTTGCTCTTTCACTGAGAGGCCAGGCACATTAAAACTTTGTGAAAGAGGGTACAGCACAGGATCACATAAGGGGCCTAGATGATGTGATGGAGATCTGTCAGAGATGCATAACCAAGGGAAGAATGACTGCAGAAGGAAACCCCAGTTCCAGATCTAGGAGTGGTACAGTGCCATCTACACTGTCTATGTTACATCTGCTTGCCTCGAGCAAAGAGGAGGTGTGGCCAAACTATAAATAAATCAGCATGGTATATGAAAAATAACTCAGACTTTGATAAAACTAGTATTACTGACTTTGGCTAGTGACAACTGCTGCTTTTTTTTTTTCTTTTTTTAAAACAACTTTCCCCTGTTAGCCAAAAAAAAAAAAAAAAAAAAATCCCAACAACAAAAAATTACTATGTTAAATTACAGCCTAGGAGACAGTTTAGGTAATGAATTAAAACAAAGTTGTCCCTAGGCACAAGAGGTAGAATGCAGTAAATATAAAAGCAACTGATGTGCATTATATCATTGACTGTTCACAGATAAGATGCCTATACCTACAGGAAGGGAGGCTGTTTGGACTTAAACCACTTCTACTCTTCCCTGCACAACAGTTTAATGAACAGGTAGCCACATCCAACCGACTCTCCCTTCATAGCAGGAAGTGCTCAGCACACAGAAGAAAGAGTTGGCAGACAAGATACAAAGAATAAAACTCTTATTTGATTACTAAAGCTGCTGCAAAACCAAGACAGAAATAAATCCTCATGCTCCCAGACAGAATTTCTGTAGTATGATGTTATTTCACTCCCTGTAAGCATCCTAGAGCTGTTCCCAGCATTACAAAGATGAGCAGATTCCCAAGGCTTGGAATTGGACTGGAGGCTTATCAAAACCACCCAGTTCCTCTCAAGCCTTTAAATAGCAGAAAATCATGAAAGGATACACCTCTTGTAAGATTTCTGTACTAATGCTTTCAGAAACGAGAGGGGAAAAAACAGCCAGCCTTTTACAGAGTGGGATGAAAAATGGGATAACATGAACACTCAGGACAATTCTTTTGAAGTTTGGATCAAAAAAGAAATGAAGCCTTGGAGGCAAGGGCAGAGGAAGGAAAGTTACTACTTTATTATATTGAGTCATTCATCCTCAGTACTTCTGTGTTTTTCATGTGTCAGCAATCACAAAATAAGACAACAAAAGTGTAATAAAACTAGCCATTCCTAGAAAGCACTTCCTACAGACAATTCAAAGGTGTGAGGTTTTTTCTTTTAATTGTTGTCTGAAAAGACAAAAGCTCTAGTGGAGCTGTCTCTGGTGAGCAGTCCAGATCAATACGAGGCGAAGAGCTAGAATTAAATCAATAAAAGGAATAATGAATCCAAAGACCCTTCTCTTTAAAGAAAAAACCCCAGATGATTCAAATTCCCTCACAGATACTGTTCTGACTCACCAGAGCTGCCTGGACTCCACAAAGCTTGAAGCTGATGAACCACTGTGGTGCTAAAAGGTTTTTTTTTGTTTTGTTTTGTTTTGTTTTTTTTTTAAAAAAAGGAAAATTATCCCTGTGCAGTATTGTGTTGTTGTGTAAATGCCCTTTGGGGCTCCCCTCTCTCCATCCCATAAACTGAAGAAGGTAAAAGCAGCCACAGAGGCACAGAAGTCCCTTAAGAGACCCATGGGATGCCCTTCCACCCTGGCATTCCAAGGCTCACTAGCAGACACCACTGGGACGCTGCTCTGCGTCACCACAAAACAGCCCTTGGCTGCTCCACGGTCTCTGTTCACTTCTGCCTGCACCAGCACATTCATCCCTATTTCAATGCTAGTATGTATGAAGATTAAAAATTGAAGTGTTACAAACCTAGGTGAGGGAGAGAAATGTATGGGTCTCCTGAGGACTACTCGAAGTAATGCAAGTTTGGATAAAAATCACATTTATAGAGAGGCTGTCACTGGCAGACTGAAGGTGGCTGCTGGAGAGTGGTGAGCAGATGTCATGCTATGTAGTAAAAGCAAGTTGTTATTGGCACAGGTTTAGAATAGTCACATTGCACATGTGTGTCTAAGCCATGGTGGCTTATGCAGCTTGTCCCAAACGAGTGCCAAAAACACCTATTTTCCCACCATGCCTCTCTATGCATTTCATTTATTGCTTCCACCCTCATCGTCCAGCACTCCAAATAGCAAAATCCAAGTGCTGCCCCTGACGGGAACAGGAACACAGTAGCTGGCTGGCATAAACCCAGTATGGGTCCAAATCAGGAGAAGCTGGATCTGGGCCAGCTATAGAATAGGCAGCTTTTGGTGGCAGGAACAGTTTTCAAAGGTTATGTACACCTCACTCCAGCAGAACCTCCAATGGATGATGTATTGCTACCCTTTCCAAATGTGAGTTCTCTTAATGGAGAAGCGACTCCCAAAATCACTAAAGGGTTTACTGAGTGAATGTGTTAATAGTGCTTCTTTGTGCTATAGGAAATTAAGAGAATCTTCTGAAAAAAAAACCCAAACCAAAAAAAGCAAACAAAAACCCCAATCCCCAAAACCCAATCCTGGAAATAAACACACCCAGCAAGGAGTATGGTAACCCTAACACAAAGATTCATCAGGATGTCTCTTGAAAAGACTACTGGGAAAAATCAGACAGAGAAGAGTCCTGGTAACACTGTTATTATTGCAAAAACCCACAACGATAAGTAATGCATGCTGTACTAAAAACTATTTTGCAAGGCCAGATTCCAACCTTACCATTTAAGGGAAAAATAAAACAACCTGAAACAGGAGATTTGGAAACGGACTCTTCCAACACATCTTGAAGTCAGTTTGCTAAGTAACTGCCCAGCCACCCTTGCAGCCTCCGTACTCCAGCAGCATTGTGTCTTGCAATATCCTGCCTCCATGAGAAGTCCAAGGAAATAACTGTGGCCCACTGAACTTGTCCCCTACACCACATCTATTCAGGGAGCTCTGTAGCACCAAGGGTTTATTTTAAAGCCTGACGGTCTCACGGTATCTGAAATTGGAGGCTCTTGAGCAAATTTCATGAGGATAGGTTCTTGCCAACCCTCCTTGGAATAATATATGTCTATGAAGCTATTTATATGTATAGCCAGTTGGGAACTCTCTGGCTATGTTTTCCAGACAAATCAAAGGTACATATTAAATATACATCCATGTTAATTCTAAGAGATGTTGGGAAACTAGGGCTTTGGGTTCATAAACCAATGACCTAATTATACTCGCCTACGTACAGGATTTTTCTTATTTGCGATAGATGAAAGAGCAAGCAACCTTTACTTCACTTCCTGAAATTTCTTGTGCAATGTTCCTGTCACCAGTGGTACACTGGTCTTTTTTAGAAGTGACTATTTTAGAGACAAAACCACACACATTGTCAATAAGTTGTTGGGTTGCCCTCAAATTTAAATCTCTAATTTTTGGGAAGAGACGTTAAAAAAGGCTTACAAACTAGAATGGTATGTGGCCCTGTTCAGCATAAATCTTACATTCAATATGAATGAATATTGCAACATACTGCACCTGGTTGAGACATGGTCTGATAGCAGGGAACAGACAAAAAACCGCACAGCGGAGTTAATTTGATGGAGCGCATGCATCTTGCTCAGTGCAGCACTGAAATTGTAACCAATGCCCAGTATCAGTCCCCCTTGTCTCTTGTGCCACACAGGTGTGTAACTTGGTGGGTTTGAAGTCCATCTGAAAGAATGTAACAGCAACTAACCATTTCTGTGAACATTTATAGATTTTAATTTGGTATTTTCAAAGAGCGAAGTGCAGTTTATACTCTCCTTTGCATGCGAGCCTTTAAAAAAGAGTTCTTCCCATCACAGAAAAAAGCCATTAATATTTTCCTTTAAAATACCCTAGATATGTCAGTGTAGAGTGGGCACTGTTTAAGACATGAAGGAAAATATTTTATAAGTTTGACAGACAAAAAAATGCAGACAGTAAGCACCAACTGAAATTTAGTTTGTAGAGTCTTGTCAGAGAAAGGAACAGACGAGTTGTTCTGTTCGCTGCTGTGACAGGACAGTCTTTATTCTCAGCTTTTTCCATTTCTGTTGTACAGTTGAACTTGTATTACTGTATGAATACACTAAGGAGAGTCTAGAGGTAAATATTAAACCAATAACTGCAAGGTGAATAAAAAAGCCTTTTCTGAGACAATCTTTTACTTAGAGCTAATTGTTTCAGCACATTAATAACCTAGGAGGCTTACATTTCTGTGCCACTGGAAATTTACTAAAAGAATCTAATAAAACCAAATGATCAGACATGCCTTTTTCTACATATTTGTATGTTAAAGAAGCATTCAATGAATTTTAATTGGAGAAAGACCTCTGATCTGGATGGATATGGCTTTAAGTTTAATGGAAATTTCCAACAAAACTACAGTTATGTCAACAAAAGACATGCAAAAATAGCTTTGCCTATGTTTATCATAGCAATTCATCCTTACATGCTATTTTTGAACTCAAACAAAGAATTGTAGGACAGAGAGGAGTGTATCTTGGTTTCTGTCACAATAAACACTTGTGACCTATAGCGCACAGAAAATAATTCAAAACGACAAAATTGATTTTGGAAAATGACATTCACTAACACAGCTAATGGTGAGTAATTCCAGGTTGGGAATTACTGGATTTGATTTGAACCATAAACTATTTCTTTGTTTACAGCTCTATGGAATAATACTTTTATGCAACTGTGGCAGATTTCTCATACAAAAAAATAATTCTAAAGACATAACTTTTTCCTTAGACTAGTAAACAGTGCCTCAATGTACTGATGACATTGTAAGAAGTGCAGGCTTTTGATTAAGGGGATTATCATTGAAACAGAGATGACATTTTAAACTCAGTTGGATTCGTTGGCGTTAATTTTCCCTAAAGGTATCACGTTGGTTATATTTCCTACGGCTTGATTTTTTAGAGGTGCATTTCACAGAATAATTAGGATCTCCTGTTCACAGACAATCCTCCACTTCTGTTTTTCCCTCCCTACCCACACTCTCTGGATGGCGTGTGGATGATTACAGGCATCGCAGGCAGCACCAGGCAGGAAACACCTTCAGAAATGCACCTGCCTTTACCACAGGTCCAAGGACTGAGCAGTTTCACCTCCTTCCCATCCATGCTCTCCATGCACAGTCAAAACCCAATGCTGTCAGTTTGCACCAGCATCACCTTTTCAGCACCTTGCATTAAACAATCAATCGACTGATTTTATAAGGATTCCCATGAATGAAGAACTCTCCTTCCCTATTCCTTCTGGTTTTGGTCCACTCATACCTCATTTTCTACTGTCCTCCCCTTTGATACTGTTTTGTACGTTATTATCCCTTACTGCTGGTGCACAAACAGCTGAGCCAGGATTACAAACTCCTCTGACTTTGGACTCTGCCAAGAGTGTGAGAGCCCAGCATGAAGAAGCAGCTCAGTGATCCAAAGTTCCCGTTGCCTAATCGGTGCTTTCACCCTGGCCAGGAGGCAGTCATGCCTCTGCTGTGGTTTTGCAAAAAAACATGAATTATATGGCAGTACAATGAACTATCAATTACTGACCCAATTTGCAATGCTGGGAATCAAATCCCAAAGCATCTAAATGATCAAAGAAGAATCGTAGGTTGCAAATTTTATTGCCGTATTTTTACTGGAATACAGTTTACTCCTCCTAAAATCATCCACATTAACACAATGCTTGCATGGTCTGGAGCTGTTTAAACAAAACCTCATTCCACAATTCAACATTTCAAGGAAATTAGCCAAATAATAAGACAAAGCATATTCTAAAGACTATTAGAAAAAGTAGGAAAAGTTTTGAAAATTTAGCTTCCGTCCCTGAAGTCTTAAACTTTGTAAACCAAACACAGAGCATATCTTTTCTAAAAAGAAAAAAAAAAGATAGTTGTGATGAACTTTACAATTAAGTGAATGAAAACTGCTACAGAGTCTGTTAGGGATTATCAAACCATTGTAAAGAATTCATTGTTACATCAAACCTAGCATTAAATTTCTTGTGTATTTAGCCACAGGCATTAGAGAAGAAATAACATTTTAAGCTGAAAGAAAACCACTCATCAGAAGATAAGGACTTAATTTAACCTACAGAGCAAAATGTGAAGGCAATAAATCAGCTAAGGGGATGCATTTAGCATAACGCATATGCAGCAATGCAAACAGCACTTGGTTTTCATTGTTATTTTCCACTCTACATCCTGTTGACGCATTGTTAAAATCACTGGAATGAGACAAAGCACAAACTTCCACTCATGTTGGCACGAGTGAGGTTTAAACGGATGAATTTATGGAATTTTTTGTTGCCACCAGCCGCAGCTTTCATAGAAGGAGCTTCAGAAAGGAAAGAATTTTTGGTCTCTTTCCAGTGAAGTTAAATCTTCAGGAGAAATTTAGGCAACATCAGACCATAATTGCAAAACACCATCCCCAGTGAATTCTGACAAGGCTTTGCCTTTGAGCATCTCACTGAGCAATGTCCCTAACCTATAACTGGGGGAAAAGTGTGAAAAAAGATCTGTTCTGAAGAAGACCAGAACAGAGTAAGTCTCAGCAGCAACACGGCTGGAGTTTTGGGTTGTTTGGGGTTGGGTTTTTTTGTTTGTTTGTTTGTTTTTTACTGTAGTGGACAGACAAAATTTTTTTGCTCTTTTTCTTCTTTTCTAACAGTTTATTCTTCTTGAGTGTTGGCAGTGGGGTCCCTCACACTAATAGGTCTCAAATTTATCAGTCTTTCCTGAGACCACTTGCTTCAAGCTGCCCAAGGCCTCAGAGGTTTCAGACTCTTTTCTGTAATTCTGCACACTAGGATCTTGCATGCCAAAGAAAAAAAGAAGGGACTTTGGATGGAATCTCATTCTGCTTGTCTTAACTTGGCTATCATAATCCTACTGAAAGCAGTGCTCCTGGTAGCAGGAACCTGCAGTAAGATTCAAAGAGGTGAAACTCCCCCAAACATGCAGAGAACACACTTCTATTCAGTCCAAACAAATAAGGAAACCAATGGATTTAACTGATTTGAGAACATAAAATGAATCAGAAAAAAATATGAAATTGAATGGACAGAGGTATATACCAAAGTACAGTAGTTCTGTAGGACCTGGCAGGGGCAGTGAGTAGGCTATTCTACTGTATGCCAACCATGTAGATCTAACCAGTGGCTTTTAAACATTTACACAGGGATCTGAACAAAAGGACTAAGATATGTTTCCCATCTTAGGACAGCCAGACTTACACATACCTTTATCACCTGGAGCATCAGATTCTCTGCCCCTTGAGCCTTTGTGCTGTTGCAGCTCCTATAGCCCTAGAAGTACAGACCCTGGGCTTCACCTGGTCAACTACTGTTATCAAGAGAATGACAGAAACCCCAGAAAGGCACTGAGTATTACAAAGAGTTGCAAATACAACCCATGAGAGCTGGACATCTGACTCCAGAGAGGATGTGGCTAAAAATCTGAAGAATAAATTCAACAAAATGCTCAATTTAAAAGACATAAGCAGATGTTTTACAAAATACACTCAGCTGTACTGATCTTGCATTGGCATCACTTGAGGATCAGACAGTAGAGAAGGCACAAATCCATGCTCTCTGCATATGAACTATGTACTGAAAACACTGCAGAGTTCTTTCTATGCAGAGCAAAGATGAGTTTTTCAATCACAGTAACTCACTTCAGCAAACTACTGCTTAATGTGGATGGGAACACCACTCAGCAAAATAAGTATAATTTCAACTAGTCACCTTGATCCCCTTAATAAAATCTCAACTTAAACCAAGCTCAGCTCATTTGACTTCCAAACATTAAGTGTGATTGCAAGAAGCAGAGACAGGGAAAAAGAGACAATAATAACAGAACACATTATCTATATAAATAATTTCCAAGAAAACAAGGTGCATGACAAGGAGGCGGATGCCCTGACAACTAAAAGATAAATTTGCTAGAGACTTCAGTGCTTGCAGCTATCTGTATATACAGATATAGAGCTGTACTGGCTTTCTTCAATGCACAAGCTAATTAATTTCTCTATTTACATAGGTTTTGCAGAATACAGTATTAGAAGAGGAGTCTGTCTTTACCTATAATTCTTTACAAAGGTCTGTGAAGGGAAACATGCTCTGTGGAGTCCATAAAACTAATCTATTTCTTGCTACAGAAGAACTCTTCCTCATTACTAGTATTTTTGCATCAGTTTTAAATTCAGTAAGAGATCCTGCTTTAATTTTCTCTGGAAATATTATTTTGCCAGCCAACACATATAACTGACAATTTCTTAACATATTGTCCAAAAGCTCTTTTTCATTTCAAGTCATCTTTCTTAATCCCATTTCTCATATTACATTCTCTGCTTCGTGTTGATACCCTTCAAGGGTTATCAAATGTTTCCTTTGTTGTCCTTTAGCCAGCCTGTATGTATTTAACCTAAAACTGTTCCCTATAAATCCAGGCTCCAAATACCTTTTCTGTGTATGCTGTTCTCTCCATCTCTCTAGCTGTCAATATCTTTGTGCTAACGAGACTTCAGCATCCCCAGTGACAGGAGAACTCTGCTTATTAGACTAAAATTGAATTGGTCTTTATTGCTGTCAAATCAGTATTCTAAACTCATGCGTAATTTGCTGTCAGCTACTACTTTTAAATCTCTTTTGGCATTACTGCTTTCCAAGGTTTCTCTCACTCATAGGAATCTGTGTCTCAGATTATTTTCTCTTGATAGGTTTGCACTAATTAATGTTTCTAAATAGCTTTTAAAATGGAAAGCACCATATAAATATTAAGCATGCTTATCTGTAATGGGAAACATGCTCCATTACCATTGTCACATAAACTTCACATCAACACACTTTATGCATAGTCTTTGGTCATGGACACTTGATTTCCTAAAAAGCATTACGAACTGAATACATTAATGGGAAATATTTATGTGTAGCCTATGTACACATAAGAGCTGGGGCATGCATTGTATGTGTTACACACACAATATATAGCTCAAACCACTCTGCTGTTTATGTATGTAATGTAAACAGAAACTTATTCCAGTTTGCAATTTTGCATATGTATTTTCCACCAATTTCCACTGTATAAACACTGTCTTACTGAATTATTGACTGCCTAGCACTGTCTGGTGCAGGGAATTGTTCAATACTAAATGAAATGGCGTCTGGTAAGTTTAGGCATCTTAGGTATTAATTATTCAGAAAGCAAACCAAAAAAACCCCTGTACTTTTGCTATCTAGCATTTCAAATATTTGAGTTTAATGTGTTTCATTTCAAATGCTCTGTTCCACAAAGAAATGCAAAATATTTCTGTAGACTTTAGCACCTTTAAAATACATGTAATTAAGAAGACTGCAAACTGTCATCATTGCAGATGATATTGTGCAGCACCCATTCTCACAATGGGAGCTGATGTCTCACAGTACCCTCAGGGACTCGAAGTTCATAGCCTGTGGGTTTCTAACACAAAGCACATGCCCAAGGGACTGATGAGTGCTGAGGGAGAAAAAGGAAGGAAACTGACCCAGATAATTTGTTAAAGCAGGCATTAAATAGGTTGGCGAGGTTTGTTCTTCCAAAATGCTGCATTCTTGGTCCCAGTCCAATAAATCACTTACCATAGAAGTCAATGGAATTGTTCAGAGATTTGAAGGTTAAATTTGTGTTTACCTGTTTTTTTTTGGTTGGGATCGACACAGTCAGCATCCTCCAGGATTGGCCTACCATTCAGCTGAGGGCTTTTTGAGTTTACTAACTTTTGACTCAGAAAGCTCTGTGACAAATTTTCCGTAAGCCTCACTTCAAAGAGAGGTGGATGGAATATCTTCACTTCCACCTGTATTTTTTTTCCCCAACAAATCTGTTTACTATAGGTCATATTATGAGGCATTTTATCATATTCCCTCTTGTTCTTGACTAGTGTCCCTCTCCAAAGTTCAGACCAACAAAGAGAAAACAGCCGGTAATCTTCTTGAAGATTAAAAGAAAGCAATTCTATCCAACTACCTGATGCTTATACTTGGTGAAATATATGTGGTGATGCTGACTTACTGAGTGAGAGGTGTGTTCCCGCTATTCCTTGCCACAGGTGGATATTTGCTAAACCATAGCTTCGGCAGACTGCTTATTTTGGAGATTGTTTAGGCAGAACAGCGCACAGCCAATGCACCCGTCATGCTACCACAAAACCAAAAAAGGTGTGTTTGCCTCCCTTATAAAACACAGAAGGGAGCCTAAACTCATATAAAATGTCTAGACTCTGGATAAACAGTCACCAAAGCTGGTGCTACTGCTAGTTACTGAATTACCAGGAAGATGAAGCTGTACATTAATAGTATATCAGTCAAGATCAAGGATGAGAAGCAGGTTTAAAATAATCTTTGCCTTCCAGAGATCTGCACGGTCACTTACAGTCGTGAAGATGAAGCCACAGGACCAGGTCCCTGGGCTCCACTCACCAGCACAGACCTTTGCAGTCACCTTGCAGGTGATCCTCAATCCAGTTCACTTCTCAACTCAGTCACATCTTACCTCCTAAGACCCAGCTGAAGTACACAAGAATTTACAATATCTCTATTATTATTATTATTATTATTATTATTATTATTATTATTATTATTATTATTATTATTATTATTATTATTATTATTATTATTATTATTAATTGTTAACACCAGTCTCCTCTGCAGCATGAGAAAACGCAGCTCAACCAAGTGGCAAAGGTATCCCCTGCAGTTACAGTGTGCTCATGTCATGTCATTATGAGTTCAGGACAGCCCGCACAGACACAAGGGAAACTTAAGATGAATCAACAAGATGTAAAGGAAAAGGCTATATATACTTTACTAGATAGAGATAGTTTATTTCAGGAGTACAGTATAATTTGTTGCAGTTTCACTCTGTTAACTTGATCATAAAAGTTCAACCTACTTTATTTCTAGATATTGATACAGCACTTCTAGTTGAATATTATCCTCCTTGTATTTTAGTGTGTTAAAATTTCTGGTGTAAAGAATATAAACTATGTCAATGTGGCTTTGGAAAAAAAAAAATCCATATTCCCATGATTACACAAACAAAAAACACAAACTATTTTTATTTATACTGCCATTCATAGTAAAAGATAACTACAGAGACGATAATGACTACCACAGTTGGTTTGCAAGGGATTTCTGTAAAAGAGATGTTTGAGGTGACTATAGCATCCTCAGCAAACATGCTGGAAAATTCATAGCCATTTTAAAAGAGTGATAATGCTACATAAAATAAATGTACCTATCAGTAGAGATTACCTACCCAGGTAACATGTACCTCCTACTTTTTGTACCATGGGAAATATTCATTAAAAAAGCCAACTCTAACATGAAAGAAAAGCACCTGTTGCTGTTTCCAGAAGCAGTGGGTTTAAAAGACCTAGAAGCTGGGACAGACTTAAAGGAATTTTCCAAGATTTCATCCAGGAATGCCTGTTCTCTGACTGAAAACCACCTGGGCTCCCTGCATGAAAACGGTTGAGCAATCTTTCATCAAATTCTCTGGTGGGCATCTGTGACAGAGAGAAATATTCCAAAGAACTAGGAAAAGAAAATCAGACCCATTTACACCAGTGACCTAACCAGAAGCTTGAACTGAGTTTTAAAGACATCAAAAGTGAACAAATGCACCATTTCATTCTGCTCATATTCCAAGTTACAGAGGCATAAACAGATAAATATGGCAGTAAAATGAGTTTGTTCTTACTGCACAGTAAGCTCTTATGAATGACCAACTTTTCTCTACTGCACTTTTTAAAGAATAATTTGTTCCTAGTCAAAAAACCTGTATGCTAAGTTTCAGCACTGAATAAAATTTTTACAGTGGAGTTATAAATTTTTGAAAAGTGGGTTCTTTGTACTCACATACACTTAACCATTACAAGGGCAGCAGGTGTCACTATAACAAATGATGTAAAGTTCAATTTAAACATCAGAGAACATACTGAAATACTTTGGAAATTGCCACAGGTCACTAACATTTTATATGAAAGAAAAAAAAAAAAGAAAAGAAAACCTAACTGCCCTCCCTAACATTTAATTTTTCCCCCCACAAGGCAAAGAAAACACAGACACAGATTCTTTGTAATTAACAGGACTGTGGTTTTACAGCTAAACATGGGCCAAGAAGTGAAAAGTTAACAAATCATTAGACAACACACTCTGGTCTGCATGAGAACTGGAGCAATCTGCAAAATAGCTTAGGATGCATGAGCATGAGGTCAACTGTTTTCAGTAGATAATTGTACATATAAGTGTCTTTACCTCACGGACAAGGCATGCAACATAACACAGGAATATTCTGGCAGTTTCAAAACAATCATATTTGCCTTCCATGTTATTTAAACGAATACAGGAAGTAAGGTCACTAATCACAGTTATGACTTCAATATTAAAAATATAATTGTATTTTCTCTCGTCCCCTCCTTTAATTTTTCTGCAAGTCACCATAGTTTCCATAGCAGCTATACTGTTTACAACACAATGGCCTCTTCCCGCTCCTTACTATGACTCCTTGATGTTAGAAAGCACTTTAACACCTACTTAACTTTAAAGCTAGAGGATTCCTATAGGAGTGCTGGTACTCTGTGTAGATGTTTTGCTCCTGTCAGGGACAAAAAGGGGAGACACCATGTAGTAACATGAAGGGAAAGGAGAAATGAAGCTACCTATGTGCTTATGGATAGTCCTCCGTTCCCAAAGAGCTCAATTTTCAACATTTCCTCCAGGTTTCACATGAGAATCCCCTCTCTTCCTCAGCCAGCATTTGTTCAGGGTTGTACCTGGTAGCGCTCAAGTCCTATCAATATTGCACACTGATCAGTGCTGTACTCCACATATTGTCACCATCAAAAGCTTCGCTGAATAATTTACTGCCAGACCAAGCTTCACCTCCAGCCCAAAGCACCCCCAGAAGTTTGTAGGAGTCGTAGTGAGCCTGGACATGAGCCTGATGGCTCATCGGGATGCCCCAGACCACACAGCCCTCCTCCTTAACCAGACACTCGATCTCTGCTTTGTAGCAACACAACCTAATCCACACATCTGCCCGATGGAGGTGCCTACACAACATGACAGTGCTCCTACCAGTGTCACCACCTGGATGCAACAGCAAACAAGTCGTAAGAGCAGCAGTTTTAACCCACATGATAAAACAGCAAAGACAATAATGAAACAGCACCGAGTCCAGGCGTCAGACAGTATTAGCAACATCAGCGAATGCTTAATATACAAACAAAAATATCCTGGAAGAAGATTTAAATGGAAGTTTTAGTTTTTAGTTTTCTCTTAAGAAAAAGAAACATACAGTCTGTGTGGAGATTGTGTGTGGGACTGGAAGCAGGCAGCAGCTGTGAGTAAGGTCTGTTGCTTTTTTGCTCCTTCCTCAGTTTACCCAGGGCTGCTAAGTACCCTCAGGACAGAGCTGTCAGGAACCAAAGACCTCTTTGTCTCAGGCAGCTTCATCATCCGCAGCGGTAGCTGCTGCTCCTGGTAGCTTGACCTCTCAGTTCAGCAGGATCTGCAGGGAATCGCCCGGTCAAATTGCAAATACTGCTGGAATAATCAATCTCATCTCCTCTGTCCTAGGAAATGCAAGCAATCCATAGCTTTCAACAGCCATGTCCTAAGCAGCTGCCTGCTTCACCTGTGCCTGAAGCTAACTGATATTTAAGCTCTTCCTCTTCTTGAAATGAACATTTTAATCCAAGAAATACAAATATTATCTGTTAGACCTTTTTCTATGGGTTTTTTTGCTTCATCATAACAACTCTGGCCCTGATTCAACAATGCACTTAAGCATGTGCTTAATTTTAAGTAGATGAATAGGCCTGTTGAAAAAATGCTCCAGTTAAGCATAAAATTGTTAATGTGCTTCAGTGTTTTGGATTAGGCTTTAATTGCAGGAAAAGTTTAAAACCATATTGTATAACACTTAAATATCCATCCATAAGCAAGTTTATGCTTTCCCTTAAAAAAAAAGTTATAGTATTGTTCCCTGCAAGAACCAAAGTATATTATTAAAGATCCTTACGATGAAACCAATATGCTCTTGCAATGTGATAGATGTACTGTTAAAAAATAATCCGTGATTTTTCTGCTAATCTTTGCTGTCAAAGACAAAAGAGATCTTTTTCATCAGTCTTTGTAAATCAGATTATATAGTTTAGAAACACCACTACAGACAGGGTCTTCTTTGATAACTTGTTCTGTTTTCAAGCCCCAAATGTAGTGTTTAACGTAATCACAATTCCAGACTACTCTGATGTCAGCACCTCTTACACACTTTACAGTAGACCTTTTTTTTTTTTTTTTTAAAGTGGGAAATTATAGTTCCTTGTATCACTATCCTCCCCAGCCTTCTTAGAGGAATAAAATAGTATTTTAGTTTCATTCTGAAATATTCCAAATAAATATCTTAAATGGCAAACAAGCAGCACAAACATGAATGTGGAATATGCATGCCTTCAGCCAGAAATGCTATTTGTCCTGGTCTGCGAAGTACCATCCCACTCAATGTTAATGCCTAACGTGGTGAATTCCATCTATCCTTAAGAAATGACAGACAGAAATCTTAAGCCAAACCTGAAGAGCTTTAGCACGTTAGTGATATGTTGCATAATGAGACAAGCCCAGAGATGTGCAGGATGATGTCTCTGCAATGAAGACTTTCTAGACATGAAGGCAATCTGTGATGTGGATCAGGGATAAAGATAAATACAAAGTACTGATGACCAAGGATGAATGTTGGAACTAGCATGAATAAATATGAATTGGTCACAAAACATCAATCATATGACTGAAATCAGAGAACAAGAAGGACTGTGAAGTCTTAAATTAAGGAAGATGATTGGTATTCAGATCCAACCTCCAGCTGCCTTCAAGTCACCACTTCTCTCTTAGTGCAGATTAAAATGACGTATCTCATTTCTGGTGAGGCCTGAGCGAGGCACATAATCTGGGCCAGTTACAGGAAAATATTTATGGGGTAGTTGATAGGAAAAGCATACAGCGAGAGGAAGGGATAAAAAGGCCAGAAGACATCTCTCTCTGTAGCTGTCAGTAGGAGGCTGCACACCAAAAAAAAAAAAAAAAGCTCCAAAAAGTTTTTGCAATGCTTTTTTTTCTCAAGAGACGTGGATACAATGATACCTATTCAGTAGCCTGAGCCTCAGAAAAACAGAGAACTGTACTTCTCTACTTCTATGTGCAGTTCTCTGTTCGCACACATTGTCAAACAGCAAACAAGACAGAGAGAGAATAGAGTTTCTATAACAAAAAAGAATTGTATCTATTGGGACACTCAACATGTTAGGAATGCCAAACTTTTACTCATAGAATCTATGTAGTAAGACTTCTCAAAAGACAAAGAAAAATATTTTATCAGCCTAAATCAATACTGGACTTTTCCATCAAACACTGCAGCATTTCATTCCTACAGGGTTGCCTGAGGGCGATCATTTGAAACCACTGCCATCACATAAATCAATACTTTTATTATTAATAACAAGAATTTTCCTTGCAGTTGTAGTAGGAACAGTGTTCACATATTGATCCCTCCTAAAGCAGTTCCAGTATAGTAAAGTAATTATCCCAGGTTGCCATCTTTGCAAACCAAGTCCCCACAAGTTAAAAAACCTAAACATTTATACTCATGAGCTGTGCCTCTAAACTATCTGATTTCTCTCTCTGGTATTAGAAAAAGGCTTTTCAGTGACGCTTCAGTATGGGAGACATGTAACTGTGCTAGTTTTCTTTTATTTGTATCGGTCCATTAGATGCTTCCAAACCAAACAGGGCAGTACAAACACTACCCAGGGTAAGAGAGAAGCAGTCATAGAATCACAGAATCACAGACTGTTTTGGGTTGGAAGGGACCTTAAAGCTCATCCAGTTCCAACCCCCCTGCCATCAGCAGGGACACCTTCCACTAGACCAGGTTGCTCAAAGCCTCATCCAACCTGGCCTTGAACACTTCCAGGGAGGGGGCATCTGCAACTTCCTTAGGCAACCTGTTCCAGTGTCTCACCACCCTCACAGTGAAGAATTTCTTTCTAATATCCAATCTAAACCTCCCCTCTTTCAGCTTAAGGCCATTTCCCCTTGTCCTGTCATTAACTGCCCTTGTGAAAAGTCCTTCCCCAGCTTTCCTGTAGGCCCCTTCAGGTACTGGAAGGCCACTATAAGATCCCCCTGGAGCCTTCTCTTCTCCAGGCTGAACAGCCCCAACTCTCTCAGCCTGTCCCCATAGCAGAGCTGCTCCAGCTCTCGGATCATCCTCGTGGCCTCCTCTGGACTCGTTCCAACTGGTCGATGTCTCTCTTGTGTTGGAGGCTCCAGAACTGGACACAGCACTCCAGGTGGGGTCTCAGGAGAGCAGAGTACAGTGGGAGAATCCCCTCCCTGGACCTGCTGCCCACACTGCTCTGGATGCAGCCCAGGACACGGTTATTGGCCTCTGGGCTGCCAGCGCACATTGCCGGCTCATGTTGAGCTTCTTGTCCACCACCACCCCCAAGTCCTTCTCTTCAGAGCTGCTCTCAAGCCACTCATTGCCCAGCCTGTACTTGTGCTTCGGGTTGCCCTGACCCAGGTGCAGGACCTTGCATTTGGCCTTGTTGAACTTCATGAGGTTTACACAGCCCCACCTCTCAAGCCTTTCAAGGGCCCTCTGGATGGCATCCCTTCCCTCCAGCGTGTCAACCACACCACTCAGCTTGGTGTCAATCAAGATTTGATAGCCAGTGCTATATAATTTTTTAAGAGTATGTCAAATAAAATATATTGATGGTAAGACTGTGTGGTGGTTTCACTTGGCTAGCAGCCAAAGACAGGCACTTGCTCACTCCCCCCATCCCCCACAGGGCTTGGGGAGAGAATTGGAGAGGTAAGGGTAAGGAGACTTGTAGGTTCAGATAAGAACATTTAATAATTGAAATAAAAAAAAACAATAATGATGATAGTAATAATAATAAAATATGCCAGTAAGTGATATGCAGTGCCACTGCTCACCACCCACCAATGAAGTCTGGCTCGTTCTTGGACAATGGTCTTGGAAAAATGACAATCCTGAAAATCACAACCACAATCCCGAAAGAGTGAGAGCCCGAGCGAGAGCCAGAGAGAGAGTCAACCCCCATGACAGAGAGAACCTCATTAATGTACTGAACATGATGTTATATGATATGGAATATCCCATTAACATATCCAAATGCCAATCTAGCTGATTAATTTTACTGTTTCTCACCCCTCCTAGACTTTTCACCTATAGACTAACAAAACACAAAGTCCTTTGACTCCCAGAGGCAACTGAAAATATTAGCATGTTTTCAATGTTCTCATAGCAAATCCCATATTGAAATCGAAACATAGCTATTCAAGCTACTAAAAAGAAATCTAGCTCTGCCCCAACTAAAAAACCAGGACAGACTGCAAGACCACTCATCCATTGATTATTTTAAAATTCAAGCAGGTATAATAGCTTTCTCCCCAAGAAACAGCGTAACAACACCAATCAGATTACAAGGAGAAAAGATATTACCATTTAGGTACCATTCAGAAAAAAAAAAAATCTCAATAGGACATTTCAATACATTTTTTACTTGATTATTTTTGTCTCTTTTGAATGCACATGCTTTGTAACAGATGTGATTGTATCAATACCTTCCTTAGAAAATGTCAAAATGACAAGCTATTGCAGTCAGAAAGCGATGAAGAGATCCTATTATTTTCTGTGCTCATGAAGCAACAGAAAATATCATGGGTTTTAATATATGCACATGGTTGGTTGACTTAGATTTGAACCATGATCACAGAGAAGAGTATAATCTCTGACACTGCTTTAGGTGCCACAGCAAAACACAGTCATTGCAGAACAAGACCACTATGGCTGGCTCTTTTGCTTGACAGAGTATAAAATCAGAGAGTGGGGACAAAGGGAAGCTCAATAAATTAGAGTGACACTATTAATCACAGTCTCATATGTCATTAATGTTATGGCTTGCATGGCTGAATAATTTTAATGCAAATAGGAAAGACTAACATCTTAATTTCAAACTGAATCAAGTAATCTATTTATCTTATATTGGTATCCTTCCACCACTCTCTTCAATAAACTGTACATATGGGAGTGGGTGGTGAGGAAAAGCAAGTTTAATAATGGTTGGCTCACATGATGTAGAAAGTTATTTTCTCTGATTCAGGCCAATCAAAGTAATGTACAATGCAATGATTAGACATTTATAGCATACATAACAACATTTATGCATGCTAACCCTGAAAGTAACAAGAGAGTTGCGGGAATATTCAACACACTGCAAAAAGCCAAGATATTTATATGTAGTAACCTACACTATAACCAAAAGACTTACACTACTTAACCATTATTATTCTAAATTTGCTTCAAATTTCTCCTCATCACTCTACAGCCAAATGGGAACAGTAGACAGTAGAGCCTAATAATGTCTGGCAATTGATAACAATTTTGAAAATGCAATTTTTTATGCCCCCATTTGATGAACAAATAGATTTTAATCTTTGCATATAAACTAGATTGTATTAATGAAGTAAATTCTTTGAAAAATTGTTTGGTTGTCTTTGGACTTGACAGTGATCTCACAATTTCAAAGCAATATAGCTTTTGGTGTACGAACCAACTTGTAAACTTCTCTCCAACAACATTTTTCAGCTAAGTGACATAACTACAAAAAAACCCCAAAACAACCCAACAATTTTTGCCAGATAATCATGCTAAGTAAACATTCAGGCAGGTATAATTCACCTTTTCCTTTGGCAAAACCTGAAAAGAAATGAAGTTATATAGATTTGAAAGATGAATGCCTTGAATTGACAGCCTTTTTATGAAGCTACAGTTTATTGGGATGCAATAATGAGTTTAATTTTCCATACTTGACCGCAGTGATATTAAGAAGCCTGACTGTGAAAATGCGAACTGCATGGAATACAGAATGACTGATGACTCTCAGTCCTACTTTGAGGTGGATTTCTCTTTTGTTATAAATAGTTTGTCATGGACGTGTAACTGCACCAGTTCAACTGTGCATCTCACACTGACAAAAACTCTTTGCAGCATTGCCATAATTTTTTTGTTGATTTACAAAGTGACAGTGGATTTACATGAAATACATGAAAGGGGCACTTTTTAATAGTTCTGCAGTGGTACAATTCTCTTCTTTGGCAATGACATTGTGCTTCTTTTCTCACCACTTTCATCCTTGGGCATTAAGTGCACTGTGGTCTGAAGTTTTGCTTTGTTTACACCTAAAAGTTCTCCATCTCAAAATGAAGTTCAGTGTCTAATTTCTCTGAACTGTAACACATAAGACCTTCTCAGATTAATTCATCTGTTCTCTGAAGACTTAACTGAAACTAATTCTTCTCCCGTCTTTGGCTCTACATAGTTGTTTTCACTTCTTTAGTTTTTGTAGTAAATAGAGCAGATTTAGTTGCAACACTAAACACATGGAAAGACTTAACTGAGGAGGAAGATGAATATGTGGTAGTTACACTATACTCTGCCTTTCCTCACAAATTTATTGCAGCACTATCTGTTACTGCACAACAGCTACACAAAAGTGAGAGCTTCTAGCATAAAGAAATTATACATTTTCTTATATTTTTTTTTCTGATAAGCAGAAAACCAGTAGGAAGATATTTCCAAATTTGTTTACAATTATCTGTGAAATTAAGGTAACAGATGGCAGATTTTTTATTTCAGGAACATGAACAACTGAGAAATCTACAATGAGTTAAGATGGTATCTTTCTGTAAAATGACTTGCTAGGCTAAATCATAAAACACAGGATTCAAATTCCAAAAGGCATGCATTTTACTGCATTACATGAAATAAAAAACCAGCAAACTCCAAAATAGCCTTTCCTACACGTAAGAAAATTCATCCCTTATACTACTATTTAACATTTATAAATGTAAACTGAGTTAAAATACAATTTCAAAAGGACATTATAATTTCTCTAACCCTTCTCTTTCCTGTCTTGCAGTCTATACCTCTCTGTACACATTTTAATTCAAGATCTAGTCTTGAAAATGTTTTCTCCCAGGTGTAATGCTTATTACACCAAGGAGTTTGAGGGGACTGTTGAAGAAAAGAGTATCCCAGGAGACCAGTTTAGACTAAAGAATGTAGACAGGGTGTTTAGAGGGTGCTGTACAGTGAATACAAAAACAGTCTGATATTTACGTTGGTTTTGTAGTCTTCCCTAGCAGTAGAGATGGATTTTATGAACTAAGAGAGGCAAATTCAATGTTAGTTCAAAATGCATCAATCTGCTTCAGAAATCTCACCTCTACATGTTTACAAGTAAAATATAAATGCCTGTTGTTATTGTTTTCCCACTACGTCTACCAGTGACATACTCTTTAATATAGATCTGTTATTTACTCAACTTCTATTATACTCTTCTTTTAAACCAACACTACACTTCTGAAGCCACCATGTTTACCCATACAGCATGAAGGGAGATATTCTCACAGCATTATATTAGAGACTCCTCATGAACAACCAGCTTTGAGGTCTCTCGCAGCACAGATTTCAGATGGCTAGGTGAGAAAATACGCCTAGGTGGGTTTTATTTTAAAATGCTTAGCACCTACCATGAACCCAGTTTAAGGAACAACAATACAAGAACAATAAAAATCCTCTCAGCTGCCACTGAGATGCTCACTAGGACCAGGTTTTCAGAAGGTTTCAGAAGGTTCAGAAGATTTCTGTCATGATACTCTGTAATGAGAATTGCTTCTGTTGACGTTTCAGTGGACGACAAACTTTATAAAATATGGGTTTGTTTACGTATACTGAAGTTTGAAAGTAGCTGGCCATGACTCTTCACCACAGAGATTTATATTAGCAGTACATCTTCCATTACATTCAGCATTCCCCATGCTATTCGAGAAACTAATGGCAGAGTGGAAACACATTTTAAATGGAGACAAAACTAGAACAAAGAAGTACCTCATCCATTAGCTAGAAGTGATGGAGGAGGAATATGTGGTCATCACAGCCATGGGTATGGTGGGTGCTATGAGGCAGCTGAGAGCTTCCCATACAAACACCGTCTTTCTTCCATCTGATAAACCAACATTGTGCCACTCAACAAGAGTGCAAGAGCTACCTACGCAACATCCAAGCACGTGTTACACCCACGTCAAACAACTGAGTAGAGTTAAGTACTCACATTGTATAAAATACATGTTTAACCAAATGACTCACTGTATCCTACAGAGGATAGTAGGTGAACGAAGTTTCTCTATGCTTAATAGCTTGTAGGAAAAACAAGCAAGTAAATCACAAAAGGAAAACAAAGTTGTAGTATTCAGATAATGAAACAATTCTCCACTTCAAAATAATGAGAAAAACACCTTCCACATGGCAGTTTCCTTTATTTTTTCTCTCTTCCTGCCCCGCTCCCCCCCCAAAAAATATCCTACCATCTATATCCCTTTTATCCTTCCCATTAGTTATTTTAAGGGCTACAGATGATTCTGCTGCGAAACAAAACCAAATACTTAAGTATTTTACACAGTGATCAGAAAGGACAGTTTAAAAAATTCATAGCCTTATGCCTTGAGCCTCTATAAACACTCTTAAAATCAAGCAATTCCATGCTTCACACGTCAATCATATACAGAGGTCTCCAATGCCTACGAATATTATGAGCTGTCACTCATTCCAATCCCAAAGGTACCCCTACTAAATCCAAGCTTAATGATCCTAGAAAGTGTGGTTGAAAATTTCTACTCGACAAAAATGTAGACTTAAAGCAGAACAGTAATTGAAACTAGAGAAGAAAAAACCTGGCAATTTCTTATTAAATATTTTTATGCCCTTGGATATGGGTAGTCTTTATATATACCAAGATACACATTTTGGTCTTTGATGGATGAAAAAGATGCTCAAAGACATCTGTAGACAGCAAATGACATCACCATAAAGCAATGAAGATTATAGAGTATCTGGATTGTTTTATTCCCACTTCAATCCCTTGTAACGCATAATGTCTCCCATTAAATTGTATTTGATCTCTTATGATAAAGAAGAAAAATTTCTGTTACTGGTCAAACTTTACGTACAAACCTATGCAGAGCTTCTGAAAACTCACCCTACAGCAGACTTGCAATTTTAGTCGCATTTTCTCTTTACTTTAAAGATGGGGATAATCCACAAAATCTGTGCACTGGCCTGAAATTCAGTGTGCATATGTGAGCTGTTTCACTGAGAGAAAGATATTACTAAGAAACCAAGTCAAATCACAGAACATAGAACCACAGACTGGTTTGGGGTGGAAGGGACCTTAAAGATCATCCAGTTCCAACCCCCCTGCCATCAGCAGGGACACCTTCCACTAGACCAGGTTGCTCAAAGCCTCATCCAACCTGGCCTTGAACACTTCCAGGGAGGAGCAGCCACAGCTGGCCAACCTGGGCCAGTGTCTCACCACCCTCACACCAAAGAATTTCTTCCTCACATCTCATCTCCATCTCCCCTCTGCCAGTTTCAATCCATCACCCTTGTTCTTTCACTCCCTGCCCTTGGCCAAAGTCCCTCCCCAGCCTTCCTGGAGCCCCTTCAGGTACTGGGAGGCCACTAGAAGGTCCCCCTGGAGCCTTCTCTTCTCCAGGCTGAACAGCCCCAACTCTCTCAGCCTGTCCCCACAGCAGAGGTGCTCCAGCCCTTGGATCATCCTCGTGGCCTCCTCTGGACTCATTCTGACAGGTCCATGTCTCTCTTGTGTTGGGGGTCCCAGAACTGGACACAGCACTCCAGGTGGGGTCTCACCAGAGCACAGTACAGGGGGAGAATCCCCTCCCTCAACCTGCTGCCCACACTTCTCTTGTTGCAGCCCAGGACACGGTTATTGGCCTCTGGGCTGCTCAGATATTGAATCGATCTCTTCAAGGGACACATAGGGTAAAGAAATGAAATATTAATAATGTTTTGTACAGCAATGATCAAAGAAATAAAATAGTCCAACAGAAAAAGAGAGGGAACAAATGTCTGTATCTACTGTGTTGATGAGCCTGGCAGCAGAAAATTCATTGGGTACTAGGTGTAAAAGATTGTGAGGAACTTATGCCTCCATTTGCCATGAGTAGCATTGAAACTGTTAGAGATGAAGTTAAAATGGCCTGGAAAATGTATTATCTGCTTGCCTCATTGCTCTGGCTATTTTTTTTAAAGTTTATTTGGAAGACTCAAGTCAGAGGATTCAGCTGAAATAAATCCTCAAGTTCACTGATTTACATAAGCTAAAGTATCAGATCAAATGAGGAAGTAGAAATACAACAAAGAGATTTAGTCTTTTTTTACTTTAAAAAAAAAAAAAAAAGTCCTGTATTACTAACAAGGCAACTCTAAAACTCAAATTACCTATGCAGACTGACCTGAATATTGTGCACACTTGCATCTCACCTTTTAAGGCACTCCATATTACTTTTCATCTGATGTACCAATACAAAATACTAGCATGAATCATCATTGTTATACCACTCCTTAATACTTTCCATGTAAAGGCATTGTTAAGATGGTATGAAGCTATTTTAAATTCTTATACACTCTTAAAAAGTATTTTTATTATAAAACTGAGAAGTAATCTACTTTTGCAGAAGTTTCAACTAATGAAACCTATGAGAAAAATGGGTATCATTGATGATGAAACCAGAAACTACAGCAGCTGATATGGTTCCTAATACTGACAAACATACATTCCCTAATGTTGATGCTCATAATATTACACCTGACAAGTGGAAGACTTAAAGCTATGAAGAGTCACTTCCTAGCATGAACAGAATAGGAAACCTCTGATATGAAGATCTCTTGCCTACTGAAACATGTAATAAAAAGTACCAACCAAAAACTTTCTCGAAACCAATCAGATTTGCAATTGCAATACCAAACACTCCTCAGCTGGATACAAGTAAAAGATTCTTTGTGGTGTTCCTCAAAAGACTCGGTTGCTCCAACTCCAGACCAATGTGGTGGTTACTTGTATAACATGGTCACCACTGCAACTGCAGTTTCACACAGTTCTTGGCAAACTCAGCAGAGGACAATTTAGGATTGAATGTGTCAGACCAGTTTGCAGAGGAAATTTAATCCTGAATATAATTTAATTTTAATCTACACTTTCCACCCTCCTTCTTTAAGTTAATTTTATTTTGTCAAAGCAGTTCAAATAAACTAAATATTTAGAGGTCAACTATACTCATTATACATACAAGTGCATTTTGCAGTTTAGGTGCATGCTATAATTTAAATATTACAGACAGCCTTATTAATTATTAATCATACAGTGAATATGCAGAAAGCCTATCCTCTAAAAAATCCATCAGACTAGCGGAAGGGCTACTGCATTTTTGGGTATTCTTAGATTGGTCTCACTAAGTCTTACTGATTTCCTGATGTATAAATTTTATCCGTTTTCATTTGGCTTTTCTTATCCTATTCCCTCTCCCTAACCTAAAATAGAGCTCTTGGGAAGTATGTGAAATATGGCATAAAAAAACATAGGTCAGAAAAAAAATTACTCTTTTTTCAGATTTTGTGTGTGGTTCTCTTAATCTCATTGCAGACTTTCAGACAATGTAAATTGAATGGGTACAGGATTTAGCCACAAAGATGCCTCTTGCTCTCACTTCTCAGTCATCTTATTTTGATACAAAAAGAAAACAAAACCAAAAAAATCTGATATAAAGATTTTTAAAATACAAAAGGAGGTATTTTACCCTTTTTATGGACTACGAAAGCATATTCACATTAAGTTTTTAATATGGAACTTGGCTCCAAGGAATGACCCAGCTAGGAATTAAGTGAAAAGTATTAATAACCTCTAGGGAGATTTTGCAGAGACTTTCCTGATACCACCATAAAGCATAAGAATACCTCAGGGTAAGCATATGGCTTGTCACTACATGTCTGCTAAGATATGTTGTTTCTCAGGGTACTATATTTGTATCACAAAATGCTGAAACAGATGAACCCAAAAATAGTCCTTATCTTTACATGTCTGTCTTGAACAGTATCAAAGCAGTATCATAATGGCACAATCAACTTTTGTCTAAATTCAGAGATATGAATTAAATAGCACCTTCAGGTCCTTAATTAACATACATAATCAATTCCTTATCAAAACTCTTCAGTTTCCTTGCTAATGTTTTCAGTTGTAAAAATTTGCAACTAATTACTTTTTGAACAATGATCTCTGCAAGCTAAAGCTGCAGTGTGAAACAGAAACAGACATAAGTGGGGGAGAGGGATGGGTGGAGTCCAGTGTTTCAGCTGTTCAGATTCTGAAAACTGGGTTAACATTGGTGTTGAGAGCAGAAAGGAAAGCATGCCAGCACTCAGCTCCATCAGGAGTGAGATGTGACTCGTGATGTACAATTCTGCCTTCCCTTCCGTACAGCTCCTTTGCAGGCAAACTATTTCATAAATACTGACTTTTTAAAAAAATAATGCAGTCATTTTCCTCACCAAAACTGAAATCCAATCACTGCTGGCATTACACCTTGGGACAGTAAAACAAATGCTATTTATAACATCCAGCAGTAACCTAATATCATCAGGTATTCAACATACGCCTTCAGCTACAGCAGTTCCCTAAAGCATTCAGCTCTTCTAATGACCTAGTTCTTGTGGTAGCGGTTCAAAAACGTTCCTTCTACTTGATTAAGAGAAGCATTTCATTCCCTAAAGGTATCAGATGTTACCTGTCAGGAATAGAGACAAGAACCGAGCCTTGTTTCACAGAAGAAATATTAAAAACACAAGGCAAAATCAGTGTCACTGCAATAAGTTGATGAAATACAGCGTTTGGAAAAAGAGCTTTGGTTAAAAGCTGCTGGCTAAGACTTAATCCAGGAAACAGTAAAACCAACACACACACAAAAAAAAAAAAAGAAAAAAAAACACCCCAGCAAGCTGCTTGGAAAGGCTTTTAGAAGTTGATAAAGGCTATCAGCAAAGTTCTCTCATAGTTAAAGAAGTAGACGGACTGGGAGTCACTGTGTCTAACCTCTCCAAACAGAAAGATCCAGTGTTTTTAAGTGCTGACATAAGGTGAGGGCAGTAGCAGAAGGGACCTTCTGTACAGACTAAAGGAATAAACAAATCTGTTCATTATTATTATTTTTATGGGACCAGTAATTTTATGTCTGATAATTAAGGGAAAACAAAAACAAAACCAAAAAACAAATGAAGAATTCTGTATCTCCTGTGCTGTAGGTCTGGGACTTTTGAGGGGGTGAAAGATGAGTCAGACTGTGACTCAAAGAGCTGTCATGCCGGCACAGGGGGACTTGAGAGCCACCTTCTGTCTTACCCTCACAGTGGGTGATCTGGTCTCAGCAGTGCTGTAACATTAGTCATTTGATGGCAATACATTTGAGGGACATTAAAAACTCTTTGCCATAAACACACAAAGCCGTAGAAATAGAAAAAGCTTAAAAGAACAAAGAAGGAGCAACTATGAGGATGCACTCACTGGACATGGACCTTTCAAAAGTCTGCTTGGCCATCCAAACACACGAGAACAGTGGGGCGGGAAGCATCTCCAACCTTGACCATAGCCTTGACCCAGACGTGTTTCAGCCCAGGTCTGGATACACCAGACCTATAACCTGACACCTAGTAAGTATTCTACAACACAGCAAGTGTCAGCAGCTGGATCCTTACACCGATTTCAGCAGAGCATGTCAAGTGTTGGGTGTAAAGCCTTGTAATTACAGCGTAGATCTTAATTAATTTTAAAAATAAGATTGCTTCTGTGACTTAATGTTTCCAAGAAAGGTAAGAACTGCAGAAGGGTGAGGAAACTACATTCCATCCATGGAGCACAGCTCAAAGGTATTAAAAAAATGATCAGAAATTCTCATGTTCACAAGAATAAGACTAGAGAAATGGAGCACTGTTACAAAATGCCCTGTTGCAGCCCAGGGGCTTGTCTGCTGTGAATAATTTCTGAATTTTGGCAGGAACACATGAGAGTTTAATTTGATTCTTGCAAAACTTTGTTTACTTGTAGTTCCCTCTTACCAATCAACAAGCTGTTTTGAGCCACCAATACCAACATTGTTAAAACATATACACAAACCTGAAAAGGATTTAGTGTATGGCTGCTCCATTGTTTTCCTATTAAGGGCATATACAAAACAAAGACTTTACAGATTATGAATATATCCAATATGGAATAAATGAGAGCTGTCATTCTTCAAAAATGTTCAGGAAAACAATGAAAAAAAAATTAAAAAGTTTTAAACTCCACATCATTACCATGAGAGGAAAATAGCCCTTATGCCAGGACTGATCAATCTAAACTGTATGCAAATATAATTTTGCTAGGGACAAAGATTTCAACTTGTCAGTTCTGGAGTTATTAGAAACACTGAAAAAAATTCCCACAAACAGTTCCAAGGAATAAAAGTCCTGGAATGGGTATCTGAATGTGTCAGTAAGACAAGACTGAAAACAAATGCACAGCTGCAGAGTGAAACTTACAAATGTAATTGCACATGATTGCTCAGTGTTGGTTTTGTTGCTAAAGAAGTATCAGCAGCAGCAATAAGTGGAATAACAGTATATCTAATTTTATGGCACCTGTAACAATAAAATTATTTGATGTACAGAATATACCATGTTTTTAAGAAAAAAAAATAGGAAAGAAATAAAAAATACACTTTCCAGAATATTCTGGTTTCAGAAACATATCCAGTTGTAACTTTCTCTTCCCTCTTCTTCACATGCTTTTTTTTTTAACCCAGTAAGATACACAGGAACTTTCTAACACTCAAACTTGAACTAGATAAAAATAAGCATGTAATAGAACAAAATGAAATTACTAAATTTTCCATCCAGGATATACAAGATGTTTTAGCCTAACTGTGTTAATTACAGAGGGAAGGAAAAAGCACACATGAGAAAACCTTTTATATTTTTCTTTTTAGAAAGGTAGCCTTTGTCTCCGAAACAGACAACGCCCTCCTAAAAACTAATCACCTAAAAAAGATAAAAACCATAAGGATTTCTACTGCCCACAACTTTAGATGAAGCTCTATTGAGAGTGCTTAACCAGCAGAAGGAAAGGAAGGGCAATGCAAAAGCCGGAAAAAAGGAAATAGTGTGTTATCAAAGGACTATTAATTGCTCCCAAAGTAAGAGCAAGTGATGATCTTCTTCCTTTATTTACTCGGATTTTCAGCTGTCTAATCAAAGAAATGTTGTGTTGGTTGTGCTGAAAGAAAACTGTACCTTTTGTTTCAGTTATTGCCCACTAGACCTTAAGGGCTTTCACTGGATTGGTTTTATAGCTCACTACTGCACTTCAGAGAAGAAAATGAGCAGCAGACAGCTCCCAGCATCAGCTTATATGGTTAGTAAACAGGAACAGGACTACAGAGCACCACTCAGCTCACTGAAGTTTAGTGGCTGTTATTATTTGCTTGGTCCTTCCTCCAAAGCTGAAATTTCACTGTATTTGGAAATCTGACCTTCTAATTATAATTAGCTTTAATATTCAAGCCAATCGATAAAAAATAAATCTGAACCAAAACACTTTTCCACATGGAAGACTTAGATTACAGGTTTTGGGTACTTGCATTCCCTGCTCTCAAAGCAAAGTGGTTTGCAATTAACTATATTTCCAGTGTCTCTCTTGCAGCTCGTACCTGACTAAGTAAATAACAAATGATTTCTTACTGCCCTGAAGACCTCAGTATATCAGATCTTTGCCTTGAACTCTAAAACCTGGAAGAAGAAAAGATGGAAATGCACCTCCTCCTTTTGTCCTTTGCTTCCTGAACATATGATCCGCTTACCAAAGTGTGCCTTACCAAAGCCATGAAAGCATAAAAGTACCGAGTCCTCTTTCTATTCAGAGCAGCAAGTTTTATAATTTGCCTGCAGGCAGAAAAGGAACAAGTAGCTTTTCGAGGTTTTCATGGCATAAAAGAATTCTTAAAAGAGAAAAATTATTCTGGAAGAAAATTTCTAACTTCTGTGTGGAAACAGCAAAGATGTTCCAGATGATCTGTAAATAATATATAATGTATGCTGATTTTTTCCTCTAAATTTGCTCTATTCTACCTTTTTAAAGCTTTTTCAACATTGAAAACAGAGCTTATTTCTAATAACGGATACCATTATAGAAGGCATGCATACTGGCTGAAAACAACCACAAGCACATTTCTCAGAGCATGTAAGACTTTAGAGCTATTTATGTCCAAGATGAGGCCTACAGGAGTGAAGAAAACCTACAATGATCATTTGTACCAACATTTTTTATTCAATATGTTTACTGTGCTGCATGTACTGCACTGTACTGTACAGTTGTGGCTGCTCCTCCCTGGAAGTGTTGAAGGCCAGGTTGGATGAGGCTTTGAGCAACCTGGTCTAGTGGAAGGTGTCCCTGCTGATGGCAGGGGGGTTGGAACTGGATGAGCTTTAAGGTCCCTTCCAGCCCAAACCATTCTATGATTTTATGAAATAAACACATAGAAAATAGGCAATTTATTAAAAAAGTTTGCAGCACAACAGCATCAGGTCTAAGTCAAACTCTGTTATTTTCTGTCCTCCTCATCCCCCACCTTTTACTCCAACTAAAGAGAGGAGTAGTGAGATGAAAGAGGAGTAACAAGGCACACTAAAAATTGCTTAACTAGCAGAGATGGGGCAGGAACACTTGCCATAGCTACAACGGGAAGCAACAACACCACAAGGTAATTGCATCCCAAACCTGTCCTGACAAAGTCAGCTCTGTCAGTCTATTTACTTTTCCCAGTTTGTCTTGCTTTGTGCCTTTGATAAACTGTCAGGACTAGTTCTTCCAAGGACTATATTCCCCCCAAAAAAACACTCTCTTCCAGCCTCACGTATGTTGGAAGCACAACTTTCTTGTGCTTCAGAAGCCTGCAGTTCTCATAAGAACTTTTCATGTTTTCCATAATAATTGTAAATACTTTTAGCATTATTTCTCCAGCTGTGCTGTGTACAGACTGAGCAGCTCTACAAATCCTGCCCTATAACGTTACTTCCTCTTTGCTGGTGCTGTGATCTTGTGGATCAAGATGCAGAAATACTAAAAAGTACAGATCAGATAGCTGAATGCCTAACATACTACCAGTGTATGCACAAAACAGATAACTTTACCAATGTTACCCAGGCACTGAAATAAAGTACATTTTAAATCAGATTACTTTAGTTCCTTTGGCTCCAAACAAGCAAAATGCTCAGGCTTCTCAGTTCGAGAGTAGTTTTTTTAAAAGCTGATCAGACTGAACTACATCCCAGAAATTAACACTATCGGTAAGCTTATAGAGCAGGACATCTACTTGATAAAATAACATTTTTCAAATGTCTTGAAACAGTCAGGACTTTTCTGTTTTTGAAACACCCAAGAAGACCAACAGGAGAACAATTCCTCATGTAGGAATTGTCTCCTCTGGAGCTGGGGAAAGCTGGAGCACAAAAAGAGATAGTTGTGAAGTAAGAATGTCATTTGGGGACTTGTGCAATACCACTGTTCTTTAAATACACTTATGTAGTGAATAGCTGATTTTGCAATAATTTGTCTGCGTAATCAAGCTTATAGCAAGGCCTAGAATGCAGGAACTGTTAATACCAGGGTGACTAAGCCATCCACTTGCAAAAGCCAGAGACAGAAAGGGGATAAAATGCATGTCTGAGGATGGGAAATGTTCCACACTGAGAGCACAGAGTGGCCTTTTTCTGAAGAACGATGAGCGCTCCCCAGCTGCCCTGACCTCATTATATCACTCTGCTGAAATTCAAACTCCTGACTCTGACACTTTCTTAGGAAGGCGAAGGAAGAGGTTTTAAAACTTGACAGTCATGGATTATTAGACACCTTCCTTCCACTGATAATTAAGGGGAGTTAGATGCCTAAACAGTACCCGTGCCCTCCAAAACCTAGGAATGCAGCTTCTGGCAAGCACTTTTTTACACCGAATAATTTCACCTGCCCATTTTCACTCACCACCCCTCTGAGCCTCAACAGCTACAGTGCAAAATGAGAGATCACCTCTGGCAAGTCTGAAACAGATTAGTCATAAATTGTTTCTCCTCCTATTAAACAATTTTTAGCACATTATTCTGGTCAATTCAGTAGGTGGTCATTCTCCCCAGGAAGGCACACAGACCTGAGGGAATGAAGATGAAAGCTTTTTTCTCCACAGATAAACATGGTACTTTTAAAATTAATTAAGATCCTCATCTAACTCCTCTAAAAACAATAGATTGCTCACAATGCTCTTTTAATGGAAATTATAGTGGATTACCAGCAAGTAGAAATTCAAAGATAATCCATATCTGAGAAAATAGTACTCCCCCACAGCTGCACTGCAAATATTATCTGCCTGTCATCAGCATTTTTGAGCATTTCTTGTTGTATTATTATGCTTTTACTAACCTAAAGTAGCAGTGCAAATATTTATGTCCATGGCACTTCAAAGCAGTGGTTTCAGTGGGACATCACACGGGTGCTGATTTCTTCACCACTCACCAGCTTGCAGTATCACATTCCAGCATCCTGTTCTTGATGTCACTGAAACAGTTCCCATTTACACCAAAAGTGCAGCCTACGCTTTAACATTCTGCCACAAAACCTTTTCTCTTAGAAAGGAGATGCATTCAACAGTGGCTTCCTGAGAAGGTGGGGTTTCTCGGAAAAGCAATCTCCAGAGACATGATGGACCTCTGCGACATGACTATACACAAGACCTACTGTTTTTGTCTTGTTTCACACCATCCCTGCTTTCTTGCAGTCTTTCAGGGCCACAGAACACAGGGGCTTCCTATCTTCTCTTGTTTCCATCCACTTGCATGGATGCCATAGGCTAAATTCCAAATCAGGATGAAATTAGGTTGTTGCTGCTGACTTTTGGGTTGACTTTAAGCTTTTGCAGACTGCCTCTTTATGAAGTTATCTTTTGACGAAAGTTCTAATGGTTTGTGTGACCACAGGAAGAGAGAACAGTAATTATATTTTCCATCATTATTCTTTCACTTTGGAGAACAAAATGCCTTTTTGTTTCCCAAACAAAAAACTTCATGTTACGTACAAGAAATACAGATGAAATTTGGCTTAGATCCAAAAAAGGTCTTTCTTACCAAAGCCCTGCAGGTTACCTAAGAACTGTGATCTTACAATTCTGGTTGCATGTTTTCTCACAGAGCAATATCACATATGAAAATAATTATTGTGAAATGTATAATAACAAATTAAAAATTCAATCCACAAAAGTAAAAATCTAGTAGTTTACTCCAGTTCCATATAGTCATGGCATTGCCCAACGTAAGAGCTGCATTCTGAAATAACAGAGGATTCAGTCCTCCTCAACTTTTTTCTGACTAAAATCTCAGAAAGGTATAAACACAATGACACAGTGTGAATAGAAGAAGAGGAAACCAAAGGCCATGTGAAAGTATTCTAGGAGGCAAACCCATGGCAGTAGTTCAGTGTGCACCTGATTGATGTACAACAACAAACCATTTAAAGGCTAAAAGTGGGTCCACTTCCAAATTATTTTTACAATTGATAAGACTAAGTGAGGAAGCTGGGTCCATACAGCAAGGGAAAAATATGTATTTCAGACTTGATAAGTTTATATACTCATTCATTTAATCACACTATATTGATCATGTGTTTGCTAGAAAGTGATCCCCTTTCTATAGGCCCATTCTCTTATGCTTAGCACTCTGTTAAGTATACATATTTTTTCAGGCAGTGAGCTGCACGTATTATTTTCATTACTAGAAAGCAAATGGATGTATAAAAAATCTTCAGTCACATTCTAGTTAGGGCTACAAAGGCACTGTATCATCTGTATAATAGTTTTGCATCATTTAATATCATGAATAGCTGTACAGCGTACTAGAATACATGGTACAATAAATTTAGTATAAGATATCTCTGGTGCATTCAAAGAGAAAATGTTTGTGTTTTCTCAACATACAGAGAGAATTATAAACTGCAAACAGTTAACCTTCTGTGCTGATTAATAAGTCTAGGGACTACATGTCAGACATGCAATATTTATTACTCTGTTCTTTGTATTTCAGAGGTAAGTATATAAAATACCTGAAACACCATATCAATTGTCAGACTGAGCTTTGCAGAGTATGTAAAAGACAACTCTATTGATAGGAAAGAGAATATAAATAAAAACACATGACAGATTTCATTGATCTAATGCCCTCTGAACGCATAACTCATCAAGGTGTTTGAGAACATTTAGATGCCTTGTTTGAACAGTAATCCACGTCTGTCAGTAATTTGAATTTTAAATTCTTGCATTAGCTTCAGGGAAAAGCAGTGGGTGTACTCAGCTGGGTAGAGGTATGAAGAAGAAGAGATAAGAAACATTAAAATAGAAAAGCAAGAGAAGGTGTCTATTTCAAAGTGTGTACTGTTAATTAATAGGTTACGAGCCAAAAAGAAAATGCATAAATATTCCAGTCACAGCATTCACAGTTTAAAAATAAATTTAACTCAGAATTCAAAATAAATCTAGCAGATAATTTTTCATAGCAAATATCTGCTTTTTCAGTTCATTAAGTACTTTTCATAGAATCACAAAATCATAGACTGGCTTGGGTTGAAAGGACCTTTAAAGGCCATCTAGTCCAACTCCCCTGCAGTGAGCAGGGACATCTCCCATTGGATCAGGTTGTTCACAGCCCTGTACAGCCTGACCTTGAACATTTCCAGGGATGGGGCATCTACTACCTCTCTGGGCAACCTGTGCCAGTGCTTCACCACCCTCATGGTAAAAAACTTCTTCCTTATACCTTGCTTAAATCTACTGTCTTTAAGTTTAAAACCATTGCCTCTTGTCCAATTGCTACAGGCCCTGATAAAAAGTCTGTGTCCATCATTCTTATAGGCCCCCGTTAAGTACTGAAAGGCCACAATAAGGTCTCCCGGAGGCTTCTCTTCTCCAGGCTGAACAGCCCCAACTGTCTCAGCCTTTCTTCATAGGAGAGGTGTTCCAATCCTGGGATCATTTTTTTCGGCCTCCTCTGGACTCACTCCAACAGGTCCATGACTTTCCTGTGCTGAGGACCTCAGAGCTGGACACAGCACTCCAGGTGGGGTCTCACCAGAGTGGAGCAGAGGGGGAGAATCCCCTCCCTCAACCTGCTGCCCACGCTGCTCTGGATGCAGCCCAGGACACAGTTATTGGCCTCAGGGCTGCAAATGCACATTGCTGGCTCATGTTGAGCTTTTTGCCCACCAGCTCCCCCAAGTCCTCCTCAGGGCTGCTTTTGACCCATTCTCCACCCAGCCTGTATTTATGTTTGGGGTTGCCCGAACCCAGGTGCAGGACCTTGCACTTGGCCTTGTTGAACATCATGAGGTTCACACAGGCCCACCTCACAAGCCTGTCAAGGTCCCTCTGGATGGCATCCCGTCCCTTCAAGCGTGTCAACTGCACCACTCAGCTTGGTGTCATCAGCAAATTGCTGAGGGTGCACTTGATCCCACTGCCTATGTCACCGATGAAGATAATAAATAGTACTGGTCCCAGTACTGACCCCTGAGGGACACCATTCATCCCTGATCTCCATCTGGACATTGAGCTGTTGACCATTACACTGTGGATGCAACCATCCAACCAATTCCTTATCCACCAAATATATTGGGGGTGCATTTTCCTCTCAGTGCCTGCTCAGCAGCCCATCCACTTGAGAGATGTGGGAAGAGATGTTGTCAGAGAAGACTGAGGCAAAAAAGTCATTAAGTACCTTGGCCTTCTCCTCATTTGTTGTTACCAGTTTGCCAGTCTTGCTCATGAGGGGGCTACACTTTCTTTGACCTTCCTTTTCTGGCCAACATACCTGTTATTATCCTTTGCATCCCTTGCCAAGTTCACCTACAGCTGTGTCTTGGCCTTCCTGGCCCCATCCTAAGCAGAAGGTATGACAGAAGCTAGTGGGTGTAAATAAATGGTCAGGTCCAGCCAGCAACAAGACACAGCTTGAGCTTTATAAAAGGAGGAGGAAACTGTCAGGCTCTACACCTCTAGCCTCCTAGCACTTTGCTTAATGTCTTTTCTAAACAGAGGCAGAATTTTTCTGTCCCCTGTCTATATCCATGCACTGCTTATGCCTAATTATGTTTTCTTCAGAAGCGCTTTTTAATAATATTGAAGCGTGCTGCTTAAAGCCCTTGTCACACATCTGTGCCACCCTTGTGATGTCAGTTCATTTATAATTAAACACGAGAGAGCTTTATGATCCATCAATCATCATTTACCTAGGAGGTTGTCCTATTTATCCAATTAAACAGCTATACATTGTCAATACATTATATTTTTTCTTAAATACTTGCCTGGTGCTGAAGCCCTGTACCATTTCATTTAATTTGTGTACACTAAAAGCTGGAGCAAAATTGTTCTGAAATCAAAAAGTCTTATAATAAAAACAGTAGCTTCATAACTGGTATTATCTATGTGTTCTCATTTAGCTTCATATACAGATTCAATATGGAATTGCTATTGTATAATTTAACGGAGATTGCTCCTTTAGTTACTATAAACTCCTCTCAAGTTAATATAAATTATATTAGAATTTATCTGACAGCTTTGTTACTGGCAGGAGAATTCATTTTGCTGAAAGATGAAGAAAAGCGAGAAAATAAAAGTAGCACTGTACTGAAAATAATATAAAATAAGGAAGGAAAATGAAACAGTATAAATTTAAATGTTCCTGTTTCTGAGAAGAAAAAGATAGAAGTCTAGGGAGACGTCTTGCTTATACATTTATAATAAAATTTTAATTTGTCAATTATATCCCAGTAATAGCCTGTCCTGCAGCACAGATTCCTTCCCTGGCTAACCCAGTATGAATTTTGCATAGTGTAAATCAGTTTCCTGAAAAAAACCCCAAAAAACAACAACCCACCTTCTTTTCTAAGACTTGCAAGTTCTTCTTTGCCAATTGAGCTGTGATGAAACTACTGAAGGATTGACATGTTAATAACATCTGTAAGAACTTATTAAAGACTTAGGACTCTGATTATGTCCTGTCACTCTGTTGACCTTATTTAATTTCTTCTATACTACACAGTCTAATTATGAAGAGGATCAGGCTTCCAAGACTATAGATCTTATCATCAAAGTTTAGAAATCATCTTGAACATTCATTCAGAATTTTTAAGTTCAAATGTAATTTCACACTACCAACATGATTCAATACATAGGAATCAATGACCTATACATTAATTTATAAAATTATTGAAATCTCTGGATGAGCTTGCCCTACCAAGAGCCCACTTAACAACTAAAATAAATATTTGGTCTACATAGTTTCTAGGAATGCCCAACTTCACAAGCATCTGAAATGATTAAGCAGTTCCCTAGATACCCCAAAAAGGTCCCTGGGAACTTACCATTAGCTACACGTGTGTCCTGCAGGACCTTTGCACTGAGCTCTGACATAATCCAGAATTAGCAAGCAAGCTCCTGGACTATCAACAGAATCTTCAAGAGAAGCTCAGAAACTTAGATGAAGTCAAAGGAAATTAATTTTAAGCTTAACATCAGGCCACATAGTGCCCCCTTTTTCTCCAATGTCTAGATGAGAATACTTGCACTCTTGGTTTTGGCTGTGATAGAGCTTACTTTCTTGTTAGCAGCTAGAATAGCACTGTGTTTTTGGATTTAGTATAGGATTTGGTGGGCGAAGAATGTTGAAAATATACTGAAGTTTTCAGTTGTTGCTAAGAAATCAAGGACTTTTGAACTTCTTATGTTTTGCTTCTGTGCGATGAGCTAAAAGGACTTGTGCAAGCTGGATAGGAGCATAGCAAGAGCAATGGACCCAAAATGGCCAATGGGATATTCCATATCACATTATGTCATGTTCAGTATATAAATGAGGGTTAGCTGGAAAGCTCGGCTCTCGTTCTTCCAGGACTGCAGTTTCAGGATCTCTCTCCTCCTGGGATTGCTAGCCCAGAATGAGCTGGGTCTTGGCCAGTGAGTGGTGAGCAAATGCATTGTGCATCACTCATTTGCGTGTTCTATCATTGCTATTTTATTGTATTTCATTTTAGTTAGTATTGTAATTGTTATTTCATTTTATTTCAATTATTAAATTGGTTTTTTCTCAACCTTTGAGTATCCTTGCCCTTACCTCCCTAATTCTCTCCCCATCTGCTGGACCGGCAGTACAGGGGTGAGTGAGCAGCTGTGTGGTGTTTGGTGGCCTGCCAGGTTAAACCATGACATTTGCCTAGTAAGACTCAGGATGCAAGACTATACACAGTCCAAGAGAGTGTTTTCCAAGAGATGGTGCAAATCCATCAGCTTTCAAATATTCAGATGGAAGAACCTAGCTTTTCCTGGTGGTTCTCTAGTGGCAGCTAATGGAGACTGTGCTGGATCTAAGCTAGATGAATTAGATTAGTCTTCACAGTTCTTCCGCTTTTGTCAATTAACCCTATTCGAAATTTAGGCTGGTACCTCTGTCAGACAGGACCTACCTTATCTTGGGCCAGACCTAAAACTGAGTTGAGGTAATAGCATGAATTAGACACCATAAATGGAGTAGATTGGATACCAAAAGCTACTCCAAAATGCTACTGACAAGGTTCTGAGCTGCCTCAAGAAAAAACTTGTAGCATGGCTCCTGTGTTTTCATCTTCTACATCTAAATGTTTAGGTGAAACTGCTCAGAAAAACAATCTGACTTCTCTTCCTTGTTCCTTCACAGGTATTAAGGCAGTCGTGTTTTGCTCTAGCAGACAATAGAGACAGTGTTACAGGAGACAACAAACTTTTGTAACACCATACAGTGGAAGAATAATATTTGGAGATGTCAGGTGATGGTACGTTAACCTACACACAGGTGCACCTTCATGCAGTGTTAGGCTCCACTTTGGTTCATTTTCTGAATTCCATGCCAAATTGACTACGTCTAACAACTGCAAAGTTTTCCAGATGAAAAGCACTTGTCAACATGACTCAGACAAGGAATATATTTAAAAGCAGAGAACTCAATTACACTTGGAATGTCTGTGTTCTGCTAAGGACAGTAATTTTGGGTGTGACAGAAATTTTAATGCTAATGATTTGAAAGTCCTAACTGAGACTCCACTTTTTAATGCTAAGGCAACAGCATTTAAATAAATACCAGATGAATGCTTTAAAATTAAATACTGTGCTTAAATATTATCCAAAACAGGTCTAGTATAAAAGAGAAGATATGTGAAACAAAAATATGAAAAGCCAGCTTGGATTCAGGAAAATGCAATTCATTTGAAAGGCTTGCATGGGATATGCAAACTTACCCAGCCAGCAACATTCTAGCCTGTTTACCACCTATAAAAATTGATACTGAACTTTACCAACACAAATGTCCCTCAAATTAGCATTTTCTTTTACTCGCACACTTCTCTATTGAATAGAAATATATCTTTGGGTTGATATATCATGAAGCTCAAATGGTGTTTGGAAAATTTTTCTGAAGCACCCAGTGTGGCTCAACTTTGTTCTTAAAGGATATTTGCCACTGATTTTAAAGTCGGGCTAACTTTCAAGGCAGTTGAAAAGCACTTTCAGTGCTCTACAAATGCAGGTTATTTTGCAGTCTTCTTATCTTGTTAGCTGTAAAAATTCTGATCAGTCAAATGCTAACCTGAGAATATATGCAGGCCAACAACACGTCATGATATTCAGCATGACCTGTCTACATATGAGTGGGTTTTGAGCCCTCAGCAACAGAAAGGTCAGAACCAACGAAGAAATAAGTTGTGCCTTTTTAGCTTGGCAAAAAGAGAACACGTCAGGACACAGGAGTCAGTGCAGAACTGGGAGTGGTACGCAAGAAACCATGAAAGAGAGGAGTGTCTGTCTAATATTGTCTTAGGGTAAGATGAAACACTGACTTTTTTGTAAATCTAGACTAAGAAAAGGTTATAACAGCATCAGAAACATCTCAACCTTGCAAATCATTTCATTAGAGACACTGTGAACTCAGGATTGTGGTCTCTGGCAACGTCCTGCACCAAGTCATACTGAATGAACAGTCTAACAAGCATTCAGACTTCTGTCCTGAGATCTGATGGTTGATTTGGTATTATTCAGAGCAGAAAAGGTGTAGATGCATATCAGGCATGCAGAAGGCTGTTGTTATATGCTTCTCAAGTGTTAACGCTGAATAGGAGAATGTAGGAAGACAAATAGAAGACTGAGAGGTCTTACGCAAAAGAGTGAATTAATAAAGTTCATGTGGTGGTTTGACCCACAGCGGGACCATGCGGTCCTGCACTCACTCCCCCCACCCAGTGAGATGGGATGGGAGACACAACACAGGGGACACGGGGTTAGGAATGAAGGACAGGGAGAGATCACTCACCAGTTATGGTCACAGGCAAAACAGACTCAACTTGGGGAAGAAAAATCAATTTAATCAGTTGCCATTCATCTAAGTAGACATAATAACCCCATCTTACAACACCTTCCCCCACCCCTCCCTTCTTCCCGGGCTCCAATCACTTTGCTCCCCATTTCTCTACCTTCACCCTCAGCAGCACAGGAGGCAGGGAATGGGGGTTCAGTCAGTTCACCTCTGCTGCTCTTCCCAGTATGGAAGTCCAGCAACAAGATGTTCCAAAGCAGATTCCCATGGAGTCACGGACCTCTTAGTGCTCAGCTCCCAGCTCCGGCATGGGGACATCCACGGGCTGCAGACTCACCCCCCAACTCTGGGGGTCCACTCCCGCTCTGGCAGTGAGCGACTCTTGGGGTCTCAATTCCAGTCACACTTGACTCAGGCTCAGTTTCTCTGCTCGAGTGTGGAGTCCTCCATGGCCTACATGTGGGTCTCTGCTCCACCACTGAACTTAACCTCCATGGGCTGTAGAACCTCCTTTGTCTTCTTCTACTCCATACGGTAGAACTGGTTGTGGGTCTCTGTCTTTTCCTCCGGCAATGAAGCTCTCTCTGTCTGTCTGTCCTTTGTTTAGGTTGAAGGTTGCCTTTTGTTTGTCAGTGGCCTCTCCTCCAGGTTCTCTCCACCTTCTTCTTTCCAGGACAGGCTTTCCCTCACCAATATGGATTTCACAGAGGCGTTTCTCTAGTGCATATTGGCCCAGCCTGGGCGGGGGGGTCTCTGCCTTGGAGCCAGGGTAGTTTTTCACTCCCACAAGGTGACCCTTCCTCCACTACCCAAAAAATGGTCACCACACACACACACACACAAATCCTACACAGTTCAGTAAAGTATTAGTAAAGTTCAGTATCAATTTTTATAGGTGGTAAACAGGCTAGAATGTTGCTGGCCAGGTAAGTTTGCATATCCCATGCAAGCCTTTCAAATGAATTGCATTTTCCTGAATCTAAGCTGGCTCCTCATACTTTTGTTTCACATCTTCACTTTTGTACTAGATGTTCCTGTTTTGAGTAATATTTAAGTACAGTATTTAGTTTTAAAGCATTCACCCAATCCAGTTGGACAACACTATATCCCTCTAACACGAAATCCCATATCACTACAACCCTTCCAGCTGTTACAGTCCCATCCCCATTTATTTCAGTGCCTTGACAATTTTTCTAAGCCTCCTGCTATATACATAAATGTTTCTAATTTTCTTACCTTCTTATTGCTAACCATCTATGTCCATTAGCTTCCCACTAGCGTGCCCTCACTACCACCCAACCAAAGGTGCTAACTGGGCAAACCGATGTGGTGTGACTGTAGGCATATCATGAGAGCTGTGTTCATGCCGACTGTCTGGCCAGTGGCAGTACACCTGAACCCATGGGCAGCCAGGTCAGTAAGTATTAAGTGTGTTTAGACTCATCAGGCAACACCTGCTCACGAAGGGGCAAAGAGAACACTGCTCCTCAACGGCTCGTTGGCCCAACCAACCACTGTTGCTCCCAGCTTTGGGAACAACACGTACGCTGACAGTAAGCTGCACAAACTTGATATATACTTTAGAAAGGTAGTTTTGTTCCCCTCTGCTCCTGTTATTTCCCATGTTCCACTCTCACACCATTATCACTGGTACTGGGATAGTGGTTTTGAGGGTTTGCTTATACTAGCTCTGGGATCGCTCTGAGTAACACTGATAAAAAGTTTTTGATTGGGCTCTTTTTAAAACTTTGATTCTGGAGCTCACAAAGTATTTTGAAGCCTTTAAAGAGTCGACAGGGAACTCATCATATCCTGATGATATTTTATCTTATTTTATTTGGAGATCTTCTGTTTTTGTTTTCAAATCTGTTTCTACTTTAACTGAAATAGCTGTTCAGATTCTCAGACTTTGGATTTTGTCAACACAACTCAGTATAATCTGATATTTTTCTCATTTAACATCTTCAGGCAATGATGTAGCTACATAAATAAATAACTAAAGGGGAGTATTTAATACTGAGGGTTCTTTCCTAACCTGATGTTTCAGTACAGCTTCACAGTGATAATACACCTGAGCAGAAAAATAATTCTGCACTTGTGATCAACAGCAAATACAGTAGATATACTAGTTGTAAAAATGTTTTATTTAGTGGTGGTTTTAGCCTAAAAGCTTGAGGAGTTTCTTTAAAAGAAATTAAAATATTCATAAATATATAAATATGAAATTTTATACAGATATATAAATATATATAAAAGTAGAGTTTTGTTCAGGTAGTTTAATAGTTATCCAGGGAGCAACTCCAGAAAGACAAAAGCAGCAATAGTCTGTATGGTTCACACCACCACTAGAAACTAAATTACATTATTTATCATCACTTTACTTCAGTTTTACACTTGTGCAACTTCAAGGTTTAGTGAGTTGCACTGGAACATTGAAGTGATGAATGATGTACCATATTTAACCTCTGTGAAAATATTCTCTCTCTGGGAAGTGGAGTGAGCTAGATCACAATGAGAATTAAGTATTGATAAGTTTTCTTCCTGTGGACAAATAATAATTCAGAACCTGATAATTTTAAATAGTACGTGGTTCACTTCCCAATATGGAAAAAAAGTTCCATCTTTTTTCCAAACTTTTGTTACATTCAGTGAAGCACTCTCTCTGAAATAGATATTCTAAAACTTTAACCAAATTTCTTTCAACCATTTTCTACAATTACCACCTTTTCCAATAACCTTCTTATGAATTATTTTCTCTAGTTAAATACCTTTACATCTAGAGAAAGGCAAGGCTAGAGGTACCATTTCTTAATTTAACATATGGGTTTTTTACTTTGATGTCAAATTATCTTTCTGATCTGTACATAAGTGGTAGAAGTGGTGTACAAAATATTTATTTCTATACTCTTGAATAATTATCAGCTTTCAAAGAAGCATGTTAGAAATCTCATCTATTTCTAGAATTAAACCTAGAATGAAGCCTACCCTCATCAAACAGTATATTATTTACATGCACATTTGTCCCTTTTCCTCAGTTTTGGTCATTGTTAATGTGTTCATGCTAAAGGTACAGTATGAAATATTTATGCCAATGGCAAGACTATTGTCAGATTTGAATTCATGTTAGTACTTGATGTCTTTTGAATCACTGAAATAATTTTGAAAAGAGCCTTTTATTTTATCTCACCTGCTATTTAATGTGCATTACATTGACTCTTTAGCTGATCGTTTTTGAATACCAAGTCCACTTACAACAGTTGCTATACAGCTAACAATCTGAAGAAAATACAAGCATGTAATTAATTTTCAAATTACTGTTCGCATGTACAAGCTTGAATGATGCAATAGGTACATGAGAATTGTTATAAATGGTTTGACAGCTGAATAAAGGGATTTTTTAGTGTTAAGTAATCAAGGAAGTCTTCTAGCAGTATTCTCTGTAAACAAGGATTGTATTAGCCTCATTCTGTACCTCCTGCAGCTTCTAAGAAGTTCTTGGTTTTATTTACATTGAAAAAGATTGAAAGATTAGTTAAATTATTTTAAGTGAGACATAATGTGAAATTTGTCCAATTCTTCCTCTCATTCTACAAGTTTTTAGACTAATGCATAAGAATGTGCTATATACCCTCCCACAGATGGCAGAACTCATCAAAAAAGATACTGATGTCATGCTGAATCCTGATACAAGTTGACGGAAACAGATGAGTCCTCTCAACCAACCATGAAAGTGCATTTGCTCATACCATATGTATTAGTCACAGTGCATAAATTTATGAATATTTATCCATAAAGACCAGATATCGGGATGCTCTAAATATTATTGAAAATCCATTGGCATGGACATCAAGTGCTTAATGTACTGCTTTAGAGAAACATATATATGTGATAAACAAGAAAACAACAGCACAAATCAACGACTCTCACCATATTCCCTCTCATCTGTCTGCTCAGTAATGTGCTCAGTGTCATCTCTCACCCTTTTCTGTACTCCTTCCTAGACCTTTTTTTGCTCCTTCTCAAAGTTATTTTGAAAGATCAACCTGCTCTATGAGGCAGAAGGTACAGGATTAAAAAAAAATTCAGCAAAAGTCTGTTTATGTGGAGTTCTTTTCCTCTTGGTTTTCCTAGGTTTTTGCACTAGATTTCAAGCATTTTGGAACAGAAAATGTCCTGATATCTTTATCTTACTCAGTTTGAACAGCATCCCTGGCAACTATGAACCTGTAAATCCAATGAACCTGCCATAAAAGACGTAAAAGGAGATGGAGAGAAAGCCACAGAAAATGTTACCGAATGCACTCTGTGTTATACATTATACACAGGAGGTCTAGCAGGTCACCTAAGTCTAATATAATATTTCTTACTGGCTGGGTGTAGGTCTTCACAGTCAACAGTAATCAGAGAAATTAAGCAGGTGAGAACAGTCAATCTAGACACAGCCTTCACTGTCTGAGGAACAAAGTCACCGTTTTTCCTTATTTCTTAAATTCATGGAACTTATTTTTTCCACGGATTTATTTCTGTGTTTTTTATGCAGAGGATTAATCACTTATTTTAGCATAAAGAAATTGAAGTGTTGCTAATTCTAAATGGTAGCCTTTTAGCCCTGCTTTGAAGAGCTGAGACCTTTTTTGGGGAGGCAGAGGGAAGAAGAAAGGAGGATTTATTGTTAAAGATGAAGTACATAAAAAAGACAAATAAAAATAAAAATAAAAAGATTAATAGCTTCATGCAGTGAATCTGACTTTTGAAAAGTGCTCTAAATTGAGTAGGAGCTAAGCAATCACCTCAATGTAGCAGGAGCATTTGAAAGTGTTTGTGAAATCATTTCTCAAATCCTGAGTTTTAGTGTGGTTTTGTGTATGGGATTTTCTCCAGAATGTTTCCTGGGGTTCATAATGAGTTAAGGGATTACTGGTCTCCACAGACAGTTGTGCTATATGGAATACTCTAATTTAATCCAGTAAAGAAGACATACTTCATGATCAGTCTAATGAACAATAAAAACAGATATTTGAGGCAGCTTTATCTCATTAATATAGCCAAGCTTTCATCTCATTCAATTCTGTGCTATCTGTGACCTCAGGACTGAGCTGGCAAGCATGGTTACTTAGGCTTTCCATCAGTCTAGTCTTAATCTCCTGCCAATGCATATAATCAAAATCTTAGGCATCTACATTACCTGCTTCTCTCTATTAAAAATAATGTGAAAATAATTCTGACTGTAGAGCTGTTTCAGGAAATGGAGGTTTAATTGACACCATCATCAAGAGACCTTTACAGAAGTGTTCACAAAGAGAGTGCACTTTTGTTGGTGCACACTAATCAGAAGGATGTATGTAGAATTTTAGATGTATGTAGGATTTTAGATAATGCTTTCTTTCTTGTTTTTAATACAATCTCCTTTTCTTACTTCCCACCCATCCCCTTAAAAGACTGAAAATATCACAGCTTGGTCTACATCAAAAGCCAACAAATATTCCAGCACTGCTGGCTATCTCAACCACATACAATCTTCCTCCTTCTTGCTGTAATTTACTTGTAAGGAGAAATTCTTTTGCCTCCCACATTAAAGTACCCCAGCTGGGATCACAGTATTTAACAAAACTAATCCACAGTGTGATCGATTAAACTATACCAACCCACAATTTACCTAAGAGAGGCTTAAAATGCAAAATTTGTTTAAACATCATTCCAATATAAAAACTTTGTTAGAAAGGCAAGGGGAAAGAAATCACAAAAAAATTACCAGAAAGGTAATGGAAGAAGATACTGTTTATATTTTTTAAGCTATCCTCTTAGAATCTCACAGCTACCAGTTTCACTGAAATACATTATAGATTATTAATTTGAGAGATATATCTCACCAGATTTGTCATAGCCATAAAATCCTGCTCTAAAGAACATGCCCTGAGAAAACACAGGGTAGAGTCCTGTCAGTCTTACTGAGTAATAAGTTCTCCATCAGCAGTCAATTATTAGGCTATTACTAGTGACAAAAATTGGTGAGATGTGCTACAAACTGAAGAGCTGAGTGATTTTGCCTAGGAGAAATTGCAACCTTGGAGGTCAGTAGATAATGTTAATTTTTCCTGCCCTGGGCGTTCAGCCTTCCTATTTCCCCACCTTTCCCTGGGGAGTCAGGAGAAATGGTGATTGCAGATACCAATTCCTTGCACTTCCCATGGAAATAAATTATCCCTTCCCACATGGATGGTGGAAGCCTAATTATCTACCACTCAGCTAAAACAGAGGCACTTGCTGCACAGAAAACCAGGGTGCTACTAAAAGAAAAGCAACTGTACTGTGTTGTATTTATTTCTGCCTTATACATTCCAGTTGAATATGGAATTACTCTAGATTTTTTGCAACTTTTTTTTTTTTTGGCAAATATCACTATGCATCATAATCAAAGGATTCTATCCTTTTTTCCTCTGATGACACCACATTTTGTACAGCCACAACTCACATAACACAGGCAGTAAACACAGCTCTTCTTTCTACTCCAACCTTATGCAACCTAAAATATTCACAGGTGACTGTTCAGAGGATTAATATCACTTATCAAAGCTCCCATTAGACCAGACAAAGTTGCAGTACCATTTTTAATATTTGCACAGTTGAGTCAAAACAACCTGTTTGGTGACAGACTGCTGTCACCAATGTCATGGCAAAAAGGGATAGAAAGAAACCATCCAAAGTGTAAGAAAATGCTATGCATGAATTACACACAAAACCGTATTTTCAGCTATTTAAATGTTTATATTAGTATATATATTTTATATTAGTATATATAAATACATATTAGTATATATTCAGCTATTTAAAATATTTTTGGTTTGATTGCCACATTAGAGTCTCAAATGAACCTGGCTGTCCACTTCTAAGAAACTTTTTAACCTCTTTACATTTCAGCCTGAGTAAGTTAAATATAAAAAACTTTTTGAACATCGCATTCCATAAATTTATTATGGCAGAAATGAGCTTATCGCTCCTGAACACAGACACTACACTGACTCACTGATATACCAGTGATCACAGTGCTGTGTCACACCATGCAAAGCTCTGCAATTGTATTAAATAAATACATTTAATGAATAAAAAAGTGACATGAACCCTCAAATATATAACTTCTTAAAAGAGGGTAACTGTGGTGTCAACTTTATCCCCCCTGTGGACCATGGAAGTTTACGGTATCATTTTCAGTGGAATTAAAATTCCACTTGGTTAAAGCTTTACGAGAAAGAATTACTTGTATGAGACAGTAATACCGATGTCTATGTGTAACCTGCTGAGAATGCCAAATTCCAGGACAAATCTATGTTTTTTGCTACCTGAATCACTGGTGGTGGCAAACCACATTTTAAATAAACCTTGCATTAGGACTTTAAAAATGTGAACCACAAGCAATAAATTAAACAAATGCAGAGAGATGATCCCCAGGGGATTGCTGGCACACCACAGGCTCTGAGTGCTTTTAAAAGGGTGGAAGGTTATCAAAAGAAAGACTAATTCAGCTTATGACAGTATTGGAATATAAGACTAAAAGCTTTCTTTTCAAGTAAGTGATATATACCTATGAAGACTGTAAAAACCTTTTGAAGGTACCTGAAGATATGAGAGTATGAAAATAAAAAAAGCCCACATTTATCATTAACAAACAAAAGCTATGCAGCTCATTCTACTCACAATTACATGCGTGACTAACTTTAATCAGACCTTCAAGTCAAGAACAAACACTGAGCATGAAAACTGTAAAAATTGTATTTAAAGTAAAAAATGACATTCTGTTGTTGGCCTCTTCTGATGGAGCAGGCGATGGCAATGCAAGTGGAACAAAATGCTCCTTGGCAACTCCTGGCACTTCCAAATACCCAGTCAGCAATCTGGATATGGTTTTTCACTTCATATAGGTGTTTCTGAGAACTCTTAGATACATGTTAAACACTATGAGCTCTCTGAAAAAGCAGCATTCATATGTAAAAAAGAAAGATTTAAATTACTGGTGGCAAAGATCCTATCAAATTCAGTGGGGCTATGACTGCCTCTCAACATTCCAGCAAAACCAAACATAACTAAATTAAGGAAAAGCATCTCTTCCCTTCAATTTAAATGTAGGCCTGATTCTGACAGTCACTCAGTTTTATCAGTCAAGCAAGAAGTATCAAGCCAGAAAAGTCAAATTTCAACTAAAAAAAAGAAAAAGAAGACAGTAAACAGCTACATCAAATGTACAAAACTAGACTTATACATATGAAATTGAAATTTTTGACATGCAGAATAACTAATAAGTCAGAGTCACAGTGCTTGATGCAAACACATTTCTTTATGGAAAAGGCAAGCAAATAATACCTGTTATTTCTCAGTCAGTTGAATTAAAAGTAAACACCTGCTTCTCAGAATTATGAAGCATAGTCTCTGTAATAACATTTTTTGGTTGTCTCTACTCTTATTCTCAGGAGAATCCAGTATATGCATCCATAATAAGGTTTTTCTTGTATTTAAGATGCTTTCCCCCAAATCACTTCTGTAATTGTATATATCCTCAACAGTATGTACACATTCAATAGCAAAGAAATTATACACATTATACAGCAGCCAGAATGGATTACATTTTGAAACATACAGAATAACTTATAGAAATTTTGAGTCTTATCCAGTAAAACCTTCCTCCTAGGAAACCCATGTGTGAATGAGGACCATAAAACCAGATCCTTTATGAGTAAGAAATAAAAGACAGACAAAAAAAAGGCTTAGTTTTTCTTACCTCTTTAAATTAAAAAAAAATCATGATAAAGCAGAAAGATAGATTTTTCCTTGTGGAAATAAAGTAATAGTTGTAAGTTCTACTAGAAAAGGGAGGATTTTCCTGATTTATTTTTGGTTTTGTGTTTTAGTGGTTGGGTTTCACTGTACTCTCTGGCTACAGAGTGTACAAACTATACAAAGTATTCTGTATTCAGTGTCTATGCTTAATCTCCAAAATTATATTTAAAAAATTGTCATCTTCAGTAGGTGCTATCTTCTCTCAAACAGGTTCCAATACTTTTAAAGTGAAATTATTATAGAAACATCCAATTATTTATAGGATTCAGGCTGACAGGCCACACACTTGAGCCTCTGTATTGAATGCATATTCTACATAGCTAATAGTGTTATTCATATGCTGTCCCCCGAGAGATTTGGGTAATGCATCAGTAAGTATGATTTCTAACTGTGGATTTGGATTGCTCTTATTAATTTTTCTCCTCCAAGTATGAAATGCAAATTGTCAAAAGCAGTATTTGCATCTTAACGTAACTTACATATTATCTCTGCTTTGCACCTTACGATACTTCCAGATACTAAGTTACAGTTAAAGCTTCACCCATGCCATCATAGTTTACTGGAATTAGAATAATTTTATTTTACTTACTGACTCAGTCATGTTTTCAACTGTAAGAACCATCCTTTGTCCTGTTTTAAAAATGTGTAAATTGTGAGCCATAATTTGACTTATCAACTATAAGAAACATCTGTCTGCTTAAAGAAGCATTTCCTTTCATTGGATATCTCATATTTGAAAGCCTGCTAAAGAGCTGGATAAATCTGAATCTTGGCAGTTCACTGACCAACTAAGTATTCTGAATTTCTACTTTATCGTAAAGCACATCTTTAACTCAGCAAATAATTAAAGAGTCCATTTAGCAAACCTTGTTCCACAAATCCCAGTTCAGTTCTTTGCTGATCTCATGTCTATACTACTTTCATTAAGCTTAATATTATCCAAAGCACATTTCTGAGTTTCATCAAAAACACTGGCTTAGTTCTTGAATAAATTGTCACAGTAATACTAGATCCCTATATAGACACAATTCAACTCCTTTTCCTGACACTGCACCCACACACAAAGCATGAGAAAGGTAGTACTCCTTTTGCTCTAATTTCTATGTTAAACAGATTTTTATTTGCATTCTTCTTAGTATTCTTGGTCATATCTAAGAATATATTTTCATTCCAAAGGACCAGAGGCTACATAACTAGCCTCAACATCCATAAATCTAACATATTTGTGGAAATAGAATCCTTTAATTTTTCATGACTCAGTATTTACTTTAGATGCTTTTAACATTAAGCATAAATGGTACTTTCTTATCATACTTTAAAATCTTAGGAGAAATATAGAAAAGTTAAGATGTAATTCCTATTATGTGATAAGAATGAGTGTGTTGAAAAACATTCTATTTTCGAAAAACAATCTGAAAGCCAAAAAACCCCCCAAAAAACTTGGATGCTCTCTTTCAGTAAAAGAGGTATTTTTTCTGATTTAGGATCTTGCATCAACTGACTTACAATGCAATAATATAAAGATAACATTATGCCCTTGATGTTTGGTTTGTAACTGCCCTTTCATTGCCTGGCAAACATTAAACAAGCACTGATGATGTCAGCAAAACTTGCAAATGGAAAATAATTCTAAATAAGCTTTCGTTTGTTAAAGCAAGAACTGTGGGATATGATTTTATGTGATAGCACCTGAAAGTATTTACATATATGAGTAAAGAAGCAAATCCTTCTGCAGGTCTGTGCAGGAGAGCTCAGAAAAATTAGGATTCATTCGTGCATTGCAAATGCGATCACAATCTGTCATTTGATCCTCCTGCCAAACTGAAAAGCATGACATGTTTTCAAGGGTTGTACATCTTCCATATTTGTGATGGAGCATTTCCAAAGGTGAAGGAATTTAGAGGTTAACTTCCTCCCCGCCTCCCTGCCGCCCCAGCAGGCTGGGGTGGTTTGCTTGGATTAGTAATCTTTTGCTAAGTGACACAATACTGGAAAACATTTTGGGCAGGACCCCAATGCACCATCAGCTTAAAACAAAGCTTTTTGCACCGTGTAGGGTCTAGCCTTCTGTCAGTACAAATTACTGAAGAGGCTTCATAAAAAGAAATGTCTATATTTGTGAACTGCATTATGATACTAATTCTACATCTCCCTTCTTCTGACAGTCTGAAAAGAGGGAAAATTACTAGCCAAGCAAATTGACTGAAAGCTTGATTAGCAGCTGGCAAAAGACTTAAGAGGAAGTTCAAAACCCAAGAACTAAGCAGGGACATTGAGAAAAATAATAAGCAAAATGGAAATTAATACAGTTCGGCTTTTGTGATGTACCAGGTAAATGGGGAGATCTAGTATCTTCTTATCCAATCAATGAATTAGCACTGCCAATGTGTTCTTAAATAAAGAAAGGATTAAAAAACATATACCAGTATCAAGTAATACCATATTTGATTTCTGAAGTTACCACAGGATTATAGAGAAACATGAATCTTTCATTGTCAGATATACCTTCACAGCACTGGAAGGCATGTGACACACCAAGTAATGTTGTGACCTGTAGTGGAAAGTTGTTGTTTACAATACAATCCATACATATTTAACGCAAAAAGAAAAATGGGGATAGACACTGATAGAATGGATGTTCCATATGACTGATTATGTTACAGCCAAGAAGAAGAGCCACTCTTTAGATTCAGCTCTGACTTGATTCTCTAAGCATATTAGAAATGCCTTGCACAGTATGAAAAACATAATGTTGCTCTGTTTTTTCAATAATTTGCCTTACTTAAAGGAATTAGAACAAAAGTATCAATATCCTTTTAGTCCTTCCTCTACACACAGGACTCAGATACTCATACACCGAGCATTACTCAGCCATAAGGCTCTATATTCTCCTTTGCAATCATTTGCCTCTGTAGGTTTTCCTTCCACAATCAATACAAAGAGAGTGAAATTGTATTTCAGGAAAACACAGCCAGACTCTCAAAATCAAGCTGACTACATCCAGTGGGGAAAGAGAATTGTTCACTGTAATAGACTAGACTTTAAAACAACATAAGAACAGAACCTGAATTTTTTCTAGACCACTCTAAAAAAATATTTTTTTTTACAAATAAAATAGGATTGTTAGTTTAAACATTCCTAGCTGGCATCAAGCCACAACCTTCTATGTCAAAATAAGATAATTCTCTTGCTGATTTAAACAGAAATCTTCGCTAATCACGGGAAATGTCTTTGTAGTCTACTTGTGTCCATGATTGTTTAAACAGTTTCTTATGCATTGGATATTACAGAAAAAAAGGGAAAATAAGTATTTTCAAATGTAACTTACCATATATCTTTAAAAAAGGTCAGTTTCAGAAGACACTACCAACCATATTGCAGCCCCGAGCTAATTCTATGCATAACTAAGCACCTCCCAGACCACATGACAACATTTCCGAAAGTCGAGAGTGATATAAGAAGACTTTTATTAAGTGTTATAAATTCTGTTTCCCTTGCGTTTAAGTATTAATTCTTTTTTTCTCCCCACTGTTCTTATTTTCAAAAGAAATCTACTCTGGTGTATTACAAATGGTATTGTGAATTAATTCCCACTGAAACTATAAAGAGAGAATGACAGGATGGTGACCTCTGGAGACTGATCAACCAGCGCAGGTTGTCAAAGACCATGCCCAGTTGGCCAAATATTTCCACAGATGGAGACTTCACAATATCTCTGGGCAACCTGTTCCCCTATTTGACCACCCTCACCATGCAAAAAGACATTTATAATGCTCCTACTTTCTGTGACACAACTCAGTTGAAGCTGTCCGTCATAGTTTTGGTACTTGGTATAAATTCATCCTTCTTTGCCTGCTTTGTCATATAGTAACCTAAAGAGCAACATAGCAGGCTTCAATCTGTTTGCTTAAAGTTATCCAAGTCAGTTAAAGAAAATAATTTTACAGTCATCACTTTATGTATTAATATCAGTAAGTCATTTGGCCTGACAATTTAATCATTCACACCTATTCGAAGTTGGGTAAAATTGATGTAAATTATTATACAAAATGCAACACAACAGTACACAGTTTGAAATATGAAACTGCACAAGAAAACACAAAAAAACCCCAAGCCACAAACTCTCCAACATGTGTAAATATAAAAACATTTAATACATTTGAAAACTGCTTACTTTTCTTTGGCTGGCAGTTCTGTCTCATAAGTAGCCATTTTAGCTCCTGTCCCAGCATCCTTTGCTGTCCTTTGTCTTCGCTTTCTTCTTGGAGCAGTATCAATGACATCTGGGCTACCCAGAAAGGAGTCTCTTTGTTTTGGTGCTGCCAAAAGGAAAAAGATTAAAGTTGAAAAGAACTTCAACATGAAGTATTACAAGTAAATTCTTAAAATATTTTTGTTTATTTTTATTAAAACCTCTATACTGCTAAGATGGGCTGAGATTTAACAGCAGTTGGTGTCCAAACAAACAGCATAAAGGGAAACCCAAAACCAGCAAATTTAAACTAGAAATATAAGCTTCCTTCAACATCGCTTTGTAGTCAGTGGAGAGAAAGATGGGCAGTTATAAACCAGAAATATACTGATGGTCTCCTCATCCCTCCTTGTAGACTACAGTAACTAGAGAAGGAGCTTATAGAGCTCAATTTCACCTACCTGAAGTTAGTCTTTGTCCCCTACAGAATAATTGAGGAAGATGTGCATGTGGCACCCAGAAAGGAGCTTGAGTGTTCTGTTTACTGCATGGCTTTGTTCAGACTCTTGGTCTGCAGTATGAACAGTGCTACACACTCAGAACAAAACAAAATTAATTATTTTTCAATATTCATTAGGATCAACCCTTGAGAGAAGTTTATTGCTGTGATCAATATTTTGTAATCTACTAGTCATTCTGCTACCATGGACCTCAAGGCAATAAATCCTTACAGGTTCTGCTGGATATTCCCTGAAGACAAGGAGCAGAAAGACTGATGGACAGTCTGATGTCTGCTCAGTGAGGCAAGAAATCATTTATCTGAAGCAAACCCACGCATAAAAAACAGTTACACCAGCTTCCTACTCTACCCATGGAACAAGGGGCCCTGGTTCAGATTAAAGCTCTCAAAGTGACAAAGAGTCGCTGCAGTCTGAAAGGAAAACAGGGAGAATTCCTAACACCTTGCAACTTGAACCTGGATAACCTGTCTAGGTTTCCACTGACTCCTCTGCTGAAGGTAAGTGAAGTAACCTCTGTCCAGGTTCATTTGCCTACAATTTTAATTCCATCATTACTGCATAAACTATGATTTCATACCTGGTTCACATTTGTGTTATCATGTAAATTCATAAAAGATGCATTATCTACACTTAAAAACCAATCCCCTCTCTCCTTTGACAATTATCTACTTGAAGCTCAAACGTCAAGACAGCTGCACCCTTCCTTAAGCTAAAACTCTCCCCTTCCTCTTCCCCGTCCCAGAAGATACATGGACATTTTTATTTCAGCTATCAACATCTTGTAGCATGCTTTTATTTGGTATGCTTGCTTTAAAAATAAAATATTTAATTACTTTGAATTTTCAAGATAATGATATCCAGAAGAGCACACATTTCAACTGAAATATATTAAACAATGATGTGGTGACTGAGGCTGATGCTATTATGGTAACTTCCCTGAATATTACTTTCTGTATGTTTTAGGAAGGTTTAATCTTTGCATGGATGAAAGACATCATAATTTGAGATTGAATACTGAAGCTTTTCACAGAAAGTAAATAATGGGTCCTATTTCTTCATTCTTTTCACAATTATTATCCACGTCTACTGACAATTAAAAAGGAAGAAAATACACAATCCACAAGTAACATTTTCAGTGTTTCTCAAAAAAAAATGTGCTACTGACCAAGAACACTGCAAAAATAAACATATAAGTAGAGGTTCCTTACAGCCAGTGCAATCACTGCTTACAATGAAGCATATGCTGAAGTACCAGAACCTCTTGGCTTTTACCAGCATGCACTATACCACATCACAGATTTACAGATCTTTGTAGGCTGACAACAGGTATTAGCTGACGTATTTGCAAGGCACAAGCAAATTAACAAGTTTCAAAGTCCAGTACAGACAAGCTACATTGCCTATAATAAATGCTGAAAAGGGTTAAATTACAGCCTAATTCTCCACAATAAAGTTTAACTAGCTCTGCATAGTTTTCCAGTGCTAAATGTTGAAAATATGTTCATGATCATTAGTTACTACTTACTGTCAGCATGTTCAGGGTAGCATATCTAACATTTACACTAATACTCTTATATATTCCAATATTGCTTTCTGAAGTCAGCTCCTTCTCAATTAGTACACATAGAACAGTTTACTGTCAAGAATCAAGGAAACTTGAATAATTTTACTGCTATAGCTCTTATCCTTCTTTGTCGTTGTTCTCCTCCCACACTCTCTGCTTTTGCCAAAAAGTAGATCCAGAAGTTAGCTACATATACAAACCCTACAAAAAGCTGATGCTGAATAAATAATGTCTCTGTGCTTTTACTTGTGTAATATGCAACAGTGTTCATGGCCCACACACTCAAAATTGTTTACTGTTCAGACACAAATCCTGTTTGACTTCTACAACAGTCCCACTGATGCTCAAGGAAGAAAAATGGAAGAGAAATGTTTGTCTCTGCAGAGTATTACATTTGTGCTAACTTCAGGCTGGGAAAGGGTCTCAGTTTTCTGCTAAACATCTCAATCTACCCTTTCCCATGAAAACAAATTTTGCTCTTATGACCTATTAAACCAGGCAGAATAAAAAGTATTGACCTAAATGATCTGAGTAAACCTCTGCAATAAAGTTGACAGTTTCTATTGTGAGAATGTTTCTTTTAGTAATACCAAGAAGAAGGCTTCTCGTTCAGAAAGCCTAGAGTGCAATCTTACAAAGAGCAGACTGGCTCATAGATAATGCCAGATCACCATAGGCTTGTTTATTTTTTGTTTTATTTGTTTGTTTCTTTTAAGCCAAACTACCTCTTACATTAGAACTGCTAGTGAAAAGATGGCATACACTTGAAGCTCAAAGTATCATGCATCACCATAAGACTTTAAACACACACTCGTTACCGCTGCCCAAAAATAATTTCCAATAATGAATTCATTTATAGTACTTGACTAAAAGCCAAAGAAAGCTTCAGCAAAATATTATTCATTGCTTGACACAAAATCATTCGGAAAAATGAGAGACCATCTTGAACATAAACTAGTTTTTAATTCTGAAAACCTTTACTGACTAAATTTCATCATCATTTTAAAGAAGTTCCTTGACTTCTCATGAAATTAAATTTCTTACTTTGATATTATGTACTACACTATGAATGATTGTTATACCTTTGAGAAGAATAGTACCAATTTAAATACAGACAAGTGTTGTTTGATGAAAGCCAGTTAATTAAGCTACCTAAACCAACAAGTGTTGATCAAGAAAAGGTAATGTTCGTAATATATAACATACTTTCTGCAGGTGAATTAACTGCAAGAAACAAGACTGATAAGGGAGCAAGAAAGAGAATCACAGTTCAAGCAGCAGAACTATAATTATGCTCAGGAAATTAAAGAATTTAAATAAAAACTCTTGATGTTTTGTTGTTTGTTTTGAAGAGTGATAACATTTGGTGCCTAGAGGGAGTTTTCAAATAAGAAAAGACTAGAAAATAACTTAAACTGAAAGCTCAAAATAGATAATAAGGAAGAAATTGTTTACAGTGAGGGTAGTGGGACACTGGAACGGGTTGCCCAGAGAGGTGGTAGAAGCTCCATCCCTCGAAACATTCAAGGTCACGTTGGACAGAGCTCTGAGCAACCTGATCAGGTTGAAGATGTCCCTGCTCACTGCAGGGGGGTTGGACTAGATGGTCTTGAAAGGTCCCTTCCCCCCCAAACCAGTCTATGATTCTGTGATTCTATGGTTTAGAAGAGTCAGGCTGTAATTAAATCAATACAGTCCCATAATGTTGAGGGACTGGAAACAAATGATGCCTTTTCTCTAATACAGAAAAATGTCAGGACCCCTTCTCAAGACATTTCACAGAATCACAGAATCACAGAATGTCAGGGATTGGAAGGGATCTCGAAAGATCATCCAGTCCAGTCCCCCTGCCAGAGCAGGAACACCTACATGAGATCACACAGGAAGGCATCCAGGTGGGTCTTGAATGTCTCCAGAGAAGGAGACTCCACAACCTCTCTGGGCAGCCTGTTCCAGTGCTCTGGCACCCTCACAGTAAAGAAGTTCCTCCTCAAATTTAAGCGGAACCTCCTGTGTTCCAGCTTACACCCATTGCCCCTTGTCCTATCACTGGACACCACTGTGAAGAGCCTGGCTCCATCCTCCTGACACTCACCCTTCATATATTTATAAACATTAATAAGGTCCCCCCTCAGTCTCCTCCAAGCTAAAGAGGCCCAGCTCCCTCAGCCATTCCTCATCAGGGAGATGCTCCACTCCCTTAATCATCTTGGTGGCTCTGTGCTGGACTCTCTCAAGCAGTTCCCTGTCCTTCTTGAACTGTGGGGCCCAGAACTGGACACAATAATCCAGATGTGGCCTCACCAGGGCAGAGTAGAGGGGAAGGAGAACCTCTCTTGACCTACTAACCACTCCCCTTCTCATGCACCCCAGGATGCCATTGGCCTTCCTGGCCACAAGGGCACAGTGCTGGCTCATGGTCATCCTGCTGTCCACCAGGACTCCCAGATCCCTTTCCCCTACAGTGGTCTCTAGGAGATCATTTCCCAACCTATACTGGAACCTGGGGTTGTTCCTGCCCAGGTCCAACACCCTACACTTGCCTTTATTATATTTCATTAAGTTTTTCCCTGCCCAGTTCTCCAGCCAGTCCAGGTCTCTCTGGATGGCAGCACAGCCTTCTGCTGTGTCAGCCACTCCTCCCAGCTTTGTGTCACAGAAAACTTGCTGACAGTGCATTCAACTCCCTCATCCAGGTCACTGATGAATATATTGAATAGTACTGGTCCTAGTACCGACCCTTGAGGGACTCCACTAGACACAGGTCTCCAACTAGACTCTGCCCCATTGACCACCACTCTCTGGCTTCTTCCCACCAGCCAGTTCACAGTCCATCTCACTATCTGACCATCTAACCCAGACCTCCTCATTTTATCAGTGAGGATGCTGTGGGAGACCATGTCAAATGCCTTGCTGAAATCAAGACAGACCACATCCACTGCTCTGCCATCATCAAGCCACCTCGTTGTGTTTTCATAAAAGTCTAGTAGGTACATAACACCTCACATCCACAGAGAACAGCACTGCCTCTTCTGAGCTCTCTGCTGGGAGCAGTCTCTGGCCAGCCAGACTCTTCCTGAGGAGCTGCCTGACTGAGCTGGTACAGAGCAAAATCTTTGCAGGGAACGTGGCAGCAATGAAGAGGGGCAGACAGCTTTGTTCAACTGCCAGCATCAAGCTCAGATCCTGACATTGTTTACAGTATGAACATAGCATCATGAACTCTGAAAACTACAGGCTTTTCAAAATTAATTTCCGTAGCTTGGTTAAAGATAAGCAGTGCGGTTATACTCTAAAACAGCCTTTCACAGGACTTTATTTTGATATATAGAAAACAATTATTTAAAAAGAAATCTAACACATATACTCGCTTTTCAGGCTGAAAAAAACCCCTACCCACCACAATCTCTGTACATCATCACCAGTAATGAAAATCCAACAAGTTTGACTTGTCTAATTATTAATGATAGTGCTGTACTCACTGAGAAAACAGAATCCAGTTCCTCTCAGTACAGGTTCTATTCTCAATAAAGGACTAAAACCAGCACTAAAAGCTTAGTTTTGACATAAAAAGATAACAGGGAGCAAAGCAAGGAAAAAATTACTAGAAGCACTCAAAATTTGAGCAATCTGTTTGCTTACAATGACCTAACTTTACACACATAGAAAATATACTCTCAATATCTGAATTCATGCAAGCTGTACTGCAAGCAAGAAAAAAAGTAGTAGTTAATGAGATTTATATATAGGAAACACAGTCACAGACATAACTTCAATTCTCTTCAATTTGTTAGCACATATTTAAGATATAAAAAAGGATCTCCAAACTTGAACACTTCTATTTAATTTGTTCCTATCACCCAAAACATCTGGTAAAGCTGCTACCCCTTCTCAGCTAAACTGTTTTGTGTAGGTCCATATTAAAACAATGCACTCTAATAGTATTTTGCAAATGACCTGTTGCTGAGTTTTAATGCAATATGGGTGAGAGCACAACCTGGACCTTGCTGTTTATAGTTGAAAGATTACACCAGTGTTTCCAGTTGCTTATATTTCTATCCTGTTGGTAACTAGCCTCAAGTGTATCACATGTCTTTTGTTATCTTAAATACTGATCATTCGTTTTCCTTGATAAACTACTTTTTTCTCTCTCAACGTTTGTATTCCTCAGCATGTTGAGTTACATTAGGATTTAAAACCAAACATCAATGTCAAATGGAGTCAAGGAATATTCACATTTCTGGCCTGTACCACCAAATAAAACATACCTAGCATTGTAAACTTGCTATGCTCACAATAAATAATTTGCAGTTATAAAAACAAAAAATACTTGTTTATTTTTGGAATTTTGGAAATTTTTGGAATGGAAGAATGGAACAGGACAGATTTATAAAGGGAACAGGCGTTTATATTTAAGAAAAATATGCCTTTATTTAAAATGATGTCCTGTCCTGGAGATTTTAACAACAGCAGCAAAGAAGTCTGTCAATTTTAACTTCTAATCTGAATGAAAATTTACCTGATTCCTTTTTCATCAGAGTAGTAAGGAGTTCCAAAAATTTGTTCAGATCTTCAGATATTAATGCTATCATAGGTCCCTTAAATTCCTCTCAGAGCCCCCTTGTTAACAGAACAGAATATCCTGTTTGAATTCTGCTTAACTGCAGGCAGGATGGGTTGCTCCATAGGGTTACTCAAGTGAACTTCCAGATTCTGCTGTCTCTAAAGAAGCAGATTATTCAACTTAAAATCAGTCCCTTGCTCAAGGATCCTGCCATTTTCTCTAGGATGGTTTCTTTGGGAAACAATCAGGCTGCACATACAATTACTGCCTCTCCTGCTTTTGCCCTGGCACAGCATTAATTGCAGATAAACTAGACTGAAAGAGGACAAAGTGGTGACAAAATCATCACCTAAAGAGCACCAGGACTGCCTGTGACAGCTGCTTCCCAAGCCATGAAAGAAAAAATAAAAGGGGGGGAGCAGAACTCATCACTTTAATCCTTGACTACAGTGTAACTTCAGTAATTACTGTGGTTTCTCGGTCTCAGCCTAATTCCTAAGGGATCACATAGCTGATAATAATTAGCATCTCTTTGACATTCTCAGCAGAGAGTCTCCTAACTGAATGGGTATGGAAATGAACGAGTCTCACTGATGTAGGCAATTCCTGCAAAGTAGGATTAAGTCATTCTTGACAGGCAATTTAGGAAACACCATTTCTACCTATGCTAAAGTTATCCTGTATATACACATTCTGGTCATAATCAGGCATTTTTCCTTAGAAATAGATGCATTTAGATCACTCAGAGATCCAAAATTAAACATTGGTATTTACAGTTCATGTATTTGCTTCAGTGAAAGTAATAGGAATAAGTCACTATTTTAATTTTAGGAAAACAGTAAGAACCACTCTCCACTCCCTTTGTTCTGTTCTACTTTATATTTCAGTCTTTGTATAAATTTGGGTTTACTGTACCGTAATCCCATGGGGCCTAAAGGCGGTTGAGACTGCAGTTCTATAAATTCCCTGTCAGTTAGTTATTAACGTTTATTTTTATAAAGAATATCTCCATGGGAAGTGTTTATGAAGACACATTTTAAAACAACTCCAGCATAAAGTTTAGATCCAGCTATACAAAATGTATAAATTGTATCCAGTTCAGTAAGGAAGTTTACATTTTGCCTTGCTAGACTCTATTACCACTGACAAATCCTCCTAAGTCTTAACGTATAGACTTTTCTATTTGCAAAGCTTATTCTTTTTCTGATGTCACCCTTTTTCAACAGCTTTTTGAATACAATTATTTTCCTTAATTAAAAAAGCTTATTTCGGACCTTCAAGGAAACGTAATCGAGTTATAATAAAAATCTGGTTGACATACGGTTTCCTTCTCAATGCTTATTTATTGGAGACAATTCAGGTGCTCATCTGTTACCAGTTCATATTGTCTTGAAACTAGATGGCAAGAAAAATCAGGGTAAATTAGACAAGCAAATAAGAAGTTTGGTCAGGAAGCATGAAATAGTCTCTTTTCATATATCAAAATATCAGAGAGGAAAAAAAGAATTCATTTTTACAAATATCTGCAGAGACGCTGAAGGAGCTCATTAATTTTAATCATCAAAACCATGACATCTAGGAAAAATCCTTCTTTAAAAAATACTTTGATATGGAATATTTCAATAAACCATATGTACTTCATCAGATGAGATACTAATTTTCAATAATCCATAATAAAGTGTGTTGCTAAAAATACTTTAGTAATTCTAAGAAAGTCACTGGTTATAAATGTTGTCAAAGGTTACGATTTATAATATATATGGTTATGATTTTTACCCAGCGATCTTGAAAATCCTCACAGTATCCAGTTGTACATTATATATTTGTAACGTCTCCAGCCCCTAAAAATTAGTGCTTGCCTTACAATACAAACAGAAAGATTTATAATGTGCTCAAATCTTTCCTGATGTGCGTCAAGTAGAGCCTCCATTATGAAAGCTATGAGATTGCAATTATGATATCTGAAATCTACTAACAATTAAAGTTGCTTTCCCTGCTTTATTTTTCATGGGTGCTTGACAGAAGCAACAGCAATGTTGGTGACTCAGATGCTGCGGTGGTTTTTGACTGGCCAAAGCCTGTTGGGTGATGAGTTAGGCTGCTCAGCAACAGCATGCGCCAGCTTTCCAACGACCCACTGAAAGTCCAGATTTATTACATGCAGCTTTCCTGCATCCTTTTCCATCTCTGACCTTCGAATCTTTTTGAAACTCTGTATTAATGCTGCTCAACGAGGATAATTTTTGTGTACCACAGTTGAATGTGCCATCGTCTAGCACACCAGCACATCCGAGCTGAAGCAAGAGCATTTAAAAAGTCATCGCCTGAAAAGGTTTAGATGAAGTCACTGTCCCGGGTGTGACTGTTTGCTGGAGTCATTCTCTGGACTCCCTTGATGTTCAATTTGGATCATCTGTACCACCCAGGGTGGAGGTAGGAGGCTTCTGAACAGCATTCCCAAGAGATATTAAACAGCATGCAGGTCAAGTAAACAAATCAACAAAACAGACAGATGGAAGAATTAAAAACAAGAAACTAAGAAAAGCTTTGGAAAAAGATTCTGGGCTGCGATCTTTTGATTCAATGTGTGGTAGTGTAGCCTAAAGTAATTTCTCACCAGGCATGTAAAACATATAGCTCATGCCTGGAATTCCAACTGGCATCATTTTTGCTATAGAAAATTCTCCTGGTGTCTACAGCTTATGTTACTAAACCATCCCAGTGGATCCAGGTCCTGGCGTTGACAGTGGTGAGCTCCCACATGTCACCTCTAAGGTTACCCTGTATTTCAGACAATACTTATTGTTATGACTGACCCCTGGCTGTGTAGATGTGGAGCTTGATATTTCAAATATCAGTCCTAAAGAAGAGTTTGAATAATGGTAATTATATGACTCATTGATTTCAAATCAGTAAGAGATTATTTTGTTAACCCTATGTAAAATGGTCACCCATAATGCTATTTAGAATGTGGAGGTAAAGTAATATAGCTATTTATGAGCACTTTGAAATACAGCTTCTGAATTAACACTAAGTCTCAAACCCTTCAGGCATGCATTTGTTAAGAACTCAACTACAGCTAGTTGTGCTAACTTCTTTACTCAAAATCTGTATCTCTTGGATGGTGAAATATATAACAGTGACTAAAACAATCTGTAAACCATAAAGTCTTTTGCCTTTATTTTTTATTTCTTTGGATGAAGCGCTGAGTTGCCCTTGTGCTTGAATAGTTTTCAGATTATCTAGTCTGCCTCCTGGAAATGCATATAAAAGCTAGCTGGTGTAGAAGAGCATCATCTTGACACACATATTTTATGCACCAAGAACCCTGCAGGGATCATGAGGCCAGAGGGATCTGCCTCTGTGTGCTGACAGAAGTCTTAAAACACAAGTGTAAGCTGTGCTCAGGCCATAACCTACCCAGTGCCCTGAAGCTGCACCACAGGGCTTTGAAATAGCTGGAGCTTAGACTCTTATGCCAAGAGAATGATTTCTTTCCCCATTAAACAATTTTTGAGGAAATCAATACAACTCAAGGGAAGCCACAGGCTGCAATAACTTTAGTAAATGTACGTTTTCATAATGATGGCATTTTACGGTGGATAAATTACTAACCTCTACCAATAACTTTATTGTGTGGTATCTTCTAAGCTGCCTTAACATTTTTTTTTCAGTTATATTATAAATTCAATTTTTGGGGGTATAGATATTTCTATTTTAGGTTGAGTTAACCATTCAGGTGGAAAAGTCTAAAATAAAAATCTATTTCAACAGGAACTTTGCCTACCTGTATTTCACTAGGTATTACTAAGGAAGTACAATAATGTTTAGGCAAATGCAACATTCAAAACAGAGGCTATTTTGCTACTTATATTATTTATATAGCAACATAAATATGGAGCTCTACCTGTTTTCTTTGGGAAACAAAATGACAGATTTCAAGCTTTATAATATTTTACTCTAAAAGTTAGTGACACAAGCACTATATCCCTTTGTAAAGGTATGTGATTTTAAACTTGGAACACAAAGCAGCTACATTAAAACTGTCCTTACATATTAGCATACATAATTAATGATTGGATAGAGCCTAATCATTCAGAATTTCATCATCAAAGGAAAAATGTTGGTAAAGTGTTAAATGAATAAAAAGGAAATGGAGCATCTCCTGCAGTTTATACAGTGGTTCTACATCACTAATAGCATTGGAAGCAGTCAAGGGTGGCTTCTTACTTAGAAAGTTACTAACACGCTTTATACCTCTAGTTCCCCAATTTTAATTCTGTCGACAGCTGTGGTAACTAAAAGTCTGTATTACTAGCCCCTAACTAGTCCCTAGTTAGTGTGAAAAGATGGAACACCTCTCCTATGGGGACAGGCTGAGAGAGTTGGGGCTGTTCAGCCTGGAGAAGGCTCTGGGGAGATCTTACAGTGGCTTCCAGTACCTGAAGGGGCTACAGGAAAGGAGACAATTTTTTATCAGGGCCTTTAGTTACAGGACAAAGGGTGACGGTTCTCAACTGAAAGAGGGGAGATTTAGACTAGATACAAGGAATAAATTTTTTACACTGAGGGTGGTGAGACACTGGCCCAGGTTGCCCAGAGAAGTGGTAGAAGCCCCATCCCTGGAAACATTGAAGCCCAGGCTGGACAGGGCTCTGAGCAACCTGATCCGGTTGAAGGTGTCCCTGCTCACTGCAGGGAGGTTGGACTAGATGGCCTTTAAAGGTTCCTTCCAGCTGAAACCAGTCTAAGATTCTGTGATTTAATTTCATCACATTCCTAGGGAGTACTTTTTACTTGTCAATATTTGAATAAGACTTGGGTACCTAAGCATGGATAAAATCTTCTGGAATCTATAAGCAGAAGTGGAGTTTAATAATTTTTTTCCCAATCCCATAATCTTCTGGCATCCTATACTACAAATAATTTTCTAAGGATCAAAGTTATCCAACACAGAGGGTCCTGCACTGCATTCAGGGAGACACAGGATCTGAATGATCCAATGACCCTGATGAATACCCATGCTTTGGCTCCTTGTGTACAAGCCATGAGTAATGTTTACTTGACTTTATAAAATATCTTGACACTGTGGAATGAAAATGATCATACAAGCCAGGTCCAAAGGATAGAGGCCTCTCTGTAAACTTAAGAGCTGCTAAGATGTATTATTCCTGTAGACACCAATTATGTGCATGTGGGTAGGGACTCTGGAGGATGGAGAGGGCAACGGAGGCCAATGCTCTGTGGAGGAAAGGGTGAGTCCTGGGGTGGGTAGGCATGAGGAAAGGGCCAGTTTTGTCAAGTAAGGCTCAGTCACAAATAAGCTTGGGATTTAACAGCCCAGTGAGCCACTCCAATGGCTGATACAATTCTTCAGCATATGAAAAATTATGAAGTGTTATTATAACCTTCCAATCAATGTTGACAGAAAACAGTTGAGAGAATAAAGCCTGATTAATACAATCAAACAGTACTATTGACAGGATCAAAGGTCATGTCAATATTACAAACTGTGTAATTAAGAAAATAAATTTAGACACTTATGGATCAAAACTGGGGGTTTTGGTTTTGGTTTGTTTTGTTTATTTTTTTTAATTTTTATTTAAAGTAAATCTTTTAAAGAGTAAACCACTGCCCAAGGTATTCAACGTCTTGAATACTAAAGTGAAAACTGGGAAATTAGACGTGACCCTGGAAGACACCCTCGGAAAAGCCCATGCTTTGCTCCAGCATCCTCTGGGCTTCGGTGATGATTATTTTGGGAGGAATCCATAAGATTTAGTACTGCCTTCTTTTCCATCTATTCCCATTTCCTATTTCTGCCTGTAGCAAAATTTGAGATAAACTGACTGTATTGTGGTGACTGGAAAAAGGAGGTAATTCCCCAAAAAGTGACTATTCAAAGTCCTTGATAGAATTATAACAAAGTCCAAACGCCTTCCTTCTCAAAGATTGTTTCATGAGAAGCTTGTGCCCTTTCCAAATAACTTTGCTACAGAAGGGATTTTTAGAATATTTATACTGTGCTTTTCATATGTTTATTACCTTTTCCAAATTTAATATGCTTTAGATCTTATATTTCTATTGTGTTCTTTATTTTTTTAATTTTGTATAACCAGCTGATACACTTCCAAACTCTAGCATGCATTTTTATGTTTGCTGTGAAACAACCAAGCTGGCCTGAGGTCTCAAATGTCATTCACTAGGAACAAAGTTCTATTTACACTACAAGCTTTCTAGACCCATGCATTTCTATTGAAATTAATATAATACCTCCACCAAATAAAAGACACGCCATGAATATTATCCACAAATTGCTGTTAGCTACCTGCTTTTTTTTTTTTACACAGTGTTTCTAAAAGGTTTTTCATGCTGTGAATTTAAAGACAGCATTTAAGATGTCATTATGGCATGTCTATAGCTACCATTAAGGACTTTATAATGGATTCAGAAATTATGAACGTAGAAGGTGCATGTGTCTCAGTCAGACATGACATTAACGTTTTTATGGCAGATGCACTGGCACACTTTCAATCAACATCACAGGATAATTTTGCTGTGGAAAATGCTACAGGTAATTTTGGTTACTCTAAGAGGTTCTGAGAATATCTTCAAGGAAATTTAAAGATCTCAATAAGTACTTTGAGAGCAGCAATACATTAATATTTATTATAACATCTACTGAGCAATGAACATGAAATCTGATGGTGTACAAGATTTTAATATACAATGAACAAAAAATTATCAAATAGCAAGTCTCAATCAGAATCAAGAGGCTGGTTTAATCCATAAGACCTTCAATTTGGATGCTTGTAAATGCTTACAATGCAGTCCATAAAACAAATATATAGCACAATTTTAACTTTTATTCATCATTTATTATTCATTGTGAATTGATCATAAAACTTATGATAGGAGTCAAGACTCGTGTTTACATTCTAACCTGGGCTGTTTTGCTTCACCAGGTCCCTGGACATCTGCAGGGCTCTCCTGACCTGGCTGGGCTGTACACATGTGCAAAGGTCACCACCAACAGACCACAGCTGAAGATGTAGTTAGAAAAAAAACTCAACTTCAGAAGCTTTAACCTACATCATGAAACCACCTATGAAACACATTGTTGTTGACAAACTGGTAAATATTCAGAGAAATTTTAAAGGGTAACAGTGAAAATGTACTGCAAAAGACTATGGCCCCCAGTTAATCAGACAATAGAGACACACACAGCCAGGATGCAAGATGAAAGTAATTGCATGGTGTGTTGGTAAGAGTCACAGCCAGACTCGTTATACAGAACTGGCTTTGCTCCCCTGGGATCCACTAACTCTGGGATAGTCTTTCCATATGGCAAAAACTCCACTCCTCAGTAAAAAAAACAGGATCACGCCCTGAGCTGTGCTAATGTTCCATGTATCCTTCCCCAGCCAACGTCCCTACAAGTCACAGGGACCAAGAAGCACCACGCAAATACTTTATTAAAATGGGAATGACAGGTTTTTAATTACTTAAATCACCAAACCCACTTAATAACATAAAACAACACGTGCTCAAGCCTCGGAAACACACTATTTTCTTCTGATGAAGACTCTAAGCCTTTCTGATAATCAGACTAGCCTTTTGCAGTGTGCAGCAGCCTGAGAAATCACTTAAGGGTAGAGCAAAGCTTGGACTGGCAAAGCTTCATGCAATTCCTCTACCCCTCCATCAATATGCAGTGACTTAATAAAATAAAATAAAAAATATATATAGGGATATCTATATATAGGGATAATTTGTGGTTGTTTATTTTATGCAAGCTCAAAATATCTATATGGAAGAAGAAAATACTTTTCTATATTTAAGGTATTTTGTAATTTCATCACACTGAGAAATTCTCAGGCACTTTTACCACCAAAACTTCATTTAAATTATTAAGGCTCTGTGGAGATTTAAACACTTCCTGACATTCCTCCAAAACAACAGTCACTGTAATGGTAAGGTGGTTTCTTTATAAAAAGTAACAGTCTCCCTGTAGTTAAAGAAAGCTTAGAGAAAATGGGATTTAAATACACAGGGTGTAAATACACACCCCTTTCCCCACCACAACACGGTTCAAGCCTAAATTGCAGACATGGAGTTTATCAGAATAGCACTCCAAAAGATCAGTGTAGGACAGGAGACAAAAAAACCTCCTTTACAAAGGGATAGAACAGAAATATGTGTGCAGATCATTCAATGCAAGTGCAAAGAAATGCGTGGAAACTAATTGTTTAATCTATTCTGTCTGCAAGAAAAAGTAATGTTGATCATCTGTGAAAGATGGTGAGGAAAAGGCAGCATGGCAACACTGATCTTACAAGAGAACTGCCAAGGCATCAAAAAAAAAAGAATTCCACAAATGGCAATGGTAGATTAAATACTTCTGCTTAATATGGTTCCAAAAACTGCCCCCACACTTTTAAAGAAACAGGAATAAATGATATATACACTGCTCAAAACTAAGAAAAAAAAAATCACTATGCTAGAACCAGCAGACAATTTAACAGAATGATTTAGACTGAAGAGAGTTTTGTCTCTGGCACCTTGCTGCAGGGAGAATATGAAGAGATGATCGTTATGATGTAAACCACATACTAAATTCTAGTGATGAAATACTATAAAAACATGATGTCTTCAAAGAAAGAATGTCAGTGGGTTATTTCCAGCAAAATTTGCTGAAGATCTTAGAAAGTATGCATGATTTTATTATGACATTTTCTGAAGAACCAAGAGGAAAAAAAAGTGTTTCAGGGTACAAAGACAGAATTAAGCTCACCAAGAGTAAAAGAAGAATAAGGTCACTAGGTTAAGTGGCTGCTGTGTGAGATGATAGAAAGCCATAACATGGTTCTATAAGCAGAAAATACCATCACATTTGATTTTTGACTCTTTCCAAGAAAAAATGTACTACAGAGAATATTAGTATCATATTTTCTCACATTACAAGCTACATCTTACCAGTACTCCATCTATCCTAAACAGTACTGTATTGAAAGCTTGATCCTTAGAAATAATAATATTGATATTATTTAATACTAGAATTTCTGTCTTTAACTGATATTTTTTCTAACAATCATAATACTTGTCTAAAAAACACTTGAAAACCTGTAATTTTCTTTTGTTGGAATGGATTAATCGTTATTATACTGGTATAGTTGACTTAAAAAAAAAAATTAAAATCACAGAGAGTTCCAAATCAGGCATTTAAAAAAATGTTTTCTTTCCCTGTCTGCTCAAGTTTAGGCAGGGAAGCCTTCACAGTACTGCCCTCAGTCCCATGGTCGCTGGTACTGACTGTTATTTTGGCAGCACGCCTCCCAGGAAGACCAGCTCTGATTAGACTGCTTGTGGAGGAGAATATTATGAAAAAGAGTAAAAATGTCAGAATAAAGTTCAAAAGCCGAGAAAGATACATCTAATCTTTGCCCATGTATACCCTGTTGTGCACAACACCCTCTTTGTTGATCAACAAAAACACATTAAAACACCCAGGGCTGGGCACAAAATACTAATGTGAATAACGGCTGTTAAGATGACTAACACTTTTATTACATATTCAGAATTGAACACTTTGGCCAGAAACAGAGCCAGAATAAACCAGAGTAGCCTCGCTGGAAGCTAATGGAACTATAATGAATTACATCAATTGAGAATTCAGAGTATTATTCTGGGACAGTTTACTGGTGAAATACACAAAACAAAGCAAAAGACTAATTGCACGATGTGCATGAACACAGTCATTTTAAACTGTACTTCCTGAGAAGGCAGATAAGTAATATCATTACCTGAGAAACACCTGGAATCCTTCTTACCATTTTTTTTTCTAGTAAAAGCTTACATAGTAATTTTGTACTTTTTAAAAACAAATATCAAAAGGGTTTACAGTTGATTCTTCTTTTCTTTCTCCACAAGCTCTGAATTAGGAAGGAAAAAAAAGCATCACCGTGACTATTCTGCAAAACATTCAGTTTTAACTCGTTAACACACCATACCTATCCCAGAACATGACATTTTATTTGATATAATAAATCATTCCCAACCCTGGAAAAGTCAAAGAGAGTTGCATGGCCAGACCAGTTTGAGGAGGTCAATTCCAGATGCTATGATGGATTCCAAGCCCATGCAGCTACCTGGTCCCCGGATTGCTGTCAGCCTGCATGGTTGTGTACCAAGGCTGCCATTTCAGAGCCTCTTGTTTTTGTACCATAAAAAGGGAAATCTTATGTACCTTCATGATTTAGTTTCAGTAGCCTTTACGACAAAAACACCTGTTATTCTTGCTAAAACTATTTTTACTAATAACAAGAAGTGTGTTGATCTTATTATCCAAGGATATCTAAGGAAAAGAAAGCCACCCTCTCTTTACCAGAAACTGCTTTCAGAATCTTTCCTACCATAAATCATTGTGTGAGCTCAGCGGCTCAAAGCACTGCTTTCTCCTAGACAAGGATTTTAAAGTTCCTCAGACTCATGTGCAGCAACAGGATGATTTATCCTGAGATGTGGTCAGGAATTAAATTGTTAGTGTATTTCTGAATGGCAAGAGCAGCAGCACGGACCCAGCCTGAGCAATGGGGAGACATGGGCAGTTCACTCTCAGACACCAGACTGCTGGAAGGAAGGGCTTGTTTGTTGTTTTGCCTTCCAGTTTCCTACCCCAGACACAGGATATAGATTTATGGCACAGGTCAGGGTTAATACACTGTCACCAAGATAAGGGTCAAGACTGACTGAACCAATGGCTACTGTTAACAAATGTGATTTCACTTTTCTCCTGTACCAGAGGATTTTACCAAGCCACAGTAAAGAGAAGGGGATGAAGTGGAAAATAGCTTACACTCACCTAAAAGCAGTGCTGATTTTACTTGTCTACTATCCTATTTTCTAAAAAAAAAAAAAAAGAAAAATAAACAGAAAATGCAACTTGATCTGCCCTTTACTCTTAAACCTCCTTGATGCAGAAAGGTAGAGCAGCACAGAGTGAAACAGGCACAGTTTCTTTCTTCCAGCTTGTAAAACAGCTACAAAATCCCTAATCTCTACCACAAATTTATTACCTTGTCTCCCACCAGAAGACAGGAACTGAGGGTTCTCCCCTTGCTCTGCTAAGGCATATCTGCCCCAGACGGTACAGTCTCCCTCTGCCCACTCCTTTCCTTCCAGCTGAACAGAGACCTGCTGACAGACAGTCTCCTGCCCAGGGACAGCTCACCAGCAAGTTATTTTAAGGCAATTTTGCACCGTTCATGCAGAGAAAATGCTCCTCAGTAGGCCACAGACACAACACTGCTAGGGCTGTAGCTTTCAAAAACGATTTAAAGCAACATATTTTAACCATAAAATATAAACATCTCCCAAAAGTGCCTGCTTATCTAGATGCTCAGTAGAGCTCTTCAATGTCTATGCCACTTCGAAGAATAGAGGAACATTTGCATAGTTGGCCTTTCTCTGCACAAAAAAGTAACTTAAATCCCCCAAACATCAGCCAAACCTCACAAGCAAGGCATACACCAAGGGATGATACACCACTTACAATGGGATGACTATTTCTCCTATCCATAGTTATCCTGTCTTGAGGGATAAGCAGGGAAGCAATAAATCATCTCTTCTCCTTAGCTCTCCAAAGCTTAATAACTACCTCCTCAAAGGTCCACCATGAGGTGGACAAGACTCTCCTTCTCTCAGGATGCAGTGGGAATTGTTCACATGCCTAGAAGTAAGTTCTTTTTCCACTACACAGTTCCTGAACTAACTGTTGTAACCAAGTAAAGAATAAACCATCAGTAAGTAGTTCAATACCATAGAAAGTAATATAATTCACTCACACGAGTGCACAAATGAAAGGCCAATCACAGTTTTGACCTTGCTGATGCTTTGTAAAAATGACTGACATCAATGTCATGGTCCAAATGTCTTAAGGACATCTTGAAAGCACTCCCAGCCCTTAAAAATTCTCCAGAATCTTCTAATCTCTGCCTTATTTCACAGGCAAGAGGCTCCTGAGATGAGTCTTCCTTCCTCCTCCAAGAGGAAGAAGAGGTACCGGTGCTGATCTTTTCTCTGGTGACCAGTGCTAGGACCAGAGGCAATGGCAGGAAGATGTGCCAGGGCAAGTTTAGGTTGGCCATGAGGAAATGGTTCTTCAGGCAGAGGGTGGCGGAGCACTGGAATGGGCTCCCCAGGGAGGTGCTCATGGCACCAAGCCTGACAACATTCAAAAACCATTTGGCCAAGGCCCTCAGACACATGGTCTGAATCTTGTGACTGTCCTATGCGAGGGCAAGAGTTGGATTCAATGATCCTTGTGGGTCCCTTCCAACTCACAACATTCTATGATAGGACTCATGGTAGAGATCTGACTTTACCTTTAGTCTGAGGTAGTCAATGTCATCAGCTTGCAATAATTGGGGTCAGCTGCTCAGCTGTGCAACACCTTTCACTTCTTTCTCAAAAAAATCAATTCAGATGCAGGCAGGTGGGAAACTGACTCGTATTTCCATCATTTATGACTCACGCCCATCTCTCATGTCACAAGTGACAAAAACCTTTATCAAGCTCTTGGTGGTCAGAAGCACTTTTTACATCTCCCTAAAGGCTCTAAGATTCAACTGTTTATTGGAAATATGAACTAGAAATTCCAGAAATAAAACAGCTCTCTTCCTCATCTTGATGAAAAGATAAAACATGTTCATATGAAAAGCTTCTTCTGCAAAAGTTAAGTGCACAATAGTTTATCCCTCCTAGGTACACAGAGAGAATATGTATTTAATTTTCAGCTGTATCTTGATGGCAACTCGTACTTGTTTAGTGATTTGTTAATATTCTCAGAGCTTACAAACACTTGGCAGAACACATTCCTAAATTTCATGGGTTAACGGTTTTAAACATGGAGGGACATAAAAACCAACAAATTAAAATAAAAATAGAGCATATAATATTCAAATGAATGACAGCACAGTGTAGTGATTGAAAATTCATTTAATCTAAAGGTCCAGCTGCATTTTACATCCATCCAAAAATTCCCAAGTTTCTCATCTTCTCTATAATTCATTGTTAGAAGTGGAGCTGCTCTGTCATTGTCAGTTCAGTGTTACACACAGGCTCAAAGACTTAGCTATCAAACAGTCCAATACAAAAGCAACTGTAGCTGTATATGTCCAAAGTGATGGTGTTTCAACAGCCCAAATTACCAAAAAGCTAAGCAGACATTTGCCTAACTTACCATCACCCATCCCCTGTGACTAAATCAACAGCTACAGGCATTCCATTAGATCAGCAGTAACCTCTCTTCCTGTGCCTTTTTCTCAAAAATTGACCATTCATATTTTTTTTCTCCCTTCTCCTCTATTCACCCTCAAACCTTTTGATTTTCTTGCATGGAGGATACTCTTCAGTGCTGTTCCTCCTCTGCTTCTGGGGTATGTGTCATATTTCCTTTGACCCCCATGGCTGCATACTTGCATTCCTTTGCAGTAAGCCAACTAGCCACTTCAGTAATGCCTGAAATCCACCACTTCATTCTTATGTGCAACTCTAACACAGCAAGACAAGAGTTTCAACTGATACAAGTCAGTAATAAATCACCACCCAGTTACCTGAGCATCTGGCTCTAATAATTCAACCAGAATCCTAAAGTTGATGGTTAAGTTGGGTGCTGTATCCCCACGATAACTCACCTGTTAAGAGTACAAATGTATTTCAAGGAATAGGGCTAAGCTATGCCAATGAGAATTTTACTTCTAAAACCAAGGTAGGGGACAATATTTGAGTTGACCTTTTTGCTGAACAGAACCAAAATCAAAACAGATATAATTTACAGGCAGCTTCAAGAGGAGAACAAGTGTGAACATATTTTTCACCTCCTGCATAAAGGCTCATTCCTCATGGAGCAGCCAGACAAACAAGCAGCAGTGTTTTGTAAGGAGGTTTATTAAACACACCTTGCTCCACCATTTGAAACAAGTGAGCACTGGGAATTGTGACTCAGATTTGCTGTTGTCGAGTGAGGAAATCTGGGAACCGAGTCTTTGGGCAGCCTACAATCAGTCTTAGTTAAAGCAAACTGTGAGTAAGTGACAGACCTTCGCCAAGGAACAAGAAATGAACTGAACGCTCTTAATGCTAATTTGAGCCAAGGAGCAGTGTTTGAATGAGCTGTGGATGAGGATCCATCTTTGGATACAGATGAAAGCTGATGCCAAACAATTAATGTAAGTGATAATTCACAACAAATGGAAAAGCAGGTGATTTTTGTCAAACGAAAGCCTTTGTTACTAAGCTTTGTTACTAGCACTAGGACTAAACAGTGGTTCACAAAATGCAGCTGCTTGGGAAAAATAGCATTTCCATGAGATTTTTCCAAGGTTGCCTGTGGGATTCTTCACTTTGAATGCTCCCTTCTTACTGCACACAATCTAGCAGCTAAAGTCTCTGTCATGTAATGCTATATATGCTGTTTCAAATCCAAAGGCATACATTTTGCTATCTGCTTGGCATACACTGCTCAATGAGACAAGAAGCCAGCATCTCACTTCTCAGAGATGTGCCCCAAATCATCTTCCTTTTACTGGGAGACAAATTCCTTCCATGTTTCCTGGGCCACGGATTGACTTCAGGGAAGTGACTAAGTGTTTTTACAACGTGCTTTCTCTCTTCACCTTCTTCAACAAAAAACCATAGAGCAGTGAAGCTTTCACCTTCATTAAGATTCTGAAAGTCTCGTTTGAAATTAAAGATTGCATATAACATGTTTTGATGGTCTCAGCAGGAGTGATGAGCTACTAGTGAACAAGATGGTTAATGATACTGTTCCTAAACCAGACCAAGTTTTATGTGTAACTGAAGTAGTTAATATTTGGTGAGGTGTAACGAAGTAAACTACTTGCAAATAGGGAATAGACAACAGCTTTCTTTTGCATTTAAGTTTTTACATATTTGCTTTTAAATTATTTTAATGTTTTCAGCAAATGAGCTGCATTCACAATACATGGAAATGGTAGAAAAAAATTAAAATAACCTTAAGCAACTGAGAGTGCCCAGAATGCCAACATCACCCTTATGCAAGAACTCCTGGAGGTTACAGACAGGTTAACCCCTTTGTTTCACACAGTGTTTCTCAACTCCTACTCCAAAGCCTTCCAATTGCCTGGCTTACATGTTTCCCAGGAAAGGTCTTAAGGAAATTGCTGGCAATCAGATACTCATGACCTGACCCTTCCCTCCCAGGAACTTAAGTAATGAGTATCCTTGTGAGAATCCAACTCATGGCTATAGATTAAAGACCTATTTTTCCCTGACTGAGACAACAGCTCACAGTATGGTTGATTCCAAACAAGCACTGCTTTTGCCATATTGAATTGGAAACAGTTGCAGTTTGCAGGATCAGCAGATGGAAATCTAAGGAGAGGACTGTGTAAGCAAAAACAATAGTTCAGCCAGGTAAATAGACCTGGAACATCTAAAGCCTCAGCTGCTGGAGCTGAGCTTAGCAGCCAAAGCACTGCTGAGAGGTGTACTTCTACCAGCTGAGTTTATTTCTTCATTTGAAACCAACAGGTTCCCTACAGAGACAAAAATTAATTTACTGCCATAAATGGATTAACTAATGACAGGGCTTTAGGCAAAAGATGATGCATGGTGAGAGGAGGATGAGGAAAACAAATGAATGCATTGGCAAGTACAAAAATTACCCAAAATTCTCCTATTAGTTGCAAAAAGGTGGTGATGGTGGTGAATACAAACCTGTATTTTACCATCAAAAGCATATATAACAGGGATTTGTGCAGGATCAGAGTTTTGTCAAATAATCTACAGCCTTCAAGTCTGAGGAAGAAGTTACACCAACATAAAACACTGGTGTTGTTAAACACAGCTTCATGTTAAGTTTAGTCTCTCCTTATTTTCCTGCATTATACATTTTTACACCAAGTTCCCCCTCCCCAATTCACATTTACTGTTCTCCCCACTCAGGCCATACTGTTTTCTGAAGATGGCCAAAACTGAACAGAGCAGCCTGCCCTGCAGAAGTTCGAGCATAAGAGATTTGAGATTTTTGGTCCTGCTTGAATTGGTTACATGCTATAACCTTCCAAGCTATTGAAGGATTAATTGATGAAATCATGGAGGTTACTTTGGTCATTCTTGAAACATGAGAAAAGCACCAGTGAGGTGCTTATCTACTTTTGTGCTAAGAAAATTTAAGACTTTTACTAAATAAAAAATAAACTCTCCTCTCAAACTAAAAAAAGGAATGCCCTGGCAGTAAAGCAGGAGGCATTTGAAATCAGAAAAGTAAACTGATTTACTGCCATGGACATCAATACTGTGACTAATTTGTTTTGGTTGTGTGTTTCAAGGGATTGAGGCAGTTATTTGGTAAGGAGGCTAAGAAATACTGTTATGAAATAAATGGTAATTTAACATTTTATACCTTTTTAATATACTCCAAAATACTGGTACATATAAACATATGCTAATGTAACATTTTTCACTTTAATTATGCTAATTTTGGTCACAATTTATATCTATACAAAGAGCTAAGTCCTATATTTTAATCCACATTCCTTAAAAAAAGACACTTAAAAATGGGTATCCATTTTAATCTATATTTAAATACGCAAATGTATGTAAAAATTTCTAGAACAATGGGTACTGAGCAGCAAACTGAGCATCCAAATTTTGTTTGTATGAAAAGAGTGATAGCATATCTTTTTACAAGCTGACAGAATTGGTAATGAGTTATAAATAAGCTATTAATTTTTATAAGCTACAAGGGAAGAAAAGGTTAGCAGCTTAACTACAGGGTTATCTTCTTGGGAAAGGTGAATTACTAGGTGTAAATTTGTGAGGAATACGAAAGAAGGTCCCAGTGACTTCAGTAGGCTGATGATTAGACTCAGGTGATCAAGATCACACCTACTAACTGCTGTCTCACAGGAATATCAGAAAAACTGTCACTGGGTGAAGATTTGTAAACCAGGAATGAAAAGTGCAGAAAGACTAATCTGTATCTGAAAATGCTTTTATTTCAATCTACCTTTTCTAAAGAAAATGTAGATCTTTAGCTTCCAAGACACAGGAGTTATATTGAGGATGCACAGACCCATATAATTTTATCTGAACATATAGCTTTTTATCTGAGCATATAGAGAATTAATCTAATTACAGTACAAATGATCCTGTTTTAGGATATATACTGAATAATCCTAGAGAGTGGGTTTTGCACCTGTCTTCCTACATATATGTAAAGCTCAGAACTTCATTAATTGCCATTTTGCTCTTTACAGAGGGTGAGCAGCTGTCATGTTCTATGTGTCATACCAGAGTAAAAGAAATCAAACATATAAACAACTATGTAAATAAAATGAGGCTTTTGTAAGCACAAGGAAATACATTCTCTCTGTGTTGCAGATATGTTGGGTTCTAATCTCCACCTAACTAAAAACAGCAGAAGACAGAGTTTACGATACTTCTGATTTGGCATATATCTCTTGTTCCCTTTAATTTATACAGCAAGTCAAAAAACTAATAAGATGCTGCTGACAGCTCCAGTTTTGAAAATGCCTCTCCTCCATCAGGTCACATGTGAGCAAGCTGTCTTTCAGAGTGTGTAACTTAACGTTTGATCTCCTTGAACACAGGCTTTGTAAACTGATAGCTTCTTTATGAGATCATTTGGCCTGCTGTATGTAAAGGAGTAAAAATCAACAAGCTCGGGTTAATCTTTAAAAACAAGCAGAATATGGCAAAACACACTACACAGAGTGGAGTAATAATTACAGACTTTATTTGTTTATTGTCTCTGAATTATTTTAAAGCCATTGTTTCCCTTCTTAGTTTTACAAACATCTAATATTTTACATTAAACTTGTCTGTGATGTATGTAGTGTTACTCAGACTGAGGAACAGGGCCCTGGAAGGCAGCCTTTCATCCTAAAGATGAAAAGGAACTTCTCAGCTTTCCAGTACAATGCTCAAAAAAACCTGCTTTACAAGAAATCTAGCATCATGCCAAATGATTTCTGTGGAATTTGAGTATCAATTACAGCTATCATTTAGGATTTCTATTAATTAAAGCAAATCTTTTTCTAATACAGTTTTATCACATCACCCTCAATATCTTTTAGATTGATGTATGTTCTATTTTAAGGATAAAAGGACAAAGGACAAATAGTAAAGTGATTTTATGACAGCACCAATTACTTGAGATAGACATAAATAATGAAAATACCCAGTAAGACATGACTATTTTCATCAGGAAAGAAGAGGAGAGAAGGAGGGAAGAAGATAAAAAAACCCCCAAAACTACAAAAACCCAAACACAAAAACTGAGGGGAATATTACATTCATTACTTTTAGTTCACAAAGCAAAGGGATTTTCTTCTTCTTACTCAAAGGCTTTTTAAGGGATTAAAAGAAAATAAAATCCTTTTCTGTTCTTACTTTATATAGTATGAGGATTTTTATATTTCTTTACATGTGAGCTATGTTTCCAATCAAGTATTCACTCGGTTTGAAGAAACAAAAAAGGGCTACAGGAAACCAACTCTTAAACCTAGCAAAGACCTACCAGACTCAGTGTGAAGTTTAGTTGAGAAAATTTAAAGTTAAAAACAAGGACACATGCTTTAACTTGGAAAAGTAGTAAACTGAGGAAACAACCATAGGTTAAAGTGAAATCTTCAGCAACCCAGCTTTTAACCAAGATAGGCTGATTGCTTGAATGAAACATTGTAAAACAGATGGGAAGTAATTAAGAGAATTATTACAGTGCACATTACACGGCTGGCCAGAGTAAAGGTCTTTCCAGCATTTTGTCAGAGAGAAAACTACACTCAAAATTCGGAAGTGGAAGGTGGTTGTTGTTGTGTAAAAAAAAAAGCCGGTGTTTGATCGTTTGAGTCACTACTAGCCATGACAATACACACATGAAACATGAAATTTAAGAAGGTAACCTACAAAATATTCATCTTAAAATGAGAAAAGCTGTTATAAAACGTGCAACAGCCACAGGTTCCAAGTCATGCCAGCAAGCTTGGTTTGAATGTACTGCTCACTGAACACAAGACTCTAGTCTGCAAGAATCTGCAGTATCCGGGCTTTGTTGGTTGCCACTGATATGCAGCCTATTCAATAGCTGGAGATAAGGGCTTTTATCCTAAATGTTCAGGATTATAGAAACTTGCTATCAGTACCCCTGCAGGAACCATTTTTCTCAAGAACCAATACTTCTCTTTGATGAAAGGGTACTTCTCCAAGAGCTGATACTGCTAAACCCAAGATCAACTCCTCTAAAGTACACCCGTATTTCCAAGAGGGAAGAGAATACCAATGTATTGTGTTATTTGCATGTGGATTGTTGTATTTGTTTTCAGTATACCATGAAGTATACTTAATATAGTATATAAGTATACTTATATACTTAATACAGTATATAAGTATACTTTATATAAGTATACTTACACTTTCCCTCCTCTCTGAATTACATGTCTATATAAAACCATCCAAATACCAAAAGCAAATACCTAGCTTGGTAAACAAGCACAAGAAAACTATCATAACAAATAGTGTGAACTGAACACAAAATAAAAAATTCCCATTTAATTAGACCTGATTATTATTTACGCTAAAAGCACTTAAACCATAACACTCACCATAAAGGAAAATATCCTTAACTGGAGAAGGGGGAAAAAAAAAAGGAAAAAAAAACCCAAAACCCTAGGAAAAGCAAACCTCTGACTGTACCTTCTGGTGAACCAATTTACGACCTGCAACTCAAAGTATTGTTTAGAGCAGGCACGTGGCATGAAGTTCATAATGAAACTGTGAGCTAGAGTGGTTTCATTGGCAGGTTTGTATAGATGAAAATAAAGCACTGTTGTTAGCGTATATTGCATTCGGTAATTTCTATGGTCCATAATACATGTATTGAAACATGTTTTGGTATAAGAAGAGTAATTATTGCTAGTCTTTTATTTACAACAGATCCCAAAAGGACCATTATGCTGAATACTAAACAAATACACAGAGTCCGTAACTTAAAAGCACAAGAACAAACAAAAGTGTTAGAATGGGGATTACTCCAGGAAGGTTATTGATGACTGGTAGAAGTTTCCTATTTACCTGATAAGAAGTTGTTCTTTACCTGTTTGTTGAAGGAGGATGAAACAGAGCAGGGCTGTTCATGACACTGCTTCAGCACCACTAATGCTATACTTTCACAACTGACAAATTACATTCTCAACCAACGGGTGTTGAAATAGGTCTTCTGTAGTTCAGGAAGACGAGAAAACAAAGGGTCCCACTGAATTAGTGCTGTCTTGTAGATGGTCAAGTTACAGAATTCGCAAAGGAAACAAGTATCAGAATGTGCATGCTCAGTGCAAAAGTGCCTTGACTCAAAGAATTTATGTCCAGCTCTTCTCTAATTACAGCCTGTTGGGTACACATGAAATTGGTGTGAAATATGAGCAAGAACAGAAGGAGGCTCTACATTTCCTCTATGTGTCCCACAGGAACAAGTTGGTACTCCACATAAATACAATGAGGATTTGTTATCTCTGTCTAACGCTGCTCAATACTTTCAGGCTCTCTAGTCATAGCAAAGTACAGCACCTTTTGAAGAGAAGTAGAGGGAACGTTAGAACTCCCACAAGCTGGGTACGAACACATAGATAGTTCACTTCCTTAGGGGGAAAACCTGTTTATTCATAGATTACGATAAAGGTATTGCTTCATTAATGGATTTGATTTTGATTTTTTTTTTTTTTAATGACTGGAACTTTATATGATTTGTTCCTCTTTGCATAGATATATTAAATCCAAAGAAAGAATAAGAAATAATTTGCAATGTACATTGCTCAACTGTTCAAACTAGGGTTTGGTTTTTTTTTTTGAGTGTTGGAAAAAAACACCCAGTATTCATGGAAGTGCATTAAGCTTGGAATTTCCACCTTGGGCTGGAAATTATTCTAAAAGCAGAGACTTACAATTTAACTTAAATTTGAAAAAGACAATTAATTTGATGATTTAAGCAGAACTTTAATTACACTTCAAAGAGTTTTACAGGTCACCAAGGAAATAAAGTCCCTTCATATGTAATATTTAGTAATATGTGGATAATACACCAACAAACATTTTTATATTAGTCAACGCTGTTGCACCTAAACTGCAGTGTGGTCATTAGGTACTCTACCATTTTGATCAATCATCAAATTTAGTAATCTGCAAGAGTTTTACCAAAGCATAATTCCATTATAATTACAACATTTTTATTATATCACTTCACTGAATAAATGATGGCTCATTTAGACACAATCACATTCAGCTACGTGACTTTATACTGAAGCGTATTACAGTAAGAAGGTGTATGCAGAGGTATACAAAGTTTTGATAATTTTCATAGCAATATTTAAAAGTAATACCTTATTAATCCCTCTTAGTGCAATATTAATAATTTAAAGGGACAAGAAACATACTGATATTTGTGCTGTAAATACATTTTGTATTTATGGCACCCAGTAAAACACAGAGGGAAAGCAGTTTGGCAACTGCAGATGGTTTACAAGCATAAAATAATCAGGTTATGGGGAAAAAAGAAACCTATGGCTTTGAGGGAAAGGGGAATGACATTATTCCTTCAGATGAATCATTTCCAATTATAGCTTGATAAAAAAAAAAAAAAGATAATTTAAGCCTGAAGTCAATTAAAATGGCCAAATTCTAAACCTCCTTAAATAAGCTTTAAAAGAGAAGTCTTTACAGATGGAACTTTAACTGCACAGCACAGTCAGGTGCTATTATAATAGGTGGAGTTTTTTTAATAACTTTGATCAAAGCTTATTACCCAGCAGCATCAAACCATCGGTGGTTTGGACTACACAAGAGAACTAATTGAATTTAAAGGGCCATAGCCTCCTGAAGGCATAACATGTAATCCCCAAGGCAGGAACGTGAATGAAGGGTATGAGAATATTTGCATAGTAAACCAGTGGAAAATGGCAAGGTGCTTGCTCTTATTATTTTGGATATTATAGCGAGTTGATTAGAACCAATTTTGAATCTGTCCTTATCATCAAACATGTAGAAAAGTATGAACATTGAGAGTCTGAGGATTTATTTAAGAGAGAACATTTCCATACATATGGCAAGAAACATATTAAATTTAATTTAATCCAACAGGTCAGATCATAAGATCCTTCCGTACCCCAAGGAGCAGCAACTTCCACCAATTTCAATGTCAAATATGACTAAAGAATTCATGGGCAAGAGAAAATAAAATAGAGAGAAAACAAGCTGACTGTATGCTGGTGCCCAGTAGCCCTACTTTGTCTATTGATAGCCATATTTAATAGCATTGTAACTGAAAACATCAATAATAAATTGTAAAATAATTTCTATTGCTTATCTCCCACCTGCTGTATTGTCCTTTACACCTATTATAGATTTCAGTATATAACATCTCTCCTTGCAGTTTTGTCATATACCTGGCAAAAGGAATAACCTTCTCTTCTCTGGTCATCTTCCATTTATGAGGGGATGGGATATCACTGTTATCTACCTTTGAGAGGATGGGATATTACCCTCATCTACCTTTAAGCTCCTGGAAAGGAAGCAGAAAGGGTGAATGTTTATCCAATCCTCACTCCTGTTTTAAAAGCTTCCTGACATATGGACCACTACAGTATTTTTCAGATAATAAAAGGTTTTCATTTGTACAGCAAAGACATGATTGCTAATCATGACATCAAATGATGTTTTCTTAGTCTGATAATATTACTGTCATTTTAGATCCCCTAGGAGAAAGCACTCAATAGCTAGAGTAAATAAAAACAGTAAAATTTAGCACTGAGTAGAAGAAAGAGGAACCAGTAACAGCTGGATTGTGTTCTGGATCGTCCTTAAATGGAATAAGGGTTTCTGCATTCCAAAATGACAGAAACTTCTTGCATCAGTGTGGTGGCATCACATTGAGTCACCAAGTCACTCTTGTGGGCTAAGCGAAATATAGACTGGAAATTTCCAGCCAGTTGCCTGTTGGCAGCAGAGCATGAAAAGAACTATAGTCTTACTCAAATCAACATCTCTCTGTAATCTTTCCAAGTTTGCTTCCAGGTGCTTCTCATCTGTATGTGTATCAGTTTTTCTACTGTCAGAAGACCTAGTGGTCCCAACCAAAAATGATCCTAAAAATGCTAGACACCAGTCAAGCTAAACAAAATATCAGACACTTCATTAGAGTTGAAGTGCAAGACTAGATACAATATGGAGGAGGGAGGAGTGAAACAATGAGACAGCACATCAGCAGTCTCAAGTGTGAGATGCTTGCAAAGTTGCTGGAACTTGGTTGAAGTACCTATAGTGAAAGCAACAACTATATCTGGTGTTGGTGGCTCAGCTAGAATATTACCAACGCTGGAGCAAAGCAGGTAACAAACCAAACCAAAAGCAACCTCCCCCTGCTCCTAAGAAACATTCATATCCCCCCATTCATGAAGAACTGCTTAACAGTAGAGGACTTCTTTCCTGTCCTCCTTCCACAACAGAAACCTTCTCAAAGAAGAGCTCACAGGCGTTTACAAGGACCTGGCACATCATATATAGCCGCTATTTAAGCATTTCTTAAACTGCAGTGAAAGCAGGAGTTGTGTGCCTTTTTCAATCTCACATTCACAATCATAACCATATTGTCAAATAAATTTACCTTATGACAATGGCACGATGGGCAGAGCTGTTGTATAGAAAGACATACACAGTATTATTTCTAAAAGTTGTACTATTTCTAAAAGTTGTACTTCTCATCTATATCAGTTGTTTTCCTGAGTGCTTTACAGTAAAATACCTACTAATTACATTTTAATGTGTTCTTTTACAATACAAAGCATTGACTACGTCAGTGTACAGATTAGAGACAAAAACCTACTATGTTTCAGTTGATTTTGGCTTTAAGCTAGGAGGCAGAAACTGCTGTCAAAAAGCAAACCATAAATCATATCTACAAATGGTTCCATAATTGCCAAAACCCCTACATTTTTAGGTAAACTTTTAGCTTACAGTTTAACTGCTATTATAGGGAAAAGACCTATACACAAAATTAATCTGAAGCTGAACAAATAAATGTACCTGCCTACTGTGCAGAGGTTGAAACCTACCTGATAGCCTTGCTGAGTATTCACACATGAATAAACCCATTTTTGCAGAAGACACAAGAAACAGTTTTATTTTGCAATTAATCTGCTGTTATGGAGGAGAAGCTGTCATAGCAACAGCTATTTGCAATGTTCAGCATAACGTAAGTTGTGTATTTCTTTTAAGTTCATGCTTTTAGGAACAAGATATTATTTTTTCATTAAAAGCAGGCCATTGTGATTTGAATGCTGGCAGTGATGGACAGAACCCATCACAACCAGCTCCAAATTGTTCCAACAGTTAATTATCCTGTCAGGAATAATGTCCCACTTCTGCCTTTGTCTAATGTTAATGTTATTTAAGTTCATTAAACACCTACTTCTGCTGGACAGAAAGACCATCTACAATGACACCATTTTGCAATGTAGTTTCCTTTAGACCATGTAAACAACGATTATTTAAGATCCTTGTCAGCACTTCACTTAAATCATTGGCTAATCCCTCTACTGTTATCACAATGTTACTCTCCTCAACTTGCTAACATTTACATTTTTCTTCAAATCTGGATGTCCAAACTTGACACAGGACTGCATCAAGAAGCCATTTCATATCCCAACTCAAAATCATACAGCCCCTTTTGCTGTAACTTTTCAAATCTGCTTGTTTTCACATTCAATGTCTTCTTTGATTTCATTTTTATTTAATTTTAAATCATTGCTTCTTCAGAGAACGGCCTATATGTTCTTTAATTTCCAAAGTAGTCCTACTTACTAGACCAGGGGTTCTCTAACAGGTGAGGCACTGGGAAGTTACAAACTGATGAGAGGTCACGCAGAGACCAGCTGAGTGGACATGTCTAAGCCCAAGCTGGGTCCTGCAAGGACAGGCAGGACAGTGCCACCTCCCTGAGAACCTGTGAAATATGGAGCAGAGTGCAACGTCCAAGTAGCTCTTGGCTTTGCTAGATGGGTTCACTTGGGGAAGATGATGGCAATCCCTGGAGGTACCCAGATTTATGTGGCAGAGGAGCTAGACAAAGCAACGCTTGAGGCATTGTTGGTTTTCTCAAGTGAAGTGTAGCTCTCAAAGGACTGGAAATCATGGCATTACAGTGTGTTAGAATGCATACATTTTGTTTATTGTTGGTATATGAAAAAATGCAAATTGGTGTATATATATATTATCTTCAATTTCACACTCCATAGATTCAACGACTGATAACTTTCTGTTTATATTTTGAGATAGACATATTACCTCATTTAAGAGTACATTTATCATGTGTTATGTTGATTTCTGTGTTCTAATTTATTGAAAAAAATATGGTGAGCATGATATCTTATGGAATTAAGTCTACTACTTTACCAAGTTTACTTTCATCAGCCAGCTGGTAATCTAATCACAAAAGACATGAGTACTTAGTTTTTAACTTCCAGTTTCTGCACCTTTACAAAGATTGTAATTAGGCATTCTTACTCTTTTTATCAAAATTTTTCTCCATTGAGTGTTATTTCAATATTTGCATCAGATCAACAACATATTGATATACCCATAACTCAATGTGACATTTAATTTACTTTTTCTTTTGGTAAATATTAGCAGCTTTTTTTCAAATCCCCTGGAATGCCCTCAGTGCCCTGAAAATTCTAGAAGAAAAACAAATATTGGTGGTTAAGAAAAATCCTCAGCCAATTTTTTAAACTCTGCAGTTCAACATATCCTGGTTGGCTAATTTTCAAATGTCTAGATTTCATGGCTGCTGTTTCATGTACCCTGCTTAGCTGCTAGAACAGAACTATGTTATGATGCAACCACACCTAGTTTACCCCTCTAAACACAAACCAAAAGCACTTACTGAACACTGCTGCTCTTCCAATTACTAGTGGATTTTTTTTAATTATCGCACTTATAGGCCAATAACAGCTGCATATTTGTTCTCAACTGACTTGAAGACTTGTGTGGCTTTCTTCAGCCATTTCCAGCAGTTCCTACTTTTCATTTATGACAAAACCAGCATCAGCTTCCTGCTTTTTAAATTTTGGACATGCACATATACAAATGGACACTTATAATGTGTATATGTGTGCATACACACACCTGCCTTCACTTTCCTTCAAAGTAGTTTTCAAATTATGATTATATCAACTGTGGCTTTCACCAATATCTACTAAAACACTCTCAAAGATCCTCTGTTTCCCATTGAGTCCTGAAACCTAGACAATGACATTCCAAATCCAAAAGGAAAAGAAATGCAATGTTGGACTAAGGAACAGGAAAACGAAGATAAACAGAAAAAATAAAAAATTATCTGTATTATCTTTTTATGCCTTACAGTCCTTAATGATCGATGTAGCTATAAGCTTCATTATCTGTTCATGCCACTCACCCCTGAATTACTATCTTCTTCATAGAGGTAGTCTGCCTCAGATATCTTTTTTGCCTGTGAAAATCCTAGAAACATTAAGATATTCAGTTCCTATATATGCTTTTCCATTGTTCATGGCAAGAGAAAGCTGGGTACACAGGAAGAGCATCAAATGACCTAAGTAATACTCATTGTGCAGGTTCAAGAATGCCAAACTTAAGTGTGTTTTCCAAATAATTAAATTTATAATCTTCATATTATTTGTAAATTTTGCAGTTGAAAGAACTCTCTAGTCACGATCAGAAGTTCGAGTATTTTATCCCTCCAAAGCAACAGAAAGCACATTTTTGTTTACAACTCAAATAAAAATACAATTGCTATTTTTTCCCCTATAACATTGATGAGTCCAGTCCCTCATGAGTATAAGTCCCTCATACCCCCCCTGAGTAGGGCAGTGCGGATTTGCTTTAATTTTTAAATACATTATGTCTATCTCAAAACTCACTGAGCTAGTTAAGTCCTACCAAATCCAGCAAAAGAATCAACAGCTTCCACTTTTCCTTGCTTTTTCACTAAATGTAAAGTACTTCTCTCCATCTTAGCTGAACTGACCACATACCACTTGAAAGCAAAGATTTCTGAACTGAAGAGCATAGTACAATATAGAATTATTTCTTTCCATGATTGCAACTGTCTCCATTTGTCTGAAGCTCTGTCTAGTATATATTACATCAGAAAGTCCTTTACAAACAGGCTTATATGAGTTTACAAAGCTGAATACCACTGGTATCAGAGTCTTGAACACTTCTGGTTCCCAGTACACGCTGTAAACTGTTCTAACAAGTTGTTGTCTTGATTACCTTTACCTATGGTGGAAATAAAAAGCTCCAGTGAGAGAACCCATAGCCAATTTGCAAACCTGAAGGAAAGTGTTTTTATATATAAAACTGTATGGCAAGTACTAATGTAGATTTAAAACTCTGATAGCATTTATCCTCCATACTCCTACTAGTTTGCCAAATATGCCAAAATTTCTTATGATTCACAGTTAAATATCTTGTATTGTAGAATAGGCAGCTGCTGTATCCCATACACTTTACAAGTCTCAAGTCCTGGAAAAATTAGTCAAACTAAGTTTCATGACCAGCTTCATGGGACCAAAAATTCACTGACAAACCAAAAACAATTCTGCTGTAAATACAAAACAAATTTTTATTTTGTTTATGCACAAAACCCTTTTTGTAGCTTTTTAAACTATATTGAAAGCTATCTCCCCTTTTTAAGCACTATTGAAACTGTCAGGAACTACATTTTACATTTTAGCCATCACTGCATACACATCATGATTTCTGGAATTTAAAATGGATATTGTTGATGGTTCAGATACTGTTAGAGTGTCATTAGTTCTGCAAAGTATGTAATTTGTCTTTTTGGAAGAAATGACAGTACCTTCACTTGTACACCATGCTTTTAAACTTCCTTTCTCTAATTTGAAAATGCCAGTATTATAGTATGCTTCAAGGGAGACATTTTTAAGGCTTGCACGTTGGCTTGTCACAGAGCAATTTGTCAGGTAGTGTTTTGTCTTCATTAAGGTTTATTCACATAAAGTGATTGGCCTGTCCATGATTTTCCCCAAAGACAATACATTCTGTCTTACCTGATGGTAATGAGACCTGTGCTAAATTTTCACTTTCCTCATCAGTACTGCCATCATAGTCATTTTCTCTCCCTGTAGCCATCTGAGTGGTAGCTACACTATCCCTAGGAAAAAAGGAAAAAAAAAAAAGCATATATTTGCCATCTATTATTTCTGCAAATAATTTATAATTATTAGGCAATGCAAGCTGGTACCTGTCAACACAGAGTCTCCATGCTGAACAGCTTAGCATATTCATATACAAGGGCAGACAATAAATGCTAAGTTAAGATAAAAAAAAGCAGTTTAAAAATAGCAAACAAATTAAGGTGTGTTGTAGCATTACAATGATTCATCTTCTCTGGATAGTTTTGAAATAAAAAGTACATAAAAACATTTAGATATTTCTGTTTCCTGAAAGACAAAAGGAATCCTATAATTCCTTTTGGAATTATAAGTACCACCTATGGAAATGGCAGAGACATACTTTGATTGGAAAATCAACTGCAACCTAACAGGAAAAAGAAAAGGACAGATTCATTGAATATTTAGTTCTTGGCTACAGCATCCAAAGCAATATGCTGCTATTTGCAGTGATACCACAAAGTACCCTCTGCTTTCATGACTAACAGTGTTTTTTTGGATAGTCAAGTACTTAGCCAAGAATTGTCACTCACTGTTAGGGCCAAAGAAATGGAAATTAAGCTAAACTAGACTATGTATCAGGTATGATACCAAGTAACCCAGGAAAATTAAGAAATACCTTGTACATTTGGCATCTGGTGCAGATTCTTTAGCTTCATTCAACAACAACTGTAACTTTCTTATCTTTGCCTTCTTTTCATTCAGCACCAAAATAAACCGGTTATAAAGATCTGCTTCTAGTTCTTCTTTAGCTTCCACACATTTTTCCAGCCTACAATGTAAAATTTATGGTTAAACTATTTATTTTTAAAATGTGCTTCCCTGGAAGAAAATTCTGTAGTAAGGCCAGCCTTCCTATTAGAGGAATCCCCATACCAAACCACACATGTCTAGTCCAGCACCTTGAGTCTGAAACAGACCAGAAGAAGCCTTTTTGCCACAGAACAGTTTCATGAACTTTGCTATCAAGAGGTGAAAGTTTCCAAGGGGAAAATTTTCTCTTCATGCTTTTTTGATAGGTTCTTGCACACATGCATCTGAGACAACTAAGATTTAAACAGGCACGTGTTCTTCAGTTTCAATGCTGAATTCACCATAGTGGGCATACCTTAGCAGGATGCACATAATGAGATTACAAACAGATATGATTAAGTGTAGCAGGTCCCAAATCTGGATCACACACTTTGACCTGAAATATATTTGAACAAAAAACAAAAACACAAAAAACCACCCCCAAACCCTCCAAGAAATAAGCAACTCCACTCCAACATGGGCTGAGATGACCACCTAACACTTTGGGCAACTAGGACAGCTCAAGAACTCGTTCCTTGCCAGCACTCCCCAGGCAGATGTGGGTGATACTGTCAGAGTCTGATTTGCCTGACCATTTTCCATCAACAACCTTGCATGTCTTGTTCTGGTAAGAAGGTAAGGCACAGAAATCAGTTCTTGGCAAAGCTCAACAGGACACTGCAACAACACCTGAAGGCAACTGTAATCCCTTACAGGCATTCAGACAAACACAATGTTAGTAACTCCAGTACTGCAGAACATTTCAAATTATACAGATACAGAGCTGAGATCTTGGTACACTTGCAGCCACCACTAGGAAGATTTCTCCCCCCCCCCCCCACCCTGAACCAATCACAATTACTTGGTAGAGGACTAAACACTTTCTTTCTTTCTCTCTCTCTCTCTCTCAATATGTTTTAAATGTTTACTTCAGAGTAAAAAATTCTTCAGGTTTTTAAAAGTTTAATGTGAACCTGCAGCAATCTCAGTAATGCAAAGTACAATAGAATTATAAAATACAGAATATGGAGGCATACTGTCTCATAAGCAAGGCAAGACAGGAATATAAGCAAACATGAGAGCAATAAGTGAAGTAATTCACAGGAAATATGGTCCTATATTTACTTCTTGTATTTCATAACTTTTTAGTCCTTGGGTTAACCACAAACATTTTAATAGCTGTGTTCATAACAAGCAAATAAACACCTTGATAATCTTACTGATCATGGTAGCTACAGCGTTATAGCAAATAGTCATAACTTATAAACAACATTCATTTCACCAGTCTGTGCAAGGGTATAAAAAAGTTTATAAGTTTTCCTTTGTTATTAAACCTGAACACATAACGGATTTTTAAAATATTAATTTATAAGGTAAGAAATTTCAACAGACTTCCTGTATAAATACTGATTATATTGTTCATAGTTCAAAACCATATATGATGTAAGAAGAAAGACAAAAGAAAATAATCTCATGAAGTATTAAGTCTACTGTGCAACGCTTTAGGGATATGCTTGATAGTTGATAAATAATTCATCTAATTTAAATGCAAATAGCAGAACATCATTACCATATAGATCGGTTCAATAATTCCTAAATGAAAGATCATATGTACTAATCAACTACCAGGAGACTTTCCACCTACAAAAGGAAAGTTAACTGTTTAGTGGGGAACAAATAGACAATTCACAAAGAATCACAAACCCTAATAGAGGGTCCAGAGTGCCTTGACCACCTCATGGAAGGAGAAAGGTAAGGACAGGAATTGCCTTCCACTTATCAAGTCTAATTCAGCCATTAAAAAAAAAAAGATTTAAAAAAAATAAATACAGCTGTTAGGTAAATTGCCACTTACATGCTTGAAATTAATTTTATCTGTATACATAAAAATAAAAAACAAGGATTTTGTGTAAAATATGATAATCCTTTTTCTATGAAATCCTTTAGAAAAGTCCCTCTCCCTTACACAAAACAATGCTAATTAAAGAAAGCGTTTCCTACTGTGCCTTCATTTCTCCAATGGACTGGCTGGTGTCAGAGCAGCTGAGGTTGGTTTAAATAGTTACACTATTAAACATTTTTCTGGCTTGGCCAAAAAAAAAGTCATATAAGATAACTTCAATGAGGCCCTTGAATCCTACAGAGGCACTGATGAAAATCCGCGTAAGTGTAAACTCCCAATGAAGTAAAGTCAGTGCTGCCTGGATGTTAAGCAGCACAGTATAGGCAACGATTGCAAGACTAGCCAATTTCTTCAGTTTCTGGAGTAAAATACTAGCATTTCAAAATATACATACTGACTATATGCATAGATTAGAATATTAACATTTCCCTGTAGGCAAAACCAATTAGTAGTAGGCCATCAGTTAATCTTATGTGATTGTTTCTATTCACTTGAACACCTTTTTTGTTTTGTTTTGTGTTTTTTCCTGTTATTTAATGTAAATCATATATAAATATATTCTCCAGACTTAGATATGACATTAATTTAGCACAACATTCAATCAGCTGTATTGATCAAAGTAAAATAGTATTACATTAATGCTATTTTTGCAAGTCATGAGCCTTTAAAAATACACCACTATATGGAATATAATGATTCTTAAAAACAGAATAGTAAAAAGCAACAGTCCTCTGCTGCCCTGGGAACAGGGATGCATTAATTATGCAGAACATATGTGTGTGGGGGTTGGCTCTGGCTCCAACTCTGCACAGCCTTTAGGATTCACTCAGGCATGCATTACCTGAATTATGTGACCACTAAGCAAAGCTGGCTGGGTTTCATTCCAATACCTCATCGGTTACAAACACAAACTCTAATTGCAATTCGTCACATGCTTGTGCCCCTATGTGATTTATCTCGCTAAAATACCATCTCCCCAGGCCAAATAAAGAAGCTGCTTATCCCAAAGATCACTTTCAAGTACAATGAAAATAAACGGAAGTTAATGGCTAGAGTGATTCAAGTCTTATTTGCATGTGCTTTCCAGTATCTATATTCTTAGGTCTCTGCTATGTAAGTACAATGCTTTTAATGTGCCTGGCAGGCCCAAGCTGACAGCCATCAAAAGCTTGTAACAGCCTAATGAAAGCAGCTAGTACTAGGAATGGTTATGATTAGTAATGAGAAAATAAGGTAACTGTCCAGTTCTTCAGTGCTGCCTAAACATAGAGCAACCATACATCCTTCACTGAGGTTAATGCGAACATTTTCCACCCTCCAGTACTAGAAAGAAAAAAACTCAACATCTCTGCTATTTATCCTTGTCCTCAGTGCTCTAAAATAATTACTGGTCTTACAGCCCTGCTGTATTACCTTTCAGATTCACCCTTCCCCCAACACTGGCAATGGTATTGAATCTTGATGAGTTAACGCTGAAAAGTCAGTTTCAAGTACCAAACTACCTAGTCTGCATTTTTATAAGCTGTTTGTGATGAAAATATACTGTCACTAGAGTGGACCACAACATAAATTAGCAGCTATTTTGATTTTGGCTTATCTACATTAATTTTAGCTGTTTGATACAAAATACATAGCAAACCCTAATCAGAAATTTAACTTGTGTTTTATTGGCCAAGGAATTATTTTGCTACCTATTATTCTTACTTTACACTTACCATCTTAATTATCTACATGAAATAAAAACAATAGCTATCCTGCTTTCATACTTTAAACCATCCATCCCTAAAGTGTGCACACACACAGACTCCCCAACGGGGACCTACTCGCAGCATTTTCAAAATAATCCTTTTGATAATTTCCATATCCTCTCTATTTGGATCTTGCTTTAGCTCAAGTGTCAAATAGTTTAGCTAGCCAGTAACTCTCATACTGATGTCACCTACACATGGGTCATTTCCTAAAAGCAGGGAAATATTCAGGTAAAATCCTACACTTAGGTCATCACAATAAGCAAGATGACCAAAATTAAGGAAGTTACAGCTTCAACCAGAAACACTCTCAACACCTCAGACACCACACAGCTTAGATTAGAGTATATCAGTAATTTAACAATTTGATGATGCAGGAGATTTCTCTTCAAAGGGGTTTTTGGCCTGAGCCCGCCTTTCAGCTTTAAATGAACCTGAATTTCAGAGGGAAGCTGCAGGACACATTCCTGTACCTGGCACAGGGCTGCCAGGCAAGCTGTTTACACCTGAATGGACTATCTCATGTACACTGAGGCAACTGCCGGCCAGTATTCAGCCTAGGGATTGCTCATGAGGCAGATTTAGTGCCCTGAAACTTGTTTACCATTTTACAGACCAAATGGAAAGCAGAACAAGTTTACTCCTCAAGAGACCCCGAAGAGCTACAGGGCAAACCTGCTCAGCTGAGCTGACAAAACTTTCATGATGGTCAAGAAAATTAGAGTAGGGAAATGGAAATGGGATGATTGAATTATTCCATCCAGTGCCTCATGCTTAAACTGAACAAACACAGCTCTTGGAAGTCTGCACACTATGTCTTCATTCTAATGAGGTTCTGAAGAGAGAGTTTTTAAGCATAGGGAACTGCAGGGGCTGAAACTCTGGAGCTGATGTGCCTTAGCTCCAGGCGAAAAGGAAGCACAATTCTCCACATCACGTGCTTTATATTGGATGTTTTACCACTCAACACTGTGAGTGATACAGAATATGAAGCCTGAAATCCTGTCTATTGAACAAAGACAGGCAAAGCTTTTGTTCAGCTCCAAGAAACTCATAACAAATTAGGCCCAACATTTGAAGCCAAGAGCAGAGAGACAGGGGGGTAGAGTGGGCTGTGGCAAAAAGAATTTAAGCAACAACAAAAAAACAAACAGAAAAACAAACCAAAAAACTAACACAGTTTGGATGAAAATTATTTTTATTCTCCATTTAGTGGACATGGCCAAAGTTTGGTGACCATATAACTTTAAATATTTCTTTTGAAAAATCATGTTTCAGCTATTCAAAATATAAACATACTAAAGAAAACCACCAGCTTTCCAAGCTTGAATCTCACTGCTTCCAAGAGTAAAGGCTGTCAGGCAACTGTGGGTTTTTTCTTCTTTCTTTGGGTTTACTCTTTAAAAGTGCCACACCACCATGGAAATTGATACAAGCACTAATGCCTATTACACGTTAGCGTGTAATGCAGTGCAGCACACTGGTTATACAATACGCTATTGTTCAATAAACTGTTAAGCAGTAAAACACTACTTAGGAAGGCCATATGCTTGTCAGGGAGATTGCCAGGAGAAACTGTTACTCAGTTTAATGAGAGAGAAACAAAACTAACTCCTCCCAAAAGTTAGCTCTCTTTTTCAAGGTAAATTAACACCAATTAACTACATTCTTTCATCAGTCTTCCTAAATGTGTTTTTTCAGATAATGCCATAGAAAAACAAGATAAATCTCTGACTTGTATGTGCTAAGTGTTTTCTGCTAACTGAAACTTCGCTGCAGAGTGCAGTGGCAGAGAATTCGGATCATAAATGCAACAGCAATCACAAAAATCTCTTGCAAAATAAATATAACTTTTCCTATAACACCACACTCATTTTCCAATTCTGGTTGCTTTGACAAGGCAAACAGATTAAAGCAATGGCACCTTATTTCCCACTCAAAAATGTAAATAATTTAAACTGCTAGTCCAAAGAATAATAGGAAATAATAGAAAGGAAAAGGCTTCTTGAAGAAAGTGGGAGAGGATTCGACAGAAAAGACGTAGTTTTATTTTCTACTTCATAAAGATAAAACCAGCTTTAACTGCAAAGTTTGTAATACCAGTTGTATCTTTGACATAGGAAGGAGATTCACAACTACATGGGCTGTAGATAACTGGGCTCGAAACACGTGTCAAGAGAAGAAAAACTGGTGAATGACTCCAAAAGTGCTCATCATTAAAGCCTGCACTGACAGTGTAAGTATTGGTGAGTTTCTCAGGTACCACCTGTGCATGCACTTTTAAACTTACCGCTTCTCCACATCACTCCAGTTACAGAAAAGCCTTTCATTTTCTTTTTGCAGATGCTCGTTTTTTGCCTGCAGTCTTCCCAGGCAGTCCAGAGAGTAATTGATCAGCTCCTTAATCACCTCTGCTGGACTTGAAACTTGCTGCAGCTTCAGAGATCCAAGTCTAAACTAGGACATCAGGAAAGAATGAGTTACTTCATCTGTACTAGAAAGACCACAAAACCTCACTCCAATAAACTTGAATTCATACTTAATAAGCAAAAGAAATACCTTATAGTCCACCAATTCAAATTGATATAATAAATTTGTCATAAGAATAATTGTGGGATATGTGGAATAATCTACACACCAAATACTTATGCAGCTAATATGTCTTAATGGTCACCTGTCATTCAATAGGCACAGGATGTAAGCAGTGACATACTTCCTAATGGTCAGGAAAAGAGATGCCATGCAGCACGTGTAGCATGATATAGCAACAACCTGCTCTTGTACAGGTCAAAGGAGGTCAGTAGAATAAAGGTGCAACCACAGATTTCATATAAAAAGCATTTTTGATGTAATGCAGAACCATGGGAACTGGAACCTAACAGTATTGCTAAAACGTTCTCACATCTGCCCAATTCTTGTACCCACAGCAGTAATACAACAGCATAAACATTACTGATAAACCTAATGAACATTAATTACCTTTGATTTAAAGTAGCGCTACCAATGCCTCTCTAAAACGCTTGCATGCACCTGATGGATGAAAACTAGTCTGCAAGTTTTCCCCTTCAGGGCTCAGACAGCAAGTTGTTAATAAAAGGAGCCCTTCAATTAAATAGGTGGCCTTGGTAACTCAATGAGATTAAAGGATAGGATCTATAATGAATCATTATATTTCTTCAGCAATGGGGATGTTATACAGGATATACAAGAGGCCTGAACAGATTTGTTCTGCCTGGCCTGGCAGAAACAACAGAAAACTGTTGTTTCTGTAATGTTAAAGGAGGAATAGTTCAGCCATACGAAGAAAACAGTATCAGCTAAACTATAAATACATAAAACTGGATGAAGTTATAAAGATATAAAAAAATGCTCAACTTTACAGTCTGAGGCAATCAAAGAAGGGAGGTATTAAGGTTGCTTGAACAAAGTCGCACACATTATCTTAAGACAAAAAAACAGAAGTGAATGACCAGACTTTGGTGCTCCGGAGTTGGTAGATGATGGGGAATCTGAACTACCTTAAGGTACACTTCCACAGCTAACAGAGCCTACAGAAGCCATAGGAGACTTTTCCGACACCTCTCCACACCTAGCAGCAACAGTTTGACAAGAAATTAGTTGAGGAAGCTGATCCAGAGAAAACCAGAGTGGGTTGGATGACACAATCAAGACTTTGGCCAGCTTAACCTAGAGCAGAAGCAGACTTCTCAGGTAACAGGCATCAGAATGACATGGGTTTGACTGGAAACGCCTGCAGAAACGTTGAATTGGTGAAAGGTAAGTGGAAGGAGAAGAGGTCCTCTCTCACATCTTGTAATTATTAAAAGGATTGCCATAACTGTTGTGGCGTTTCTCTATGAACAGAACTATTCTGCATCTTTTCAACTTGCATACATGACAATAACACCTTAAAAATAGTATAAATGTAAGTGGTACCTGCTAGGGAAGAGTTCTGTCTGTGTCATAGCACCTCACCTACTAAAATCGGAAATGCCATTTCATTCATTTTTTTTCCTCACTTTAGTTAGTTTTAACTGTGAAGGCATGGAAAATAACCAAATAAAAGAAATATGAAAAGGATGTGTAGCATTTGTTAACACTTTTTAAAAAGTGAATTTTACTACAGCTACACATAAGCTTTTGCTGAAAAAGGCTTTCATTGCTCAGAAAGATTTTTAAGGCATTGTCTGAAACAAATAACAGTCCTTCAACTTAGATAAGATATTTTATCTATGGAAGTCTCTGAAACAACACATGATACCATCTTTAGCAAGGTTAATTTATCAGAAAATGCTGCAAACCCAATGGCTTAATTTCAAAATAGCCACTGATCTTTTTTCCAAATTGAGATGTACTGTCTTTAACATGTTGTTTTCCTTTAGCTTACACACATCTGATGGCTACAGATAAAGAGATGCATTTAATTTATATTTGGAAATTAGATTATATTATCAGTAACCCAGAGAGTGACATGTATTCCCTGGATATCACCCTTGCTGTTTGACAGCATTAACAAAGATGGACATATGCGTAAAGGAAACTGGTTTTCATCACTTGCAAGCCACCAACAGATTATATGGATAAAGAATTCATGCCACACTTTAATACTAGCCACAGAGAGAGAGAGAAGCACATCAGCACAGATAAATAGCAACACAATCTTCTGCTTACACTGTGGAGGAAATAGCAAGAAGCGTACATCTTTTTGTCTTATGCTTTTAATATCATCAGCCGAGATAAGGTATAGAAAAATAAGTTTAAATAGGATAAATGCAAGTTGAACAAACCACAGTTTATTCAGCAAAAGAGTACAAAATCAGAATATTCCTAAAACAGGTTAAAGTGAATAACTTCCAGATTTCAGCCAAAAGCCCGGTTTGACTCCCAATCAAAATCACACCAAACACACAGCAGGCATTTCAAAAGCGATTGTAATTATAAACAAACACCAGTTCAGCCTCTTACTTAAACTTATTACATAAACCAATACTGATAGTGCAACGTGGACTTTTGAAACTAAAAAAAAAAAATACATCCTCAGCTTCATGGACCTCTGCCATGAAAGGATTTCTGAAAATCTGTAAAAAAAAAGCCCAAAACAAACAATGTCCTTATTCTTATAAAAGCTGATACATCGAAAGAAATCAAAGCAGGCTTTTGGGCATGCTACCTTTTTTGATGAATTCTCAAAATGGAGAGGGGGAGAGGTTACGCTGCAAAGAGCAGAGCCAGATACGTTTGCCAGCCTGATGAGCCACTGCTAAGGTGTCAGGCAGCAGAGCGGAGGTGCTGGAGAGATTTGCCACACGGCTACAGGGATGCAATGAATTTGGTTGGCCATCTTCTCAGGTGTTCATTTCAAAGTCCAACACAGTAACAGTTATTCTTCAATTCAGTCTTTATACAAAACAACTGACTACTACCTACTTTCTTACATTAAACATTACTGTGCTGCTTCTTGTGTTTTATGCATTGTGATCTGTGGACCATTTCTAGGAGGTCCACAGAAGGCAAGCCAAGCAAGCCCATCACCAAGAAGCTTACATTTATTAGGCAGGTTCTCACACATTAACTGAAAAACAAACAAAAAAATCATGAAGCTTCTGCGAAACCAGTATTCCTCTGTATCTTTCTTCCCTTCCCAGTCATCTAATCTTAACCTAGGATAGTTGTAGGAGTGAATTATCTGGGTTTCACTGCAGCTATCTCTAGCACCCCCATGCAAAAAAACATTGGATGTTTACATACAGCCCTAATTAAGCCAAAAGTAATGTGATATTGGATATGCAGTTTTGCTTCACCCCCTTCATACAGAATGTTATACAAAGCGTACCAAAAAAGCTTCCTCGGGATGTTTCTTCAACATGAAATTATTCAGTACACCAAGCTATTACACCACATATTTAACAAGCACAAAAGCTAGCACTAACAATAGTAACATTGTTATCTGAGCAAATTACAACAGATTGGCATTTGCCCCTGGAAAGAGCCCAGTGCTGAGACACTGATAACCCATAAAGGCAGACAGATACGTTTCATTTCCAAAGCACCAAGACAAAGGACAAGCCATTCATAAAACAATGTAAAGAGAACAAAATCTCAGGACAGTTTTGCTCTGAAGTCCTGCTGGCATCCCAAACTGGAAAGCAAACTGTGCAGATGCACAAAATTGCACAATTTGAGATCCAAGGATTCTGAATTCAGGACAGACGTGTGATTTGCAGCACTGATTAACAGAGGATTCTATTGAAATTCAATAAGTCATAAAAAGGGAGGTATTAGTTTTTCCACAAATCACTTAGTTTTTGCTTGCAACTAAAACAACAAATAGTACAGTTATTTGTCCTTCATCACAAAAGCCACAGTAGTGAAATTGGAAACAGTGCTAGGAAGATTCAGCAAAAGCAGTTAAAGATCAGAATGCCATAAGAAACAATTAACTGGGTGAGATATCAAGATCAAAACAGATCTTGCTTACTTCATCAGTGAAAGCTCAACATTAACACTTCACTTAGGCCATTTTTACGTATAGCATGCCTACAATTTGGATCACGTTTCCAAGGTAAGCCTCATTTTGTAAAATCCTGCACATTGCTGCTCTCTAGCTTAATTTATATTTCTTGCCATTCTTTCAGCTAGTTCTCTAGCTTTGTATCATCTGCAGATGTAATTAATGTGCTTCCTCTTCCCCATCATTCAAGAAAACATGTATAACAGTGAAGCACTAAACACTTCATTTATACCGAAAATGAGCATATCTGCTAGAGGTCCCAGTGGACACCAGACTGACTGTGAATGATATACTGCTTCCCTTCAAAAAATACGGATTTTATTGTTTGTTGGGGTTTTCTTTACTTGTTTTTTAAAGACACAAGAAGATAAATATAGAACTGTTTAAAAAGTTGTGATCAGAAATCACACTCAGCACTTATCCATTAGACCAGTATTTTAAGCTTAGAAATTAAAACAAGAATTAGAAGCTTATGACAAAACTGTCATTTTCCCATCACCTCTCACTTTGCCCCCTGTTTGTCTTCTACAGATGAAGAAAGAAGTGATCACAACCATAAGACAGAACATGCTTTGGAAGTAAATGGAAAAGCTTCTCAAGCAATTTTTCTTCTAATTACTGATATTTACAGGAAGGTGCTCCACTTAGGGTAAAAAATGTCTTTAAAACATGAGCCAACACATTTTTTCATGGAAAATTCTAAAACTGGATGAAAATTACTTTATTGTATAGAGACGGTGGATTTTAATTTTGCATTAAAATATACATATGGGGTATGTAATCTTTGCATTACTACACTCCACAAGAAACTAGAGTTATCATATCTAGGTCAGTAAGTATCAAAGGTCACGCACTGAAATGAGAAGCTGTTTACACAGTGATGCCTGCAGGCTCTCTTTTCTGAGGCAGAACCTGATGCTAGATGCTAACAGTGAGCTGATTTCCAATAACAACAATTTCTTATTATGACATACTAGTCTATAAGAAAAAAAAAAACACATTAATGCTGGAAACTCTCATTGTGTCTGCATTGCTGGCCATGATTCGTCTCTGCATTACTGAAGTATCCTGACAATTCTTTCTAACATTACTTGTTATCCAAAATATATTTAGGGAATTCCATGCTTCCACAAGCTAGAAAAAAATATTTATTTATACAGATTTGTTTTTTCTTGCACTGGCAGACTATAGCAGCTATATAGTGACTCTCTCTCTCACTTCTATTTATACTATATACTTAGGTCCTAACTCATCATATTTTGCTTTTTCCTTCACTATTTTGAAAATGATTTAACAAATAATTTTTACAGAAGGCACACTTACAGATACTTAGTTCTGATTTTGAATTTAAAATATTCCTAGTGTGTGAACTAATTAATGGAGTTTTAATTCTATGAGTCAACCTACAGCCCGTAACAGAATGATCTCTAATTCACCTCTACTCATTTTCCACTTTTCCTACACCTTCAGAGTAGGACTCGGAGATCCTTGCACTCTGCTTCTAATCATAGTATTTCAACCTGTGTTAACAATCAGCTGGTTTAGCATAGTTAATAACTTCTACGTCTTTGCAGACAGATGCTGCCTCCTGCAAGGTATTGTCAAAGCAAATGTCCTTTCATCGGGGAAATATTAATGAAGAATCTGAGGGAGGGAAAAAAAAATTCCACAGCAGCCCACCAGCATGGAGCAGCTGTGTAGTCCTTCTCTGTCTTTATCGAGACCTGCAGTCTCTAACAGCAGATGTGACCCTTGCGTTGAAGCAGGAAAGCCCTGCAGACCCATATAACAACAGACCCTTTTGTCACTGCCTTGTCCTGAGCATCTCCCAACGCTTTTCCTGAGCTAGAAGGGAGCTACACTGGGAGGGATTCCTATGATAGAGCTCAGTCTTACTAGAGCTTGGTCTTTCTATGCTCCATATTAATGCCAGTTCAACTGAGTCTCTGGGAACTCAGGAGAAACAATCGGGGTGTTTTTTATTAATAAAAATCCCACAGTCTGAAACCAGATGTTTTCAATACTCAAAAAGCCATTTTAATAATCTCAAGAGCCAAACCAAAACAAATGTTTTACTCACTTATTTTTCAACACTTGCACAAATTTATACCTAGAAAAACTTGCTACAATAAGATATTAAAAGCTATCAGCTAAACTACCCTGAAGTCACCTACTGATGACCTTGCCTGTGGGTGATACTGAAAGTAAATGCTTTACCACAGAGTTAGAGATTTGCCACAATGTACAAGACAACACTGAATGTTACATTAATTCAGAAGTAAGATGTCCCTTACATGCTTGCATTACAATAGGCAGTGTAAGATACAGCAACTTTTTTTTTTCCCCCAGTCGAAAGCTGGAACTCTTGCAAGACAAGCTGGGATTTCCAGAATCAGCCTTCCAACTGCTGGTTAAATATCCGCTACCTCTTCTACGCCTCTTCTAAGCAGAGACTCTGAACTAAGATAGAATCAATACTCTGATAAAAACAAGTTCTCACTATGAAAATACCTATGAATTTAAAAGAGGAAAATGTTAATGAAAATTCATGTACAGGGTTAAAGAATATGACCTACAAATGAATGATGCTGACAGTTGCTATACAAAGAAAGTATTGTTACAAGTTTGAATCTGGAAAGCATTATACCATTTTTATTTCTTAAGTCAATCAGTGAGTGGTCTTGATTTTTTAAAGCTGTGCCACTATTATCTCCAGGGAAATCATTCAACGGTAACCATGACATCCCTGGGTGTGGTAATAAAATGAGTACACTAGACTTGCACAATACAGTGATGACAACGTGAAAGCAGAAGTTGCTTTTGTAACAGCAAACTCTAGGAAGCTAGAAAAATTACAAAGTACCATGGAAGCCAAGAAATCTTGCCAGTTACATCAGCCAGTATAAAAATATGATCACCAATTACAAAAATCAAGTTTTAAGATAAAAAATCCAGCCTTTCTCCACTCCTGCCTTTCCCTCCTGAAATGTTATTTTTGACAAAAGTATTACTTCATCCTCAAAAAAAGTATCTTCCTTCTTGACAAAGGCATTACATCTATTCTAGAGCAAAACAGCTGATATAAGCTATTTCTATTTTTCTCAGGTTCTTACTACATGCTGCAGAAACCTTCCACGTAAATTGGTGTCATATTAGCTCCACATCAACTGATGAAATTCCATCTGGTTTCACTATTTTGTATGGCAGGGGTGCCCAACTATTTTGGAGAGTGCTTCCCTGTTTCTCACACCCTCAAACCCACACATTTGTGGTACTATGGCTCCCTCAATGAGTGCAGTGCAAGGAGGCTACAAGTAAGCTAACCAGAAATTGGGAACATCACCAGGTACACTAATATTATACACGTGTGCACAAGCACTAGAGTGGCCACAGTGTACCCTTGGCCCATGCCAGCAACCACCTCAACAAACACTCCACAAGTACATTGCAGGAGTTGAAGCATCTCAGGGACCGCTCCCAAGAGGCAGTGTGCAGGCAGTTACCCTCTTTGGGAGGCTGAGAGAGTTTAACAGCATGGACATAGACTGTTTCCCACTGGTTGGCCCCTGTGCCTGGGAACATTCCCAGGAAATTTTAATTTACTGGTGCAGAGGCAGACACAGTAGTCTTGGAATACAGCTCTATCAGGTTTGCAGAAGAAGACACTATATTTTACTAGATTAATAAGGACCAAGGCACACTGCAGAAGGAGGTCTCAGGTTCCCCTTTTGATGGAGTATCTGGATCCTGGGGAGAGAGGCAGAAATAAGGCTGAAGAAGGCTCTGACACTTACAAGTTAATCCATCCATCCCTCAATCAAGCTGCATACTGCATCGTGGGCCAGACTGGAAGCAGATTCCTATCCTGAAAGCTCTTCATGGAGTCATTCATAAGGAAGGACCTCTGGAGGTCTCCAATTCAACCTCCTCCCCAAAGCAGGGCCTGCTAAGAGGTCAGACCAGGTTGCTCAGGGCTTCATCCAGTTGGGTCTTGGAAATGTCCAAGCATTGAGACTGTACAACTTCTCTGGACAACCTGTCCCAACACTTGACTGGCCTAATAGTGAAAAACCTTTACACTGTGTCCCATTGGAAACTGTGGTTTGACTTATGACTGTTGTCCCTCAGCCTCCTAATCTGATCCACTGCAAATTGCCCATCTCTGTCTTCTCAATAACTTCCTTGGAAGCACTGGGTGTCCACACCTGAAAGCATACTCTTCCCCAGGCTAAAGCAGCCCTGGTCCCATAGCTTCTCCCCACAGGGTATGTGCTCCAGTCCCTGACCACCTTGACAGTCCCCCATTAGATTCATTACAGCCGATCAGTGTCCTCCTTGTGCTCAGAACCCAAAAGCAGATACTGCATCAAACTAACTAATGCTTAATAAAGAGGGACAGCCCCTCTTTATTTGGCACACTCTGCTAACTGCACTCCTGTCAATGTGGCCCAGGACATTGTTGACCTCCACTGCTGGCAGGGCTTGGATTCAGTTTGCTGCCCACCAGGACACAGGGCGTTACCTTCAAGAACTGTTCCTCAGCCCCATCACCCCCAGCCCAACCCCTTGCAAGCGTTCTCCTGGCCCTGGGCCAGGCTTTGCATTTGTCCCCTGACTTTCATATGGCTCCTGTCAGCTCATTCCCCCGGTCTGGCCTCTCTGCGTGGCAGCCCTGCCCTTGAGGGCATCCACTGGTCACTCCAGTTTGGTGTCAACTGGAAACTCAATGGATGCGCACCCCATCACCTTCTCCAAGTTACTGCTAAAGATATGAAACAGGACAGGTCCCAGGAGAGATCATTGTTGCTCTTCACTTGTTACCAGCCTCCAGGCCCATATGACCCACTAACCACTGTCCTCTAAGTCCCATCATCGAACTATTGTCCTCCACCCATCCAGACCACAACAGCCCAACCTGGACACAATGTTGTAGGAGACAGTGCTGAAAGCCTTGCCACACTCCAGACAAATGGAATTCTCTACTCTCCCTTCAAGCACAAATCCAGTCATTTTATGACAGAAGGCACCATAGAGGCAGACACAGTCTGCATGGTCTGGCATGATCTGCATTTGGTAAATCCACGCCAACATCTCCCACTCACAACCTTCCCTTTCATATGGACAGAAATATGCTCTGAGAGGAGTTGTTCCATGACTTTTCCAGACAGCAAAGTGAGCCTGACCAACCTGTAGTTTCTGTGAGCATCAGTCCAGCATTTTTTGAAGACTGGTGGAAGGTTTGCCATTTTCCAGTTGTCCTAGACCTCTCCTAACCTCTGTGACCTGTCAAATTTGATAGGGAGCAGTCCCATAAAGGCCAGCTCTGTAAGCATCTTCAGATGCTGTGCATCTGGTCCAAAGGACTTGGATGGGTTGTTGAGGTGGAGAAAACAGTGACATGAAAAGCCAGCTCTGCTCAGCAGTCTAAATTTCTTACTCTTACTTGGATTTCCCTGAAATTCATTAAAGTCCTTGGAAGCATTGCATTTTGACTCTCCATATTTGAGATCATTCCAGCAAGAAGTTCTCAATATAAAATCCCACTGCTCTGTTCAGTTGAAAGAGGAGGAGGACTTCTTTGAAGACTTAGATATTGTACCAAAATCTGAACAACATTTTTCCTGAGACCTCCCTAAAGCCAACTCTCTGCAATCACAGGTAACAATGTCACATGAACACCCTCACAGATGAAGTTTTTAAAATTAGTTTCTTAATCTCACTAGTCTAGCTGGAAAGCTGATGGAAACACTTTTTTCTAATTGGACTCCTAGACACACTCCTGCCCAACTTATATCCATTTGCTTTTGGACAGACATTGTTCCTTAGCTTATATTATAGCATTCTTCTCCCTCTCTAGTGTTCAGACTCAGTTATTTATAGGTAATTATTTTTCTCTGTCAGTATCTACCCTGTTGAATTAATGTTCAGTGTTGTATCTTTGGTTACAAATCAGGTCAGGTTCCCTATTCCTCATATCACACAAGCTTCCTCTCAGTTTCAATTTGCATTTCTTGACTGTGGATGACCAGAACTATAAACATAATTCTGAATATATACCATGACTAAGTAGACTGTGCAAATAAACAGAAAATAGACACAGAAATTATATGGCATTTGCAGATCATCAATATTCAGCCTACCTGCATATTTCATTTATTTCTTTCACTCTGCCACATTTACCCCGTAAGATTCACCAGGATATGGAGACTATTTATATTTCATGATGCCCGGTTCTTCAGATAGTTTTGGAATGAAAAATGGTAAATGAAAATAGTAAGCAAATCAGATATGGCCTAAATACACCTTATTTAAAAAAAAAAAAAAAAAAAAAAGAAATAGTAAGCCATGTACATGGCTAAGAATAGTTGTGTGGGTGCTGGAAAGATACCTACTGAGCAAGAAACATTGATTTCTGTCCTGAACAGCATTATATATCTATGTCCTTCCCTAAAGCCTTTGCAAAACTTCCTTGTTTAATCTTTACACTCCTCAGAAACGTCACATTTCACATATCTATACAATCAGATACTTCTGTAAAGCTTAATCCCACCCATGCTGAATGGTCTTTAGCTACTGAATTTTGACAGCTGTGACACGGTCTGGTCAAGATCTATCCAGGCTATGATTCACTTCCCTAAAGTGCTCTGTAATCATTTTCCCCAAACTCACCCTAAGAACTGTTGCTCATGAGAATACTTCCTCCTCCAACCCTAAGCCTATATATATCAACAAGAACCAAATCATATCTTTGTAAAAAAACAGACACATTTCAAAAAAGGCACAAACTGAGTAAAGTTACAGAGCATTTGCACTAAAGCAATGTTCATCTCTCAAAGTGCTAAGCTACAGAATGCTGCTACTAATTTTCCCCTCAATTTTCTTGACCACTATGCAACTGAATCCCTTAAAATTAGAAATACACTGAATACAAAAATCTACTGCAGTGGTAACAATCAGCACCTGTAATATTAGGTATTTCTTCCAATTCTTTCCCAATGATAAACAGATGAAATGTTCCACTTCACTAAAAAATTCTGAGCAATTTGAGTAAAAAGGCCAAAGGCAAAGCTCCAGAAAGATCAGGTGCACTAGTTACTTATTAGAATAATAAATATGGAACTGGCAACTATACATAGCAGTTCACAAGCAGCGATAACAGCCATGATTATGTAAAGAACCAACAATTCAAGTAGTTTATTGAATCTGGTATGAAATTACTACTTCACCATGCAAAAAATGGCAAGTTTAAATTTTATGCATACATTCAAGCGCTTTATCTTCTTTTATCCTTCTCCTCTTTTATTGTTCCTTTCTATACTTCAGCCAATACTGTCTATTCAGCTGTCTGCTACCAGTCTGCCTCTGAAGTGAATTTACAAAGACAACTGAAGCAGGACATCCTTGAAAGATCTTTTTTTCATCTTTTTTCTCATTAATTCAATGGCTCCAGGAATAATCAGACACTTTCCTACCTCACTGATTAGCAAGCAGGTCTGTGAGCAATGGAACTACTGAAGGCTGGTTTCCTATCGTTATGACTCTTGTGCTGGATCCCCTAATGTCTAAGAAGGTGAGAAATCCAGTCAAAGCTTTTCCCTTATTTAGTGCATTCATAACTTCTCTTTCCCATGGGGATTTGCTAGTGTCTAATAATACAGTTGATCTCATTCCACAGTTTTTTCCAAAGCAGACATATGAATAGGGTCTCTCTTCTCTATCCAGCCACCTATTTCCATGAAACTAGTAGGAACCTGATATCTTTGGGACCTTTACTCCTGTCAAATCTGTTTGAAATTGACCAGTAGTTTCAAAAGTTATTGGGGGAGAAGGGGGAGGAGGCAAGAGACTGGCAGTCAGCAGAAGCACACACTGTGATAACATAAGCTTTGTTTCCTTAGGAAGCAGGGTAAAACACTTGCACATTTTATTATTTTTAAAAATGCCCTGAACAGATTAGAAAATGAGCTTTACTTGGAGATCTAACCTTGCTTTCTTCCTTGTTTTTCATGTAACTTATAGTGTGGTAATAATAGAACAGACCCTAGATATAGCATCTGAATTCAGGTTTCAGCGATTAAATATGCGTACAGTTCACAACAACGTTAATTTAGATTTCAGTGAATAAACCTAATAAGATAGCTTAGCTAAGAACGCATTTCCTACAGCATAGAAAAGAACATGGGCCATCACCATAACTCAAGTGACACACAAACTTATGACACAGCAACTTACATGTGTTTGAGTCTCTCAAAAGTATGAAAGGATGCCTGCCAAGGATTTTTAATTTAATCTGCTGGCAATTTTTGTCAAATTTTCTGCATTTATTCTGTCAGTTTTCCAACTCAAAAATTATTCCAGAATAAAGCTCATTTAAGGAAAATCTTTACTTAAAGTAGCAGTGTGAAGCTCTTTTTCTGAACAGTTAATCACAAAGTATACATAGCATGAACATGTAACACTGAAAAAAAAAAAAAACCATGCAAAGGGTTTGCATGTTGAAACAGAAAAGTTTCTACAGATGTTATAAAAGGTAGATCTAGACAAATGTGCTTTTAGCAAAAATCTCCAAAATAAAAGCAAGGCTAGCAGGAGTGCCTGTGATATTACTGTCAGTAAAAGTTCCAAGGTAACAAAATATGAATGATTAATACTTCCAAGATTAAAAAAACACCACTACATTATGTGTTAGCTGCTGCATAATGGGAGTATTTTAAAACTACCTGTCAACTGATCATATTCCTACATGTGAAACCCAGACTGCAACTTTCTTTAAAAACTTTAATAGAACATAACTGAAATGTCTGGAGTAATAACTGTCAGATATGAAGACAACTTGCCTTGGGAGCTACTTCCCTTCAAACACTGACCTTTAGGTTTGGGAAGTAATGGAAACTATAAAGCGCTTCTTGAATACACCCTTGGAACTCACATGCCAACATTTTGCAGTAATTTAAGTCTGACTCCCCCTGAATACACTGTACTCTGATGGTTAACAGCTCAATGATTGCACATGATTTTTTTTTGCTTGGAAAGTAAATGTATAACCACTTGAATAAGCATGAGATAATGCCTAGACTAAGGCAAAAATATAAAAGTGTTCCCAAGTAAGTACTACAAACAATTTTCCAGTGTGAGTAATAACACAGGGTTCATTTAGAACAACCATTGACTGTTTTCAGGGTGGTTTTTTACCCTTTGTTTACAACATCCTTTCAGGATGTTGACAGCCACTTACGAAAATCTTTAAGATCCAAATATCTGACTAGTTAATAAAGACTTGACTGAATAGAGTTATTTTATCCCATTCATGAAAACAAGAGATTGAAGATTTTCCTCTGTAGTACTAAACTCACCTATATGAGTTATGTGCTGAACATCTGCGTACACTGTGCCTCACCCACAAACATGGAAATACTACATGCATCACAAGTTATATGTAGTGAATATGACAAATCTCCATAAAGCCAAAACTCCAGGCACCGTTAAGTACACAGAAGGCCATAAACACTCCTATAAATTATCAAAATATGAATAGTGTATTTCTTTCCATCCAAGAGTCTAAAAGAAACAAACAAAAAAGCCAAACTCCTGTTTTCATGCAGAAAGACAAGAAGCACCAGCTCAGATTCACCAATGCAATGCATGTGAAATAAACTTTAATGTTATGTCTGTCTACACCTACATTCCTTTTCTTACTGTTTGATTTAATCACCAGCAAGGGACTTCTTCCACTTACAAACAGAAGCTGAGCCCTTCTAGCCCTCTTCAATGAACACTTCTGCCTTTGTGCAGGAATCTACATTGTTGTAACTACCTTCATGACACCTTTATTTTATGTCAGCATTAACAAAAAAAAAAAAAAAAAAGGACTATTTAAAAAAGAAATCAAGGAATATTCATCTGTATTTCCTTGTAAAACACTGTAACAGACACAGAAATTTGACAACCAAAACTTTTTCTAGATTATAGGGACCTAAAATGCTCTAGTAATAGTAGGTCATAAATTTTACAGTTAACAGAGATTCTCACTTTGTTACAGGCTGGGGGCAGGGTGGGGAGGGAGTGTGTGCGTGTGCATTTTTTTCCCCTTTTTTGTCACAAGAATACTCCCTTCGACAACAGTGAAGTGTTTGTGACCACAGTGCCAGATGGTACTATCCTAACAAGGACTCACCAAGCAAACTTAACTCTCAAATAAAATTATAATACAAGTAAGACAGTTCAAGCTTGAACTATTTTAGAGGCTCAGTAGCAGCAGCACATCTTTAACCCCAAACAGATGTGACATGTATCATCCTTTGAGCCATGTTTCTCAAAACATCTGCAGGAACCATTGTGTGACTCCATTCTGAACTACAACTCCCAGCACAAAATTCTCAGCCTCCTACCCAATTTCCTTTGGATATACACATCTAAAGAGAGGGATACAATGAAATAGCAGTTGCAGATGACTTAGGAAATTAAGGAATTAAGATGCCATTACTAAATGTCATTCTCTGTAACTGCTCTAGGCCAGTAGCCATTCAACACCTAATACTTACATACAGGAATGACCTGGGAAAATATTGTATTTCACATTGTCCAGGCTAAGTAGCAGCTCACAATGGTTTTGGCCTTCAAAGAGGATCTACAGACACTGAGGTGCTGCAGTACATCCAAAGAGCAACAAAGCTGGTGAAGGGGCTGGAGAACAAGTTTAACGAGGAGCAGATGAGGGAACTGGGCTTGTTGAGCCTGGAGAAAAGGAGGCTGAGGGGATACCTTCTGGCTCTCTACAATTACCTGAAAGAAGGGTGTAGTGAGGTGGGGCTCAGTCTCCCTTGCCAAGTAACAAGCTATAGGACAGGAGCAAATGGCCCAAGTTGAGCCAGGGGAGATTTAGACTGGATATCAGGAAAAATTTCTTCACTCAAAGGCTTATCAAGCACTAGAACAGGCTGCCCAGGGAAGCGGGGGAGTGCCCATGCCTTGAGGTATTTAAAAGGTGGGTAGACAAGGTGCTTAGGGACATGGTTTAGAGGTGGACTTGGCAGTGTTAGGTTTACAGTTGGACTCGATGATCTTAAAGGTCTTTCCCAATCTAAATCATTCTAGGATTCTACAGCAATGCTACGCTATTTCAGGATGCTAGTATTCAACTCTCCTTATTATGTAGATACTGCTCTGCTCCTTAAAGGAACAAATTAATACACACAAAAAAGGACAGCTTATTTCTCAGAGGTTTCTCTACAATTAGAACAAAAAGGAATTTACTACAATCTTGCTCATGTCTTGTTTATGCTCTGGGCATGAAATTAAGGTTTCCCTTCTCAAGTCTGGCACTACTCAGACTTACTACCACAGAGGAGAATTTAAGACTAAGTACTACTGTGAAAAATGTCATGTTACACATTCTACCATGTAAAAATAATTAAAATATGACATTTTTATTCCATAGGTAAAGGTCATTTCTGACTGATCAAATGTCATTTCGTACAGTGACTGATTCAAGGTAATTACTAAGTTGGTATGTCAGATCCATTTGTTGGCACTACAAACTCAACTCTAGCAAGTAATTTTTCCCTATGGATTATAATTATAAAAGGCAGAAAAAAAAATTGTATTCAAGAAACTTATATTAAATTCTAGTAAAGATCAAACAAAAATTAACGTTTTTCTGAAAATTCAAAGCTTCTGAATCTATTTATAGATATATATATATAAAGAAAAAAACTCCTTATCTACAAACAACCTGGTGCTTAAGACAGACACAATTATAATACATGTCTTTTCATAAAGGAAGTTTTTAATGAGATAAAAAATGGATTGGATTCAATAAGAAAATATTTTCCCTGATATCTTATAAATTCTCATCTGCAAAAGAAACACAGTTAACAGATAAAAAAGTTAGACTAAAGTGGTTGCTAACAACACAAAAAAAATATTTACTTTTTTTCCACATAATACTATTTTCAAAAGTTGTTACTACAAAGTATTTAGTGAATTCATGTTTTCTGAAGGCAAGACAATCCTGGAAGAAGGAAGGCATTTCTTTCTCACAATTAGAATTCTATAGAGCATGACTGACTACTTCAAGGGTGGTGTTTTACAACATGCTAATATATAGCCTGTTGAAGCTAGCATTTTAATTCACCAGGGTCTGAATTCCTGAATCAGTGCTGCTCAAGTTCTGCATACTACTTGATTCAGAAAGCTCTTTCTATTTTTCAAATGAGTTAGTGAAAGAGGCTCCATCATTGTACCTGTAGCAAAAGATATGGCGAATACATTTTGTACCTGGACTGATACATCATCACTAGGACGGTTACAAACCAGTAAAAACAAACGTCAGTAGTAAAAGTCATCAAGCCAATTACTAAGGTTTCATCCAACAATGCTATGGCCTCTGACTACAGGAAAGACATGGAGGTGCTGGAGCATGTCCAGAGAAGGGCAACGGAGCTGGTGAAGGGTCCAGAGAACAAGTCTTGCAAGGATCAGCTGAGGGAGCTGGGTTTCTTCAGCCTGGATAAAAATGAGGCTGAGGGGAGACCTCTCACTCTCTACAACTACCTGAAAGGCTATTCTAGAGAGGTAGGTGTTGGTCTCTCTCTCCCCGTTAACAAGCGATAGAATGAGAGGAAATGACCTCAAGTTGTGCCAGGGGAGGCTTAAGTTGGATATTAGGAGCTTAATTTTTATTTAATTTTATATCAGTATTTCACTGTTAAAGGGACATTGCTCAGCGAGACAATGGCATGTCCTGAGTTAAACAGGATCCAATACCTTCATGTAGGTTCTTTTTTGACTAGGACAAAGCAAGTACTTACAAGGTCTGAACGTTCCTCGTGCAAGTAGTTATCTCTCTGTCGCCAAATATAACTTCAACAAGGTTCTCAGCAGCCTTGTTCACTGCGTGGTCAGCTAGAGATCTGCAAAAACTTGTGGAGCCCAAGAGTATCTAAATCTATTCCTACTTTAGGAACCAGAAAAGATCCAGCACTATTTCTGAAACTACCTAACATCACTAAAATTGCTTCCAATTAGAATAACAATGATTTTCTCAGGTACATACAAGTAAGACCCATGAAACTGCTCCTTTGAGCAAATCCCATCTTGTAAACACAAAGCACATGGATACACATGAACAAACTTTTGAAAAGGAGCCATATCACATTCTGGGACAGCTACTTTAAGCACGTAAGATGTGATTATTTATTTTGAGCTGTAAGCTTAAGGAAGTAGTGCTTTCAAGCTCTATGTAGCTGAACTAGAATGACTAGTAGTGTGAAGTAGCCCAGACTGCGAAGCAAATACTGTAAAGTGACTATACCAGCCCACACAAATGCAAGTGAGAGATGAACCAGAGCAGCAACAAAACACACTGGAATAGCTCTTCACTGCCAAACCCCAAAGTATAAGAACTCATTAAAAAAAAGGGGAGGGGAGGGGTAGGAAGAAGGGGGCAGGGAGGTCACTATCCTGCTCCTGATTTCCAAACTGAGGAATATTATTCCATGTTTTGCAAGAGTAGCATCCTGTAGTCAGACCAACCTCAGGGCTTGCTAGATTTTTTGGCAGACCAAGATTCCAAGTTTTAAACAATCATTAAAATAAATAAAACTTAAGTAAGGATGCTCAACATTGCTAAATAATTTATTTCAGCCAGCTGAAAGTGATGATGGCAATTACAGGAAATGTTGCTTGATAAGAATATCAAGGAGCAAAAGAAAATAGGTAACTGCTATCCAAATTTCTATTATAACATTAATTATAAGTCAGAGCTCATTGAGACTTGCAAATGCAACATGTTTATTCTTTTTATATTTTTTTTATCTCCCAAAGTGTAATGATTCAAACATGTTGGAAATTAAAGTGATAATGATACCATGCTAACTGAACATGCAGATGAAATTTCCAAGGACTAAAAAAAAAAAAAATCTGATAACCATGAAGAACCTTGGTGTGATTAAATCCACCTGCAAAGCAGGTCCCTTCCAATGCCTAGCATTCTGTGATTCTGTGATTTTTATGTGATGACTGAGTCTTCACAATCCCTAAGTATAACTTAAAAAACAAATGCAATTCTCCATGCACCATCTATCAATCCCAACTTCCAGGAAGTTCAGGTTCTAGTAGTAAGACAGTAAGGGACTAGTCCAAAATACCAAATGCCTAAAAATTATTTGCTTGCAAAGCAACTGCAAACAGAGAGAACATGTTAAAAAAGTTACCAAAAATTGCACCAAAGTGCAAAATTAACATTGTCTCTCAAAGTTTTCACACTCTTATCAGCAAGATTGTATCTAACAGATCTGAGCACTTATATTTGTAAGACTTCATAAAGGGCCAAGAGAAAGGACAGCAAATTGCAAATTTGCTCCAGACAGCAAAAGAAGTTATTGCTAGCATTTCTCTAGGGGATAGCAAAACAAGTGTAAACTTGTAAAAAGATCCTAAATTGCATTATTTGATTTAGAACTTTTCTGAACCTTTTAAACTATCCAAATATGAAATATTTAAGTTCTAACTCCATAACAGGAAATGGTCATCTTTTTATGGTAGCAGCCCTGTTCCTCTCTGTGGTATGTTTCAAGGTTCTATCACTTCAGTGTGTACCTGCTTACATCTGCGTTTAACACCTAGACCCATGTTTAACTTTAAATGAAACCATCCACAACAGGAGAATAACTGCTATCAAAATAAATCTGAGCAGCATCTTAGAGTACCTGCTCTCTCCAGAAGCAACACCTGTGTGTACAGAATCATCTACTATACACAGAATTAAGTCAGTCATACTAATGACAGGCTGAGGAATTAACTGATATCTTATATGAAGGTAAGTTTCACAAACCATACTTTAAGGTAGTTTTCTATGAATATCATAGAATTGCACTTGAAATTGTGCAACTGAAAAACTGTTTTTAGGGACATTATTCTTTCCCCTACATTATGAGGAAGATCTCAAAAACAGGGAATAAAAAAAAAATTGTCATACGCCTCCCAAGAGAAAGATAGCTTTTTGCAGAAGGACTGCAAGAAAATTCACGTCAAAGCTAGAAGAAATCATAGATACTATGAAAACAAATACTGTATTACAGAACCCACTGGGAGGATCCTGTTGTGCAAGAGGTCAGAATAGGCAGTACTTTTCTACTTAAGTTCATTAATTGTAGCTAAAGATTGATTTATTTATAAAAATGAGATAAGTTCTCTATCACACTATGATTATTTCCTTTCTTTTCCTTACAAACCATACACATTTCTTTTTCCTTTCCACTGATTCTCAAGTAAAAAAACAGTTACTGAAAAGTAAAATCCAAACACAATGGCTCCTTTCACTTTTCTCCTTGATAAATTAAGATCAGTATTTAAATATAATATTATATTGAAATAAGTCATAAGTAAACCAAACACTAACAAAAATTAAATGATTAACTGTAATATTCAATTTGTCCAGAAAGTTTCTTTCTAACACTTAAGGTGTTGCAGTGTTATAGAAATAGATGGAACATTCCTCCCAGCCCTGGAAGAGCCCACATCATAAGGACTGTAAGGACAAGCTCCACAGAGCTATGAAAACTAAGCCACAGGCAGGTAGGAAGTGCAAATACTTGATAGATTTGAGAGAAAACTTGGGCTCGGTTCAGGCAGCTTAAGCTCTTATGTCTACTGTTTCTCTCAGTCAGACTTTGTGGATCCAGAACCAGGCAGCAGGTGTGGGATTTTGGCTGAAACCAGGCTGCTGAAATTAGATCTTCAGAGCACATTTCACATCACCCTGCACCCCTTACACTTACTAGTGTAAGTACTTGAGCTCTACGGTTGTAATTCTACTGAAAAAGAAAACACTTGGTTCAAAGGAAGACCTTTTACCGCTACAATTCCTTTTTTCCTTAAACTGGATTCATACTATTTAAGACTGTGATTTTGCAAAGGTCTCTTGTATCCAGCAATTTCTGGATGGTTGAAGTGTGGAATCTCACCAGTCTTTAATTGTTGTTCTGAAGAGATAGGGTGCCTGCCCACGTACAATACATTCAGAAGTCAGAAACTAGACAGATTCTAACAGAGTAAAACTGAGACCAGATTAGAGTTTTAGCTCTCCTTGCAGGTCACATAGACTCAGCAGCATTTTCAGTGCTGGGCCATCACTTTATGATGCTCACAGGTAAGCATTCCTGAGGCACAGGAAATTAGTGTTTCACAGAAAAAATAACCCTTCGATTTCTTCAAAGCTCATGCTCGAAGAGCAAGCTCCTCTCCCCTACTGTTTCCTCACACTGCTGAAGAGCCAGCAGACTCTGTGGTCCACTGCCATTCCCTCTGCAGCAGGCACAAAGGAGTGGGTGCAGAAATGCAACTCATTGCTCAAGAGGAACCCAGAATTCCTGTCACTTCATGAAAGATAGCAGCTGCTGTGGAAAGGCAGCATGGTTAAAACTTCACAATTGCAGACTCTTATGACTGTACTCTGTACAAACTCTTACAACTTACCCCTGTACTCAGCACTGGTTAGGCCACACCTCAAGTGCTGTGCTCAGTTTTGGGCCCCTCACTACAAGAAAGACATTGAGATGCTGAAGCATGCCCAGAGAAGGGCAATGAAGCTGGTGAAGGGGCTGGAGAACAAGTCTTATGAGGAGTGGCTGAGGGTTGTTTAGCCTGGAGAAGAGGAGGCTGAAGGGAGACCTTATCACTCTCTACAACTGCCTGAAAGGAGGTCATAGTGAGATGGTGCCTTTTTCCAAGGAATAAGCAACAGGACAAGAGTAAATGGTCTCAAGTTGTGCCAGGGGAGGTTTAGATTGGAAAACGTCTTCAATGAAAGGGTAGTCAGGCATTGGAAGCACCTGCCCAGGGAACTGGTGGAATCATCATCCCTATAGGTATTTAAAAGACGTGTAGAGTGCTTGGGGACGTGGTTTAGTGGTGGCTTTGGCAGTATTAGGTTTTGAGTTAGACTTGATGATCTTAAAGGTCTTTTCCAACCAAAACAATTCTATGATTCTATGACTTGATTTTTAGGCATATCCACTTTCCTACTTGTAGTCAGAGATGAAGGACAGAATTTTTTGCAATCTAAACACTTGGCAGTTGTTTTTGTCTTCTTGGAACAAAAACTACCGGCTTCAGGATATTTAGAGTAAGGAAATATTCAAGTTGACATCTCCTAGGATTCAGAAGACCCATATCTCCAGCAAAGAGAAACAAAGCAAAGGTTTTGCTGTGAACCAAACTTTCATTCAGGCATCATCATGCACTCATATAATTGTCAGGGATTTCTGAGAGAAGACATATGAGCAGTCTGTGATACAGACAGACAACAATAGTTCAGGTCCCCCTGAACATGATTTGCTAGCACTGTACGAAATCAGTCTACACCCTCTGCTTTGATATTTGAGAATATCCCGAGATCATTACCCTCTGGATCAGTAAATATTATTATGGTTAGCATTGTGTACTACTGTGCTACACTGGGATCTGTCTTCAGTCAGGTCAACTGCAAAAGACTCCAAAAGAAAAATGTTTTGCATCACACATGAATGCATTAACACAGAATTCCTTATTACCATTATAATTTCCATATGCAATATAGAAAGATTAGTAAGTCCATTCTTCCTTTATGTAACATTATCCATCCAAGATAACTGAGGAAAATAGGAATGCATCATACAAAATGCACTCAAAGAAAAAAGTGAAACTTAAATTTTACTCCAATTAAATGCTTAAATCTGAATACTCCTTAAAGAAAAACAAACCAACTAACCATCCTATCAAATCAGGAATATATTATCCAGAAACTTATATCTTCATAAGAAAATAATGAAGTTCGACTTTAAAGTAAGTCAGTCAAGTAATGAAAAGTGATGATATACAAAGCTAGGGGCAATTCCATCCCCTATAGTAATGAAATACAACCTGTGTTTTTGTACAACTTAATTCAACCTTGTTCTGAACTTGTTTCTTCTCCTCCCTTAAGCATCCTTATACTTCATAATAGCCGACTGCAACTTTATTGATGTTATCATAAGAAGGTTTTTAAATTAAGTTAAAAATCAGAAACCATATGAATAAACAATACATAACTTTCTGGAAGCCTTGATCCAGACCTTCACGCTGTGCCTTAAGCTAGATTTGTGACTGCTAATGTTTCTGCCAACTGGATTACTGCTTTTAAGGCACACAAAAAGAAACATCAGCCATTTAAAAATTCATATCAGAAGCTAATTATTTCATGATGTCAGTAGACAAAATGGAGAAATAATTTTGACTATTGTAGAACAATAAAGGTGGCAGAGACCTGTAGAGTTCATCTTGCCCACAGTCTGATGCATATTTACATCAGAGGGCTGGAGCTGGGTTTGTTTAGCTTGGAGAAGAGAAGGCTTCAGGGAGACCTGACTGCAGCCTTCCAGTACTTGAAGGGAGCTTAGAAACAGGAGGGAAAAAGACTTTTTACATGGACAGATAGTGACAGGACAAGGAGAAATGGTTTTAATCTAAGAGAGGGGAGATTTAGGAGAGATATAAGGGGGAAATTTTTCACCTAAAGGGTGGTGAGGCACTGGAACAGGTTGCCTAAAGAAGTTGTGGATGCCCTATCACTGGAGGCATTCAAGGCCAGGCTGGATGGAGCCCTGGGCAGCCTCCTGCCACAGCAGGAGTGTTAGAATTAGATGATCTTTAAGGTTCTTTTCAACCCAAACCATTCTGTGATTCTATGATCTTATCACCAATATAATTTTCTGGAGTACACAGGAGTTTCCTAGATATTTTCTGTCGAAATACTAAGCCTACTAATGCTATTTGGCCCTATTCAGCTTGTAACAATGTAAGAGGATTACAGTGTTGTAGCATTAATATTTCAAATCATGGCATCACCATGATTTCAGGGAAAGTATCACATAACTTCTGTGAAATTATATTATTACAAGTTGCTCTGCCACTCTGTCATCTTGTAGAATACTCAATTGCAGGCAAACCCTCCACCCCAAACCAACAAAAAAACCCCACCAAAAGACTAATGCAAGTTTGCTTAACATTAATCATATTCCAGAGCATATGGCTTTAGAGTTCCATTTTCCATAACATCAACCAGTTTGCAGTTGTAATAGAATCAGCCCTATTTCAGAACAAACAATGACTTACAATAATATGCTAGTCATGGAAGAGTTTTTGATGTCAAGGACTTCATTACATGTTTGGGTGCAAGTTTAACAACAACAGCTGCTCCAGATTTAACGAAGGTAGTATTCAAGGGACAGATATTTCCTGAATTTATTTATGGGGGCTTTACAGAAAATGTTCAATATGTACCAAAATATACATTGTTCAGAGACTTTCATGCTTGAGAGTGAAACTCTCAATGTTTGATTCATAATGGCTATTTCACAAGGGCTTACAGGAAATAAAACTGTTTGTTTTAGTTGCATACAGCAAAATGTTAGAAAAGAAAGATTTATGTTCTCTAGTGACAATGAATGTTTTGGGCTAATTTGTCATGGTTACCATGAACAGAAAATAAAGGAATATTATTCAAGCACTACTCCAATTCATAGATATCTAAAAGTCCAGTATCAGCAAATATGCACAGTACTGTAAGGTTTCTTTTTAATCTTTCATTTACTCTTACAGCACCTTTTAGATATAGGATATGCTACCATGTAGGACATTTTTAATAACTTTATATGCAAATTATTTTAATATTATTAAAATGCACATCTGATCGACTTACAAAAGTATTTTTCTGCCTTTTGCTCGTCCTCTTACTGTGTATATCATCATATGCACACAAACTACTTATGAAGTTTTGTATTTTAGTTTGAGTCCCTTGAGTTAAACAGAATTTTAACAGTAGTTATATAGTACTTAAAGAGGCTGCTTAATAGAGAACTCTAATTGTGTCGACATAGTTTACCACTCCAGCTTAGGCTTTTTATTCTTGATAGACTGTAATATGACATACTATTTTGAAACAAAAACAAATTTAAAAAATAAAGTGCCTTCCCTTTTCACTTGCACATTATGCAACAAAAGAATAAGTGACTGAAGAAACAAAGGGAAAACAACACAGCTGCCTATATTTTATTAGAAGATCAGATAAATTAGTAATATGAAGAAAATTTTGAGAAAGATGAACACGGGAAATTTGATTACAGCGCAGCCTACGCAAACAGAAGTCAAAATGCAAATTTTAAAAATATCACACATCTTTAATTTTGTTTCCTTTTAAGATTCCAGTATCTTTCAGCATCTCTACTGATCAATGCTTTGAAAAGCAGTACCACTATCTACGGGTTCATGCCTAGTCTGTGGAGATTTTAGCTTTTCACCATTTTGTCTTATCTTTTCTGAATTTATGATCACACACTGCTCACACACTACTGGTTGTTATTGTGTTTTGTCACATGCTGTTTCAACTATTAGGGTGTTAACTGGAAAGATGACTAAGCAGAAAAAATGTCAGAGTATTACAAACGCATTTTGTCTGACTGTTGAAATACTTCTGTTTCAGCATCATAGAGCCTATTCCAAAACCTTTTCCTTCCACATTTTAAGCTGCCAACTCTGTCTTCAGCAAAAATAAAAAAGAAAATAGGCCACATGTGCTGTCTTCATAGCAAAGGACCATTCCAATATAATTCCAATTAGCATAATTATCTCAGGACTGTTAAAATTCCCAGAAAGGTATAATCTTTCAACTGTTTCTTAGGCCTCACAAAGCATTAGAAAACATATGCATCTATCTGCAAGCATAGACTTCATTGTGTCTTATTTGTCACTAACCACTTTCACTGTGAACTATGAGACATAAGAACTAGAAGTCACTTTTTCTTTCCATTTTCCCCACTATTTTTCTCCCTTCCTCCACTACTTAACTGAAGCACTGCTTTTCCCATAGACTGTTTCCCTCCCACAATTTTTTCAAGTTTGTCTATCAGTACAGATTAGTATTTTCTAAATTGAAAGTAGGGGGTTTTTTAATTCTAATTACTTAAGAATTCTTGCCATTTCATTGTTTTTAAAACAAAAAATCTTAGAAATAGAATTTAATGCAAAACCAAAAGTTGTTCTTAACTTCTGCCTTTTCTTTTCTTTTCTTTTCTTACATTTACATTTAAAAATTGACAATACACAAGAGCTATTTCATGTCAACCTGATACTGAAGTTTTGGCAGTTTACAGCTGACTGAGAAATCTGTTACTTACACCATTTATATTTCCAGAATTATAAAAATCACTATTATTTACCTTAAAAGTTATCTGAACCACTATCTTCTGTGAGAGCATGGCCCAATATCCACATGCATTCAAATTTCCCTCCAAGAACACAAATCTGGATTAGCGATTCTTAGATGTCACTAAGAAGGCATTTTAACAAAGCACAACATGCATTTCCTCTTGCTCTTCGGCAGTGCTAATGAGCACTTCTCCAGCCTTTACTCACATTCTTCTCAGTTTCAACTCAAACATGCCTTCCATTGTCAACTTGTCTTTCTCCTTTCTTTGGGATTTGTCCTTTCTCATTTAAACATTTCAAATCATTGTAATTCATCAAAAGATGTGAAGGAATGAGTTAGTAATGGCACTGGAAGGACAAAACACTGTTTGCTTTTTTTTCTCTTTAAATGTCAACATTAATAACTCATTAAAAAAAAAATCATAAGATAGATTCTTCATTATTCCCAAATCATACAATCACTTTAAAATGAAAACTTTTTGAAATAAATGTTAACTTTAATTAACTCTATTTTTTCTATACTATTTTCTATATTTTTGAGCTTTTAAAACTTGTATTTTTAAGCTTTTTCCACAATGTTCACAATGAAGACTCTCAAAACTTAAATGAAAACAGAAAGTCTTACTCAGCTAGGCAACTGAGAGAGTTGGGCGTTAAACAAACAAATAAATAAATCATTAAAAATATACATACTTCTTCAAATCTTGTGTATTATTGTTTAGGTTGGATGTTTCTCATATCAATAATTCCTTTTCTTTAAGATATCACCTAAAAAAATAAACTCCACAGGAAAAATCTGAAGTAGAATTAAAAATTATATTTCAATTAAAAGACACAGGAAGTAAACTATAATGTCAAGGAACCTAAGTGTTATGATTTTTTTTTTTTTTAATATGATTCCTTCTTCTCTGTAGCATTTAATTTTATAACAATTTTCCACACTAATGATCCTAGGCAACTCCAAAAAAAGTCAACATTATCCCTACAGTCCTCATAATAGTTTGAATCTATTTTTCATGTATAATAACCCAGTTACAAACACCAGAAAGCTAGTCCTAAACCTGTTAACGGACTGTGCAATTCAGTTTCCTGGGAAGCATCACAAAAAGGTAGCAGAGAGCAGCTTTAATCCAATTTGTAAATAACATCAGTGAAAAAAGTAAAATTATTTTTTCTTTAATATCACTGCTCAGCTTACGTAATTCTTTGCAATTAGTAGGGTTGAATGAAAAGTAAGAGTTATTAACGGCTTTCTCTTCAGTAGGCATTAACTAATTCATACCCTTTTACGGAGCTGGCTCATACTACTGCATGCTACACCACCCAACGCTGTGACTCAGGGCATCAGGCAGCACCAGTGAATCACTAGATTTTTAGTGGAACTTCTATGATGCAGTTGAGAGTTTTTCCTCAGGTTTTTCTGCCACTCCCAGTAGGTCACTCCTCCCTGACAAGGCAGAAACGCTCTTCTCAGGAATTATCTTCTGCCAGTAAGATTGAGGCAGAAGTCTTGGCCTATTTAAATCCAAACTCCTAATTAATCAGTAGGCATCTGTTATTTCATTCTGCAACATGCATCTTTCCATTTGCTTACAGCTACGGAGATTATAACCCTGCAAGGCTGAGTTATAAAACAATTGCTGACCTAAAGTTCTACACACATGTAAAAAAAATCAACTCCAATTTATCAGACTTTCTTTTAAAGTTGGGTCATCAGTCCTGTCAAAGGATATATGTCAAAGGATGGATAAGAATAGCTTATATGCTAATAAGAACATTTTCCACAAAGAGGTTATCAGATCACTCAAGGGCCACTAATCCATCAAAGCTTCCTCTCTATCCCATCACACGCCTGAAGGAGACAGAAGATTTCTCCAAGATGCACTAAAAGGTAATTCATATTGTTGCCAGTATTGCAGTTGATGGAGCACAAAAAACCACCAGTTTGCCCCCTTGACACTACAGTGCTTCTCAGAAATAAACAGGAGTGCACCTGAAGTGCCCTGCACACATACCCCAGCCACCTTCACTGAGCTGTTATCATCAGAGTAGTTCAAGTGTAGACAAACCTTCGATGAGCATCACTCTGAAACTGCTCCAAATGAAAGACACAATCTTAACCTGCGTAACTGAAGCGAGCTCAGAGGATGTCTATTTCTCATATCAGGCTATATACAACTGTCACCTTGATGTTTCTCCTTACAGAAATCATGCCTTTAGTATGTGTTTTGTTTCTAAATTGATGTAAATATATGATATTTCCATTATTCATTCACAGCTAGCAATTGGTTTATACTGGAACTTCAACTTAGAGCAGCCAGACTTGAGAAGGAGTTACAATATATTTTAGCCCCTCTGAGGCTCAGAGCACAGTAGTGTCTCTGTGGTTCTTCAGTCAAGCCAGGAAAGAAATCTAAATTTACATGAGCCTTAGCAACAGAAAGAAACTTCTTTCAAAGAAAGACTGAAACTTTTATTCAAGAAGACTGTTAGCCTGCAACAGAAAGAGGAAAAGGCCTTAAAGCAACTCCAATCTGAATCAACATTTTAAAATTCTGTTAAGAATACAAATTCCCAGATATCACTAAAATTTAAAATAGATGCTTTCTTGCAGATCAAAATACTGTGCATCTCCTCGTGTCACACAAGTCAGGAGGCAGAAAATAGTCTAGGTAAGGGAGTCAGGATTACTTAATAATTACGCAGTGTTCAGATACTCCTAAATTAACTGTATGTTTACAGTGAGGGGCTCAACAGGCAACAAGGCACACTCCATATCTGGCTATCACTTTACTGAGAAACATCAGAATCTATCTACACTATATAGCTGTCATAGGCATTGCTCTGTTCTTCTTTATAAATAATATAGCTGCTGTAGATATAACCCAAGGAGCATACAAGGTTTTCCTCTTCATTAACCAGATCAGCAGGAACTTGATCCATTCAGGTTAATGGAAATAGCCTGGATATAGCCATGAAAAAATGCATAAATGCAGCATCTGGTCTGTATAAAGATTTGCTAGGAAAGTTATAAATACTGAAGAAACCCTTTTTAAAGATTAGCATAAAATATTTCCAAAGTAATCAACATTAGAACATTACAATTACTTCAACCTACCAATGCAAGTTTTCAGAGGTGTTTCAAAAACCAACTTGAATGATATAAAATAAAAGCATGCAAAGAGCAGTCATTCAGTATTTGATGGCCTGTAATCAGAGCTAAACAGAAGTTCTTCATAAATTAGGAACTTGATGAAGAGAGCAGTGCTGCAAGCTTTTCCACTGCTATTGTCCAGTGGGTGAGTAACCAACAGGAACCACCCTGTCTTGGACCAGGCACTCCCGTCCCTGCCTGCCAGCTCAGGCTTCGTCTCAGCTGCAACAAGCATTTTTAAGGTACATATGCGTAGACTAAATACCTCGCTTAACTTTTTCTGTTTGTTTGTTTATGAACTTGAAGTGAAGTCTGGAAGGGGAAAAAAACCAAGCCAAACCAAAAAAACCCAAACAAGACAGTATTTTCTGTTAGGTCTCTAAGATCATCAGAACCATCTTCATGCTCTTTTTTCCTTTAACTATGCAATCATCTTAAATCTTTATATAATCTTTCTTATGTTTATTGAAATATAAACTTGTATGAATAAAAGACATATTGAGAAATATCAGATATCTTATACAAATATTTAGCACTGCTACAAAACAGTGATCATACCCTGCAGAAGATAATCTGAAATGAACTAACTGCTCACATATTGTGAATTTAAGAGAGATTGTATTTTTTTTTTCCACTTGTTTATTGTCTGGTTGCCACAGCAATGCACTGCCTGTTTGTTTCAAACACTACATGGAGAGCATAAACATTACATGGAGAGTTAAAGGCTCTTTTCTCTCAGCTTTATACTGTATGTGCACTGACGATTTAAGGCCAAAGAGGACACAGGCACAAAACCCAAAAGAATCCAAAATGAACTTTTGCCAATCCCAGTTTTAGAGTACCAAAATGTCAAACTACAGCTGTTCTGTCTTAATGAAGAGATGTACTGCCCAGCTTAACCCAGTCCCTCTCTCTTCCCCAGAGGGAAGATGATGACCTAATGTGAGTTTATCTCACTAATGTATGTATCTCAACAAAAAGTATCCTGCTTTATGTCCTCCTTTTCTCACTTTCATCTCTGACTGGCACACAAATACAATTCACTTCAGAAAAAACAGTGTTTTACACAATATTTAAAGACTTTGAAAAAAATATATACTATTTCAGTAGGTCAATCAGGTAGACTAGAAAAATCATTTTTCACAAAAACACAGACTATATGAAGCAAAATGTAATTTCTGGTATTGATGTAGTTTAGTCTGAGTGGTTTGGGTTTTTTTTTTTTTACTCTTACTGGGCAATAAAAATACTCAGTAAATTTAAAAGATGATTATGAACTGAAATTGATCAAAACATCACGCATTCGTCTTCTGCTTAAGAAACAACTGCAGCATGCAGTTTCCCATACAAAATACTTTAAGATAAGCAAACAGCAACTGACATTAGCCACTGCAGTTTTCCACAAATCTTAGATTCATTCCAGTGGCTACCTGCACACTAGACAACATCATAGTTGGTCTGTTGAAATTTTTGTCTTATACAACTTCCACTGATCTCAATGCTATTTAATATTTGCTTTCCCATATTTAACGTTAGTACACCACTGTGTCTGCATCCAATTTCTGAAGCTTGGCAGTCTCTGTTAACCACATGCAACTTAACTTAAAATGTCACAACTGCATTCCCACTGCAATCTTATTTTATCATGGAATTGCCAAAAATGCATATGTAAATTATTTCTTTTTCTTTATAAAACATATAATTTTAATATCAGAATTTTCATTTAAAAAATACTAAAATAATATCTTCTGAGTTCTTTCGGAGATTAAGTTGTGAATATATTTTTAAATGCATTTTTTCTTCCTCTAGTACACAGGAGGAGGTACTTGCACACATTCACTTAAAAATCACCTGAGCAATGGCATGGCATTCATTGCTATTCCAGCAAAGCAATGAATAGCATGATCTGTGTTATGGACTATAATTTACAGATGCAAATCATAGTGATGCATAAGTTTTAGACAACAATTCTTGCTAACAGTCTGGAAGTGAAACAAAATAACACACAAAATTTTGAGAGTGCAGTTCCTTGTGCCATTAAATTTCATGACAAAAATCCCAGTCTTTTTCTTTCCCTTTTTTTTTTTTTTAAAGGTGATTATAAAGGCCAAAAGTCTATACAGAGAAATACTACTTTATTGTCTGCTTATTGTTTGAACCAAGGCACTCAGGAAAAAATACACAAAAAATCTTCAGAGATAAAGAACGTGCAACTGAAATGCTATGCTGCAGGGTTCCCAACTACACAAAAATTATTTGGCAAAAGATTATTTTTTCCTAAGCCTTAAATCATCTGTACTGTAAACCATCACACAGCTAAAACCACACAACCACCTTAAATGCACATATTCATTAATAGTACTGCCACCACCAAAAGTTTATTGGATGAAAACAATAATTTGCCTTCCCCACTGCCAAAAAGCATTCACAAAATAAAAGTACTAAGAGAGAAAATATATTAATTCCACTTCCAATTTCTAAGTTTTATCCTTCACTCAAATCAGTCTAAGATGTTCTTAAACACAGGAAAATTGCTTGGCAAAAGCTACAAGCCCAACTTCACCCCCAATCCCTTTCAACAGGGGTCCTCTAAAGAAATCTTAGAATCTCTCTCCTATATTGAGCATCTTTTTCTGATAAGTTCTAACGATGCTCAGGTGTTTTGTTTTTTCTTAATGAGATCACATCATTCAACTTGCTTTCATCAGAACATCAAGAAACTGCCTAGTTTCCTCATGATAACCTACTGCCACTTCCACCATTCACGGAATGCACTTACACACTCCTATTTGTTCTCCATGTCAGTTTAAGCGATACCACATTTCTTCACTATGCAGATGATAAGCCTTAAAGCAGATATATGAATGAAGAGCTGTATCACTTCCCAGCAAATTTTAAAATGTTTGGTTTCTGATATAGTTTTCATTTCTTGATTTTATTCTGCCTTATCTAATTCACCGAAAGGCTGAATTAGAATTAACCACCTCACAATTTTAGGTGGTTAAGGAAAAAAAGAAAGAAAAATCCACCAGGCTATGACTTTTAAGGAATGTTTGGGAGGCAATGGGAGGGGAAACCCTGTTCTACTCCAGTTCCACATATTGCAGCCTAATATACTGTTAATAGTTTAAGCTGAAAAGAAATAGACAATAAAAAGGAGGACTGAAATGCAGAACTGGCATGCCAGTTAGATCCTCCTAAGTTTCAAAGCAACGTAAGATAAAGACAAAATTAATAGAAGATCTGAAAAAACCACCGTGGGAGTTGACTGACATTTTATTCTCTGAACACATTAAAACACAGCAGTGACACATCACCAATACAACCTGTAGGTATGTCATCAGATTTCACGGAAAAACAAAATTTAAAGGGAGCAACAAATGGTCCTGCAGCTGACAGGCCAATAAAATATCACCCATTCACAGCATAGAAATTTGTTTTGAATAAAAGTATTTTTCAGAAGTGTGTCTTCAAGAAAGGTCTATGTCAATAGAGAAAAAAACACTTTTTCCTCTGTTACTTCCCATAGGTAAACTTGCCCAGATTCAGCTGCCAGCCATAGTGCTTTCCTTTCACCTGATAGAAACGGCCATTCTGGCTTTTTGCCATGCATACAATGTTTTTAGAATTATGCTAAAAAACACCGAGACAACAAAACAGATTGCAATATGGTGGCATAAGTTTTAAGTGTTCCATATAATAAAACATCCAACTCTTTACTCTTTGTTATACAACTATGAAAAAGATGGATCTTTTCACCACAGGATCAGACTGGGAGGTCTTTTTAAGACCTCCTGAGATCCTGGAGGGTCTGTTCCCTCCCTGAGATCCCAAAATCTTTTTCAGAGCTGTTCTCCCATTCCTTTTTCGCCACATCCTTTGTTTTACAAATCCTTTTACAATGCTTATACTTGGAGACTTCTATCTACAGTAGTGTCTTTAGAAATGAAATGCATACAATACTTATTTTAGATTTGACAAATGGTACAAAAGTAAGAACCACAGCTATTACTTCTTTAATTGAGTCTTAAATCCTCAGATATTTTGTGGGAAACAATTAAAACTAGCTTTCATGTAACATATGGAAAACTCTGACATGTTACCTCAAAAAAGTCCACTGCAATATCTGTTATCCATAGGTTTCCTTAACAATCCTTTTTTTCACTTTTAGGTCACTAAGTGATCTTGATTTTCTTTTTTTTTTTTTTTTTTTGTAAATGACTAACTATAGGAATGCAAAACTTGATCCTCTCCTAAGACATTCTGAGATGTAGGGTGTTTTTTATAAAGGAAACTTACCAGCAACAATTACATTTTCATTCTGTAATCCCTTAGTATTTTAGCAGACTTGTCTATTACTTCAATTCCAGACAGACTACAGCACAGGCAGCTTCAGACTTCATCATGGACAAGTGGGAGAGAATACCCACTGTATGCTGACAGAACAGTAGCACATTTTCAAGTCTTCCATAACTTCCCAAGGATTTAGCATTAAAACCCTACTTGAGCAAGCCAGAAATCAGTTCAGCCAATTCTTTTTGCTCTCTTGGACACAAATTATTTGAGGAGGACGATAGTTTAAATATGCTCATCTATGTAATATCTTCCTTAGTAACTAATGGATTGTCTTTGTGACACACAAATATTTTTGCTTCTCAGATTCAGAAGACAAATGCTAATGGAACATCTTGGCCTGTTCTGAAGCAACGGTAACATTTTTTTCATAATTATTCAGTAATAGAAATACAAAAAGCTTAACAAGAATATAAGCCTAGTACAGTTCACAGAAATTTTAAAAAGTATTTCTGCTCACAATCTGACCAGTTGCAGATCTTTCCCTTATATTACTCTTATTCTGATTTTTTTTTTGTAAGTTCACTTTTTTTTCCCCCACCTCTTCCTTCATATTTTTAAACTCCCATTTAAGTAGGAAAAGTCTCACTTAAATGTGCTTTCATAAGTAAGAAAGAATGAGACTTTTGACCATCTAAATGCTCTAAAACTTGTTGGTACAGATCTACATACTTGATTCAACCATCTGTATGGTCATTACTGTCTTTTGTGAAAGACATGCAGCTTGAATCAAGTGAATCAATCAAGGATCAATCACCCTTTACACCTGTGTTTAGGAAATCCAACATAATCACAGAATGGTTGGGATTGGAAGGGACCTCAGGAGATCATCTAGTCCAACCCCCCTGCCAAAGCAGGTTCCCTACAGCAGGTTGCACAGGAATAATCTATACACGCAAAACACACAGCTATAGAAAAGAACTCAAAGGTATTTTTTTGATACCAAAAAAACCCCCAAAAAACAACCCACACCTTCATTCCCATCCTGCAGAACAATTAATTCAATGTCCTTGCTTCTGTAACATTTTAATAGCTCACTTCATGGAGCCACGTAAAGAAGCACAAGAGTTTCATAACTTCTAGAGTGCTGGGAAGATAGATACGAGGTTAGCTCTAAACTCCAAAAACTCCCATGCAGCAGCCAAACAGATGACAGATGTATACCATATGAGCTGCTTGAACTGTGATACTGAAGGGAAGCCATGGAAATTTTTTGTTTATAATGTACTCAAGTAATTCTAAGGTATATTGTGCATCATTTCAGTTGTTTTGTTTTACAGTTTGATAATTTTATAGCTATACTAAGAAATAAACTTCAGGAAAGGAACACAGAAAGCAAGACCACAGAAACTAGAAAGTGAGAACAATGCAAAAGAGATGTACATCTTAAATGGACCATGAGAGACAGAATCAGTTTTGAGCCGACTTTTTTTTTTTTTTTTGAGATTATTATTGTGCCACCAGAAGTTAGTGCAAAAGTGTAATTACATTTTTTCTTTACTAACTCCAGACACTAATTTTATCACAGTTTCTTTTTTCAAAAGAAAGCAGCAGACTGGCTTTCTATTCTGTTCAGAATTAAATCCCCAAGTTATAAGCTACATGTGAATTAAGTCCTTTTGTCTTTTGATAATCTAAACTATTCACAGATAGAGCCAAGAAACAGCTTCCCTAAGACTGCTAAATTGCATATGACTAATCCAGGGGAGTGGGGTGGAAAAGGGGATGGAAATCTGCCTGGGCTGAGTCACTGTGAAGACACAGTAAAGAATGATTGTTGTATAAGTCCAAAGCTATTGAGACATAAATTGGCTGACCCAGTGGCCAGTTTTTAAGGCTTAGCACAAATATGAGAACCAAGCCCTCCTTGATATCTTGCACTTCCCCTTTCAATAAATGAAACTTTTGAGTTGCATTAGTTTTAAACTGAGATATAATTTTCAACTGATGAGGATGCCACACAGCTGAAGTGATCAAAATTTAGAAGCTTCAGCTGAAAAGCTGCTACTTCAGCTGAGTTTGATTGTTTGTTTCAACAGGATCCAACTAATGGACTGAACAATAAATAATATCTCTGAAACCCAAATTCAGATGTAATTGTGTTTGACAAATAAGTTACAGGTTCCAGGTTCTTTTTCCTGGCTATCTGTTCTACTGCTGACTTAACTACTGCACATCACTCTCTCTCACTTATGTGAACTTTCTCATGTAAAATTTGGAATAAGCAAGCAATGAACAAAAAAACACAGACAAATTTTTCAGAGAGAATATGTCCACTAAGTCTCCCTAAAGATAAGAAGGACAACAGGCAGTTAGATCAATTTTAAAAGTCAGCATGTAAGGAAAAACTGATTTCAGCAAAAAAAATCAGCATTCTTTTAGTGTTAATCTTAGCGGAACTTTCAGAAAAAAAGGTATTTTATTTGTAGACAAAAGTATCCAAACTGAAGTGCCTATAAGTAATAGGACTGCTGTAATATTACCTAGTGTTTTAGTATGCCATTGCCTGGAACTATTGCCAGTTCTATCAATTACAGTAAGAGAATACTGGCACGTGACCTAAAATGCTCTGAAATAATCAGTTCAACTATTTATCTACCAAGTTGTCTAAAATTAGATTCTATGCCCATGGGAAAGAACTGATGGAAACTCAAGATCTTGCCTATCTTCCATAGGTGTCAAGTTGATAATGAATGGAAAATTTAGGACCTGTGAAACAGCCACGCATCTACTCTGACCAAAAGATAATCCTTGAAAACAAACACTGAAGGAAACCAGATCCTATCTCTTAAACAACTCTTCTTAGGCCATGGCTGTGATTACTTACTTTTCTTCACTGAAGAGAGCAGCTGGGATCTGTAACAGAATGATCTCCCAACTTAAATGCCCAGCTTCAGGGGAAGCCAAGAGTTGATTTGTTATAGAGAGCACTTGGGAAATTCTTAAAAACCACTATGGTCTTGACTGTGTCTTAGTTACAACTTCAAGTTTTATTTTCTGTATTTTAAAATAAGCTTTGTAAGGGAGGGAAGAGAACAAAGGCCACCATACACATAAAAAACATTTCAGTGAAACGGAGAGGACTACCTGAACTTCAATCCTCTCCTCTCCTTACTTTAAGGATTGTGCTGAAGAGAAGATCTTGTGGAGAACCCCTCTTACCTGGCCCCTACTAAAGGGTCCTGATTTGATCAACAAAGAACTTGCTTGGTCTATCTGCTGAAGAGATCCTTTTACTTAGACTCTGTTTTAGTCTGCTATACCAAATGTGTACTGAAATTTTAGCATGTGCAGATATTACAGTATACCACTGAGGCAGGTGGTAGGATTTCTTGCAGGAAAAGGTTGAGGAGGACTTAGAGCAGAATGTGTGCATTGTGATATTATCATCAAGTTTTTGCTTCAGAAATCTAACCAAAGCAAGAAGGTTGTAACAGTGCTTATTAAAGATACTCATCACTCAAGACATAGTTAAAATCCCTCACAAACGAATCTATACCTTTTTTGTTTTAAACCTACCCCGTCCCTACTGCAGGGCAATACAGACTTAGTCAATGCCTCTCACAATTTTTTTTAAAATCATCATCATAAACTTGTGATTTTCAAATAGAGACAAGTGCCACAAGTGTTCCCTTGGTGCAGCATCTTCAATCTGACCAATGAATAATTACAAAGCTTTATTCAGTGTATTGCCCAAAACCATTATATCTTTACTTAAAATAAAGACTTGTGCCATTTGCTTGGATCTCAGGATTCTGCCTATCTTCAGTCTGATGAAGAGGGGAGAAAAAACTGTGTGGCTATAAATTTAAAAGACAAACTCCAATAACAAACATTTCTAGAAATGCTTGATATATTAAGAGCTTACAATACTTCAAACTAAGACATATTAACAGTATTTTTTTTTTCAACACTTATTTTTCTGCCCTTGTGAGATTATAGGTAGACTGTCCCCTAAGAAATATTCTGGAATATAGACAATATATCATCCACAAGATGACCAGCAGATAAATTAAAAAAAAAATGGAACCTACCCAGTATTTTTAAAGATGATATTTATACCATAGCTGAGATTAATATCTTTTTACCAAATCAGGTTTACTGGGGCCTTACCAAAGTAACACCTCCCACTATCTTGTTTTATCAAGTAAAGATATATGTTCACTTCTTAAAAGGCATGCTGCTTCAAAAAAGGCCACATAAGTTCCTTGGGCAGTTAAATATGGCTTTTCAAAACTAATTACAATTTGTGCAAGATTCCAGTGGAGCCTCTGTAAAAACACCAGACTCTTTCAACTAATAAGACCACTACATTATTCAAGCTGTGTTAATGTAAGAGACAGGATTAGTTTCTAAAGTAGGAAATGTCTATAGCTTGGGTGTTAACAACAGTCAGTTTATGTTACTTGTCACCCATAATCTGTTTTTGAGCACTACCCAAAAGCTTTAATAATAAATGCAACAAGAATGTTTGTCTCCATCTTGTGTTGCACAGTATTTTCAAAACAATAACTACACCACATCCATTGGGGATTAAAGCATCTATTAGAGAGTCACACCATATAAATGTTAGCTTTCCACTATAAACTTATTTTTCTGAATTCTAAGAAACAGAAAAAAAACCTCTGTAGTCTTTACCTTATTCCCAGAATTTGTTGAAACTTTTTAAAATTTATACAAGCAATCCTACTAAATTCAAAATACTACTAACCTGAAACTAAGCCAAAATAACTCAAATGAATCATAAATTGCTTATCTTAAACAAGAAGGAAAAAATTGTATTCCATTTCAGAGTGATACTACTGGAACTTTATAATTTACAGTATCAATAAAGGATAAGGATTTCTCTGTATCAATGAAACAGAAAACTTACACTCAAAGCCCTAATTGCATCAGTACTACTTTTCCATTCAATAAAACCACTTCCCTCAATGTATCAAAACTGAAATAATTTCAGAATCTTATATATTTTTCCTCAGCTGTTACCTTAAGCTTAGAGTAAAATATGTATTTCCTTTTCAAAATCAATGCATATGGCCGCTATCCAGAATTAAGTCTACAGATAGGTCAATATAGCCCGATATATCTGGGCTTTCCATCACATACCAGTAAGTTGTATCATTCTAGCTCTCAAAAAGAAAGAGTGCACATGATAAGGACAGCTTTCTCGTACTAACCATTTTCCTTTCAAAGACACTGAAACCAAGGTACAGAGGTTGTATGTTCCCCAACAGGCTACTGAAGCATTAATAATTTTATGCCCTAGTTATAGAAAAACCCACATGATTTTTTTTTTTAAACAAATATTGATAAATTCTTTACTATATGGAAATCGTTTTTTTTTTTTCTGAAGACATGATCCAGATTAAGTTTAAAGTTGTAGCTGAAAGTAAAAAAGGAAAATACTCATATGTTGTGGAATTTACGTGAATTTATGTTATTTTCCTAAGGCATGTGACCTGACACCTATGGACTTTTTTTTTTTTTCTTCTTTTTTTCTTCACAGTAACTATCATTTCTTGAACTGCATTATTTCCCATGCTCAAGTACATAAACTATCCAATTTGAAATTTTTTACAATTTCTTTTGTACTCTTTCTTGTTTGGTTAGAGAATTACATTTTAGGTAGTACTGCCTAAATGGTCTACAGCAGTCACACTTCAAGTCCCACACTTGAATTTGTTGGATAAGCTCCTTGTCATAATTCAGAGAGCACTCCAGGGGGAAAAAAAAAAAAAAGCTATCACTCAAGAAAAACTTAATGCATCTAGAAAAATATTAAGAATGGAATTGTGGATTCAAGCCTCATCTTATGCTTAAGAAATGCAATGAAATTTGAAGCATAAGTTCCAAGGACTGACATATTCAGTATCAGGAAAACTCTCCTAGATTATGAAATTCGCCCATGCCTCCCTGCAGAGGGTACTGCACTGGGAAAAGGGAAAATCCACTTCTTTTGAAAAAGACCACACAGAGACAAGGACCAAGACTGGTTATGTACAACATCAAATTGTCACTGTGCCTTACACACACAAGTTACCAAGTTGAGTCACTCACATACCACGAAATACAAGTGTTTCTTTATGTAAAAGTAATGGAGAACTAAAAACTAATTAATTAAAATCTCAGAATGACAGACAACTGATGAACAACTGATTGCACCCATATTTTCAGAGAGTTCTGAGAGGAATCTAAAATGAGTATGACATCTGTGTTAAATTTAATAGGAAGCACATAATACAAGTATCTTCTGTCAACATCTGAATTAGCTGTGCAATCACACAGAGAACCTCCACTCACTTGAACATGGTGGTATCATGAAATTATAAACCTATCTATGAAGGTCCAGAAGTTCCATGACAGGCAGACAGGCCTGTCACTGAGTCAGTTTCAAGCTGCAATTTTTCTCTTTCAACAAGGAAACTTTAAGACTCCTGAAAGAGCAGTATGAAAAACTCTGAATATGTGTCTGGATTGATTAATGATTAGACAGTTAGATTTTGATCAGCCTACAGCCTTAAAACTGCAGTCGGAGAAAAAAAAAAAATCAGCTTGTAAAAAAAATTGGTTTTAAGAAGAAATAAAGATCCTGGGCAGTTCTCACAATGAGTTCTAGGAATTTATCAAGCACAACAGCACTACCAGAAAACCTGAAAAGAGACATTTCCTACTCTGTCCCTGCTACTGGCTTTCATAGGAAAAACAAATAACAAAAAAACAATGAAAAACAACAACAAAAACCCACAACAAAAGGTCAACTTGTCAATTTAAGAGGTATTGTTACCAAATACAAAACATCTTTATTCAGCATAAAAATTTATTAGAAATTAACAGAAACATACTAAACATCATAAATGCAAAAGATAAACTTGAGTAGTTATGTCATTCAACAAACATCGGATCAGTTTTACGCATGTGACTGAATTTATATTCCTGCTTCTTGAACGTAATCTGAACACACACATTTTCAGAAAGCTATTAAGCACACTTCAGTTCCTGGCTCCTACCATGTGAATTAACACCATCTCAAATGTATTTGCATTCTCTACATGTTCTTTTAGAACCTACTGCAAAAAGATAATGGAGTTTTAACATAGTCAAGAATTTGTTCCAATGTGTGGAATAAAAAGCTTAGGCTTCACAAAGATGTGAAGTGGTTTTGTAGATATTTCTGTTTAGACAGACCTGAGAAATTGGAGTTTCCTAACAAATAAAAAATATCAGGCAACTCCTTCAGGCTTACAGTTCTCCATGATGACTCTTGGTTTTTTATCCTTACATTGAAGCTCTTTAAATTATTTGTACTCTGAATAATATATACAAAAGCAAGAGAGATCATGGATAAAAGTACTGTTCTAGAGATGTGGTACCCTCTGGAAGCTTGTTACCCTGAGTGCAACATGATAGGGTTAGGAAAAATGTATGTGCAACTCTAATTTTGGCATCCTACTGATTATGTATACTACTCTTCCTAGCCTTTACATAATAGTGGTCTTGATTAAAGACTATTGTTCAGGAAGGAAAGCACATGCATTTCCAGATGGTATAAATATGCTGCAATGACTAAACAACAGTTGATGAACACATGCAGCTCTGGCCGCACACCAGAAATAAACCACTGCATTCGTGTTATATAAGTACTGCCTGACAAACTTGGGATAAACCACACGGCCAGATTCGGGTGGGTAAAGCCTGGGAATACACCACCTCTGAACTCACAAGTCTCAAAAATGGTTAGTAATAAGGTAAAAAAAAATTGTTATAGTGTCAGTTTTAGATACCAGCTTCTCCAACAGAAGTTAAAACCAAAATAAGTTAAGCTTTCCCCCTTCCCTCAAATTCTGATCAAGCATTTATTTTAAACTGCTAGCTCACAAGGAGAGCTTTAAAATATTTGCTTCCTGTTTGGCCTGGTCTCTATTTTCCCATATGTTAAATCTTGATGATGTTATTTACACTCAAATTCACCTCTCCTATTTAAGCTGATGACTCCCTGTCCCATTTCTATTTAAAGACCTCAGTCCATCTCCTGCACATCTCTCTGTCTGCTCACATTCAGCATGGCTAAGGAACAGAGATGCTGCATCCTCCCGATGCTGCCATTTATACTCTAGGCTGATACAGGTATTGGCACCATCTCTGCTACTAAGGTTTGTGAACCAGGAAACACCTCCAGCTCAAATCTCTCCCATGACCTCCAAATTCTAGTTTCACTATTACAGGCAGCAATATTTTGCAAATTCTCTCCTCCACCATGTGGGTTTATTTTCCTCACAAGAAATTCAGACATCAAGGATGTGTATCTGTCATCTTCCCTCTCGTGTTTGGGTTTTCAGGTGGAGTAGCACCCACTTCTTACATTTGTGCCATAGAGTCTACAGAGATCCACCACTACAACCAAAGAATATAATGGCAAGAAAATAAGAGTAGTATCTGCCCCAATTATTTTCCAAAAATTAAGACAGTCACAGTGAATGGTCTCAGTCTTATCTTGTAGTAAATACTCTGCAACTTAACATCTTCCTAGCATTCTAACTGCAAAGAAAATAGATGCTTTCGACAAATGGATTCAAAAATTCTCATGGACTACAGACAAAAAGGAAAATCAAATTATCATGGTAATTAATTCAAATGCATTTGCAATATAAATATATACAGTCCAATCTTCATTTGGATTTTAGTAGTAACATGTATGAGGGTCTTGTGAAAATTGCCAAGTCCCTTTCTAATGCCACTTAAATCTGTTTTGACATTCAAAAATCAAGGTGTAGCCTGCCTAAAAGTTAACAGACAAGTCCTGTCCACCCACCCCTCCCACACACAATCTGGTGGAATTATTTTTATACAAATTACCTTGAATAATTTGCACTGTTTGGCACCCTCAACCATTAAGTTGTAGAGTCTGGTTATACATATCTTTTTGTATTGTTAGATATTACTACAGGTGGACATGAACATTGATTTTCTAACAAACAAATATAAAGTGATAGAGCTTAGGATAAACTGTTAAAATCCATTACAATGGAGAGAAAGAGCAGAGAAACAAACTTTTCGTTACTAATCAAGCAATTTTAGAGTCGACTGGAACAACTTTTGTTGGTTTGCTTCCTTTACTCATCCTCTCTCAGGACAGAGGACTGGTACATGAATTTTCTTTTCTAAAGAAAGAATGTTCTTTTTGAAATCATGCTGAATTTTTGCAATCATCCCCAGATTATATCACTGAAATAAGAATCTACAAACTATAAATATGGCAGGTAGCTAACATACATATCTCCTTCCACTGGTTACCACAATACTTCTTCTACCACATGTCCAAATAACAGCTTTATTCAAATATCTTTTTTCCCAAATATGTTGAATAATCCACCCATAACCTGCAAGGACTCTCAAAAGCAGAACATCTTAGTTATGTAGTCTACAGATTTTTCAAGTTAACACACAAGCGCACCAGCAAGCTGCTTACTCCTCTTATCTCTTGAGCAAGGGAGAACTCACATTTAGTTATTTACAGCCAGTGAAAACATGTTTTGGCCCCTCACCACAGCTAACAAAACCTTTAGCTGGGTCTCTCAAAAACGTAATTGGTTTGTTGTATGCCAATTAGTGTATATAAAAATAAAATAAATATTTTAATGCAGTTCTTTAAAAAACACTGACAGATCACAAACACAGACAGAGCTCAAAAGTAAATACGTTTTCTTTATAAGTAATCCTGAAAAAAATCCATAAACGTGACTAAGTACTTAATTTCTTTCTTCATTGCTGACATGCCATGAGAGCCATTTTTGGAAATGTAACAGTTGTTTTCCAGACATCTCCACACCAGGACAAGTAGGATTTGGAGTGACCAGAAAGAGATGCTTCTTATTCTCTACTTCTCTACGTTCAGGCCTGGATTTTGTTCCAGCACACTCACTGTAGCAGTACAGTAGGTAAAGTCCCAGTGGAAGGGAAACACAGAGGAGATAGTTATGCTATTGGGAGCAAGATCCAGAAAATTAAGACAAGATCCAGAGAAACAGTTACTTTACAATAAGCACTAAACCTCAAGACTGCCTTCTAGTAAAGTGTTGTCAGCTTGCAGACAACTGTCATCGTTAATGCACAATATTACTAACTCGGTTCTCCTACTGTTTCAGGGGAGGGGGATGTTGGGAGAGTAACGGATAACCAAGATCACTGACTTTACAGAAATCTTCATTGTTTAACAGACAACATGAAACAAGCTACCATTTCAGTGGGTTCAGTAATTTCCACTAACACAAGGCAAATTTTTTGTCTTTTATTATAATTACATGTGTTTATATTTGAAATATTATTTTAAACATCCTTCTGTTCGCTTTTCACCAGCATTTGCATTCTTGTTTAACATTCTCAGTTTTGACCTATGTCCTAGACAACATCTCATTATTTCTTAATAAGATAAAAACTACATTGCTTGATGTATTTCAGTATACAGTCTCAGTAACACTGACAAAACCAAAAAAATGAAGCAGTTAATGGCTGATTTAGAAAACCAGTTTCTCACAGCAGGTAGCAAGACTACATTGTTTTAACTCCTTTGTGATCCCAGGGAAGTAAAGGACGATAGCAAATTCCTTTGTGTTCAACTGTTAGCCAAAAATACCCCTAAAAAAAAATAAACCAGCTGTGTCTGGGTTATTTAGAAGAAGACAGGTTCTCATTATATGCGTGGTTGTTCAATATGATTTTTGTTTCACTTAAACAGTATTTTAAATTGTGGATAAAACAGTACTTGTAAAAGCTAGATAAGTTCATAATTTTTCTCCAACTGTACACTTTCAGATTACCATGTTCACCACACTACCTCGGGCCTCTCATCTAGACTAGAACTTTTACTTGCACTGTAACTGCCAAGCAACAGCTCAAGTTAGTAAGTCTCTAAAAGCTACATTACATAGTGCATAAACATTTATTTTTCCTGCTGGTGATTCAGTTCAGAGGAAAAGACTATAGATTCAGGCAAGAAGGAAATAGTATGGTCAGGTTTATTCCAAATAAATAGCAACCTCCATCCATATACTGTTTCTGGGATGGACTACCTATATACAAAATAACAAATTCTTTTCCTAGTTAAAATTGAACAGCAACAAAACACAACTGCAAGGTAACAAGTTCAGTGTGACATCATGAAAATCTGTCTCCTATTGCTTTGTAAGTTGTATAGCAATCAACTGCACAGAGAACTACTATAAAAAGCAGTGGAAAATTCGAGGAAGATGGTAATTCCAGTTCTGTATTAAGTCATTTTAGCTAAGTTAGAATTCTATCCCAAGCTAAACTGCAAATATATTAAGCATCAACCAATAATTAAGAGTATGCTTCATGCACTATTTTCTAGTAAGAAGAAAAACAATCTAAAATAGGTTTAGACTAAGGGCACAATAAACCACACATCAGTTTATAGGTATAAACCCACACACAAACTATAATATAGCTTGTACATAATTATGCAAGTCATTGATAAACAGCTTCTATTAAGAAAATAGAGGAATGTAGAGATGCAAGACAAAACTAAAATCCAGTCTTTCTGTTTATTGATAGAAACTACTAATGCAAAGTACCACTTTACGGACCAGAGGACTTTCTCTCACCTAAGAGGTTCCCTTTAAGTCCCACATAGTACGTAGAAGACTAAATCTGATGAGATGTACACATCTGATTTCAATGTGATGGATGCCATTTGCTAATAAAGGCCACAACAGCAATTCCTGGATTGGAGAAAGCAGTATAATATTGTAGAGGATGAGGACATGTGCATAATTTTTCTTTTCCTACTGATATCTCAGTGTTGGAGGGGTTTTCTCCCCACTGTCTGCACCTCCTCCCCTCCCACCCCTCCCTGCCAAAAAAACCCAAACTAAATCAAAACAAAATACCCCAAAACCCAAACAGGTTAAAAGATTAAGAATAATGCAATATTAGAATTATCCTGATTGAATAAGCAGTAAAAAAAAACCTGACTGCCTCCAAACTCCATTTTTTGGAACCTCTGCAGCTCCTAAGAACATTGGTAAGGTTCTGTTAGCACAAATCAGCATATGCTTACGTATTTGTGTTATACTAATAAGCTAAAGGTATTAATCATGCACTGAGAAGACAACGTGAAGAAGACAATGTGTTTCTATGAACAGAACAAAAAACTGTACCTTAAAGACTTAAAAAAAACCCAAACCCAGAACCTAGATTTGCCAGAGAAGAACACATTAGAAAGAAAAGGATTTGAGTTCTGAAAACACCAAAAACCCCAAATGAGTACTAGCTACATTTTATACCAAACAAAGCAATTAAAACTAAATTTTAAATGAAATGTCAGGTACTATTTGCTGGAGCATCTGAGAGGAATAATAATAAAAAACCAAGCTAAGACAAATCACCTTCTATGGAAAAGCTTTTCCACAGAATGATACTATCCAGAAGCTTAACTCTTGAAATAGTATGCTCTATCTCTCTGGGAAACATATTTCAGTAAGAGAACCATGTTCAAAATCTGAAAAACAGAGAATCTACCTTTCAAAGGATTTTCTAGTGATACTAATTTCTTTCAGAACAATTTTAAATTAATTTTTGACTCACTAAAAATGTAAAATATATATATGTAATTTGGATTCAGATTTTAAATCTCAAATCAGAGAGCCTTAGGCCTTGTCCTCTGTGATAAAAACCAATCTTGTTCCACATGCTGTCTGACATTAACAGGCAGTAATCAGCATTCTGTAAAATCCTAAGGTCAGACACAACAGTTTACAGTGTTTATAGTGAGGCAGCAAAATTAGAATAGTACTGTTCCACCAAACAGTTGACCTTGCTCTGCTTATTGGACAATGAAATTTGAAATTAGGAACTTATTTTGACTGTTGAGAGTAAACTTTACTTGTACAATTACTAATATACAGTGACCTCATAAGATAAGTGAACAAGCAAAAGATATATAGTTTTCACATCACTGAAACTTCAGGGAACAAAACAACAGGAAGCCTAACCCCTTCCCCACTTTAAGTACTACAGCCACCTTACTTCTGCATCACATTACACAAAGATATTTTATAATCGCCAGTTTTTTAAAAATATTGGACATCTCAAAATTGCTAATTTCTTACTTTTCAAGACAATTTCAGTATGTAACTGGAAGTGTTTACACAAAGCTTTGAGGGTTAAAACATATTCATTCAATACTGGTAAAGGTTCTACTTTGGTGAACCCAAAATTTAAAAAAACCCAAACATTATTGTCCTGAGCTTGAGGGTTTTCCTGTGCATTTACAAGTAGAAAGATGAATGCTTCCTCTGGGGCTGTAAAAGCATTTCTGAAGAGAAACATAGGTGAGATTCTTGCTGTTCTTCAGGCTCTGACTGTTGCTCATCCTTACAGAGAATATGGGACTAGAGTCTTGTAGTGAAGTTTTAAAACTCACACACAGTAATCGCTTTTCCAGAGCATCTAATGTCCTCTATATTTTTCTTGGGAATCCAAGACTGTCAATATACTATGATTTAAAGATTCTCCTCCTAAAATGAAAGCATTCGTGCTCAGCTGTACAAGTAAAAGTAAGCCTTGATGTCCACACAGAGATTTAAAATGCACAGCAGGTATACCAAAAAGGGAAAATCTGAAGGAATGGACAGGAAGGGAAAGGAGATAATACAATAAAAACAGGAGGGAGAAAGGACAACTGGCCATTTTTCTCGTATAAATCAAATCAATATCTGTTATTTTGCTATTTTAAGAACATTTTACAGCTATTTTTAATATATTTAGACCTCCTTGCACTTGTGAAATAAGGAAACGCCCTTTATAGTGACATTTACAATAGGCCTTAAAAAAGTTAAACTACTTTTTTTTTTTTAATTGGATAGTTCCAGTGAAATCTACAAATCCTATCAGGGAAGGAGAAACTAGAGGATTGTTTATTTCTTGTACTGTTTGATTCTTCCTTTTTTCAACAATCCCTCATTTTTAAAGGTATGTACTTACTGGTATTTCAAATGTACCTCCCCCCCCCCCCAAAAAGTTCTCAAAACTGTTGTTTACTGGAAGCAACAATTAAATAACTTATTGCAATTAGTTAAATGAGGAAAATAGCATAACTTAATTCTCCAGGACTTCTGTCAAATATTGTACACATATTAATATCTGAGGAGAACAAAAAAGAATTTTTTTTTTTTTAATAAAAGCTTTTCTTACCTCCAGGCTACAGAAGTGAGCCACTGCACACAAAGTGAACCTAAAAGACCTGAAGAGTTCATAAAGGTACGGATCAGGCGAGATGGGAAAAATCATGTAGCACTTAGAAGTCTGAGATTACGCAAAAGATAACACTTAATGCCTTTATTATATAAGGCACACTAGTAAGCTATTTCTAAACCAGGCTTCCAAGAATCTCATTCAAGTGTACACTCTTAAATCCTGAAGTAGTATAGATATAAATGACACAGAAGAAACATTGCTTTTGCAGGGACCTAAAAATTAATCATCTAATCTTTCTGTCTTTTCAGTTGAGCAGTTAGTCGAATTGTCTGGGAAAAAAATCTGAACTCTCAGTGACCTTTGTTATCCAAACAACATATCCTCAGTGGTTTGGAGCAAAGTAACTATTCAAACCTTGAACCAAGACAGTTTGGACAGCATCAAGAGCTCTACTAATTCTACTTCACTCACTCAGTATGCTGTGAGAAGTTTTGGTTAGCATGAATTATCTCCAGCTACGTTTAACTTGTAGTAAACTCATAATGAAGTCAAAGAACCCACCATAGAAAAGCAGCCACAGGAAACGGAAGAGACAAATAACAGCATCTCTTCCATCAGCCTAATTAGCAACAGTACTGTATCTAAGGTGGAATGTCTCAAGCTCATATCCTCCCTGTTTACAAATTTACACAAAAGGCCAGAAAAAGAACAGAGCCTGTCACATTACTGTAAAAAAGAAGACTGCTACCACTCAAATAATTGTTTATCAAAGGCTATTTAATCAATTTAATTGCCAGTAGAAAAAAAAAAATCTTGCCGGATTTCCATTATTTATTATATGTGGAGTGACTCGGTAAAGTACTTGGAAAGATTTACTTCCAAGTGGTCACCTACTTAGATCAAGCGCTAAATCACTGACTCTGTGATGGTGTTTGTTTAGGTGGCAGCAGTTTAGCTGGCCCAGCCTCAATGGCCCCTGACTGAGATCTCTGTGTGTGTGGCCCATTTTGCACTGCAGCTGGCTTGACACACAAGTCCCACTGTATACCAAACCCATTGTTATTTTAATGTGACTCTTAACAGTCTACTTTGCCCTCACCACCCTAAAAACATTTCCTAAGGGCAGAGCGCTGAACGCCCTACGGCAAAGCCACCTGTCATAAGGAAAGATAAATCACAAAACACATCAGAATTTTCAAAGGTGTAATTTTTTTAGGCTTAGCTGCATCAGGCTGAGATACAGCTAGAACAAGTATAACTCAGACAGCATATTTTTAATTTTTTTTAATCATTGTTTCAAAAAGATTGGTAAGAAAGTACTAACATCCTTATGGAACTCCCTTATGTTAGATTATGATTCTTATTCTGATACTTTTAAAGTTATATGCACCTATGATATTATTAAAATAAATTTTATATAATTCAATAAAATAAAAATAAATTTCAAGTAATTTTATAAAATAAACATGTTACCTAGTTACCTCCTCTAAATCAGATATTAATTATTACTGACTTGGGGAAGTTTTCCATCCATTCAAAAAAAAAAACCAACAAAAAAATATCAGCAGCTAAGTAGGCTCATTCATAACAAATCTTACATATACATAATTATTATTATATATTAATCAGTATAAAGACTTTTAAAAGGATTTGGAGATAAAGGTTTGGTTTCATCCTATCAGAACAATGCTGGAGGAAGTTGCAAGCATTTACTTTAAAGCATCTAGCTCTGGGTTAGACATCAGTTCATGGGAGGAACCAACCCGTTCATCAACTAAACAACAGGTCAATTAGATTGTAAATTGTAGATACTGAATGACTGTTAACACAGATACTGTAAATAACTCCCCTGATCTTTACTTTTGCTTAAAGCTGTAAAAAAAAAAAAAAATTACTTTTGTTAAAGTTGTACAAAAAGATTGCCCAGGAGACTTCACACCTGGATGCAGCCTGCCTTCTTACGCTCCACTAAGTTGTTGCAGGTCTCTTTGGCCTTCAAAATAGAGCCCTAGCTAACAAGTGTAATTCCAGCCTTAATGACCCAGTACAAAAGAGGGGAAAGTAATTTTGAGGCACCACAGACAAGTTTTTAACCTCTAAACTTATTTACTTCCATAAGCAAATAAGGCATAATTATTCCTTATCAGCTAGGAACGGAAAACGAACCTGATCTTCAAGGGCTTGTCTGTACACTCACCCCAGTGAGGAAACGTTTACTATGCCAACTTTTACTGCGATAGCGGAGAATCATCTGTCAGACTTACCGCTGTCAAATAAGATTCACAGGTTTTCGGGATAGAGAACACCTATTAAGTCACCTCATGTATTACCCTGCCAATGAAGGATAGTTACTTACAGTGCATTTTCCATTCCTCCATCCAGCCCGTTTTTAAGTGACTGACACAATGGGGCTGCTATAACCTCTAGCAATCACTTCAGCATTAAAATGAATTTCAGTGCTAAAAGATAATTCCCAGTCACATGCCTACATTTTCCTGTGCTTAACATCACTCCATTATTTTTATTTGCACTCCTATAGACCACCCAGTATAGTTTTGGCACATAATTATATTTTAGGGAAGCAGATCTATAGCAAGCTGCTCCAAAGAAGGTAGAAATTATTTCAAATATCATGATTTAATACAGTTACAGAAACAAAAATTTCAGAAACTAATACATTTTATCATCATCAAGTGACTGTTACCAGTCCACTAGCCCAAAATCACCTACACCTATTTTCTCCCAGAAAACTGGAAAACAAACGCTAAAGTGCATGACTGGAAAAAAAAAATCTCAGAAAAACAGACTATCGAAAATAGAGTATTTCAGATTTATACCCTCACTAAACTCCCTTAAATTAGATACGTGTCTATAAATTATATAATATATACATACACATTTAGTATTTAAACACTGGTAATTACCAAGCTGAAAATTATGCTCATCAAGAGAAAAAAAAAAAAAAAAAAAAAATCAAGGGACACTGGTGACATAGCTAATTTTACTTCATATCAAAAATTATTAAATTACTGATCTCTAAGAATGTAAACAGTGCATTTTAAAGCTTAAATTTTAAACCCTAACTTCTGATGCTCTACCACATGAAAGCTTTTGTTATTCATGACAAATTAGATCTGTTCACTAGTCTAGTAACTAGACTAGTCCTAGTCTACATATGAAGCACATAACAAAAATTAACAAGCAGCCTATTATTATTAACTACTATGATTTATAAATGCATCAAGAATGTTATTTGAGATTATTATTTTAAACTACAGTGTCTACAAATAAATATGATTTTTCCTGACAGGAAGACAGAATAAGAAGCAACTTACCTTACAAACTGCAAGAATTTACCACTATGAATATTTTAAGATGCTTTTAACACGCTCATTCCACCTGCAGTATACCCATCATGTACCTAAACCTCATAGACTTTTCAACCAGAAATTATTTATAGACTGTGTAAATTGTATTTGTAAATAAGGGCCCAGGACATAACACAACTAAATCTATGATGTATTCAGAAGAAAAAAAGGCAATTTATTTTGTAAAAGTTCTACTCTTCATTTCTGATAGGAGCTAGTGGTTTATCCAGACTGGATGCAGAACTATGGGCAGAGCACTGCACTGGAAATTACTGGCTGAGATGGACAGAAGTGACTGTGGGTGATCAACATCATGCTGTAGGTTGGTTTCATTAAAATTAATTAAAATTATAAAGTTTGTGTATACAAGCATGCATATACCTCTAACAAAAGACATACTGATTTTCCAAGAGTACAAAATTTATTTTGAGGCATCTGTGTACTCAATGGATGAAAAAAAATTGGAATAATAGATAGGTCTAGGAATTTATAAGCTTTTTATAGCTCACAAAGTATAACAATGCATTTCCAAAGTTTTGTGGGGTTTTTTATTAAAATGTGTTAATCATGTTATTAAAGACTAAACAAAACATTAATTATTCAAACACACAACCGACCACATCTTCATGTATACTTTTCTGCAATGTTACCTTTTGTTATATATTAAATGATAAGAACACTGGTTTAAGAATAGTAATCCTCTAATTATTCTTGATAATTTAATGGACATTTCTTACAATGGTGATTAATAACATAATGGGGTAGGAAAGCAGAAGTGAGGAACTTGAAAGTAGTACTATATGCACTACTGTCAAAACTGGAAATTATTGTTCCTTTTCCTTTATGCCCACATTTTTAAACAAAAACATGAAGACTAACTACATCTCTCAGTTTGACTGCAGGTAGCATATTCAACAAAGGAAATGCAGCACAGTTTAACCAAAAGCTCTTCTGTCTCCACACATACATCACAATCATTGTCCTGTTCCCATTCCCCCCACCCCACAACACTCCTCCCAAGACTGGGAAGGTTGTAATTTGTGTATGTGTACAGTTGCTGAACTATGAAAAGAGAAAGAAAATATTCCTAAAAACTAAGCAAAAGACAAACACCCAATAAGAAAAAGAAGTACTGATAAGAGATAAGCAGTGTTTAAGTTGCAGAGTAGTTTCTCCAGACTTCCTCTGAGGTAAATGTAGATTTAGATGGATTTCAGATGTACAGAACCCAGGAAGAAGATTAATTTTCTAATCGGATGGTGAAAGATATACATCACGAATACTTTCACAGAGAATTTGCAAAATGCTTGAAACATATTCTATTATACAACTGAAAGCTATTTGTAATTCTGACAAAGGCTTTGGCAATTTTATTTGTAGGTATTAGTTTAGTACAGGAGGAAAAAAAAAGGTGTATTTTCACCCATGAAATTACATATTCTCTAAAAACCACTCTTTTGACACCCAAAGCTACAAGCATGCATAGCAATGAGAATACTTTGCATTTTCAGTTTCTTTGGACAGATTATTATTTTCCCAAATTGATATAAAGATGTTTTCATATGAATTAAGTTTCTCATAAGCCTTAATTGATGGAAACCTATATTAGGTGGGCCCATACACATGAAGATATTTTCCCTTAATAAAAAAATAGTATGTATTTAATCTGTCTGGTATTTATAATATACTATGTGTGACACAGACATGAAAAACAGGATTCTTAAAACTACTGCTTTTATTTTCTAAGTAAAATTTGGTCCTAACCTTGTAATCCTACTGTAATACAGTACTTTTGACCTAGACCCTTTGTCTGAACAACACTCAGCCTCGTGTGCTCACAGGCAGTACCAAGAAGGTGGTATAGAGCCGATAAGGCCTTGGGTATATGCACAGAAATATTGATAATGCAGATTGGAAGATTTACATTACCTAACTTTTGGTACCTCAGCCAAACTGCTTATATTTCCTCTGTTGCACAAGGAAAAAGACCTATAATGAAGTACTCTTAGGCAGTTGAACTTCATTCCACTGAATCTCTCTTTCTTTCCTTACTAAAATTAAGCCAAGACTCTAACCATAAACACATAAGTGAGCTACTTCTGATTAGGTAATATAGATGCCTCTTCTCTTTAAAGTGAATTTTTCCTCATCTCATTTAACAGATACACCTACATGAAAAATACACTAGGTTCCTGACCAACACCTATACTACATTATTTGACTATTTCCAATTAAAAGGAAAAAAGTATTTCCACCCTCCCCTTCCAAATGACAAATCCCAGATAAAGTAATTTATTTGATTTGGTTTGTGGTTTTTTGTTACAAGTCAGACACCTCTGCTAGTTTCTTAAAAGGTGGTACCTGGCAAAATTAACCAAATGAGAAGCAAAGAATATCCCAATGGTCTAAAGCAGAAATCTTTTAAAACACCACAGGTAGGACAATCCCTAGACACTTTGCTCGTGGACACAATTCCATGCTAGATTTTTGTCCCCAGGAGAAAAAGATATCTGGCCAAAGACATTCCTTCCCTTCTTTATCTGCAATCTCATCTCCATCCTCTCCACACAATTTTCTTCCCCTCAATAATGCCAGTGAAACTGACTGCAGAACTGTGCCCTGAACTGGATCAGTGCAAATGTGGATCAGTACAATTTTAAATCAGTGCTTTTTTAAATCCAAGTTATTTCACTAATGTGGCTGAGTGGCCGGTCAGCCCAACTTTTATCCTAGCACAACTGAATTTGTGACAAACTTTGGGAAAGACATAGCATTACCTTTTACAGGGGGGAAAAAAAAAAAAAAAAAAAAAAGGGGAAAAAAGAATACAGCTAAGGATGATTATCTTAAATTAGCTTCTTCCTCAGAAAAGCTTTAACACGAAAACACAACCTGAAATAGCCAAAAGTGTCTACACAGATTATACTGGTTTATTTCTTGCTTTGAGATGGTCCCTTCCTTTGCAGCCAAGGAACCCAAATGGAACAACATTCCTAGTTGTAATTTAATGCATTTACAAGCAGGAAACAATTTTACTGTTAGTTTCCAAAATATTTCAAGTAATCTAAATGCTCATTTTAAAAGTATCTTTTAGCATTTGAAACTAATTTTACTTAAATTTTAATATTTTTATTTATTTAGGTAAGCACAGAGAGAGAAAAATGAAGAAACAAGCAAAGCAGAAATGCATTCGGGGCTGGAATTTCAAAGCAGCAGCAGATTTCCCAAGTTAGCAATTAAAAACAAAGTTACAGGTTGTGGAACATATCAACTTAATTCTAAAGAAGTAGGCATACACTGCTTAAAAAAAGAGAAAACATAAATCATAAAATCATAGAATGGTTAGGGTTGGAAGGGACCATAAAGTTCACCCAGTTCCAACCCCCCTGCCATCAGCAGGGACACCTTCCACTAGACCAGGTTGCTCAAAGCCTCATCCAACCTGGCCTTGAACACTTCCAGGGAGGAGCAGCCACAGCTTCTCTGGGCAACCTGTTCCAGTGTCTCACCACCCTCACAGTAAAGAATTTCTTCCTAATATCCAATCTAAACCTACCCTCTTCCAGTTTAAAGCCATTTCCCCTTGTCCTGTCATGACACTAATCTGAAACTTAAATAGAAAACTAATACTCTTATTCAGTAGACATTTAAGAAAGTAACACAGAAATAGTTCTACTGATACCAGGTTTTGATAGGAAATGATAAACCTGTTTCTAGTTTGGCCCATAGCAGAATTCACAATCATTCAATTTGAAATATGTATCATAGGTCTATTTGATTTTAAAGAACTAATAAAATACAGAAATGTACCAAGAAGGTAATTCTCATAGTTTAACAGTCAAATTTACATATTTAACTATACTTACAGAACCATCTTTCAGATTTCTTTCATAAGAGAAGTGACACTCCATATTTTCTTCATCTCTTGAAATAGCAAAGTTATATTTGCCAGCTGATTCTTCTCCAGCTATCAATGCTTTCTTCAGCTCTTCAACATACTTTTCTCTATTCATTTCCATGTCATCAGCCTCCCTAGAAATTTCAGCTTCAGACACTATCAGAAAGAAACATGTGAGAAATAAATACTCATATGCATGTGAACATGTATATATATATTTATATGTACATACAGACATGCATCTTAAAGGGACAGGCAAATATTAGGAGACTGTTGTTTCCTTGACATATATCCACGTGCCAGACACTAATGAAAATATAGCAGGAATACTGTGCTTTTCATAAGACTTAAGTTATGTCCCTTTTTTTCCTGTCTGAAAATGGTTTATTGCTACCAGTTCACAATTGTACTTGCCTAAAGTTATTCTGAATAACACTAACCTTACAACAAAGAGTGGAATCTTTTGACTACCATTTGTTGTGACCTCTCAGTTCTCTTTGGAAGCATGTAATATAAACCCTGTAAGACAACAGATACAAATGTCTCCTCACATATTCTTGATCCAGTTTTCCACATTTGTAACTTAAAACCTTAAAACAAAATAAACTGTCAGTTTACAAATGAAGATACACCTAGAGATTTGAGAATCCATTTTTTACTGTTCACACTGGAGGACCACTAAATGGGCAATGTGTCTTTTTGTATTACATCAGGGTCTATAGAGGAAATTTTATTCCATTCCCTTGAAGACTAAGAAGGGATGAATATGGTACAGAACAGGCCAGTAAAGATGTATTGTCATTAAAACCCATGATAGCCTTTCCTGTCTGCTTCTGATCATTTATTTCTTCCTAAATCTTCTTTTGGTTAACCCTCACACTGAAATGGCAGCTTGCCAAGGATCATCATCTTTCACTAGGAGTAGCAAGAAACAGTTCTTGATTTTACCACCTGGGCCTCTGGTTAGTTTCTTTCCTTTTTATTTTATTCTACGTACTGTTTCCTCAGTACTTTTCGAGCTCAAATGTTAATCAGAATAATAATCTCAAAACGGAGCGCAGTATCTTGCACAGACAGATAAAAGCAAAGACTCTAAATTAAAATTAAGATAAGATCTATATGATGTAATGCAGGCTTTAATGTGTAGCCTACCAATACAGTATTTTAGATTGTTTAACAGATTAACAGAAGTTTTTTCTTTTCTTCTGACCAATCTTCTGAGGAAGACAGCTCTAGACTGTCATTCACCCCTGCTTGCTCTTAGTCTTTTCTAGCATTTATGCAGCATTTGAGAGAGCAAGATATGCAAAAGGGTATTAGTTTGTGGCAGTGTGAAAAAAAAACACACGAAACAACAAAAAACCCCACATACACCAAAACCCAACCCAAAACACCAGAAAAAACCCCAAACCCCCAAACACATCTTTCACAGAACTGCAAGTGACTTAAAAAGTATTCCACTTAGAACTCCTGTAATTAATAATTACATTTCTTCTCTATAAAAATGTCTTTGAAGGTAGTTTCATATTAAGACATAAGACTGTACATGTACTGATAGAAACAGAACAGCATTTCAAACATGAGCCTGTTCAAGTTGTTTCATTTTTCTCCAACCTTCTTCTTGACACAGTAGCTAACCTCATATTGCAAAGGACACAGTATATATCAAATCAACCCATCATATAAATGCACAGCAAAGATGTAAATGTATAATTATGTGCTATGAACAGTTACATTCTCACACACTTCAGGATTTCTGGATTAACTTTGCACCTTCAGTAATTTTAGCTTATTTTCACAGACTCAGAGTGTTTGAAGTTGGAAGGGACCACTGGTTAATTGTCTACTGTAACTCCACTGATCAAAGAAGGGTCAACTACAAAAGGTTACTCAGGACTATGTTTTCCACAGGTTTTGAGTATCTCCAAGGCAGTTTGTTTTGTTACTTGGTCACCCCTGTGGCAAAAAAGTTTTGTGCTGTGTTTAAATGGAATTTTCCCTCTGTTTCAGTTTGTGTCCATTGCCTCTTGTCTTTTCACAGGACATCACTGAGAAGAGCCTGCTGCATCTTCTTTACTTCCTCTCCTCAGGTATTAATTAATACACATTGATAAAACCTCCCTGAGCCTTCTCTCCTCCAGGCAGCACAGTCCCAGCACTCTCAGCTTCTCCTAGCATGACAGATGCTCAAGTCCTTCAGTCATTTTCACGCACTGTCACTGGACTCAATTCCGTAAGTTTATGCCTTTCTCGCACTGGAGAGCCCAGAACTGGACACTGCACCTCAAGTCTCACTAGTGCTAAGCAAAAGAGAGGGATCACCTCCCTTGACTTGCTGGCAATACTTTTCCTAATGCAGCCCAGAAGGCTCTTGGCTGCCTTTGCCACAAGGCCACATGGCTGGCCCATGTTCAACTACTTGTCCACAAGGACTCACAAGTCCTTTTCAGCAAGGGACCTGCTTCCAGCCAGTCACCCAAGTCACCAGTACAGACTGGGGCTTATTCCTCCCCAGGTATAGAATTCTGCGTTTCCCTTTGTTGAATTTAATGAGATTCCTGTTAGTGCATTTATCCAGGTCCCTTTGAATGGCAACCCAATCCTCTATCAAGTCATCCCCCCAGTTTTGCACCATCTATAAACTTGCTGAGGATGCACTGTGCGATTAATTAAGATGTTAACAGTACTGCACCCAGTACTGACCTCTGTGGTACTGGGCCACTAGTAACTGGCCTCCAGCCTAGACTTCATGCCACTGACCACAACCCTTTGAAATCTGGTTGAACTGGCTGAGCTCAGTCCATTTGACTGTTCAACTGTTCATTCATCCAGTCCATACTTTACCAGTTTGTCTATGAGGATGTTAGAGGACACAGTGTTGAAAGCCTTGATAGCTAAAGCAAAAATAGACATCGTCCACTGCCCTCGCCTCATTCAACAAGCTGGTAATTTCATCAAAGCAGGTTACTGGGTGGGTCAGGCATGATTTCCCCTTTGTAAATCCATACTGACTACTCATCATTCTGTCCTTAATATTTTTTGAAATGGTTTGCAGGATTATTCTCTCAACATTCTCTTAGTGACCAGCCTCCAATTACCCAGTTCCATCCCCTTACCCTTCCCAAAGATAAGAAAGATTTCTTCCAGTCCTTAAACATCCCCTGATCACTATTACCTTGAAAAACTAATATAAAGAGTGGCCTCACAATGACATGGGCCAGATTCCTCAGTCTCATGTGAGTTTCATCTTATCAGGTCTCATGGACTTGCGTACATCGTCTCCTAAGATACTGTCTCACCTGACCCTTCTCCAAGGCTGTCTCCTTTGCTCCTGATTTTCCCACTTATCAGAGGAACATGAGAATTCTGAAGGTAAATCTTAAACAGCAAAGACTCAGGCAAAGAAGGCACTGAGTAGTAGTACCTCAGTCTTTCCCATGTCCTTCATCACCGGTCCCCCTGGCCCATTCCACATGAGGCCCACGTTATCCCTCATCTTCCTTTTGATGATGATTAGCTTGCAAAAGACCTAGTTACTCTTCAGTTTTCTTGTCAGATGCTATTCCAGGTGGACTCTGGCTTTCCTAAAACTCATCCTGACATGCTTGGTTACTATCTCTATATCCCTCTCTGGTCACCTTCCTCAGGCTTCCACCTCCTGTACACTCAGTGTCTGAGTTTAGCCAGGAGCTAAACAGGTTCATCCAGGCAGGCCTCCTGACACTTTTGCACGATGTCCTGTTCCAGTAAGATGAACCATTTTTGAGCTTGGAAGAGATGACCTTGAAAAATCAAGCATCTCTCCTGGACCTCTCCTCTCCAGAGCCTTATCCTACAGGATTCCTGGAAGAGGTCAAACCCTGCTCTCTAGAAATCCAGGCTTGTTATCCTGCTTTTTACTACATTCCCTCCTCTCATGATTCTGAGCTCTATCAATTCAACAGTTACTGCAGCCAAAGGCTCCCCTAGCTTTGACTTACACAACCAGGTCTTCCATATTCATAAGTATTAGCTTTTGTAGTCCTCCTCTCTACATATCTCAAAACATGTAAAACATTTAGAGCTTACTGAGCTCAGATTTAACTGAGGAGAAACTTGTTGGCTTTTTTTTTTTTTCATTTGTTTGTTTTTTTGTGGGGAGTTTTGGTTTTGTTTTTAATAACAGGTCACAATAATCAGTTAGGTCATTGATTCACAAATACATCAACTATTTGTGCGCACAAGAAAGAAACCCTATCTCACTAATTACCTTAAGTTATGACTGTAAGTCTGCAAAATCTGACCAGGCCAGCCAGTCAATAACACCCCACTCTATTACCCTGTTTATAAGACACAGGCAAACAGCTAGCTGAAAAAAAGAAATGCAGGTGGCAAGAGAGAGAGCATGCTAATGCCACCACTGCAGGGAAACAAACAGTTGACACAAGAAGAAACTACCCCCTTCTGTGGAAAATCTGAGCCTGCAGATACACTCAGTTAAAAGGATATTTTTAATGGGTCAGAATCACATTAGTTATGCCCTAGCACAAGGCATTTTTTCCTGGGCAGATTCAAATGTGTTAGGTCCTTCAAAAGCTAGAAAGCAAAGGGATGCAAGGGGACTGAAATGCTTTGGAGTTATGATAAGAGAGGAGGAAAAAAAAATTAATGGAATTGGGCTCAATAAATATGAGCAAGTCAATCTTTGCCACACTAAGATGTGAAATGTCAGGCCTATGACAGTCTGAAGTCTGTCACAAAGGTCCCCATATTCTCCTTAAGAGATAATGCTTGAAATTGAGTATTCTCTGCACCCCTCCTCTTTTAAAGATACAAGAGGAAACCTGTCACACTCATATTAGCTTAACATAAAGTAAAAAGACAAGGCACAGTACATTTTACCAGGTGTGCAACAACACACACATTCAGCAGATGTCAGAAATTGCAGTATACATTAAAAAGAACGTAGGAACACTGTGGGGCTTGCATTAGAATAAACCAGAAATAAAATAACTTAATAATCAGTATTCCAGGATTGGAGAAAATGCTTCTATCCTTACATTTTCAGTTGCGTTATCTATATTGCAGGGAAGGAAAAAAAATGGGGGGGAGCTGGAAAAAAGAGGACAAGGAGAAGTGTGGCACACTAGAATGCATGTCCCTACAGATTTGTAAACTCAAGATGCATGCTCTTTGTGAAAGTACATCTCCCAAAACGTAAACTATATTCTGTTGTCCATTACAGCAGATGTAATAGACAATTGTACATAAACTTCCTGTACACAGCCTAATAATGATGAGCTTTAAAGCACTGAAACACTTTGAGACATCTAATAAACTAAAGATTCAAAACAATTATATTAGAGTATTTGTCATCTGAAAAACATTTAACACTTTTCAAGTGTATCCTACAACCCAACAAGACACATTTAAACAGAGCAAAAAGTAAGCAGCAGCCCTCTTCAGTAAGTTGAGGTTTAAAAAATCTTTACGAAGAGGAAACAGAGAGAGATAAATGGATAAAGGTGCAACAGAAACCTTTTTTCACTGAATGGACATCACAACCATCTTTTTTCTAATATGTAAAACCCTTCACTGTTCCCTTCAGAACAATACTTGGGAATGCTACAAACAGTGCTGCAAAGCTGGTGGCTGTAAACTTACACTAGCCACACCAGTGAACAACTGGGGCTACAGCGCCGGTCAACACTCATCTCACAGAGCTAACAATCCATTACAAATAGAAAGAATTGAGTGGGAAAGAAAGGCAAGAAGTTTACCATAAAAATGTTTCTATTTTATTATGAGCTACAGCCACCCATTAGCTAAGTTATTACTTGTACAGGATACTAGACAGTTGAGAGAGAAAGGGTGCTAGTATGCCAGCAATCCCTGTAAGTCCCCCAGAAAAGTACAGACAAATATGGAATCCTTTGCAATTTGAGGCAAAGATGGGCAGACAAAAATAAGTCAGAGATACTTGCAAAAATAAGTGTTTGTCTAGAACAATTATTTGAACGCTGAGAAAAATTAGATAAACTTTTAATTTTAAAAAAAGCCAAAAGAGAGATACTAATACACTGTAATAGAGCAATGTGGGTTTTTTCTCCTGTAAATGTGCCTGTAAATGCTGCGTGTTCCTTTCAAACTAGCAGAACTGATCAATTGTTAGAGAAACATGAAATGTATAAATCCATGTATCTGTAGTTCTTTATCCCATTACCAGGTGAATATTCTGGATCACATTGCGTATTTGTGTGCTTCTCCTCCCTGCCAAGATTTACTTTTTTTTTTTTCCTCCTTAAACAGACCCCTAACACTTTTCATCATCACACTAAATATACAAAAACATAAAAGACAACTCCATCAGCAACTCTCATTCACTTCCTGGTACGTCTTGCCAAGCAAAATAATCCACAGCATGAGAAACCCAAAAGGGATTTCCCATAGCAAGAATTTTCTGACCATTGCTTTCCCTCATCCTAGGTTTTGAATTTAGAATCTAAGCAGTCTCAAATGTGATGTAATAACTTAGAAAAAGTAATCAAAAAGAATGCTGAGTGTATGAAAACACAGATCCGTGCAGTAGGAAAGCTGCATGCACAAGAATTTAACTTAAACTCCTAATTAAATTATTCAAAGGACTACAAATTCAGTCAGCATTCCTTACAAATGGATCAGATTCTTGCAGAAGAAACAGAAGCTCTCTCCTTTGGATAAGGACCCAGTGCTCATTGATAAACTGTTGTGAGTTTCTTTCTTTCCTTTTAATACAGTGAGGTCATCTTGCTTTTACTGGTCCTCTGTTTTGGGAAATTATCATCCAGCCATTCTGCCAGATGCAGGAAGTTAACAAAATGAGAACTGTGTTTACATATTTTTTCTATACTCTTCCAGTTATAGTAACATAGCTTTTCCTTAGAAAAATAATAGATTGAAAGAATCAGCTTTTTGTGAATTTTAAGCTGGAGATTTTAAAGTTACATAAGAACAACCAAAAAAGCCTGTAAACTGAAAACCTAGTATTTATCAAAATTAAAATCCTTTTAGTTATTTTGAAAATATTTAGTTTGACTATCCTATCGTCAAATCAAGAAAGAAAAACCTTTCATATCAGACTACAGGGAAACAACATTGGAATACATGTATTTGTCTCGTCCAGGAACTCCCAATCAATAGTATGTTTGAACTGTTAAATGGGTTATGGAAAAGCAGATTTAATATGTAGACATATTTTAAGTTAGTCTTGTTTCCTAGGTCTGAAAGAAAAAAAAAAGTAAAAATTATATTCAAAAGAAGGGTAATGAATGATTAAGCTTCTTTTTATACACAGGAACTATACACACACACATATATAGTTTGTATATGTGTGTGTGTGTATGTGTGTGTATACATATACATACACACACACACACATATATACAGAAAGCACTATTTATATATATAGTATTAGGTTTGAAACACAATCTTTCCAGATTCGAAAGATCTCTGAACATGTTCCAGGAGATCATGAACCCCACCCCACATTCTCCATCACTGGAGAGAGGTAAAGAAGTAATACTCATAAAAGTTTTTGATGCAAGTTGTGGGTCACAGTTTAAAAAGTGTTTAAAAATAAATAACCATAATAATTTTAAACTTTTTTTTTTTCTTTCCATTATTACCTGTCCCAGTCCATGCACACTGACCATCACTAAGTGCTATACCAAAGCCAGTGCCTAAATCTTTTTCCCATGATACTTGTAGAAAATACGTTGCTTCTGGATCAGAAACTGGATGAATCCTGTTCAAAGTCTTCTCCATTTTCCAGACACCTGTTTTGGAAGTAAAAAAATCCTGTTATAACCAATGGCTTATTTTCTAGCAGTGCTTAGCAGTTTACATAAGTAGCTTCAGGGAAAAAAAAAAAAAAAAAGGATACAAATATAAGTATACTTAGAACTTTATCTTAGTTTCCTCCACAAATTCAGTTTTTCAAAGAACTGATGATATTTCCAAACGGAAAACTGGATTACAACAAGTAAGGTTTAAAAGAAAAGTGCCAAAAATCAAATATATTTGAATAGTCCCAAATTAAGAAACTAAGTGTCAGGAAGATGGGGAACAGAAAATTATAATACACAAGCACTTCCCGATGGCTATGTTTGTAACTCGTTGTCCACTATAACCCAACATACAGCACATGGGAATATAATGATAATCAATATTCATCTGGAAGACTGCCATGTGAAAGCATGTTAATCAGCTTCAACTGCAAAGCAGAGGTTGTAGTGGATGACAGCAATCAAAGAAATTACTTAAAAAATTGGGTGCTCTGGAGATCATAATTTACAATGCTACAGTTAATGTTTTTCTCAATATCAAAGCAACTTGGCGATCTGTACTTGACAAAGACCTTTAAAGGAATCCCATGTATTTATACATAGTCTAATATGACAATAGTGAATCCTCACAGTACTCAAGGACTTTTAAAACCAAATTTGGTAATTTGCTTCACACAATAATGAAGAAACAGCCAATTCTGAACTTAACACTGACATACAGTATTTTAATTGAGAATGCTTTATGTTGTCCAGTACCTGAAGATTTTATTTTGGGGTGTTCAGTTGTTTTGGGCTTCTAAATATTTTTTTTGGAAGACTGAAGTAAATGAAAAATGGGAGAACTTATAGTCACCTTCCAGTACCTAAAGGGGACCTACAGGAAGGCTAGGGAGGGACTTTTTACACAGGCATGTAGTGATAGAACAAGGGACAGTGGTTATAAACTGGACAAGAGTAGGTTTAGATGAGATCTGAGGAAGAAATTCTTTCCTGTGAGGGTGATGAGACACTGGCCCAGATTGCCCAGAGAAGTTGTGAATGCCCCCACACTGGCAGTGTTCAAGGCCAGGTTGGATGAGGCTTTGAGCAACCTGGTCTAGTGGAAGGTGTCCCTGCTGACGGCAGGAGGGTTGGAACTGGATGAGCTTCCAATCCAGATCATTCTACGATTCTATGAAAAAGGGCTACAAGTTCACTCACACACTAAAAACAGCATGCCTTGATAAAAGCAGGGAAAACACAGCTGAGGCATTTCAACTACATGCACCAAGTACAGCGATGCTCAGACAGGTCTCTAAAGTTTTCCATTTGAAGTGTAGCAATAAGTAATCATGATCATGGTCAGTTCAGGCTGTGAGGGGACTCTCTTCTTCAAGTAGGGGGAAGCTTGCTCATGGACATGGAGAGCAAATCTAGATACAGATTTAACTACCATTGGCCTCACAAAAAGTTGGCATTTTCAGGTTAGGAGGAACAGTTTCCACTGCAGTTGACTGCAGTCTGTCCAGCCTTTGCTCAACTCTGCACCCAACAAACTTTGAAAATGCCTTTCCCTTGTCCAGCCAAGAGCACCGTACTCAAAAGCAGCAAAATATATGAACATAAGACTTGTTTTTCAAGCATAAAGCTGTATTAACAGCTAGACAACAGCTGCATTGCCAATAATACAAACATTCATTATCAACAATATTAATGAAACAACACACTGACTATTTCTGTTTGTTTGGTTTTTTTCTGATAGCTTTACCTTTTTAAAATCACAATACAAATCACCTTGCACTAACAAATAGCATTTCTAAACAGTTAAAGGAACATCATGTAGAGTCTACTATGAATTCCAGGCTGAACTTTGGCTAAAACTTGTCACTAGGCACCTCGCAGCACTCCTGACTACCCATTACATTTTCATCACCAAATACTCAAAGCGTTAACTTTATTTTTCCAGCTTAAAGCTTAAGTACACATAAGCACCATAACATTTCCCTGCTTAGAATATTTTTCCAAAGAGTTTAGGATTCAAAAGCTATGGTAGGAGTAGAAGGAGATAAATCATGTACATATAGCTAAGCATCATAAATTTTCAACAACAGCAAAAGGGACAACTACTATTTGCATACATAAACCACCACTGCTTATACTATCACAGAGGTCATACTCTGCATTTCCATACACAGAAAATGCACCAGAAACTAAAAAGTTATTTAATAGTAATATTGAAAAACACATTTGAGTAACAAAAAAAAAAAAAATCTTTTCTTTCCATCACCAAGCAGCTGGCCATTTCTGAAAAAAAAAATCTACATTATGTCAGTGCAACTGTACAAAAGAACAGAAAATGATGCATTTGGGGCACTGAGACCTGGAACAAGGCCTTTGCAAATAGCTATTAGAGAACTAAAGCCATTTTAAAGATTTGTAGTGCACTAACTACCTGGGCATGGGTCAATAAAGAGCACAGGACAGTAAGCACAAGTAATGGGTGTATCATGTTTAAGCATACAGGCATGTATTCTCCTTTGCCTGACAGATTCCCTTTTGCTTTTTGCTCATTCTGGAAAAATAGTCTCTTATGAAATATTTTCCTAAAAGGGCTTCCGTGAAAGACACTGTTTTTAAAGGCTTTAATTATTCTTTTTTACCTAATGGTTGTAAAACAGCTGCACACAACCCAGACAGACAGCACATAAGGTACTGATGCATATATATAGTTTGACAGGAAGTTTTTGCTTGTTGCATTTGATTCTTATCACAAAGCAGAGAAGCATTCCCTGAAAACCACCTGCACCAGAGGCTTTTAAATGTAGGCTCTTTACAACAGAAAGCAAAGCAAGGGAGTTGTATCCTTTGTTTTTCTGAGTGTCAGTCCTCAGTCGGAAAAAGTGATGCCAAGAATCACTTAGGAAGAGAAATTTATTTAAAGAGTCACTAATAAGGTCTCTAAGGCCCAAGATTAAATTTATCTGATACCATAACACTGTGCTTCCCATGCATCCATCTTCACACATTTGCATTTCACTTGAGTGATGTAGAACAGCTAAAAATGGAGATTCTGTTTAGATATCATTCTTAACAGGTCAGTTGCCAGCTTAAGGGATGAGCCTGGTAGCAAAACTGAGAAAGCTTCTATACCATATGTACACTTGTGGCAAAACACAACTTCAACCAAAGCAAACACACTGAGGAAATACAATGCAGAAGAACGTTTTGCATTTAATAATAAAATGCAAAATGCAGTTGTCAAGCTTTTCCACATTTTATTGTGCATCTCTGAATAAAAAATTTTACAAGCGAGCATAAAATAAAAATACTTTTTCTCTTCCATTGTGCTCACTGACCTTTTGAGAGGAGTATTACCTATTACTACACGCTTAGCAACTGCCTCACAAAGCAGAGCTTAGCCTTGCTTGAGATCTCCAAGCACTCAACTGTTAAAACCCATCAGCAAAACCTTAAGTATTCCTGGCTGTATGTAGCGGCTATTGGTTACTTATCTTCAAGAGGAGCAAACCTTCTTCATTAAGATCAGTCTGACCTACACAGCATACACAAACATCACTGTGAACAAAAACATTGTACCTTACTGCTTTTTTAAAACCTGTTTGTAAAAAAAGAATACAAATATAAACAAACAAAAAATGTTGAGTAAATGGATAAACCACACGCAGCTAAAGCACGAATACAGCAAAAAATAGCAAAGGAGTTACCTAACTATTTAGTAACTAGCAATTACCACTAACAAAAGCAAAAATACAGAAACTAAATCAGAGCAAATTCCTTATTAATTTGCTGTAATGTAAGTGCATGGATCTCATCCACTCTAAAGGCAGAAACTTAATAACATTTGTACACCAGCATATAATATATATATTCCAAAATAAATATAGCCAATATCAAAATTTCAGGGGGAGGAAGTTGGACATTCTACTGAATACCTGAAGTTAGCTGTACGTTCATAAGGTTCACAAATAACTTTGTTCAACATCTTTATAAGATATATTGCTCTATACTTAAAGAACTGAAGTAAAACACCCCTCATATAACTAACATATCTCAATTCACCTGCCTGCTTTGCTATATTCTCTCATCACCCCATCAGCCCTCGACATGCCAAGCATACGCGACTCTTCACAGATCAAGTACTTGTGGGTAAAAGGTGATCATGTTCCTACCCAAGTTTCTGCCCCAGGGCTTCCCAGGGCTTCTGTTGGTGGGGGAAACACTGTGCGCTGCCAAAACAGATCCTTCAACTCTCCTTCCCCAAATTAACACTTAAACCTCCCCTCCTTATAAATATTTCTGTTTGGCTACCAATGAGTGTTCTCTCCAGGAATGCAGAAGACTGATAATACACCTCGAGGAAACTTGATTGAATCTACACTTCTTTAGTAACTTCCACAGGAGAAGATCTCATATAGACAAACTGGAGAGGAACTGGAGCATCAAGGCTGCAACAAGTCAGGTTTCCCACTGTTACTGTTGACATCTTTATCTCCTAAACCCTAACTGCAGATTCTCAAAGTGAAAAGATTATGTATATTTCAACCTAATATCTAAATGAAGCTTCAAAGGGACAATTATTCAACAGGATAATTCATTGTCCTAACCACCACACATGCAAAATTGCAGCCAACGGTCTTGCATGTGCTTGTCTAAGAATGTACCTTTATACACTCAAAAAGCAGTCTCACTAGAAGTATTATTAATGAATTTTTAAATGAATGCCAAACCATTTCTCTCTTATGGCTATTGTCTCAAATAATCCATTAACACCACACCTACAGCTGAAGCACAAAGAGTCACAGCTGTTTTAAGTACTCTGGGACAGACATTCAGCCAGAACAAAATAGCTGCAGAGATACTGACAAAGAGGACTAAAAAATACATGTCAGCCTGAGACCTGAACTGCTCACACAAGCATGTAGGAGCTGATATGGCTTTTAAAGATTTTACTAACAACCCCAACTCCACCAAGTCATAATTTCATTATGAAAGACAGCCAAAAATATAAAGGATGAGGGAGAGTTCAATAAGAACTAGTTTCACTTCCATATATTTGGGTGGAAAGGTAGGGACGCAGATAAGAACTGTATTAATGCACAAAATGGTTAAAACAGCCATTTGAATTTTGGCATTCTCACTATTTAACAGTCCAGCTGCTGCTGAAGATTATTTTTAAAAAAAATTGCATAAAACCAGACTATTATTATAGCTATCCAACAAGCTAAATTACTAAAATCAGACCCTTACTGTAGCAGTCTAAAAAGCACCTCCGAGTCTAATCGACCAGAGGAGCACCTTCAAGTGCCATTCAATATTCAGCAATGTTTTCTCCGTAGGCTCTTTCCATTCACTATCTCAATAAAACAAGAGCAGTCAGTACTTTCTTCCTCCCTTAATTATGATAAAGAAAAGCTGCAGATAAACTGATTGATTAGGGCCATAAGAAAGCCAGTGTTTTTCTCCTTAAGGGCACAGAAGGTCACAGCGAATACCAGCACCTCACGGTGTCAGAGCCCAGGATCTGAGACAGGCTTGCAGGTGGGAACGGTTGAGTCCCACCCCAGATTTGTAAATCAGAGGCTTTATTGAGGCCTTGGAACAGTTGAGAATTGAGCTGTTTATCTTTAGCACTTTGTCCCTTCGGTCTTTGGCTTCTATGATCTATATTAGGTAATGTTTCTTTCTAAGGAGAAATCAGCTGTTGGCTGGTGTGCAATTGACTGGAGTCTACTCTCTGAACAAACAGAGCACACAGTTGCTTCTGAATAAACAAGACACTTTTAAATTTGGTTTACAAAGAATTTTATATGTTGTTTTGGATAGCATGAGGCATAGACCAAAAGCCAAATCTTTTAGGCTCCTCCAACACAGCATCATTGATAATATTTTGAACTTCAGCACTTTTTTCTTTTTTTTTTTTTTTTCCATGCAGACTAATGGCTTTTTTTCCCTAAATTGCTTCGGGTGCAGGTGTTCCAAACTTCAGCAGCTATGCATGGAAGGCTACTTACAGATCAGAAAGAGCTACTATGTCTTCCTAATGGAGCAATTAACTTAAGTGCTTTCTTGTTGAGAAAAATAGGGAGCTATCTACAGTGAGTTCAGAATAGAAGACTAGCACATAGAGCACACTGCTATTAAAGTCTATAATTTCATCCCTTCTGTCATTGGCTTGACCACAACATAAACTACAAATCAGAATCTAATAATCAGAAGAAAGTGAATGGTTAACCTATAATCAGAGAACAGCCACTATTCAGGAGAAGCTGTATGTATTTAAAAATTGATTATTTGAGATTTAACCAGTCAAGAAAAAAATCAGATTGCCTTTAAAGATTAAAACTAGCTATTACCACATTTTCTAACAAAAGGAAATAAGATAATATCTATATTTATGAATATTTCTAGAGATATATTTCATACAAGTTGAAATTCTCTCACCTTAATTTAAAATTCCATTAACTCAAATACTTCAAGAGGAAGTGCATTAAAATACCTGACAAAAACTTCAATTACGACTCAGTTAATCTAAGATCCACATATTGACCTAATAAGGACTTCCACTTTTTTCTTTTCTTTTTGGAAGAACATGATTGGGCCAACAAATATGAAGAAAAAAAGACAGAACTCTTCCTATTGCATCTCATAATAAGCCTTCCATTCCCTTGGCCACAATATTTGTCTGACACTGAAGAAAGATTCAATAATAACCTTCAGCTGTAACTGCAAGATATATCTGAAGACCAAAGAAGATAAAATATTTGAAAGATCTTTGTTTCCTAAAGAAATTTAGGAGAATAACATATTTTTATAGTACATACAACCCAAATTGTATCTACTTGTTCTTTTAACTTTGTTCTATATTAAAAGCACAAGGATTACAATTTTGTTAATAATGCTTACTTTATCTTGCAGATAAAGGAAATGAAACAAAAATTGGCACTGGATATGAAGAAGTGACTGAATGCCTCTATAACTTTGTGCAGACGGGTGAATGGCCCATTTTAAAAATTCAGCATGACATTTGATCAGGAGATTGATTTCAAGACAGCTGCAATCAGTATTTGGTCCTCATGGGCCCAACTCTCACATGGCTAACATTTCCACTGCTCGCTTCCCACTGTTTCGTGGCGGCCACAAAAGGATTGGAAACACACAAATACTTTTTGTCCAACTGTAAAAAGACCCAAAACAAACCAAAACCCAACAACAACAAAAAAAAACCCCAAACAAACCAAACCAGTCTTGAGCTTGTCGAGACCCCATGGGCCAATAGGATATGCAAGATTTGCCACAGAAGATCTGGAATCTACGATAAGGAATAACCCTTGTCAGACTTATTTATTACAGTCATCAGCTGAAAAATGAGGAGAAACAGAAGGAAGCAGACAGTCAACAACCTTTATACTAGGAATCTTACTAACAAGCTTTGATCTTAATTGTAGCCTCCAGGCAAAGCCCACCCTGGTGTCTTTCATCCTCTTGAAGTCTCAGACCTAAGCCACTACCAACTGCAGGCATCCAAGCTTGCCAAGCTTACTTATAATCATCTATATTAGGAGACATTTTAAGCTATAACAAGGTTAAATTTTTTTTAGGCTTTCATATATTAAAATAAACACCCAAGTGGGTAATTATACTAGTATATACTAGCAAGTAATGGAGTACCTGAATAGATTTCCAAAAGGGACAAATCTTTCTTTTTCACCGCTTTCTATGAATTCTTCCCAACACAAATAGTTTGGTGTGCACACACTGTTAAATCCTCACTTTCTAAAATCCAAACAAATCAGTAAAATCCTAAGGTTTCCTTCGGTAAATCAGGACACACTAACTGAATGTTATAAACATTCAGTTTAGTAAAAAATAGAAGTCATACAACTGAAATATTTCCTGATGAAAAAGTTAATTTTAGTACTGAACATACTAAAAGTTGTGTGTAGAACAGAGCAAGGATCAAAGGCTACCACCAGACCAGCTTCAAGCGGGCAGATCTGGGACAGAAAATCAGCAGGCATGCCTAAGAGACCCAAATTCACTACTTCTGTTGCCTCTAGGGGATGCAAGCCCCAACAAGTATTTTATAACTCTCTTTTGACAGTAGGTCAGCCTGGCTGTCTAAGGCCCTACCAAAGCCAATGGTGGCATAGAGCCCCACCTGTCTTGCCCTCCCTTGAAAACTACAACCTTAGACTATTTATTAAGAAAGACTATTCACTTTCTAAAAAATAAAAAATAGTCAATTTCCCAATAATCTCTCTGAAAAGACAGCACTAAAATAATTATGTGTTTCACAAATGAAAAACAGAAAAAGGAAACAAATCTTTACAATTCTACCACACACAACTTTTGAGCCTGAAGATAAGACCGTATACAATCAGTAAGAACCAAGATTCAAGTATCTTAATTGCTTTTCCAAAAGTGTCTCTGCAGTTTGCAGTAACTTAGTATTATCCATTTGAGTATGGGAAAGTTGAGGAATTAAAAAAAAAAAAAAAAAAAAAAGCAGCATGTTTTAACTGTCTTTTGGCCATCCAAAAATACTCAGATACATATGCCTTTTTGATGTATGTTTGGATAACTTAATAGTCTGGTTGAGGTATCATCTGTTTTCCAAAACATTGCCTTCTTTAGGATTAAGTATGATCAGGATATTCAACATAAAACAAATCTGTACTACAGATTTCCTTTGTTTTCTATTCTTTAGTCCCCATATAGACCTATTATAATCCCACTCGGTTTGACAAGTTTCCATGAACGTTTGACTTCACATCACTGAACAATGGATTCCACTAAACAGACTACTACCTTTTTTTTTTTTAATTTAAAATAAAGTCAAATAAATTCAGTACTGTTGATTCTACAATAGCTCCCTAGGCAAGAGTAACAAATCTGAAACAAGGATAAATGGAACAAAAGAAATCTATGTCAGCTAGATATGGATGGATGGATGTAATTCTATATTTAAGATTTCTGAAGCGCTTTAAAAATTGAGCCCAGTAACCTGGAAAAACAAGTTTCACCAAATGTAGCCACTTCAGTGGGACAAGAGCAGGTATAAATATGAAGGCTTACATATCCTCCTCTCCTCTCACCTCTACACCCAAGACTTTTCAAAGAGATGGATTATTTTAATTTCACGTCCCTGTCAAATTAATAATAAAAAATAGCCCTAGACTCCAAATTGCTTTATTTTGCTAAACAGTTTCCTAAGGCATTTTCTTTGAAGAAAATTCCTGCACTACCCTGTCTTCACTTGACAAAAGTTTTATTATGTTTTTCTTTCCATTCGCTATTTACCTTCTGGAAAAGGCAACATTGATATCTCTGAAAACAAAGAGCTCACTCTACTTTTAATTTATTAATTTAAACATTGTAATTCCTTTTGTTTAATCTGGCCCCCACAGAAAAATAATTCATAAGACGTTTTCAGTACACTTAAATTTCAGTTTTGCAGCTCTTTATTCGCCATGTTTATCACTTTGAACTGAAAATTAATTACTTTTTGGATGGATTAGGCTGAGCAATCAGAGTTTGAAGATAAGGCAAAGAGACGTACATCCATCCCTATCCATCCACGCTGAACATCAATTTCAACTGTTTCCAGATGGGCATGAGTTCAGCATTGGTTCTTTGATCTGCCTTCAATGCCAAGCCATGAAATTCAATGTATCAGGTAATATGACAGGTACATATACATATGATGCCAGACCCCATAGTACAGCACCTTCAAAAGGTGCAAGAAATCCACAGAAAAGCAAAGTACCAGTTTAGCTTAGGCTTTGTGATAATGCACGTTGGACAAACTGAAACAGCAGAGAAGCACCAGTTCACACCCAAAAACCACTGACACGCCAGTATTTTAGCAAGGAAGGGGCTCGGTGCACAAGGCTCACAACCTCACCAAGCTCTAAGCAAACAAGCAGCTTTGGTTTTTTTTAAAAATAGATAAAATAAATAAGAACACAGCTCCACTAAACACATAGGAAATTCAGCAGCCACCGATTCTACACCCTAAGTCATCACTTACGTATTTACTGGCTTGTGCTCCACCAGCACTGTGTCTACAAACCACACTTAGAAAGGAAAGAGGACATAAAAAGCTTCACAAGAGTACCTCGTACTTTTTACATCTTAAGTTCTATACATAAAAATATAAAGCTTTCCAAGACATATCAGCTCACTGGTTTTCTCAGTAGTTTTCCTGACTCTTTCATATGGTGTTTTGGTTTTTTTTTTTCTTACTAAGAGTTAGGCAAAAAAAACAAACCAAACCCCTACTCTCAAAAGTTAAACCCTCACTCAAGACACTTGATGCCGAGTAGGGGGTCTACTTAAGGAAGCCAGCTTTTCAATATTAGTCTTCCCTCCCAACTACTAAAGAATGCTAGCTTGCACTGGAGTGAAAAGAAATTTGCAGACTAATATAAAGACACAGCAGGGGCACATCAGTGATAAATGCCATTGGGACTTGAACTGAGAGGGCAATTAGGTACTCATTAAGAAAATATAGCACAAAAGTGCTTTGATACTACACCAGCTAAACACAGTTTTGAGATCTCAAAGTGTAAATTATCACAAGGCAAATATGTGGAGCACTGGTGTAGAGGTCTCAGAAGTGTAGTTTTAGGACTGTAAGTCATTGCTTTCCCAAAAAAGTTAAATCAGTTCTTATGGAATGATGACATTAAATATTGGGGATGGTGGGATGGGGCAGAAACAAAACAACAAAAGGGAAAATTATTTTTAAAATAAGTCCCAGTTAAGCTTAGGCATACTGCATGTTGGGTCACACTTTACCTTCATGTTGCTGGACTTTCTAGTTCCCAACTGCAGAAGATAAACAGAACCACTACTGCACATCACTCTCTGAAATAGAACAGTGAACAAATGCAATAACTCTGAACTAATGCAGGTACATGACCATAAAGACAAAAAGCACTTTATGCAGAAGAGACATCCTCCACAGGTCCAACAAACTGTTCCAGTACTGTTTTAGATACAGTACCCCCACTGCATTTTCTTTCCTTTCAATGTGAAAAGTACACTTATTTGTTTTGCATCATCGAGTACCAAAATCACAACACAAACCCCAGATTAACAGTATATACCAAAACTTTTTTACTCTTAGAAAATAAAAAAAATCTATTTTTAGGACAGTCAAGGTTAATAAAGCAAATCCTTAGAACAGACAAGATTAAAGAAAGATTATAAAATATAAAGCAGAGTTCTAATCTATATACTTCTGTGACAAAGCAGAGAGGAAAAAAACCAACCCTTCTCTCTAGTATTCAGGAGATTAAGAAATGTAAGTCAAGTCTATTACCAAGACTCACATAAAAATGGTTCAGCTAGTTTCTCGCCTCTTATCTCAAAAAATAATTATCCTCTATGATAGCAATGCCTAGCTTCCACCAAAATTAACATTTTTTGCCCAATCTCCACTATGCCTATGACCACTGTGTGCTGTATTCTGTAAATTAATGCTAAGTTTCACAGCTGGAGAAGTTTAATATAAGCCCACACAATAATTTGCTGCCTCCAACTACTGTCTAAGCTTCCCTCATTGGCTCAGTCAACACAAATCTCTCCTCAGATTTTTGTGAAGTTTCCACCACAAGCTTGACACAGCTGAGGGCATTTGGAAAGCCCCATGCTCCTTCTTTCCTGTCCAGCTACTGTGTTGAAAAGGGTGGCCTCTGAGATCCTTTTGTCGACCTGGAAACAAAGAATCCCTTTCATAATCATCTGAATCATTTTTAAAAACAAATGCAGCCTGTGATAGGATATATAGCCTCACTCTTCCTCTAATTGCATTATTTTTTCCCTCCCAAGATAGCAAGCAATTTGGCTGATGTCTAGATCAAGAACACAAAAGTTCTTAGTCTCCACACTCTTAAATTAAATCACATAAGATCAGTCTCTCTTTTTTCACTGTTTATTTTACAATCTCTGCTCTATTTGTCTGCTCTGTTGGAGGACACCTCTGCCCACAAAACTCACCTAGAAGTTTGCAAAGCAGATGCAGAAATATTCCAGTAGTTTTCCAAACTTTGGAAATTTGGACTATTTAATCAAATAATTTTTTGTGAAATTACTAGTATGCTTCTGAACACAGTAACACCAAAGGCTCCTAGGCATATCCATAAAGAAAATTTTTTCAGCTTGGAACTTCTCCTGTATGATACGTTGATCAGATTTGACAGTGTTACACTAGCAAACAACAGAAATCTGTTTGGTAATTTTCTTTTATATTTCACCTTAGCTTGTGTCAACATCGTACCATACATAATCCAGTAAGGCTTCTATATCTTGGCATATCTTGGACATCATTATTATTATATTATCTGATACGAAGTTCCACTAATAACCTTCAAATTGACAAAAGCCTTTTCCCACCTTTCCTTCTTTTTTTTTCATCCCAGATACACACACAAAGGAGGTGGAAAAGACTAAAATCCACAAAGACATCCTGAATACCAGCAGTATGTGAGTGAGACTGTTTCTTAACCCAGGGAAGCTAAAGTGACTAGAGGGACCAGGAATGGAACTAGAACAAACCCTACTTTTGGTGCAAAATTTTCATTTCATAACCCATTTAATGGTATTTTACAATAACTTTCTAAATTGAATTATTTATTTAATGAAGCTAGTCCAAATGATAACTTAAATGTGTATACACTTATTTTACATTTTCCCCAAAAAACCAGCAAGCACCACACACTTTTTGCCAAATATAACAGTAAAGAAATTACAGCTGCACCCTCTCAACCTTGAAAACATAAATAATGGGTTAAGACCTTGAAAATCTCACCCTCACCTCCTGGCGATTCCACCTCCTCTTCAAGGATGTGTGGTGCTTTTTCATTTGGGGCTCCTGAGCTCTAAAATAATCTCTTAAAAACATTCTCCACCTACTGCTAAGCCCTAGGTGACAAGAGGTAAGCATTAAAATTTCTCATCTTCAAGTGGCACTGAAAGATAAGGAGGACATCAGAAACAGGCATTGAGACAAAACAGCAAGTGACCCTGTAAGGCTCATTGCACGTACCCATGCATGTAACATAGCAAAGACAACATGCAGTATATTAAATTATCTCATCCACACTGAAATGGAAGTTTATTGGTCAAAACAGACCCCTGTAAGCTATCCAGCATTCCTGCAAACCTGTTGGCAAGACAAGACACCAGCATCAGCAATACTACGATTATGTATGTCAGAAGAGGGGCTAGGGTCACCTGTGTCACACACAGTAGAACTATTTCTACAGCAAGGCTGTAAAACATTTTATTTTTACAAGAAGCTGGAGTGCCTTCCTAAATTGTGCAGTAACCCTGGCATTAGCCCATCAGTTGTATATGACTTTTATTTTCCTTCTTTTTAAATAATACTTAAAGGAAAAGTATTTGTCGCTTAGATGTGCTGCTTTTAGTCCAGATACACACTTGAAATCAATGGAATTTAAATGCTGAGGCAATTCTGAAAATCCTTTATGCACCTCTGTATACCATAATAGCGTTCAAAACCTAACTCACTAGGTTTACTTCACCAACAGATATATTAGGATCATCTTGTAGATCCAAGATGCTGCTACTCTGATCATTTCATAGTCAATGCCAAAATAACTCCTGAAGTGCCTGTACTGCCACAGCTTCATATAGCAAATCATTCTAAACACTCTGTATAACAGCAGTTAAAAATGTTGAGCATACAGAGCAAAAGGCAACAGCTTTCTCTCTACAATCTGGACAACGTAACCATCATCATCTGACCCAACAAATGAAGGCATCCCAGACTACAGACTCAGTATCTGTGTTTCCTACATCAAGTACAGCAGATTAGGTGGCAAAATCATTCCTCACAGCCTTTCAAGAATCTGGTCAATTCCTATAAGGCAACAGCCCGCACAATCCACAGTTTCATCATATTTACAGAGGACAGCAATTCCTGGGAAAGGAAAACTTTTTTTCCATAAAATCTGCCACGAAAAGCAGAAATTGTAAGGCACAGGAATTCCCACTGTTATATGAACCTCCCTTATCACACATCACCTGATACATTAAGTTTCTATAAAACACATGGTTACAACACTAGGTTAAAGCACTGCTCCCAGCCACCTCTGATGTGAAGACTGAGTATTCATTCTCTCTCAGCATTTTACAGCTATTGTGGTTTATCCTACTAGAGTGAAAATACCGTGCACTTTTGCCAGGTAACAGAGGGAGGAAGCAGAAGGAAAGAGGAGGCATACCTAAATGTAGGTAGCTTTCTTGCCAAACAGTATTAGCGAACAAAATGCCATGTTCTAACGCCACTGCCAGCGCACAGAACGCTCCCTACTCACTGCATGCTGCCTGAATAATGCATATCCCTCCTGTTCCACCGCCCCCTTATTCCAGTGGGACAGCTGAACTAATTTGTAGCTGTAGCAACTATGCAAATAAGTTTTTACGCATACACACTTGTAGTTGAAGATACTAGGAACAAAGTGGGTATGACGTAAAAGCCAAAAAAGAGCATTATCAGCTTTTGCCAATCATCCAAACTAGCAGATCTCAAACAAAACAACTGCATTTATATCTTATTTGAAAATGTTTCATTCACTTCATATATACACACACATATTTGTTATGCACAAAAACTTGTTTATATAGATGTACCTGTCATGTCAGTCACCCACCTGTGATATTTATAAACTATCTCCTCCAATCTTCCTTCTTATGAAAGCTGAGACACAAGATAAGCTAAATAACTAGACTCCCACATGCAACTGACATTGTTCTATTTCTTCCTGTATTTGAAGACAACCTAGAAACTTAATCTCTGAAGCTACCTTTTTTATCTTTTATTATACACATAATTTTATTTGTCTGTTCTGCTGGTTAAACACTCAACTGAACAGTATGCAATCTCTTCACTGGCAAATCACACTACTAAAACATTTCTTAATACGTATGTACTTTGAAGCACGGTCAATACTATTGAACATCCTTTAAAAAAAACAAAAACACAGAAAGCCAGTATTCATCACATGGTTTTATTTTTGTATTTGAATACTGCTATACAGATCAATATAATTGCTTAAACTTCTGATTTACTACTAGAATTCAACAGCAAGAATGCACATCCATTCAATTCCTGTAGCTTAGCTGGTAGTGTCTATCTCAGACACTGGTAGTTGGTTTTCCATGACAATATATTAATTAGGATAAAAAAATACAAGGGAAACTGGAGTATGACCATCTGTAATCATCTATTTAAATTAATAACCTATGTGTATCACAGCTGCATGCCAAAAGACACTGTCATGCTAGGTACACTATCTTTTAAATGACGTCACTAAGCCTCTCACAAGATCATTAATGATCAAATGGCATTTTTCCCACACTAGCAAAATACGCAGCTGAAGGCATTTTAAGACAGCATGTAGTCAATGAAAATTCTTCTTCAAATAGCTGAAATTGTTGGAAATTTCACTTGAAAATTAAATTGCTAGTGTAAATAAAAGCATTTCTGCAGAACTCTGCAATGGATCTCATAAGTGAGCTTACTAGAGACTATCAAAGTCGGTAACAGTATATAAAAATTATCATTTAGAGCAGGTGTGCCAACAAAACTACTGAACTAGGGCAAGCTAGCTGACCACCTGGAAGCAGGCTTGACTCCAGCGTGATCAAGAACTGATACCTGCAGTCTCCTCTGTAGTTACAGAAATAATTTTTGCACTTTCAGTAACTAATCCACATCGAGAAACCAAAAGTGAAACCAAAAAGAAAAAAACAAACCAGTTTTCTTTCTCTATCTCAGAGACATATAAACAAGTTCAAAAGTATTATTGCCTGTAAAATCTTGGGTCATGATAACCATTACAGGTCGAACTGTTTGTTGGTTATAGTTGTAACTTCTTCCACTTTAGAAATCTATGTTAATGTGGCATCAACCACACACTTTAGCATGAGGTTGTACTAGACAAAAAGGCTGGTTTAAAACTATCTTTCTGCATATTCCCTGAATTCCACTTTTTGTCCAAAATCTCGACAGGTGAATTAAATAAATTAATTCTGTGCACACAATTCACTAACAAAATTGGAGTAAGAAGGATGAACATGTTATGACAAAATTACTGTGCATCTTGCTGATTGCCTATTAAATCAATGGATAAATTTGCAAATTAATGAACCATCACAGTTACTAGACTTATACAATCTCAAGAAAAATAGGAAGAAATCTAAAATCAATATAATGTCTGAAATCCACAGGGCAGAAAAAATAGTTATGCAAGAAAATACATCTTAAATTCTACATCTGATTACACTGAAAAAGAGCCAAGTCATTTTGGTGATTATGAATCTGAAACTAAAATTTTGCGGAGAACTAAAAACTGTAGTTACCAAAGTTACTACTGCAAATGAAGTTGCTCTTTGGAAGACAGTTAACAGCATTATGAGTGGATTGTGTATGTTTGTTTCAGTTGCCTTAAAGTATTCTGTTTTAGTAGAATACTGCCTTGATTCCACTATACAAACGTGTTTTATACACATACTCTCATTGCCCTGTAGCCTTCCTACTGCGACATCTGGAAGCATGTCAAGTGTTATCCCAGCTCTTCTGGTAGGATGAATTTTTTTTTCCCCTTACCAAAGGAAAAGGCAAACCTGTCCTGCACTCAACAGACCAGCAAAAACAATTTGGCCCCAGCACTGAAAGATACAGAACAACAGACACCTCAAAACAAACCCATCATCTTTGAAAGGGTTAATGCTTTTCAAATGCTGTAAGATAAAGCATACCTATAAAAGGAGGAACAGATTGGCCACAGAACTTCAGAACAGAGGTTTGTCATGACAGCAATGCCTAGGCACCTTACTCTAAATACAAAATAATCATGATGAAGTTCTTCCACAGAACTAGTCAGAATGCACGTAGCTTTCACTTTACTGAAGCCCCTCCCAGGATCAAAGGTAATGCCTTTAAAAAAAAAAATGTCCTGGTTTAAAAAACAAATGTCATGCTTTTTTCATGGTGAGCCAAAATGAAGACCTATTTCTTTTGTATGGCTTGATGGTAGAGCTGGTACTATCAAAACCAGCTGCGAAATGCAAGAGTCACTGCAGATTTCAGTTGTACAGGTTCTCTTATATGCATGTGTAAGAGGCTTGCCATGGAAAACATTTAGCTCTTTTCATAATTCTGTGTCTTTAGTTACAGAAAAATGCATTGGGGTTATGACCAGGCAATACACTACCTTTATCCAACTGGAGTTGAAGTGTTCAGTGCAATTACAGAACGGGACAGGTGAAAACCTCTACGAGGAGAGAACACAGGGGAAGAGCAGAAATTCAGGAGACCAGACCGGAGCAGACAGACCCCGCTCTGCCCACCCTGCTCCCTACCCCGCGAAGGGATGTCAGTCTGGATTCTCCCTAAGGAAGAACAGGACTTTGACTTTACAATAAAAATAAACTAATTAACGAGCAGCCTCATTAAGGTGGGTCCTTTACACCCCTTACGCCGCAGAAGCAAGCGGCTGGGCACCCCCGCGCCTCCGCCTGCAGTGACCGGGGCGGGCCTGGGGACAGGGCCACAGCCCCGCTGCCGTGCCCAGCGGCTCCCCCAGCCCCTGACCACCCCTCGCAACCGACCGCCGGGCCGCGCGTCACCCGCTGGAAACCGGCAACACGAATTAAAAAACAACAACAACAAAAACCCCCAATTAAAACAAGTTAATAAAAAATAACACTTTTCGCCAACAGGCGAGGGCCGAAGGGGCCGCGCTGCCCTGGGCCTGGCACTGGCGACACCGGGGCTGAGCCGAGCCGGGCCAGGCCGGGCCCCACCGCCCGCTCCGAGAGGCCTCAGGCTGACAGCGGGTCAGAGCAGGGGCCGGCTAGGCTAGGCTCGGCTCGGCTCGGGCCGCGCCGGGCCCGCTCGCCCCGGCCGCACAGCGCGGGGGCACCAGAGGCAACTGACGATCCCGCCCGGCCCAGCCCCGCCGGCGGCCGCTCCCGTCACAGCGGAGGGAAGGGGGCGGGGCGCCCCCACGGCCCGACCGAACGGCCCTACCGACCTCTTGCTGCTGCCGCCGCTTCCGCCTGCCCGAAAAGGCCGCGCTCCGGGCGGCCAAGCGGCAGCCAATGAGAATAGCGCTCTCTCTTCCGTCCCGCCTCCCTCCGGTGGCTCCTGCCAATCACGATCCCTCATAGCTCCAGCAGCCAATCCCGACAGCGGTCCCGCCCGTGCAGCACAGGAGGTTCCTAGTGGGTGCGCTTCCGCCCGCACTCGCCCGCCGGAAGTGTGATGTGGCCGTGAGCGGGTCGCCATGGTAAGCGCGGGGAGGGCGGGGGGCGCCGGCTCCGCTCCGCGGTCACTGCGGGACTGGCCCCAGCCTCGGCCCCCTCTCGCCGGCACTGCCGGCTTCCACGTCTCCGCCGAGCGACGCTTCTCGGGCCCGGTGGCGCTGCGGAGGCCACTCACATCCCATCCGGGCCTTGAGCCCCCTCAGAGGCTGAGGGCCTGGCCCCGCCGCGGGGCAGCGAGCCCGCGGGAACCGAGCCTGGCCCGGTTCAACCCTAAAGCTTTGCTTGGCCCAGCAGTAACGCAAACCCGTCGTGTCTGCGCCGCCTCGCCGCCCTTCCCGCCCCCAGCCTGACAGGCCCTGCGCAGGCCTGGCCCGGGCTGCCCGTGAAGCAGCAATCGTTGCTCGGGCCTGTCCTGCCGTGCCTTGCCTGTCAGGACAATATTTCTGTCTCTTCTGACCTTCTAGTGTAGTAAGTGTGTCGTTTGATGCCATGGTTCTTGAGCAGGGAGCTGAATCCGCACATGGCTGTTTTGTTTTGCAGGAGTAACCTCAGAGGCCTTTGTCTGTTTGCTTAGTGAGTAGTATGAATGCTGTATATAGAATTGACTTAGAGGCTTCATAGCATTGCCATTTATGTTTTCTATGGTTTCTACTTGAAGAGGGACTTTTTATAAGGGCAGTTAATGACAGAGCCAGGAGAAATGGCTTTAAACTGAAAGAGGGGAGGTTTAGATGAGATATGAAGAAGAAATTCTTCCCTGTGCGGGTGGTCAGACACTGGCCCAGGTTGCCCAGAGAAGCTGTGGCTGCTTCTCCCTGGAAGTGTTCAAGGCCAGGTTGGATGAGGCTTTGAGCAACCTGGTCTAGTGAAAGGTGTCCCTGCTGATGGCAGGGGGGTTGGAACTGGATGAGCTTTAAGGTCCCTTCCAACCCAAACCATTCTATGATTCTTTTCTACCTTTTTTTTTTTTTGGTTCTATGTACCAAAGAAGCACATAAATTAAGGATTTGTGTTTGAGTTAGACTTAGCACTTGAGCTGTGCTAGTCAAATAATCTTTCTCAGTTAAGGGAAAGATCTTTATATGAGCACTGCAGATGCATGATTTTAAACTTAAAGGACAAGGGAATAGGTAAGAGAAGAAAAGGTTTCTCTGTACAAGTAAAAGTTTGTACATAACTTTTACCTCAACAGAGAATTATTTGAAGATGAGCATTTTCAAAGTATTTTTTACACTCACCAATTTATTTGGGTTGAAAGGGGCCTTTAAATATCACCTAGTCCACCCTCCCTGCCATGAGTGTTTATCTCTAGATCAGGTTGGTCAAAGCCCCACCCAACCTGACCTTGACAGGTTATCCATCACCAGTGATGTATACTGTACAACTGCCACTGAATCTTTTTGTACTTCCAAATATTTATTAAAAGATCAGTATCTCTTGAACTTTCTTACAGTTCAGTTCAAAAAAATGCTAGGCTCCAGATCTTGTCACTAGCAGGAAATTGCTGGGAGTTGATCACCTGAGCATTCTTTGGCAGATCTTTTAGATGAACCTGTTCCAATCTGTGGCTTCAAGCAGTGAACAAAGGGTTTTCATGATAAGAGGCATAGATTATCTCAGAAGATCTAAAACACACGTACAGAAAGTGAGACAAAAGAGAAGTGAAGCCTCCACCTTTAATCACTGCCTTGAAAAAGTAGATACTGTAGAAGTATATTAACTTGCTATTCTTTGATATTAACTTGCTATTCTTTGTAGTATTTAAAAGGACTTGAGATTGTAGAAAAAAAGCAAGAGAATCTTAATGATCTGTGAGACATTTATGTTGCTCAGTTGAGCACATGAAATAGAAGTCTTAATGTTTATATCTAGCAAAAAGATTCTGGCAAGCATATGAGATCTTGTGAGAATTCTTTCCTCCACTTGTCCATGTTGCTTGTTAGAAGTTACTCTGTATGCTTCAAGGAACCTGAAGGAAGATAGAATCTTTTAATGAGATTTTCTTGTGATTTTATGTCAAAGGAGGTGAAAATAAGATTCCTCAGTCTTGTGGTGTTCAAATTTTCTCTGGGACAACAATAACCCTCATGGCATATCCAGCACTTTGGATTGTCCACGATGCTACCTCTGGTGTCATGACTGTTAGAAAAAAAAGTTGTTGTCTTGCAGGTTGAGCAGTCATGAGCTGTAGTCAATGACATTTTATTTTGAGCTCACACTTGATGGTACGGTAGGAAATCACTGCTGTCTGTGTATCCTCAAGTGGAAGAGGGTAGGGATACACCTCCAATTTGTTCTCTTTCTCCAAAGAAAAGGAGCTACAGTTGTGGCAAGCCAGTAGTTTTGTGAATAACATAATTTTGGAAGCATAATTTCCAAAGGACTTCATCCCTTGGAACTTCCCATCCCATTGTCTCCAAGGCTTCCTTACCGCATCCTTACTAAGCAAGTTAAAACTTGTGCCGAGTGACCAGCCAGCTGCTACCAAACTGCATATAATGGCTCTGCCTGTCTTTTCCTTTCAGTGAAAGCACAACTTGTGTTTATTTTTTTCCTGTTCACTGCCAGTGGGTGGAAAAAAAATACTATTTGAACCTAAAACAACTCTGAAAGGGGGTAGAAGCTGCTCAGTGGATTAAAAAGTTACTGGAAACCAAAGGGGTGCAGTATAATGACACAGCTGTTTGATTTATTTAGAAGCAGAAAATGTATTGTTTACTTTCACAAATCATTGTGTCAGTTTATCTTGTCAACTTTCAAAATTTATATCTGAAAACTCAACAAAACTTTTCCTGTGGGGGTTGAAAAATTTGCCACACACATATGGTGTGGATGGAAAGAAGGAAGAAGCCTAAACTAACTTTACATTAAAATAAAAGATGATGAGTCTCTCGCCCACTGAAGGGTAGTCTTCACTTTACGCTGTAGCAAAAACGTGCAATTGCAGCCAGACATGAGTGTATGTACAAAAAACCATTTTAGTAGATATGTTCTGTGTCTGTAATTGCAATTTAGTGACGAAGGAAATAAAGAATTGGAGAAAAATTCACAAAGGTGGCCTCTTTCCCTTCACCCCCTGGTTAGGACTGACCTCGAGCCCCACATTACTGCCAAAAAATTGATTTGGGCACTTTCCATGAGGACAAACATTTCTGTCACAAGCTTTGTTGCTGTCTTAGAACGATGTTTATAGAAGGAAAGGGAATTGCTCATATAACCAATTGTAAAAACTTTCATTAGTAAATATTGATCCAGACCAAGCTCTCATATATAAACATACCAGAACCTGAGATGCTGTTCTGCAGAAGAGCTTCCAGGAGTCTTCGAGTACAAAGTTTTATGTCTGGCTTATTCAAAGTTACAAGGAGGAATCAATCTTAATTCAAATTTCCCAATAGCTTTGTTTTTATTATGCCCTAAAGGTAGATGGAATTAAAAACATCTCCTAGTTCATTTTACAGTTGTTAGTTGAGGAGAAAGCAAGAAGGATCTGCTCCCCATTCACATTTCCTCCTGTCAGAATAACAAGCCAGAGAACTGAGAAGGAGAGAGGGAAGGAGAAACAGGAGACAGTGTGGCTAGATAGGGACAGTGAAGTGTGTTGTTTCCTGTACTACACTGGTATTGGTGCTTGGTAAATCTCATACCATCTGTAACTGCACTGGTAAATGGTGATGATAATGAGGAGTAGGCATGTTGGGAATTACTGCTTGAAGTCTTAAGTACAGATACTTCTGTGTCAGTTTACAAGAAGATGTGAAAATAGATGTGATTACAGAACAGAGGAAACTTTCTTCTGCCTACTGTAAGATGCATCTCTTGGTCTGATTTGGGAAGAGTAGGGTGCAGTAAGTCTACTTTTACAAGTTTTACCACATACCTGAACAGTCCAGGAATGACACCAATTCTGAGAAACCATTTCTTTGCTGAGTACCAGTCAGTTTTCACTAAGTATCTTTGTCATCCTGTCTACTGTTAAACATCTTAATTTTTTTCACTTAGAGCATCAGAAGGTGGGGATCACATTTTTTTGCAGGCCTTTTGAAATTAATAGCGGGCTGATTATCCATTATAGATTTTCCACTAATGATCCAAACTCCTAAGATGAACAAAAAAGGAAGTTGTTGTAAAATAGTCAATGTGACAATTTTATTTTTTTTTATCGGCTGCAGCATTAGAGACTGTGCTCATTCACTGCAGTAGCTACCATGTTGAATACCTTTTTCCAATGATGCACAGAGCTTGGTGTTCAAACTTACCAAAAGTTTTCAGTTCCAAGGAAAGAAGGTGAAAACAGCTGCCATCTTGCTAAAAATGTTACTGATCTTAGAGATACTAAAGAATCCAAATCACACATCTGAATTCTGCAAAACAAGAAAGCTGCAGAGGTGCTGTAGGACTGTCCAGCACCACGGAGCATCTGAGACTTAGCAGAGCTTATCAGTATCTCTTGAGTAATGTTATTTTTCATGTTTAAAGAGATGGTTCTACAACTAATGGGGGGGGGGGGAGAAGTATGCAAATAGTATGCATAATATAGGGATTTCAAATTTTTAGGTAAATTAAAAGATAAGCTTTTTATTCAGCCTTGAGAACAGAAAGAACATACTATCCCTCTACTGAGGGCAGCAACTTCTTAGGCTTTTTGTAGGGATGTTCAGGAATGCAGTTGAGCTTTGAATTGCATTGGCTTTCTGTGGTGATAAGAGATATTCAGAGAAATAGAAAGTACCTGGGTTTTTTTCCTATTTTGCTATGGAGCCATGTCTGGTTCATTTTTGATTCTTGCTTTTGTGTTTGGTGTGATAGTACAACTTTTACCATAACATTATTTTCCTAAATTTATCAGGCAACAGCAGATAGAATGTTAACTGTAACATAAATGTCAAAATATTCAATATGACAAAGCAAAAATATTTTTAGTATCTTCCTTTTTCAGAACTTTGACTTTCTTTCATCTTCAAATTCTTGTAGCATCTTCTCTTACAAACTCATGCTTTTTGCGTGCTGCTTTTGTTAGGGTAAGAATGTAATCTGATTCAAAATGTGGTGACATGTTGGAATGGCTCTTACCTTTTCCATTCACACACATGTTTTTTTACTATTTCTTAGCTTCTCTAGTAAATTTGAGGTGAACAAACTAAGCAGTGTGGTGTGCAATTTCAGAAGGAAAAGATAGCTAATTCGTCATAAGCTCTGCTGCTCTGTTATCAAAAGGACAAGGATAGTACAAGTTTTTATTTAGCCATACATACATCTTCAATAAACAGCAAGAGAAGCCCGAACATACTCATTGTGGGAGATGGTTTTTTTCTTTACCTGGATAATTTTTCTTCTATTCAGCTACCCTCTAGAAATCTCTAATGTACAGATTTTTAAGGCAGGAGAGGCAAAAGAGCTACAATCAAGATTTATGTCCTTTTAGGGAGCTCTGTGGCAATGGCTGAATATCACCTACTCTGTAGTTCCAGGAAGTACCATTGTCTCCTTGTTACTCTGGAGAACATACTTAGCTTCAGCATCCTAAAAGGAGCATTATAGAAATTATTCCTATTATCTCATGGGGGAAGAGAGTAGGGAAGAAAAATCTCTGTAAAGTTGCAAACTATAGGATCTTCAAAGAAGATGTGGAGGAAAAGATATCTTAAGCCTTTACTGTTACATCTAAATTAAGTCTGCGTTTGTTAATTAAATATATGGACATACACACCTATGTGTTACAGTAAGCCTGGTAAAAAGGCTTAATATTGTAACTTTCACTTTGTTTTTTATTGTAAGATATATTTTTTGAAATGCTGCATCTGCTAGCTGCTCACACCAAAAGTTTTGAAACTACTGTTGAGTTGTTGGGGTAAAAAAGAAGAAATTCAAGTCAGCATAGCATTTCAGCATTGTCACCTTGAGGTGTCATTTTAGTGTTGATCTGTGGATTTGAATTGCAGCAAAAAACCTAAATACATTATAGTCAGGGAGCTTTTGTAGGAGAGGACAACTGTTTCCATCTGTTAATTCATTGTCTGATTGTTTAAAGAGATTGGTTGTGTTGTAAACAGATGTATTAGTCTTCTGTTGACTGAAAAACATACATGTTCCTTCCTATGTGCTGTACTTGCCATTTTAGTTAGACAACATACTCCAACAAATGTCTAGAGGAAAGAGTCCCTCTTACTCTAATCAAGCTTTGGCCTAAACTTTATGAATGCAAAAGTGCATCTTTTAGACAGAACATTGAATATTTTAGACAGAAATGTGAATGAGCATTGAATATTGTACTTAAATTTATTGGAAGCTAAATACTGGGGTGAATGTGCATTAAACTTGAAAACCCAGTTCATGTTGGAGGAACCGGTAACTGCTAACTGGACAGTATTTGGATACTTACTAGGCACAAACCATTTTTTTCTAAACAATTCTTGCTGAGTACTTCGGTGTAGTTTTGCCAGTAAGTTCAAACTTAACTCACCTGCAAGTTTCACATTTGTCTTACAGTTCTAATTAGCACGCCACTTTTACAGATGCTTATTTTCCATTCATTTTTGTGAGATTACATTTGGCAGCAGTGGGAAAACAAATTATTTTGAATAGATTGGAAAATAATATAATCATGTACAAGTTTTAATTAATTTTTAGCAATTGCTTTGACCTTCAGGTTGAGAGTAGTCCTGCAAGTTTTATTTCCTATTATGTTTTTCAATATTATACTCCTAGAAATTAGATTTAGACTTATCTGTGAAATAAGAATTGCAGTACCCAATGGAAACCTTAGATAGTAAGCATTTTCTCTCTCTGCTTTTTAAGGACCTCTTCATTAAAATTTTATAGATTGATTTCAGTTTTCTGTGATGGGATTGGGAACCTACATTACTGTTTTAATACAGGCTTTTACATTTTTATCAGTTCTTGTTTAATCACAGTTTAACTACAGTGTAAGCTCTTGCTCACATTTTAATATGAGAAAGGCAGCTAAGCAGTTGAATATCAGCATTTGTTTCTTTGGTTGCAGAGAATATAATCATCCATCAATTTTACAATATTGAGGAGGAAAAAAGAAAATAAAAGTGTTATAGAGAGACAGTATATTCCGGAGCATATTACGCAAATGCGGTTATCCGTTTCTTTAGAATATTCCAATGATTTATCTGTGTTTGCCCACATGAATTCATTATTATAATAGTAGCAAGTGTGGCAAGGCTTAACAACTTGCTGGCACTACAATGGCCTTGGTTTTTGTAGCACACACAGATGAAATCATGGCCACACTGCAAGCAGAGAGAGAGTAATCATTTTGTGAATACTAGAAGCCTAGGGAAGATTAAGCTTTGACTTCAGTGTTAAGTCTATTGAGATAAACGGGGAGAGCTTTTGATTTAGGCTTTCTACCAACTCAGGAGAGTGATAATACAGGGTTTATGTTCTCCTCCTGCATGTTTTTTCCCCTAGAACTGTGATATCAGATTTATTTTAAATGGAAGTATATGAGGCAAGGGGAAATTCAGCGGGTCCTTCTATGACATATAGTTACATCAAAACTCATGATGTAGTTTATTATAGTGCTACCCAAGGGTTGCATCTTTAAGTGGTTCATAATTCCATGGTGCCATCTGCAAGCACATGGAACAAAACAATATCTGAAGCAGAGAATAGGGGAGAGATGGAGCAAGAAAGAAGTACAGAGATAGATACCATATGGCTGTTATTTTCACTGTAGAAAAGAGTTTAGAATCATTGCATCTGTTCTGGTTATATCTGCTGAATACACATTTACCAGTGATCTAAAAATTCAGGCAATCACTTGAGTATGCCCTTCCTTTTAGCACATTGAATTAAATAAAAAGTGCAAGAGTTGTTGATAACCAGAGCTCTGAGCTGCTTTTTGTTTATTTCTTCTCCCCAAGTGTAGTAAATGTAATGCTGGCTAAGTTGCAGGAGTGACAACGTTCTCTATAATCGGGTTGCAGTCAGGTTACAGCCCATCAGGATTCCCTTTCTCAGCCACACAGGAAATTTTTCACTCTAAATCATCACTTACTAAAGTATATTAAATTACCACATACTATTCCATAGATTTCTTTCTACTCCATCCACAAGCTCCTCTTTCCCTCTCTCCTCACCCCAGAAAAAGGAGCTGTTGCAGTTTCCTGCTCCTGAGTAGCAGGCTCTTTGATGTCATCTTCCAGGGCAACTGGAGACCGTTACTTTCCTCTTAGCTCCCTGTTCTGTCCCAGTGTCCTCTGTGCTGACAGCTACGCTGATCAGATGCAGACTTGGATGGGAGACATTCAAATGCTTCTAGCTCTAATTTTGTCTTCAACCTACCATATATTTGCATGAGTGTTTCTAATACATGCCACCATTAATAATCTGGACACAAGAAAACTTTGAAAAGTATTAATTCTTTATTTCTGTGGTATATTATATGAAATTATTTTTACTAAGATACAGTATGATCAGGGAAATAATATTGAGGCTTTTTTTTTTTTTTAAGGAATAGATTTCCTGATTTTGGAAAGGGTTTAAAAGAGCCTTTGGGCATGTAGCTCTCAAAGCGAAAATCCATGATCTTAAATTTCTAAAGACTTATGAAAAAACTTGCTCTTGCAAGTTCTGCTGAATACAATCCCTCCTTAGTGCTGCGGGTGATGTGGTAGTGCTCCACTGCTAGCTGGAGAGAGAGCACACAGGAGAGGAAGGGTGGGGCGGGGAAGTGTAATTACCTGAGTAACACAGAATGTAACTACTATGGTGTTTCCACCATGTCAGAAATGTGCCAAATGCAGATGAAGAAAATTTCAGCATATATAATTAATTAATATATATATTAATTAAATTATATATTAATTATTTATAATAATTAATATATAATTGCACTGTGTAAAATGAGAATGAAATACAAATGCTGATTCTTTTCTGCGTTTGCAGTCTGACTCTGGGGAAGTTAGTTGTCTTTTCATCAGCATGTGGACACAGTCTAAAAGATAGCATCAATTTCTCCATGGGCTGAAATTTCTTTATAATGGGAATGAGACTCACAGGATTCACATTAAGGTAGTCAACATGTTTGAAAAATTACACTTAATGACTTTTGGATTGGAGGAACCCAATTTAACCAAATGAACTGCAACCCACCTATATTATAACATTTTCCAAGTAGCTTGGTATGTGAATGCAGTTTTTCTTAAAAAAAGGATTCAGAGTAGTGTATGACTCTTGTAGCAGCTTTTAATTACATCAGTTCAAGCAGCTGGATGTAAATTGCCCTTTTTTGTAAATTCAGCTGGGCCACAAGAATTACTGATGTGAAATGTGAAGCCATCGACCTGAGAAATAAATGTCCATTTCCAGTTTAAAATTGTAAACAAATTTTAAAATATGCATGCCTGTCCTTTTAAAGTGGATTACATAAATGTGTAATTCAGAGCAGGTTTCTGTGGAATGGCATCTGTAATTACAGCGATGCCCTATGCTGCATATCAAGAGAAACATATGAAGAGCCCAACAAAGAACAATTATATACTGCCCCTTTTGATTGACTAATAACACATTTCATGAGTATACATTTACAGTCTTTGCTTCGGAGGAAGCAAGTGTGCCCTTCTGCCATTTTTGTACGTTGAAGTACCCGATACCGCCAGCCTCCTGGGAAGCAGCTGCAGGAGAAAGCTTGCAGGAATTCATGGGAACCGAGCTCTGGCAGGCGCTGCACTGTGAGATGTCGAGAGCAGCTGTCTCTCCCAGAGGACTGATCAAATTAATCAGTTGATAGGGAGTATCTGGCTTTGCTGAGAGGCAGTCACTCCTGGATCCGGCCCTGTCGCGTTCCTAGACCCACAGGAGCCAGGAGACACTGCTTCTTGTAGGTTGTAGGAGTTGTCTCTGCGGGGGAAATTGAGAGTTTCCCGGTTTCTGAAGTTGGCAAAAGCTTGTGCCCAGTACAGTAGACAAGAGTCTACTGATAATGTTGGGCAGTGTGTAGTCGTTTGTTGTTAATCTGTCCATTTTTTACATCATGGTAGAGCAGAAATGATGACTCAGCTAGCTAATTTAAAAGACTAAATTAAACATGATTTAGCAAATGCTGTGGCTCAGGAGAAAAGCAGGTAGTCTCACCTTGAGGACCCGAGGGCTGGGTTTGGGTATTGGATCATCACTCCACTCATGTAATGCCCCTTCTCTATTTTCTCACTCATTGCAGAAACCTTCCTGCATGTCACCCGCTGTGTGTAATTGCTGTTTACTCTTTACCTTTCTCCACTTCCCACCTTCTCTCTGCATCCTCATAATCGCATTTTCAGCCTATCCCTTTTTTGCTTCTCAACCTATTGTCATAGAAAGAGAATGAAGAATGAGGGAACTGACTTGGGAGCTTTCCTCCTGCAGAAGGATGGCTGATGCTAGAGGGCTTCTGCTTTGGGCAGAAGTAAAGGAGGGAGTAGTGCACCCACTCCAACAGCTAGTACTGTGTTTGAGGGTGTGCCCTCGAGGATGCTGAAATTTCTCATACAGGCTGCAGAGGCAGAGTTGTTCAGTTGCTCATGGATCCTCTCTATGTTCTTCCTTAGTTTGTGTATCTAGCCCTGTCCAGTGCAGGTATTCAGTCTGCCAGTTGTTTGCCTGTTCCAGTATTCTTCATACGATTTAAGGAGACACCTACGTAAGCTAAGGTTATTTTGTTGTTGTTATGAGGTTTTAGATTTCAGTATCAAAAGGGTGGTGGATGTTCCAGTGGCTTTGCTTATACTAGAGCTTCTCATTTTTCTCTCTTAGCTTTCTGTTAGTGCGATACTGAACTGAAATATTGTGATTTTCTTTTCTAATTCCCCATATTTATATTACAGTTCCCCTTTATTTAGAGAAATTTGATTATCAGAGCTTCAAAACATTAGAATTTCGTGACATAGGAAGAAAGTGCGCATAAATCAAAAGACGTGTGCCTCAGGCTATGGAAATCGGCTCTCTGATGTGCTGTTAAATCGCACCAGGTTCTTGTTGAAGAAGGAAACTGCAGGGTTGTCATGGTTTAACCTCAGCCAGCAACTAAGCACCATACAGCCACTCACTTCCTACCCACCCCCAATGGGATGGGTTTGAGAATCAGAAGGGTAAAAGTGGGAAAGCTCATGGGTTGAGATGAAGACAGTTTAATATGTAAGGGAAAAACTGCGTACACAAGCAGAGCAAAACAAGGGACTCATTCACTCCTTCCCATCGGCAGGCAGGTGTTCAGCCATCTCCAGAAAAGCAGGGCTCCATCACACGTAACTGTTACTCGGGAAGACAAACGCCATCACTCTGAATGTCCCTCCTTCCTTCTTTTTCTCCCAGCTTTATATGCTGAGCATGACATCATATGGTCTGGAATATCCCTTGGATTGGTTGGGATCAGCTGTCCCAGCTGTGTCACCTCCCATTTTCTTGTGCAGCCCCAGCCCACTCGCTGGTGGGGTGGTGTGAGAAGCAGAAATGGGCTTGACTATGTGTAATTCACAAAGAGTGAATTTTTTATATTTTCTTCACCCTTTTTTTTGGAGTGTAGACTAAATAGAATTTGCAAATGAGGATAGCTAAGTAAAGAAAAAATAAGACTGTTTGAAGTCAGCAGTTGCCTGGTGTACTATGTGGTACTGTACAGTTGGCCAGAATGTCAGTTGAGACGTGCTAAGTTACAAAAAAAACCCAAACCAAAAGTAGTTAAAAAACCCCCAAACAATGCAGCTAGATTATTTTGACATTGTAAGAAGTATCTAAGTCTTAGATTTGGAACTAATTATTAGAAGCTACAAAGGACTAGTAAGCAAATATTTCTACCAAAAATCCAGTGAGCCTGTTGGGGGAAAAAAAAATGTTGCTAGTGCATTGTTTATTGGAATGGTGATGTGGCACTTGCTGGAAATCAGCATCAACCATCTTTATTCCAGATTGTGTACTTGATTATGGAGTTACAGCAGTCCTTACACGAGTACCTTCTGTCCCCCCATAATGTTTATACTTCTGGAAGAGATTGCTTCACATAAGCAGTGGTAATTGCTCATAAGTTAATGATTAAAGAACATGTTGGCAGCACAAGAGTCAGACTTTAGTTTAAAAAAAAATGATCGTGAGATGCACTGACTGCATTTTACTGATATTTTAAACCTTAGCAAACAGCCAGATATTGTAGCAATTTCTCAAGAATTGTTTCTTCTTACTGCCAGTAGCAGATTAATTTGACTGTCAAACTGTAGATTTTTATTTCTCCATCCTAAGGCAAGTCCTTCATTTGTCCAGCATTTCCTATATAATTAGCCCTTCAAAAAATGTATTTATAGTAAAGATGTTTTTTAAATTTAAAATCAAAAGGTGGTTTGAAAATAAAATTAAATCAGGTACCTTTTCATAGTTCAGGTGGGTTTAATTGTATATATATTCCTACAAATCTGTTGAATTTTGGGTGTAGTCTTTATAAAGCTATTTTATTAGCTTTATAAAGGTATATTAACAATCCTTCTACATACTTCTTGTTATTCTCTGTCTTGGCTGCTGCTGGTTTAGTTGTCAAATACTTTTCACCTCCACCCTCATCACCATCACAATATCCTGTTGATGCACACCACAGTTAATGCTTATTCTTGGCTGAGAGGGAGCATCTGTTTTCTGTAACTCTTAGCACGTTGCTAATGAGTTTCCACAAACTGAGGTTGGAGCAGGTGCCTGGAAGCCAAACTGTAAGGTTACCATTGTGCCTGCTGTTTCTTTACCCTTCTTGGGATGGATTGAGCAGGCAAAACTCCATTCTTCCACCATTGTATGCAACAGGCTGTTAAAAAGAGGTTTTGGCTCACTGGAGTTGTTTTTAATAGGTGTAGTCTAGGGGATCACTGATTTTCTCCAGCTTATGCACTGAGGGAAGTTTTGTACTGCAAACATGTAATTTCTGTTTTCTGATTTTCTTCCATAGTCTGCCATCTTCAACTTTCAGAGTCTACTGACTGTCATCTTGCTGCTCATATGTACATGTGCCTATATCAGATCCTTGGCTCCCAGCTTACTGGACAAAAATAAAACTGGGTATGTCTCATCATTCTTAAAATACACAAGCTGTTTGGTTTTAACTGCAGCGTTTTACCCTTAGTGTCTCCTAATGATGTGTGAACATGCAGAGCTGATTTTGAAAAATTTATCTCATGTTCAAAGATAAAAATCTTTATTTTATACCTTACAGTAGTAGGCAATAAGGTATTTGCAAGCACTTAGTTGCAATATTTAGTAAGAATTTATTGACTAACAAAGCCAGGTAATCCTGCTTTATTAGTTATTTTCTAACTTGCAACATTCTTACTAGATGCTTACTAAGGATAAGTAAGACATGAGTAACAGGAATACGGCATTTTTCTACATGTAGCTGTTGCTGTAATAATTTATTTTTTATTCTTAAGGCTGGATTAAAAAAACTAACAGAAAAAACTGTCTTTTTGTCTGTTTTCAAAATAGGCATTTTGGAAGTATGAGTTTGAAACAGCTTCAGCAATAGTTTGTAACTAAAATTCAAACTATTTTTTAAAATAAGCAATGCTATCCTTATCTGTGGTCTCTTTAAATTGTTTCCTTGTGTTCTTTAAGGAATTTATAGAAAAACTTTTGGAAGGTTTACAAAACCTAACCTTTTTTTTTTTTTGTCCTTTGGTCACTCTAACTTCATTTCTCACTTTTAGTCCTAAAGTATATGTTCCTAGGTGAACAATGTTTTTCTCTTCTGTGCTCCCATTCTCCTGAAATGTGCTTAGTGTTGCAGGGCCAATACTGATGCAAGAGAGTTCTTCTCTGCCCTGCTTGGCAGCACAATTTTTGAGGCTGTGGAAGATGGGGACAGTCATGGGGCCAAGTCTATACCTCACTTACACTGTTAATACCCATTCACATTTGGCTTACCAGTTTTATTTGTGCTGCAAAGAATGTGACTGATTGTTGGGTGCAATCAGCAGCATGCAGAACTGTGATTTAAACACTGTGGTTTTAAAGTAATGATTGTGCAATTTTGACCTAGAAACCACTGAGACTGTCCGTAGTATTTCAGTAATGTGTCACTTAAGGTTAATACAAAGGAGATAATATTTATAGAAGTAGAAGGTGATTCTAGCTGTTAATGTTCTAGCTGGAAAAAAACAGACGGAATTTTGAGTGCTGAGTGTTCTATTTGTCCACTTTTTCCATTAGATCATTTACTGTTAAGGAAAATGTTTTCTTCCCTAAGGATCTTCTGGCACTTCTGCATTTAATTTTCAGAAGAAGTGTCGAGTTTTAAGTAGACTTTTGCTACCAAGAACCACTGAGTGTTTGTCTTCTGAAAACCTACATCGTAGTTAGCTTCTGGAATTGCCATTTTGTCACACAAGTTTTCTTTTAGCAATGTGGGATACCCAGAGGACACTAGCTTTTTTCCAGCTTGGGAGTTCTGACATGACAATGCTTGTGTCCTTTCATGCGGGTCCATGAGGTTGCCACTGACATATGAGAATTCTTTTGATAAGAGTAAAGATGGAAAGAAAGAGTGACTTCATGAAGGGCTGAGAGGAGATGGGGAGAATTTGACTGTCTGCTGGTGGAAGATAACACAATAGTCAATGAGGTATACACAGTAAGAAGTAAGAATATTTATTTTACTGATTAAAATTTTAGTGCTGTTCTTGGCAAGGAGTATTTCCTTTAATCTGGAGCTACTCTGTTTATTCTTGAGGCAAATCTGTCTGGAGTACAATAGAACTCTCTTCATAAAATGTTTTCAAAGGGTGCTGACACAGTGGAGGAGTTGGGCGTTTGATCTCTAGGTTTGTATTTATATAGATGTTGGACATACTGTTTTATTTTTGTTTTATATATATGTACGTAGACTAGTTTGTACTGGAGAATAAAACGTTGGCCTGGAAGCAATGAAATTTGTTTCCTGAATGGTAGATGTTTACATGGAGCTCATATGCTGTTAAACTCTTGTCCCTTTTCAGTAACATATTCCATGCTCAGATGGAAATGTCTAGACATACTGGATAAAATAAATTCTAGTGATATTTCATTTTACCACAGAGGTGATTTTACCTCATTATTCCTGCTCAAAATTAATAGCATGAAAGAGTAGAAAAAAAATATTAAAGTGACAGAGAGGAGAGATGTTGATAGTTATTCACTGTATTTCTGACTGAGTAGTAACTTTGGTGAAGATTTAAATCTGTTGATAGTAAGTAAAGATGTTTCTGTTGGTTGAGAGACTGTGTTGCAAAGTGATGTCACCCAGCCTCCTAACACTGTATTTCATGCTGTTGACTCCTGCCAAAATGTGTCGTTTTCCTACTAAGCCAAACAGAATTTTAAACCCTTGTTTTCCCTGACGTGTCTTGAGTGTTTCCATGTGCTTTGTCCTAAGCAATAGCATTTAAGGTTGGGAAAGCAAGTGGAGTTTTACTGTCTCATGCTAACGAGAAGAGAATGCATACCACAACATAATTCTCTCTTCCCTGATAACCAGAAAGATATGTTTAGCTTATATGCAGCAGAGATTTCCTTTGACTTGCCATAAGCCTTGCAGTGGGGTATCTCTCACACTCCCTCATGCAGTGGCAGTGGGCTTGTCCTGGTAAACACATGGCAGCTGCATTTTGTAGCATTCTCCGTCTAGCAGCCACATCTAAAGCCCCACTAACCCTTTCTCATATTACTAGGTTCCATTATTGGGGTTTTTTTTGTTCTCCAGATAACCAACACCACTTTCATGATCAGTTGCTTTTAATGTTAACGCTGAAAGCCAGGAATATGTAGCAGCGTGTGCACATTGGACTTGTGGCTGCCGGAAACCAGCAGGTATGCAAGCCAGGCTGACACGTTTCACCTGCATCAAAACGAGAGTGAAGGTTAACATGAAGGGGAGAATAAGGAACAGTGCAATTACTTTGAGCAGTTGCTTCAGGAAGAGTTATTTTGGAGCAGATTCATTCAAGGCAGCATCATTTCTGTAACAGTCAAACAGGTTTTGACTCGAAGAGGTGCGTGTTATGGACCTGGGATGAAGAGTAGTGAAAAAATTCAGGAGACTGGGAGGCCTGCATAAGCTTTTTTCCAATCTGAGCTCCCCAGTTCATCCAAAGGCTGTGATTATGGCTGTTCAGAAGATCCAGATTTCAGTTTGCTTTTGCTCAGCAGCAAACTATGTGGCACTGAGCTGTTCCAGTAGCAGCACAAGCCTTTTAAATAGGTACTGTTGTCATCTGTTGGAAGGCTTGTCAATCCTCATGTCAGTGGTGACTTAAAGTGTGTAAATTGTTAACTGCAGGAAGGGTAGCTGATGGAACCCATATTCTAACTGTTTTGTACCTCCCACATCAGAAAGGAAAATTTCATATTTTCACCCTGAAGGGGGTTTTCTAGGACTAGGTACAATGTACAATACTTCAAGTACAACTTTGCATTGTTACCCATGGTGAAAAAATACTGAGAAAGTGCAGAAATATCCTTGCTGAGATTGTGAGGCAAATTTAACAGATTTACAGACTGTTTGAAGGAATTAATATTCTTTTTCCCAGGTAAGATTCTTCAAATACACATATGAAAAGGACAGTAGTGTTTTATTTCTTTGAGCTCCTGGGCAAATATTTGGGAGATGGCAACATGAGATGCTTGGCTGTGGAAGTTTTTGTGTTGGTTTTGCAGCATGCAATCTGTAAATCTTCGTTTTGCAGAAAGTAACTACAGTTTCAATTCTTAAGCGCCATCCACACAGTGCTATGGGGCTGTCTATTTCACTTTATAGGATCTAACACATGAATGCCTTTCTGCTTGCATTCGTCTTCAAAAATGTCTTCAGATTATTTTACTGTGTGACCTCTAAGCCTGGAGAAGTGTGATGGTCTACATGCAGGATTTATTACTTCTACTTATGGAGCTGTATAAAAGCAGTGAAAATGAGCTTTGACCATACAGAAATACTTATGGCTTGAAGTAAAATGATCTAAAGCACAAATGAAAAACCCTGTTTTCTAAAAATGAAAATGCTGGAATACTGTTTGCAGTAAATTGGTCAGCAAGGGGGTACATGGGTCAAAAAGCATTGCACTTTGAATTTTAAAACCTCAGTCATTTGCTGTCTTTTGGAACACTTGGTTCTCACCTGCCCAAGACAAGACCTTAGTTTTAGAAATAAGGGAAAGAGGGATTGATGCTGAAGTGAAGTAAGACCATAAAATAGGAAGTAGCGTAGGAATTCTTTTTTTAAAAAGTACAGGATACGTTGACTGTGGAAGCACACAGGAGCAAGTGGCCCAAAACTGCCTGTCTGCATTTAAGCAGGAAAAAAATAGGCAACTGCTAGAGCCCAAGAAAGGGGGAAGACAGATAATGAAACCGTTGTGGATATGAGCTCAGAACACTGTGTAAAAGCACTTGGAGAACTGCCATCACAGCAGGTAGTAGATACAACCCCACAAATAATGTAGGCTGAAGTTGATAAATTTATCAGGAGAAGGAGGAAAAATAATTAAGTTTTTTTTAGTCCATAAATCTGTAAATAGACAATATAGTTGAATCCAGATGTTTTTACTGCATTGCAACCTTCCTGTAGACAAGCTGTCAACACAGCTTTGACCAGGTTTAAAAGGCTGAAATCTGGCTTCTAGTTTAGGATGCTTCAGTATTTCTTCCCCTCTTACTCCTCAGATTCTAAAGCAGTCCTTGCTGTTGTTCCTTTTGAGTAGTCAGGATGAGATTGTTTTAGTTACACAGAGAAATTATAAATTTGTGGCGTACATGCTTGTACATCCCTTTGGATGCTCTGAGTAGTTGGATCCTGCTTTCCTCCTTTATTATTTTATTTGTGAGAATTAACATCCTGGGCAAGTGGCATTAGAGAGACACGAGCAAGGTAAACCTTGGTAAAAGCATAAAAACAAACCTGAAGAATTGTTTTGTTATTTATTTCAGTGCAAGTACTCCATATCAGATTACATCTATGAGTGTGCTCTGCTAGAAAAGGCATTTTTATTTACTTTCACTAAGGGAAATACAAAAGAGAGACTACTAAGTATTAAATTTAAAGTACTCAGGTTTATAATCTCTCATACCTGCAGGAAAACTTAGTTAAAAATCTTAACATAAAAGGTTTCCCATATACAATGACATGGAGTCCTGTTGGTATTTCCTACCAGTATTTTCTTAGATCTGTTTTTTGGTTTTTGTTTTTCTTTACATAATTTTCTCTCAGGGTTACTCTAATGTAGAATGTAGAAATTCTGGTGAAATCTTTAGATTTGGAACACAGACTGATTTTGGAACACATCTTTTCCTTACATGCAAAACACCTTGCTAGACTTAGAAAGAACTTTGCCACTTAGTCCACAGCCTGTACTCCTCTGTGCAGGTATCTGCTGTTTTCTGATGTTGAGAGTAGTCTCAAGTTGACAAGCTGGTTTATTTTGATTGTTTTGGCATAGAGGAAATAAAATCAGTTGATTTCAATTATTGCATTAAACCAAGAACCTAATGAATTTGTTTCATCTTTGCAGGCTATTGGGAATATTCTGGAAATGCGCCAGGATTGGTAATTTTTTTTTATTAATTTGAAATCTTTAAGACTAGTGCTTTATCTAGAGTATACATTATTTGTTAAGATAATATTTCCATGTAGCAATGAAACCCATACCCATATGTTAACTTAAAAAATGCAGGTTTTACCTCCATGAAATATAATAAAGGGCGGGAGTGCAGGGTATGGCTATCTTAGCCTGTATTTTCTAATGTCAATTCATATATGTTGTGTTATATTGGCAAAAATCTGTTGCACTTTTTACTATGTGAAATTACCGAAGACATACTTCTTATTAACATACAAAGAAATCAGTGATTCCTTACAAACTGCTATCTATTTGAAATTCTAATGGACTACTGACAAAAGACAGATATTTGCCTTATAGTAATAAACCAACACGGAATTCGTAATGCAGAAAGGTTCTGTTTGATCACAAATGTCTTTTTCCTCTCCTTTCTTTAGTGCACTTTTAAATTATGCAAATCTGTTGGTGTCAAATAGTATCTACATGGAGGCTGATCAGCTCTATCTGACTTCAGACATTTTCCCATTACACTGATATTTATATTTAATTTAATCCTTACTCTGAATTTATTTTGAGAAGGAAATGGGAATATGCAACAGAAGTTCAGTCTTGGCATTAAGGTATATCCAAGATTTTTTTTTTTAAATTATAAATCTATCACAGTGTTCTTCAAATTGCATTTTTAATACAGAGCAGAAACATTGAATTTGTAATTCTAAATCTTCCTACTCCTCATTGAACCCAAAGGAAAAATACATGGTTCCCTTTTCTGCATTTTCAGGCCTTGAAAGGGGCATGACATACATTTTTCAGTATGTCAAAAAGCATTGATGCAAAAGCCAGTTTTTTGTGAAGACCTGTTGTTAAAATGATTGCAGGTATTGTCCTATTTAGATAATAGACATATCAGAACCAGTTTTAGTATTTTAATTGAAAGATCCTGGGAAGGTGGCGGCTGTCAGAAGTGAATTTTGCGTTAAACCAGCTAAAACAAACCTAAAAATTCAGCTGCATTAAGGTTTTTTCAAGATTGAAGAGAACACCTTACCTTACCATCTTCTTTTTAGTTCATTAAATGCAAACGTATTTTTTCTAATAGTTATGTGCAGGAGACAGTTTAAAAAACTATTTAGAAGAATACAAACAAGGTTTTATGAGGTCCTTGTCAACTTGATAAGGTTAAGAACTGCAGTTCATCTGGAACGTAGTCTTGCTTTCCCATCATGTAGTAACATTAATACACATACTCCTGTGCCCCATACTGGACTGCTTCCTTTTCTGTTTTTCATATAAAACACTAATTTCTTTCTAACTTACATCTACAGTGGTCCAGGGGCTTTGAAGATGATTCCTATCATTTTATTTGTGTTAATCATAAAGGCATGTAGAAAGTGTAGGCTTTTAAAAATGAAAATACCTACTGATTTCCTTTACATTTAACTTGCACAGTATGTTTAAACAACCTTTTCACATGTGCATAAGATTTTAATAACCATCAAGTGGTTACATATTTACAGAGTTGTGCAAAATGATGCTTAATCTTGCCACATGGTGATTTCTCTTTTAAGAAAATTAAGAGCAGGAAAGTGTAACCCATATGAAAATTGTAATACTCCTAACTGTAGGAGGTGGACTTCCTCAAAAATTTATTTTGAACAGATGTGAAACTGCAGACATTAATTCATTCAGTTATTTGAAGTTTAATTAAATATATGCCAGATCATGACAACATCTCATAATGTCACTGTGGCGGGCACTCCTGTTTATGGGAGGTGTCACTACAAGTATTTTATTTTTATTTTTGGAAACAAAACTTTACGGAAAGCTTGTTTCTCCTGTATTTAAAGGTGCTGCTGGTAAAACAGACTTTTTTTTTTTCCCCCTGAGGATTGTACTGTAATGCTAGACTCGGGAGCCTTGGCAGGTTTTTTTTCTTTAATGTTTCTCTGAAAACAGCATCTCAGAAAAGATGGTTGATAGTAAGACAAAAGACCTCGCACAGCAAAAGGAAATTGAACTTTGTTTAAAAGCAAACAGCTCCACCTCTGTCTTTATGCTTCTGAATGCATAAAAATGGGAATCTCCCCACTTCAAAGCATCATTGCTGTGTTAGCACTTCCTGACAGTGTTGTAGACTGGAAGTACCATCCAGCACAGGGGAGTCCCTGTCCCTGCTCTCCAAAGTGAAGCAAGTGGTTTAATGAAGAGTAATTCTTAAGTAGAAGGGTGAAAACACCTGGCTATTTAAATAAAGTGCCCATGTAAATTGTCAGCGGTCTAATTAACGTTCCTAATATTCCCCTGATTGCGTTACAGTTCCCTAGGTAAGATTCATTGTTTTTCATAGTGAACAAGAGACCTCTGTAACATTTTGTTCTGGAGCAAGTGGGCAGGAATAGAACTTCCTCAATTTGCTAACAAATATCTGGTAATGAAGTAAACTTAACTTTCAGCTGTGGTCTGCCCTGGAAAACTGTAACACTAATTTGAAAGAGTGAGAAGTAAACGTTTTCTGTGCAGCTTCTGTAATCTGTTGGCGATTTTTATCACTAACCTGAAAATCTGTGGACCAGACCCTCTCCACATGCTAACAATGTTATATCTCTCTAGCAAAGAAAAAAGACAGGCATCTGGCCGTGTCTGGGGTGCTGTGAACTCCCCAGCCAGTTAGCTGGCTCATACATGATACCATGCGTAGAAGATGCATGCTGCATATAGCAGCTGTCACAGCTAGACAGCATCGAGGTACACCTCTTCTCAGCTGACACCAAACAGCTTTTGAGTAGTGACAGCCCTTAGCCAGAACTGGGAACAGAGCCAGTAAAAGATTTGGTGTCTTGATCACCTTTCTGATTCCTGCCTCCTGACTCTCTTTGGCACTAAGAGATAGCTGCAATATATTCTTTTTAAAAAAATAAATAAATATTTTTCTGGAAAATGCATCTCAGAAAAAATCCTTTATAGTCGGATAGAAGTCCTTGTGTTGACCTTTGCTTAAAGCAAACACCTCCAGCTCTGTCTTTACGTAGCAATATATCCTACCCTACATCTTAGTTCCCACCCCCATGCACGTTCTTCCTCAATACACAACTGTAGTTGTAATAGCATTTCTCCAGCTAGAAATGTTGAATACTAATTTGCATGTGCAATGGAATAATAACCATGTTGGGCTAAGAGTGGCCTATAGATCTGCTTAGTCATGCCTGAATATTTGTTTGGTTTGTTTTTATTTTGTTTTTTTAATCTCCCCCCATCCAGGTGAAAGGAAGAGCCCCTACGTGGCTGTGTGCTGTGTCGTGATGGCCTTCAGCATTCTGTTTTTCCAGTAGCAACTACAGAGTGTCCCCTCTGGCCTACTACCGAAAGCAGAGGATAGAAGAACTTCTGGCAGGAAAAGATGGGAAAGTGTCATCAAATCTCTCACACCTTGGGTAGCCTGTCTCTTAGTGGGCATCTCCCGCCCTCCTGCAAACGGACCATCATGTACAGTGTTAGTGATCATAATGCAACTAATTCCAGATGACATGTGCTTATTACAGTCACTTCTGATGTAACTCTTGAAAGGATGTCTGTTGTATATCTTAGTTTCAGGGGATTTTTTTTTTTTTACACCATGCAGTTGAAAAGGTTTTTAATTGTTTGTTTGATAGACCTATTTAATTAAACTTAAAACCGATAAATCTAGCAGTAGCAATAAGACCACTCTTAAAAGAATAAAGAACATTGTGACTCTAGGATATGTTTACAAAAGTTTTTTCAGTCCTTACTGTCTGAACAATTCCTGTCATTTTGTGGTATCTCTACTCACATATTAAAAATACAACCTCTCGCTTAAGTTACTTTCAGCTTTTGTTTCCTAAACTTGTAATTGCTTGTATAATCTATCAGTATTTTTATTTTTAATATAAGGTATTAATAAAGGCAGGGACCATAATTATAGTGATGTCAGACTAGCTGCTGAGAAGGCACAAGGGTGGGATTTGAGAACCTGGACTATAGATCTAAGTCTCAGGTAAATCAATGCCCAGTGTTTTCCAATATTGTGACAAAAAGATCCTAAAGGCTGTTCCTCTGTCACTGCATGCAATACAAGGTTGCTGAGTCAGATAAGTGAACAGTTAGCTTCTTAGGAACCTGCAGATAAGAAAGTTGCATGTCCCAATATTCTAAAGGTTAAAGAAAACAACCAAATTAGATTACATTAATGGTTAACAAAGATTAGATTACCTTTATTAATACCTGCCGTTAGCATTTATCCTATAATTTTGCAAACTTTCAGTAATCTAGTAATTTATTTTAATAATGCCTGACAGATGTGTTTACACCGGACAACTATAGACTTCATAGTGACTGCGTTTGAGAGAGTTGTCTGTCAGCTGTGTGGTTTTTCTGAAAAAGTGTGTGATCAGAATGAGCTAAGCTGGCAATAAAACACACTGAAAGGTATGCAACTGTTGTCACTCTTGTTTGAAAAACTAGTTTCATAGATGCAAATTACTCTGCATTTAGGAAAAAAAAAAAGTCACTATTAGTTATTACGTTTGTATTATCTCACATACACCTGCATATCTAAATCGCCATCAGAAGTACTCATCCGAAACTCTTTTCTCATCTGGAGCCAGGAAAAATAGATTTCTCCAATTAAGGCCAAATAAATACCTCTGGCTGTGAACCAACCAGGTTCAGAGGAGTACAGAGCCGTGTGATGATGACCATACTGTGCACACATACAGGCCTTAGACTGTGCAGATCTGGCTGGAGAGAGGCAAAATCTATTTCTGTAACTTTAAATGTGGATACTGCTCCAAACATAGCATCAAAGCAACTAATTTCTGGATTTCAAAGGTGCCATTCTTAGACTGGCGGGAGGGAAATTCCTGAGGAGTCTTGGTTTTTGACTGTTGGGTGTATACATGTTCAAAATATGCAAAGAATCATCTGACAACTTTTTATATTAAGCAATTTCATTCTAGTTTTTAATATTGATAGGACTTTATTGTACATAATGGTGTTTGTATGGTATTCACGCATTTCCAATTAATCTGAAGCCATGCTAGTTAACAGATTAATTTGTAATCGTCTTTTATGCTTAGCTGTGAGTAGGAATACCAGTGGAACAACCCAAGGAATTTTTTAATTCTGAGAATCAAAAAACAGTTGACATTAAGGCTTTGTATTGTAAAAGCCTTTCCTGCTCACAGAATTTTATCGTTGAAGTTCAGGCAAACAGGCCTCTTCCTACTTGGTCATATGTTGTTCAAACTTGAAAATTATTTCTTATACAGCAGTTCTTAATTTTGTCCTAAATGCAGGTAGCTTTTGGATATATCCTAGTTTAGGACTTTGTTTTCCACTTTATACAACATTTACAGGATATTCATGGCATACTAGCTGCACGGTTGTTCAGCAGCACTAGGTTGTATGCCAGCGTTAGAAATGATTTTAGGCAGAGATGCGTCTTCTGTGCTGAGTAAAGTATTTGAAAAGTATTTGGGAAAGTATAGTAAAACTATTTGAAAACAAGGTCTTTAAACTGTGACAAACTTCACTTGTTTTGAAATGACTGCTTTAGGTAGGTGTTTGCCTCGTGATGAGTTTTTTGTTTTTCAAAATTTTGGCTTTGAAGAAATTGATACCTCATCTCTTGTACTAAGATAAAAAGAAAATACTGTTTTCCCCTGTTAGAATCTTAAAGCCATTTTGCTTTCTTTGCTTGCTTTTTCTCATGTAAAAGAGATGTGAGAAACAAAGAACGCCTTGACATTTGATTGAGTTACAGATGCTGTGCGAAGGAAGGGGACAGTACAACTTTGGGCACACACACTTGGTAAAGCTTTATTACAAGTCATCCTTAATCTCTGAGGCTGAACTGTGTAATTTTTCAAAGAGTAATAAGTAAGTTCCAATAGAGTTCTATCAGAGGATGTGTCAGGGAAATAGTCTTTCCTTGCACTCAGTCTTTGCTCTGTCCCCTAGACTGAGTGGAGAAATGAAGTGCTTAGTACCAAATTATTTAGGTGCTAAAGTAGCCAAAAATGGCAGATACACAATTGTAGGGTTTGACATAAGTTGACAGAGTAGATAATGGCTAGCACATGTGTCTGAGAAGACAACAGCGGGAGTTTCTGGCTGAAATAGAGCTTACAACCACTGCAAGTCTGTACACCTTATCCAGTGTAGAGGTGCTAGAAGGTAAGCAGGGAGTGAATGGAGTAGTGATTAAATGTGACTAATGCTACAGCTGTGCCTACTACTATGGAAAAGTACTTGCTCTTTGGGACTTTGTACTTTTATCTGAACCACATCATGGATGGTGTCTCTAATGTCTGGCAAGCTTCTCCATCTGTGCTGGTTGTACACATGGCATGAAAGGTGAGGGTGGTGTAGGCTGTTGTTTTAGACACAGCTCAGAGGAGGGGTCCCATCTGTTTTTCTCTACTAATGAGAGAACAAGGAGAGTGAGGATTATGGAAAAGCATTTTCCAGAAAGACATCATACCTGGGATCAAGATTATGCAACTTGAAAAATATCAAGTGTTCTCCCTTCTGAAAGTTGCAGAAACAGAAGGAAAGGGTATGGATCCTACATCCTGTGTTTGGCACATGATGGAGGTACGCTCTCTGCAGCATTTTACATTTGTGACTGCAACATACAGACATACCTGAGCTGTTTTGTGGATTGACAGAATTACAGGCAGGAGTAGGAGTCCGTCTGCAGGCCGTTCCCAGCCGCCAACTGAATTGAGCTGTGTGCTGCCACAATTGTGTTGCTATTGCTTCACTAAAGGTATACCAAGCTAAAATGTGCTGATTTTGCACAAATTTGCAGTCTTGGAACAAAATGCAGCAATCCGTTTGCTGTATGAAAATCCAAATTCCCTCCTTAATAATTAAACTAGTAATTAATGCAGTAAAGCCTGAAATGTGATGTGTTGTTTTTTGAATACACAGAATATTTTATACCCTTGCATGTGCTTGCTATGGATTAATGTTACACTAACTTTCATCCACATCTGCACTGTAAATGACCTCCAATTCAAAGCAGGGATTTAGGAAGATTAAACTGAAAAGCAGTAATAGCCATGTTGGGAAATGAGTAAAGTGTGAGTAAGAGATGGGATCACCATAGAGGTCTGAAGTTCTGGAGAAACTGATAAGCAAATGGGCAGACATAGCTAGTGGAGGAGGAAACAAAAAGTGGAGTCCAAGGATGACTCGAGGCTGTCGTGTTCTTGGAACAACGTTATTGTTCTATGAATGCCCTTTCTACCTCGTTAACCGCAGCCAGTGAGCAGTGGAAATACACTGTCACCAGGAGGTAAAGTTGCAATGTGGTAGAGGAAATAATGACTCTGTTAGTGCTTGGAGGACTTTATTCTTTCAGTTCATTCACCAGCTGAAATAATTAATGTTGCCTGCAAAGACAACACTTTATTCTTGATAATAGAATAAAGCAACCTGCAGTCATTCTCTACAGCCCCTAGAAGCAAAGCAAAACATTAAACACCCCGTTTTGCAATGGACAGTTAGAAATACAGCGGGGATTGCTGTCACTTCCAGTATTATGACTGATGTTGTTCCCACTGCTGAACCCCCAAAACATGCCTGGAGCTCTCTGGTTACTGCTTGCAGTTAAAGCCACCCTTTTCATCCTTCCCAGTGTCTCCCCAATAGATCAAAATGCTGACAGAAGCACGACGTCTCCAGTTCTATTCCAGTGACGTCAATGGAAGAACCCACCATCCAATGCTTAGCAAAGCTCACCATAATGTAGTGATTCCTCCCCCCCTTCACCCTTTCATGCCATTAACTACTCTCTGGAGAAATGAAAACAAAAAGAAAAGAAAACTAGTATATTCCTAATAGCTTAAAATGCTAACGATAGTAAAAACCACCAGAAATCAGGAAAGTGTGATCTAAACCTGCTTCTCACTCATACAGTGACTTTACATTATCTAGTCAAAACTTTCCCAGTTAAGGAAGGTTTTCCAGCCTGGTGGTTTTTTCCTGCCTTTTTCTTGCTTTACTTGAATGTTGTTAGTCTTTCCAGGCACAGTTGACGAATGCTTTCAACATACATTATGAGGCCCATAGGGGTTCCACATGTTTTTGATGGCAGTTGGCTAGGTAGGAAAGTAGTTTTCCTTTAGCTCATGTAATGCATGTAATCAGCATGATGGGTATGGAAGATACATCTACACATTGAAAAAAAAGGTTTTGAACGTGTGGCCTGAACTGTTGTTTGCTTGACTACAGTTCTTGTATTTTATAAATAATACCTTTTTTCATTATGCCCTGAGGTTACAAGCAAGGCAAAATGTGTGGAGAAATATAGTCATTCTGTAAGACCTGCCATCAATTGGGAAAAAACACATGTTTTTGGGCAGAGAGGATCTTCTTCAGGTCCAAAATGACAAATCTCACACAAAGAACTAACCTATACTCAGCTTTTAGTTTGTCAACTTTTCTTCCAAACCTGAAGGGCTTGTGTGCCCAAAAGCCCATCTATTTTTTTCAGTCAATCAATCAATATCTGACATGATATAATGTATTTTGAGAGATGTTTTGCTGAAATTTCATTACCTGTTTTTTGACTGATAGACCACAGGTAGTCCTAAGTAGCCTCTCACTCCATGGTGCACCCTTCTGTTCGGCTACTTGGCAGTTGGAGACCAACCTCCTCTGATGAAACATCAGTCAGGCTGAGTCTTCACTCAAGCTTCAGAGACTTAAGAAATAAAATAGCCTTTGGCACTACAGCTCACCTATTGCTTCCTACTGCACAAGAACCAGTAGGAAGCTTGTCAAATGCTTCGTTAACCTAAATCTGAAAGACCTTCTGAATGGAGTACGTTACTAACTCACATAATCCCCAGGGGCATGGGAGTGAAACGCCAACATTTTCTCAAGGATCTGGGCATAAACATTTCCAGTGCCATAGCTATTCGCGCCAGCTCCTGGTATGTCAATAAAGAAGGTAATGGCTTAAATGGCTCCTCTTTCAAACACAAAACTTTCTAGAAGAGCTTCACATCGCATCACATCATTTCTGTTATTTGAAAGGGCTCTTTGGAAGCTGTACCACGAGAAAAGAGGTTTTCCCTCCAGCTCAGCTAACTGAGTGGGAGGCAATCAGTGTGTATCTCCAGCACGACCGTAAGCATATCCAAATGTGATGTCATTTAAATAAATTCTCATAGTTGTGTAGACCACTTAGTTGTAGACCAATTGACCAGTTTGTGTAGGCCTGATTCAAACTCTATGTCATGCCACTGATCTCTTTTTCAACGTGATGTAAACTGATAAAATCCAAACACGCTGCACCAGGGTCCTTGATATCCTCTGGATCGTCTATTTACATCATCATCAACTAATCAGAGGAGCCTATCACATCACTCATACCACATGACAGAATTTTCCCTTGGCAAACTCAGTGATCAAAATGCTATATTTTCCTCTAAGGGAAGACAAGGAGGTTTTAAAAGGATAAAATTATATATAGTTTCATTTATTCTGAAAAAAAAAGATTTGTTTTAAAACACAAAAGACTTGTTTTAAAGCAAAGTCAAGTCAGGTCAAAATAGAAAAGTACCCTTTTCAGTTCTAAAGTCTTAACAGCTGGTCATTCCCACATGCAAAAACTTAAATAACCTTTTAGGGCTGTAGTAGGGCTAACAAAAAGTCCAACAAAATGATAGATGTATTTGGACGTAAATGTCACACCCAGTGGAATTAAAAGGAAATAAATAGTAATTTAACAGTGTTGGCAAGCTGCTTTTTTGACTATGTAGCACCACCAGCATATTTTACATGTGTATCACAGTCATGAATAAGCCAGACCAGACACACATTCACAAAGCAGTTTTGATTTCCTACTAAGCTACATGCTTATTTTCCTTCCCCCACCCTTTTCAGCTAATGTAGGAAGCCAAGGGAACGCACATTGGTCTTCGTCTCTTCAGAACAAACATTAACTCCAAATTCTCATGATTGATTCTCACAGATTGGAGAACTTCAGGAGAGAGAAATAAATCCCTTCCTAATTCTAAACCATTCTTGACATTTGAATCGTTATTTACTACAGGCATAAAAACCTGATACCAAAGATGGCACTTGAAATGATCATCATCACTAGCCATGTGCCTGGGACTAGAGGGTTTGAACAGGGCTCCTGGTTCAAGAAGAGTTTATGAGTGTGCAATAGTCAGCATATTCTTCCCCACATCGCTTCCCTTCAGAGAATGTGCATCTGCCTGCCAGGGAACAAGTTTTGACATCAATCTAACAGTTTAATGATATCCCTCCTTAAGAGACTGGAGGCATGGAAAAGACTCTTGCCTCTGGATTCATGGTGACTTCTGAAATAATAAGAATTGTCTCCTCCTCCTCACAAAGAAAAAATCCTTTGAAATCCAGCTCCTTCAGGTCTTAGCCTGACCTGTTGGTTTGACCATGCCACCATCTTCTTCATATCCCTCCTACCCAGAATTTCATTTTTGCTTTTACAGCCATTTAAATTCTTTCCTTCCCCACTGACACACAGAGGGCTCTTCATCCTTTCTTTGTCTAGTAACAAACTCAGTGAAACCAGGTTTGGAAGCAAACTTCCTCTAAACAGCTCTCTTCTCTTGTGAGCAGGTTTTTATGCATGTGAAATGCCTAACATAAGTCTGTAAGACAGCATCCTGTTCTTCATTTCAAATCAACCCTAAATAACTGCTTTTGAAACTCCACCAACACAGTGCCAGTTAACCAACTCATCATGACTTGGCAGCACCCGGTCACGGTTTGTTTACAGAAGACAGAGAAAATGACCAAGGGACCACAACACTTCACATTTGGTTGATACAAGGTACTATGTAGCTGCCCCAGATTATGTGTACGTAAGCCATAGAAGCTTTTTTAACCAGGGTATGTAGTGTGGTGTTGAATATGGTGCAAGACTCTCTGTACAAAACTTAAGCCCTTTGGCACTGGAATCTCCAGTAATGGGTCCAGCTTTCTGCCCACTACCTGCGAAAAAAAGGAGAAGTCAGCCCCAAAACTTTCAGGGAACCTAAACACGGATATATTTACCCAGCTACACCTGAGCTACTCAGTCCAGCTCTGCCAGAGTGCCTCTCAGAAGGGGACTCTGGATTAGAAATGTATTAGATTAGATTCTGTATTGGAAATTCTGTATTAGAAATCTGGATTACATTCTGTATTAGAAATATTAGAAATACTGAATCCAATTTAAAGGGGAGGAAGACACAACTTCATTGTTTCTTCCAATTTATCATCTATTTTCCGCTCCTGTTTTTAACTGTTAGATTTTAAGACTGACACACTAGCGCAGCCTCTTCCCAGCACGACACACTGCAACCATGGAGAGCAAGGCACTTCATGCTTTTCCCTGTTTTTCCCTTTTGTATGTTTTAGGTGATGATGTTGCTGGCTTGCAAACTTGATGGAATGATTCAGTATGTGCTCACAAAAATCATAACAGTATAGGCTATTCCCTGAACTCATTCAGACCACTCATCTCACATTTGGAAAATATGTTTTAAAGTAAAAACAGGTCACAAACCACAAAAGTGCTCCCTATGACAAGTTTATTATATTTATTTAGTATGCCTTGGTGAAGGGCTCTGAATTGTGCATATACAAACAGACCTCATCGCTTCTTGTCATAATAAAGTACAATATAATATACAGACAAGTGCTCCAGTGCCATGACCTGAGCACAGGAATGGAAGCTTGGTCCTCTTCACTTCCATTACTGAATAATTCACTATTCTTGGGGAGTCATTTATCAAGTCCTTGCTGAGCCAGCAGACTGTGTCCTAACAAGCCCAAAACCACCACCTGCCCTTTATCAGTCTCAGGGTTCAGACTCCAGATGGAGAAGTAGGAAAACAAAGAGCCTTTTAAGACCTGTTTCAGCCCCATCATAAGCAATATGTGACCATACAGTACATATGTCTACAGTGGTCTATGTCTTGCAAATGTTGACCTAGCTCTTTGTTTGGTTATGCTCCAGACCTCCCTAACGTTAGCATTTTCCCCTGATACTCTTTCCCAAGCAGAAAGTCTGTGCTCAATTAGGGACTGACAAACTCATTTCAAAACCACCCCATCGATTCAAGATGAACGGTACAAAATGCATAGTGAGAAGGGGCAGGGATAGAGAAAAACAAAATACCCAGTCAAAATCAACACAAGGAGAAGATGTAAGAGCAAGCAGGACAGAACAAGTGGCATGGACCAGATTTTTGTTCTGCTTCAGTCGTCCAAAGGATTTCATCATTTACCTTGGACTTACTCAGCTTCAGGGTGAGCACTGCGAGTTGCCTCATCACAGGTTCTGCATGGCCAGAGGGTGGGAGCAGTCCTCAGAGAGGAGGTGAGCACCCAAAGCTAAGGAAAATTAAAAATCTATGTTTCCTTTCTGGGTAAACACTCAAACCAATCAGCTAGTGTGCCAACAGCATTTCTGAGTAAAAGTGATCAGTGCAGATAGATTTCTCCAGCCAGAGCTCACTGCCTTGTCCTCTAAACCACAGAAAAGCCACGTTGGTCTGACTACAGCACTCAGGGGTGGTTATGTCCCAGACTTCAGGTCCTGAGCCTTCCCAATTGTTTTCTTACCTTTGGAAATACGCCTTTCACCTAATTCCTCCCATAGCCAGGACAATAAACTCAGGATTACTGACAGATTTTATATCCATAGCATGTGCTAGTTTTGAATACCCAGTTTGTTACACTTGGGAGCCAATATTTCAGAATATTTTCAGCACTGTGTAAGATTTTAAATGTTTAAAGCACAATTCCTGTTGTTTATACCTATATCTGAAGTCAACCAAATCTTTTGAAGAAATGTTAGTGTTGGACAGTGACGTTAGTGAACACATGAGGAAAAATGAGATTTGGTAACCTAATATCACCCAGCACAGAAAGGGAAAATTTAGTTCCTTGTTTTTCCCATAGCTGCAGTAAGCATCAAGCTGTTCACCTTCTTGTAGCCCACAACACATTCATTATACATCTTCCAACCTCCCTAAGTAAATTCTTGGTCAACACTGTGTGTGTGTGAGCTAGGTATCAGCACATCACTTGATCTGACAGTACTGGGGAGTCCACCTGAGGCCCAGGAATTGGACAAGGTTAAGCAAAATCTGCTTAGACAATATTAACTGACAAAAATATACAATAGCAAGCTCCAAAGCTTAGCAGCAGATGGTTTTGGATTTTCCTTTTATCCAGTTCTAGAAGCTGTATTACAGCATTTGATCCTTGGAAGTGACTGAACAATTTCTACTGCCATTCCTCCTAATATAATATATAAACATATTCTGGATTTAGATTTTTTTTTATTTTTATTTTTTTTTACATGCAGTCTCAAGCATTTTGAGGATGGAATAATTCAGCTTAAAAGTACTCCTGGTTATTGCACACCATTCTGTTGATGGGGAAATTGGCATAGAGACAATTAGAAACCTCATCAAAGCAAATTGGTTGAGTTTTCAACAGATGGGTATGCTGTTAAGCAATTCCACAGTCCCATTAGAAATATTGAGGCAACTTCACGTGAAGCTTTTAGGAGTCAGCAAAAAACCTCTTCATCAAGTTATCCGTGATCGTACTTTATTTTAGGAGGTTGTCACTGAGTTCTCTTCCAGCACTGAATTCTTACAGTTAAACACAAGACCCTGCCTGCTCTTCTGTTGTAAATTCCTCATCAGTTTCTCTACACTTGATGAATATTCTTTTCATCGTTCTGATGGTACAAAGGAGACAAAATGGTTCCAAAAAGAAAACTAAGTCCCCCAAATACCCAGGCTGCAAATTCTAGATCATCAATTTCCCCCTAGGAAGGGGGAGTACCCTGAGCAGAGTGGGTGCCAAGGATATGATCCAAACAGAGAGCACTCCGATGTGGCCCCTGGTGCAGACTGGCACTATGGTAGTTCGTTAGCCATCAGATTGCAGCTGTTATACTCCTTTGATTTGCTGTCAACATCTGCTCGTCTCACCCTGGAGCACGAGCCAGAGAATCTGGAAAGGTACTGTGCTTCAAGCTTCAGCATCCCCTTCATCTGTGTACTTTCATGCCTGTGGGCATGTGGAGCAACTCAGCTATCCACTAATCAAGCTTTAGACCTTTTTTACAGGGGAGTGTAGACCTTTTCTCATTCCACCATGTCAGAACACCCACTAGTTTTACAAGGAGCTACATTCAGCATTAAGCACATAAAAAAGAGCTATCAGCTCAGGATGGGAAAGGAACAGAATATCCAACTCCAATTCTAGGAAAGCCAAGACTATTGATAGACTATTAGTTACCACTAAGTAATGTGAAGAATGTTCACTAAATGGTATTTATATAGAGAGAAAGGTATATTCTCTGAGAGAGTGGGATCTACTCAGAGGTCTTCTAGCCAAGTAGTATCTGATTTAAACTGTAGTCCAGACCTTAGTCATTAAAAAATAGTAACTCAAAGTAGGATACCTTTAAGAAGATATTTCATCGCTTTATCACAGATTGTAAATATAATTGTCAAGTACTGTGCTATTCTGCTATGCTGCTGCTACAGAGGTTGGCCATTTCCACCTCCCAAGCTGTTATTTTTCTGTTACATGCCCTCCTGAAACAAACTTGCTTAGGATACCTAAATCAGCTTTACTTCCAAAAACTTATATTCGAAGAGACAGTTGTTTTATTCCCTTGGAAAGCTTTCTTAGAAATAAGACCCTTTTATCTTGGAAAAGGCATTAGTACTCCCTATATCAAAATAAAATATTATTGTTTTGGAGGGAAAATAAAACTTCTCCATTCAATGTAAAGCTAAAGAATGATGTTTCTCCTACAACATTCATGTCTACAAAATTTACAGTTCACAAATGTATATGCTGTTACCAGCTAATACTCATAGAGAATGACAATAAAAGTATGTCCAACTGTACACTATCCCTATCCCAAAAGTGCTAACTAATCCTAGCTGTCCTTGTGATTTACAACAATACTAATGGAAGTAGTTTAGCAACATGCTCTGGCAAGCAAGAGCATGTGAACTAGGGAGAGGGAGGAAATATCTTACACTAGAGGAAAAGTATGCATTTACTGAAGGGAAGAATGAGCATGTAAACATAAAACACACACAAGTAGAATTAAAACACTCTGGTCCTTGGGTTTTCCTCTGTGTTTCTGGATATCCCTTAGTGAGTATATAAATTAGATTCACTTCTACTGAGAATTAATCTAACAAATGTTGATATCTGAAATTTGCAATCCCAAACATAAATACAGGCTGGGTGATGAGTGGCTTGAGAGCAGCTCCGAAGAGAAGAACTTAGGGGTGGTGGTGGATGAGAAACTGAACATGAGCCGGCAATGTGCCCTGGCAGCCCAGAGGCCAATAACCATGTCCTGGGCTGCATCCAGAGCAGCGTGGGCAGCAGGTCGAGGGAGGGGATTCTCCCCCTCTACTCTGCTCTGGCGAGACCCCACCTGGAGTGCTGCCTCCAGTTCTGGAGCCCTCAATGCAAGAAAGACATGGACCAGTTAGAACGAGTCCAGAGGAGGCCACGAGGATGATCCGAGGGCTGGAGCACCTCTGCTGTGGGGACAGGCTGAGAGAGTTGGGGCTGTTCAGCCTGGAGAAGAGAAGGCTCCGGGGAGATCTTATAGCGGCCTTACAGTACCTGAAGGACCTACAGGAAAGCTGGGGAGGGACTTTTTAAAAAGGCAGTTAGTGATAGAACAAGGGGTAATGGCTTTAAACTGGAAGAGGGCAGGTTTAGATTAGATATTAGGAAGAAATTCTTTCCTGTGAGGGTGGTGAGACACTGGCCCAGGTTGCCCAGAGAAGCTGTGGCTGCTCCTCCCTGGAAGTGTTCAAGGCCAGATTGGATGAGGCTTTGAGCAACTGGGTCTAGTGGAAGGTGTCCCTGCTGATGGCAGGGGGTTGGAACGGGATGATCTTTAAGGTCCCTTCCAAGCCAAACCATTCTGTAATTCTATAAAAGATCAAGACCCAAACAGGACCGGAAATGGTTTTAAGTCATATCTTGGGTCTCTTGTTCACCTGATATGAAATGGTTCCAACGTCATTCATGTCAAAGGTGCAAATATTGCCTCCTGAATCCACTTAGCCCCATTTCTTCTATTTTGTGGTAACAAGGCTCTATTTTGTGATAATAATGCTCCATTATGTTTATACTTGGAAGCCTCTCTTCTCTCCTGGTTTCATCATTTGCAACACTTCCTTTTCCTCGGATGTGAGATTATCACCAATTTATTCCTGCAGGATAACTCATATAATACTATTCCTGCTAAATTTAAGAGAAATAACATCTCACCTGAAATTGTCACACCTACTAGGCTGGTTTGCCAGTATTTTCCTCCCTTTCTGAGGGAAAACCAGAAGCTGTTGAAGGGTACTAGATAGATATTCAATATTGTTGCTTTTCTAGCTGTAGCACAGAAGAAAAAAATCTTGGTTTTGTTTTCCAAGGACTTAGTTTTCATTGATGATTCTTTCTTGTTCTTTTGTTTCCTGCTTGGTGGGCTCCTTTCCACAAACAGCCTGGAAGAGACAGTCAAGGAAAACTGTGAGGCCACAAAGGAAATCAGATGACATAATTACTAATGACACAAACAGTAAATGAAAGTTTTTCCTTCCTCAGTCCCTTTACATTTCTAAAGGCTCAGGTAACTGAAATGCTAGGATTAATTAAATATAACACAGAATTCTGCAGAAGTTGAGTAGATCTCTGTTTTTTCACCTTCTTAACCACAAAAAAATCAAAGAGACTAGAAATAGGAAGATATTTCTCTTTCCTATTACATCTGTTTGAAACAGAGTATGTTTTCCTAAGCAAGCACAAAAATTGAGATGAAGGGGAAATTTTCCACTTAAAAAAAGAGGATTGATTATGGTTAGGGAAGAGGTAGGGAATAAATCGAGCCAAAAAAGGTTTCTGCCAACCTGCACAAATGTTATGGCTAATTGTCAAAATTCAGTCAAGTTGGAGAACAAATGCATGGCTGCTTGTCTCTAATCAGAGTCTGCAGTAGTTAGCAGATGACAGAATAACACTTGTCAGGCTAAAATGACCAGCTTCTTTTTCACTGTAGGTGAACTTGTCAACCATGACCCCTTCCTCACCTGTGTACAGCAGCAGTGATCAGGTAAGACAGCAAAATTTAGGAGGAAAGGTTACTGTCCCAGCCAAAAAATCTTGTTTCTGCTGCTCTCTACTTTTAAACATCATCTTGAGAAAGTACATGACTCTATCTGGTTCTCCAGCCCCAGGCTCTTTGCAAATAGCAAGTTGGCTACCACATCGTGCATAACTAGGACAAAGAGGCAGATCTGCTCTTCATACAAGAGTCAGCTGGCCTTTGTTTACCAAATGTCCTTTTGTTACTAGAAGCTTTCATCACTTGCACTAGAATAATGAAGGACATGCAAAATACAGTCTACCCTTGCAAATCTATTCTCATGGAGAGCTCAAAAGTCAAGTCCCCAGCTGAATCTCAGAGAAATACATGCAGAGAATGATATGAATTATCATTTTGAAGATGCTTTAAAGATGCCTAAATTCTCACATTTTTAAATTGAAACATCTGTTCTGTTAACAATGTTCCAAAAGAACCAGATCTACAGGCTGGTTTGTAATTCCATGTGACCATGATAAGGCTGTTTGAACCATGCCCAGCCTCATGGTTAGATTTTAATTTTGTCAGGAGTTGATGGTAGTTGTGCCAAATCACTGTTGGAAGATGAAAAGAAAATTACTATCCCAAGGAACATGTTATGTTATGTTATATCATGTTTACTTATAATAGACATTTATCTGGTAATCTGAGCATTAAAACAAACAATTTCAGTAATAAGAGTTCATGTAGTTTTCCAAAGCCCATAGTTCTTAAACCATTAAGTCTTCATTGGTTAAAACCATCAGCAAACTGCTCTTTGGATTAGATGTCATTGTAGAGTATGAACCATATAAACCAGCACTCTTCATCAAACTACCATGGACCCCAGCAAGAGCAAGACTCTACCTGCATGAGCATTTCTCATCAGTGTAAAACTGGCATAAATCCTCCATATTTTATATATTTAGGAAATATTTTAGAATCTCAAATATTTCCATCAGAAATGCCAGTGCTGCCAGTGAACTTCTTTTTCTTATCTGGGTTAGTCACCTACATGTTTCTCTAGGATACTAGAATAAGGCCAACTGCACTTGTCATTGAGGAAGATAAGACTTTGAAGCATTGTCGTTGGCCCTTGTTCTCTAAAAAAAACATAGAGCACCCAGTCAAACACATAATTCTTGTTACACAGGGAACATAATTAGTTTTCATTCCCTAAACTTCTCTTCTAGGTCCAGGGAATAAGCTCCAAAGAGAGGACTCTAAAGTCTTGTTGCTCTTTCTCAGTGATTAGTTCAAGGCATAAGGAAATGCCCTCCAAAGTGTACTAATACTGTGTGTCTCCCTCTGACTGCTCATAAAAGGAAATCTTTGCAGCTGTGGATGCTATAGAGAAACATACTGCTTTTTTTTTTGCCCTTTTTTTTTAACTTAACTTGCATCAGCATTGTATTTTGCATTAGAAATTCAGGATTTATTTCTCAGTATTATGACAATTTTGTGAAAAGAGTTGTTAGCATCACAGTCACACTTTCATGTGCCACAGCACTTGTGAAAATCCCAACCTGTATGCTGCCTCTGGATCATTTTACAAAAAAAATCTAGTAGATACTACTGTGGTTGGCTAGCCTGTGCCTCCAAAATTTTGCAGCAACAGATCCACTTTCAAAGTTTTCCCCTGACCACTACTATAGCCCTGGGGAACTGATAAATGTTCATTTTTTTCTGCTGAATATGCATCAGCTGCAAAACACCTACTATGGCTGTACAGATCCAGCAACATGGTCCTACAAGAGCCATCAACTGCATGCGATGCCCTATATACAGTAGACTTTCACTTGTTTGTCCCTTATGAAGCAAACACTGAGTAAATTTTAAAATCTGAGCTCCTTTGGTGTTTTCATCCCTTCTACTTGGTCTCTTTGTGATTCTTCTTCCCAGGAAATGTGATTAAAGATTACTGTGACTTTTGAAAATTCAATTGATTTAAAATTTTGGAAAATGCTAACTACCTAAGACCACCTAGAAAATGCAGATCAATATATCCTGCAGTAGACATTATGAAGGTCTTCAACAGTAGATCATCATGGGTTAAATGTCTGGGGAGCAACTAATTGCCAACCAGGGACAACTACTGTAACTTTATAAGCCTGGAGCATCTGAGCTATCTGTGCTGGGCTGGTGGGTATGGCACAGGATCTGTGCCTTTACAGAGCAACAGCCAGAAGAGGTATTTAAAACTACTGTGACCAGGGCAAGACATGGACATTCAAGCAAAGGAAACCACACAAAGTGTCTGAACCCACTGATGAAACACTCTTTATGATTAGAGATGACAAGAGCTAGACTTCTTCCTCTTCCCCACACAAAAAATTGAATCTCTGAAGTGGATTTTGTTCCAAAGTAGAACAACACACCAAGTTGGGAAAAAATAACAATATTTTAAAAATACTTTTTAATAACAGAATAATCTGAAACATTTTGAGCAGCTGAAGAGAAAGACAAAGCCAGAGACCTGGAAGTCTTGGATGAGGAGTAGATAAGCACGATGAAGACTCGTAGATTCAATGCTACAAGTGGGAAAGGGAATTTTAGTGGAAGGGTCACTTAAGTGTTGGTGAACTAACAGTCAGGAAAAATAAGCCCAACGTAATTAAACTTTAGTTTCACTGTGTTTAACCAGGGCAGAGTGCCTTGATGACTAGCATGTGATGAGAAACAAGGTCCAAGTCCTAAGCAGAAGGACAGCAGCAGCAGGAAGGCACAGCATCATGTGCAATACTGCCTAAAGGGACTTTCAAAAATATAAATATATTAAGAACTTCCAGAAACCTGTTACATATTTGAAAGTCATTTTTCACATAAGCTAGCACTTGAAGTCTGGAGACTGCAGGAAAATCAAGGTCAGACTTTTCATCCCCCCTACAGTCTACAGACCTACCTTTCAGAAGGAAAACAACAGGAATGAAAATGACAGTTAAAATGCCAGATTTTCTTGAACAACAAATCCGTATTTGAGCACAAACAAATTTATACTGCCGACTCTCTCTCATAAGAGCATCTAACTACCCCCTTCCTTCTTGCAGCACAAACTGGCAGGAAATTCCAGCTACCCAAGGAGTTGAACTCCTGAGATGAAAGCTACAATTCAGAAGTTGTGCAAGGAAAGAGTACTGAAGTTTGATATCTAAGTGGTATCAGCACCATAAAATCTTTCAGATTCATCTTGATGGGATTTTGGCACAGGAGAATCAAAATTCACACCTGGGTTTCTGACATATTAAATCTAAACATATAAATGTTTTTGCTGTGAAACCATAGGTTTGATTTTGATTTCATATCTGTTGTACTGTAACTACTCTAGTAGAAGCATTTCTGATGCAGGGAGATACAGTAACATTGGATCACACTGTATTTGAAGAAAATTCCAGCATACATCACTTTTTTTTTTAAAGCCTGACTTGCACAAGGTAAGATGGATGTTGTAGTGGTTTATGAACATCCATGCAGCAAAGACTAGAAAGAAAACCCTTGTATAACAAACCTGCAGATAATCCTGAACCCTAGAATTTAAGACTGGTCTATTGCCAGTGTTTTACTGGCCGTTTTTTATAATAGTAGGTTATTTTGTCAATTCTTTTCCTATAGTAAATCCTATTTCAAGTGATATGCAGGGGAAAACCTTACTCTGGGGAGTAAATAACTTATAACCACCTTCAGGATATGAAGCTTCAGAGTGGGTTCATCAATGAACTGCTCACTGGGGAGAAGTCTAAGGAGATGTTTTTAAACCCATGCAAGTTAAAATGGAAAATGTGTTACAATGTATAGCCAGAGATGTAGGTAGCCTTAAGTCTTTCAGATCTATTCTGAGGAAAAGTTTTCCCAAAAGAATGCAAGTTAATGCCAATGATAATTCCAGATTACAAAGGTATCAGTCTTACATACCAGCAGTGCAAATCCATTTACAATGTAGAAGAATCCTTATTCATAGAGTTAACTTCACTGGTGTTCTTAACTAGTAGGATAGTTACATGAACCCACTCACATTTATTCCTCTTGCCTAGTTTGTCAGACCCTTCAGCTTAAAAGTCATGAAAGATGGTTTGTGGTTTTTTATCTGCACTCACTAAAATCGCAACCTATCTCTACTTTCTTGCTGCCCCTACTTATCCAACTTGTTGGAGTATTCCCCAAGCTGCTTCAAACATCAAGTGGTAAAAATGTACAGAGTAATGAATCAAATGTAATGTAAAAAAAGGTATTTGTAGTCTGAAGCTGCCTTATGATATTCTCAGGCTATTTATTATGGAGCACATTATTTTCCTGGTGAAGAAAACAGGTGACCTGACTATCTAAAAGACAATTTGGAAGTAAAGCCAGGTACTGGATTTCAATCACCATTTCTACAGTCTTCTTTCAATACAGGCTTTTAGTATGTACATAGTAATCATGTGAGTCAGTTTAATACATTTGTAGATGATGTGTCATTGAAAAAAAGATTTTGAAAAATTTATGTATAGATTGTTTAAATTCAGTGGCCTAAATTACTACAGTCTAATGTCAAATGTTAATGGCATGAGCTAAGACAGAATTTCTTGGCTTCCTCAGCAATGGCACAGCTTTCTCAATCATGAATTGAGCATTTATTAATTAATGATAAGATGTTAGTGGAAACAATTAGCAACAAACTCTTTATTTAATGTTTTACAAATAATACATAACATTTTTTTAACATCTCATCAGAAAAGGGCGTCTCAGCAACATGTATTATTATGGTGCCTGTCTTGTCAACTGGACTGCTATTATGAGATGGGGTTGACATGAGCCCATATTAGATCTACAACAAATCCTAATCTAAGTCAGGGTCTAATCTAAGTCAAGACTTAACCTCTTCCTAAGCAAGATCTAATATATGCTTTCAACGTAAACTTTCAAGAGTAAAAATTGATATCATACAATAATTTGCTTAATTAGTTCAGACACCCATGAACTCATACCAGAATGGCTAATTGCACAACTTTTTTCACTTAAAAACGTAAAACAAATTTAGATTTCTTAAAAGGACTAAAATGAAATCATATTGTGCCGTGATTTATCTTACTACTATGAACAAATTTAAACAGAATTAAAAACATAGCAGTCCAATATTACAGACAACAAAACGGAATGACTTCTTGAAAGGGGAAAGTGCTTTTCTAGTTTCCAGAAAAAGCCCTAAAAGAGATTTAGCTGAGATTTTATTTGGACTGTCAAAAACTCTTTCACAGGGTCTATCATAAGAGGCTACTGATAAAACCCCCACGGGCACAAGGTGAAAGGTAGAGTACAGCTGTAGGTCAGGACCTGCTTGGGGGATGGAGAAACATGAGCGTCCACAGCCACAAGTGATAAGATTAATAGCACAGTTCCTAGGAGCCTGGTGCTAGAACAGTCAGGCAGAAGATAAAACACAATGATTTACCTTAGTTAAGGCTAGTGAAGCCTAAAAAAGATTTCAGAAGGCTCAAATGCATGTGCAATGAAAGGCATGCTTGGGAGGCATTCTCTGAACTACTCATAAACCTCATCAGTAAGTTTAAAGATGTAGGTCAGAAATCAACTCTCTCCAGATCTTCCTTGCTCTTCATAGGAACTGCAACCACAATACCAGTCCTTCCCTTACTCCTGAGCTCTTAAAATGTATCAAATCCTAAATGCAAGTGAATATTAGCATGCATGTGATGCACAAGAGTAAAATAAGGTTACATTTTGGCCGTCATTTTCATCATATATTTAGGCTATCCCTAGCAGCTGTAACTTCATTCTTACCCACCAATAGAAGGTATTGACATTTTCTTTTGTCAGTCTAGATAACTTGCTCATTTGGACCAGCTATTTTTCCTGTTCTTGGCTCCAGCTCTCCCTTTAGTGTGTATTATAATGTTCAGCAAAAGAAACCCAGCTGGTTGAATGAAGACTCTACATAAATTAAATGGGAAACTTGCAGCATGCCAGTTTTTTTATCTAAACAAGATGTGCATTTAAGTCTGGATAACTAAAGCTCTTATGACTTCAAGATTTTGTTTATTGGCACTTCTGACAAAAGACACAGCAAAATATTAACAGATCTACATGTTTTTTAACTCAAAGTAGCCTAAGGCAAAATAAGCCTAAAACTAGGGGAATCCAATAGTTAGCATCCAAGAGATCTAGAAGTCTGTTGGTCTTTTAGATAGTTTCCTCAAAAAGGAACTGAGTTAAAAACTAGAAGAGTTTATCACCTTGTTTTCAAGCTGAGCTGTACTTTATACCACTCATAATAGGTCAAGGCTTCATGCATCTAGGAAATTTCCTTCTCCAAAACAATTCCCTCAAGTCCTCTTGAGGTCTTCAAACACTTTATTACCGTAAAAGAACACAAATTATCATTTTGCCCATTTTAACCCGCTGAAGCTTTGTGCAAAAAAAGTTCTGTCATGTGAGCCAAAACACGAGTGAAATATTTCAACGGAGAGGTTCTTAGTATTTTGTACAACATGTGATACCTAAGTGCTAATTTGTCAAAATTATTCTCTGAACAGAAACTTTTTTTCCTCTTTTCTTACCGTTTTAGATAATATGTAAGAAAACAGCTTCTTCAGGGGTTATTTTGTCATTCTTTCTTTGTCTTTTTTTTTCTGCCTTAGCATAATAGTTCTGAACAAGAAATATAGAGATAAGGCTAAAATGACATTATTTCTTCTCCATCTTGATACTAACATTCTTGTTACTATAATACAGTAGACACACAGATGGGTGAGATAGCAGGACTACCCTTGCTGATTTGCAAGAGGCCAGCTCTGATCTTAGTTTTCTCAGAAGACAAATTGCTTTTTTTTGTTCTTAACTAAAACACCCCTAATTTTGAAGTTGTATTAATGGATTGTGAAGAATCATCCAGTGCCATGACTCAAAAAACTAATTCTGCTCTGTGGCATGCCAAGTGGGAGATGCCCTCATTTGTAGATGGTCAGCATTAATCAAGACAAACAAGTTAAACTTCTTTGTCATCCATAGTTTATCCTCTAACATCTCTTGAGCAGAAACTATTTTGAACATTCAAACATCAATAGTCTCTTTTAACCTGGTAGGAAGTTACTTAATTTCTAAAGTGTAAAATCTTGGATTGAGAGAAGGATAGGCATTTTTATGGAGAGTCAGAGCTTCACCCAAAATGTGTCACATCTGCCAGTGTTTCACTTTTTCGAAGGTAGGTATTATTTGGAATTTTCTATGACATTTCTTCCTCCCTTTCAACTTCTCACATGGATTTCCAACACGTCACTGTCTTTGGTACTAGACTATATGTGTTTTGTGAGTTAATTATGATCACTGAGATAATAAAAAAGGTATTTTGTTCTGATTCAATCACCATGCAAATGCTTTCTGGCACAAATATTACTGTGACTGAGAAGCAGGAATTTTCTTTTCCGTGAATTTTATGTTGGCAAATTTTGGAATAGGTAATCCAAGAATAAATGGAAATGGGACAGTAGTGTGATTGGAACAAACTCATAGAATCATAGGATGAATCATAGAATGGTATGAGTTGGAAGAGATCTTAAAGATCATCCAGTTCCAACCCCCTGCCATCAGCAGGGACACCTTCCACTAGACCAGGTTGCTCAAAGCCTCATCCAGCCTGGCCTTGAACACTTCCAGGGAGGAGCAGCCACAGCTTCTCTGGGCAATCAGGGCCAGTGTCTCACCACCCTCACAGTGAGGAATTTCTCCCTAATATATAACCTAAATCTACCCTGTTCCAGTTTAAAGCCATCACCTCTTGTTCTATCACTACCTGCCCTTGTAAAAAGTCCTCCTCCTGCCTTCCTGTAGCCCCTTCAGGTACTGGAAGGCCGTTAGAAGTTGTCCCTGGAGCCTTCTCTTCTCCAGGCTGAACAGCCCCAACTGTCTCACAAGAGCAGAGTAGAGAGTGAGAATCCCCTCCCTCAACCTGCTGCCCATGTTTCTCTGGATGCAGCCCAGGACATGGTTGGTCTTCTGGGCTGTGAGCATGCATTGCTGGCTCATGTTGAGCTTCTTGTCTGCTGGTACCCTCAAGTTCTTCTCCTCAGGGCTGCTCTCCATCCATTTTCTGCCTAACCTGTATTTTTGTTTGGGATTGCCCTGACCCAGGTGCAGGACCTTGCATTTGGCCTTGTTGAACTTCATGAGGTTAGCACAGCCCCACTTCTCAAGCCTGTCAAAGTCCCTCTGGATGGCTTCCTGTCCCTCCAGTGTGTCGATCAAATCACACATCTTGGAGTTGTTGGCAAACTTGCTGAGACTTGTTTAAGTCAGTAAAATTGAGAAAAAATGTGCAGAATTGGACTGGATTTTGTACTATATAGGGGCTAAGTTTTTCTCATTTGTGCATATAACTAGGCTTAACATGGCTACATCGGATTCCACTGCTTCCATTAACCCTCGTGGCATGGACACCATTACCTCTACAGATAATTAGCCACACACTGGTATCTTTCTGCAGGCATCTGGAAAAATCTAGTACTGTTAGCTAATTTAATTCACAGGGAATGTAATCTTTAATTACTTACAGGTCCAAATGGCCACTAAAATGGGGAACAATTCTTTCCAGCTCTTCGTGACACTCTTGGTCTCCTCAGTACCAGTGTATTTTCCAGTTCTGGGAACACCCAACACATGTGTTAACGTGACAAGAGGCTACCTTGGCAACTTGCTCCTGTTTCGCAATATCATACCTCCACTTGCTCCTGTTTCGCAATATCATACCTCCCTCAGCACTGTAATTCTGGGAAGAGTTGCTAGTGGGAAAGGCTCACTGGGCAAATGAGGCTGTCAAGGAAAGAGGTGGAAGTAATGGGAAAGTTTGAGGTAAATGAGCTAATGACAAGGCAGAGACAGAATTTCTTCCAGAAGAAGTGTCAGATACTTTATTCCAAGGAAAACTTCTTATTCAGAGTCAGAAGAAAGTGAATCTTTACCAACAACAGATCAGATCTTGGCATGAGGAAGCTGCAGGCACCTAAAGGACATCAATTATGAGCAGTTCATACTTAAAGATTCAGTATTTCTACAGAGCAAGACTGATAATGTCCACAAAATAAAACTGCCACCCTCAAATTTCCCAACACTAAACAATGAGTCACTGTGTCACTGGCTTTATTAAAAAGATAATGTCTACCTTTTTTTTTTAAGGGAAAACACATCAGTATTACATGGATTTCGTATTTATCTACTTTGAAAAGCTCCAATACAGCAAAGATGGATCACTACTTTTTCTCCTTACAGGAAGCATTGATACTGATGTTCTTTAGAGTATTTTTTCTCATTAGAGACTCTCTTACTAAACAGAATACAGAAAACCAGTATGTGTCATCTTTCCCATCCTCAGCTGTTGGTATGCAAAGAGACAAGGCACTAGGAAAAGAGTGAACTGGAAGTGATAGCTGTTACACTGACATTCATAGCCATGTAATTTCTGCAGGATATAGTAAATAATTATTTATTTTTACTCCAGGCTTATCACAGAAAATTGATTCTTTCTTCAATTTATCCAAAATAAGGCACAGTCTTCAGACAAAGGCATACATGCACTAAGAAAAAAAAAAGTGCTTTTTGTTTTGTTTTTTAGAGGAATTAAAACAAGTATTTTCCTGTTGCTGGCAGTGGTGTCATGTGCAATAATCTGGTCATTGTAAAGCCATATCTGGTCCTAATTCCCAACCCAACACCAGATGTTTTCAAGGCATGTTCCCTTGCAAGCCTGCTTTACTGGAGAACAATAATGAAGGGATTTCAGCTTCCATGTTTCGGCACCTCATCATGGTTGTTAGAGAATGGTGAGAGGGATTTGAGAGCTGTAATGCTGCCAAAGGCAGCTACAGTGGCCAAAGAGGGATTTACAGGAGGGTGAAGTCGTGGCTGCAAGCTTAGTCCTCGGTGGGGCTGGGGCAGCTGTGCCTCACCCAGGGTCAGTGGGTCCCTCTCCCAGAGCATCCCAGGAAGGCACAGCAGGATCTGGCACCCCTCCAGCAACACCCGACCACTCTCACACAGATCAGGTTATGGGAGATTCAAGCCTCCAGCCAAGGCCCAGCAATGTGGAAGAGCTGGACTTACTGATGGGGCAGAAGATGTGAGTGTTACAAGGAAGCCACTGTGCTGTGAATCAGCCCCTCATCTCAAAAGCCTCTTGACAGTTGGATTCATGGCTCCTTCCCCCACAATGTCTGAACAGCTGCCCCTGGGCAGCCGTGAGCACAGCCTCCAGAAGGCCTCCAGTCCCTGCTTCTGGCCAAATAAATTGTGTTTTCCTTTCTTCTGCCTTTCCACATCTAGCATGGCTCTCCAGGATAACAAAGCAGGGATGACTGATCTCACTGTTATGTGTGAGCCCTGCATGAGCAGCAAGGAGCATGCACTCAGAGCTCCTTTATTTTTTTAAAAAATAAAACAAAACAAAAAAAGGCTTTTTGCAAGCTCCCCCCATGTCACACCAGAGTTGCTGACTCTCCTCCACAGCTCTCCTCCTTCCTTTCATGTGTCCCCCAAAGAGTGTGTCACCTCACCTCCCATAGAAAGGGGTGAGGGTGCAGGATTTCTCTTGCCACAGAACCAGTCTTTTGCACATTGTGATGTTGGTCACGTCAAATCCCTAAAGAAGTGTATAGATAGGCAGAAGACTTATTTTGCTGTTTGGTTTTTGGGTTTTGTTTTTTTTTTTTCCCACATATACCTGTAGTGTGTACTGTGAATTAGGACTGACCTTCCTGTGCTTATTTTCATTTATAATGATGATTTAATGATTTCCAACAAATAAATTATAGCTTAGTGACACCTTCCCCCACAACTGGGAAATGCTGCTCTTTAGTCTCTACAATATATTCAAGTTCCCATGTTGCTTCCACAAGCAATTCTCAGAAATCATCCATATAAAATCTTGATTTGAGTAAATTGATAATCAGGCATAAAAATGAATCACTTCTTATCATGTCTTACACAGTAAGGAACCCAACTGTTGATGAGTTATTTGGACTATGAGCTCCCTAGAAAAAACAGAGCAATGCTGAAAGCATATGGCTCCTTTCTTAGTGGTAGAAACAATTTACCAATATTCCTCAAAGACTGAATCTCAGGGCTATAAAACAGATGAAGAAAACTGCAAAAATGGACAAATATACTTGATGTTGGTACATGCCATGAAGTCATATCTCCTGTTGGTCAAATATGTGCACAAATACCTGTCATTTTGAAAGATCTCTGTTGTGATATAATGTCTCAGGCATGAAAAGTGGAGGGCTTACCTGAGATTCAGTAAGTCTACATGGAATCAGGCAGGCACAGGCTCACTCTGCCTTCTCTCTAAAATAAAATGAGCTTGTCCGCTAAGCAGAATTTATACCTGAACTATAGTCTGTTCAGTCACAAGTTTTTTTGTAGCAACAGAATGGACATAGCCCACTCCTGCTTTGCTCTGAGACATACCTATAAAGATATTACTGTTCAAAAGCATGTAAATAGGAAAATCATTGAGTGCTCCCATGCAGTTTGTCAGCCTCTGACTGAAGGCTTTATAGGTGCTACAAAGAGATTGAGTGTACTAATTGTGATTTGTCATTAAATCTAAGTTCTTAAACTTGTCTCCTTTTTTTTTTTTTTTTATTGCACTGCAGTAAAAAACCTTGAAGTCCCAGCTGAATCAGGCTGTGTTTTACTAAGCCCAGTAAAAGCAGTAGGACACCATCATACTGAACAGCTTACAGAAAACATTTTAAAGGACCAGAAAAGTAACACTTTAAAGAGCTATTAATGAGAAGCTAATAGTGTAAGGATTTTCAAAACCTTCATGTCTGGCTCTAGACCCGTCTGCTAAGTGCTACTGTTATTCTAGCATCATTTCTACTTTAATCTGAACTTCAGTGTAGTGAAGGAGAGAGGTGTTTATTTCCCTCCAGAATAAGTGGCAGCACTTGCAAAAGTCTTCCTGATGTAACAGATTACCAGCTCCCCTCTATGATACCGGTCTCTCCTTCCACGTTCAAAAGATGCTTTATCAAGTGATCAGAGCCATGAATAAGAGGTTCATAGAGCATGAAGTAAGGTACATCACTACACTGCTCTGTTCTTTGTGACATCTGTATGAGCCTTCTGTTCAGTTGCAAGCCATGTACCGGCTCCACCAGCCCACCTTGGCACTTTCTTTCCAGCTGGGCACCTCAATCGCAAGCAGCAGCTGCTCCTCCAAGTAACAGCATCACAGAAATGAGGGAAGTGTCTCATCCTGAGGCTATGGTGAGGTGTAAGGGAAAAAATAAATTACTCTAAAAACCAGGACACTCACATCTGGATCCTCATTAATTTAACATTTGAGTGGTCCTGATTTAGATCACAAGAAATTTCACATCAGTTCCTGGTCATGCTCACACAGATACAGCTACATGTCAGTAACTGTGTGAATTGAGCTACGCAAATCTTTTGCAAAAGCAGAAATTCCCATCAAATACTCTGACATACAAGATTTTAAATATAAATACTTTCTTATAAAATATAAACTGTTATTCTCCGTCACTGATAGCTAATAGATTAAATTCTTCATGGAAAGATTATTTTCCCTTTAGGATCAGTTACTGGAGAAGAAAGAAAAGGAAAAAAATGCCCTCAAACCAAAAGAATTTGATCATAAAAAGAAAGAAAGAGAAGCACAATGGGTCCATGAAAGGTACATGGGCATGCCTCTAGGAACCACCGCCTCTAATTCAGGTCTGGCCCAATTAAGTTTGTGCTGATATCTTCTCAGCATCCACAAACCCTACCTAGGCCACCCTTTATGACTAGCTGGGCACACACAAGCACAAGCCTTGGACCACTACAAAATTCCTTGCTGCTACAAACTTTTTAAAGCATGTGGTTCTGGTTTCCTTGTCTTCTGCTACTCCAACTCTCTCCCCTCCCTTTTCCACTACCGCGGTTGAACTGCCTTGAATTGTTCCAGTCTCATGTGGGATGTCATGCCAGCATGCAGAAAACATACAGGTCTTCTCATGGGTATGGGATGAAGTTTGTAACACCACCTTGTACAGTGCACACACCCATGGAATCAGTGAGAATGACACTGTGGGCAAATGAGCTATTTCCTAGCCTTGCTGGGCACTACAGCCCACCCTCTGCAGTTGCTTCAGCTTTTATGGCTCTTGTCTTCCCTTCCCTGTTCCCATGGCTGGTTTTCCCCCTAATCAACACTAGACAGTGAAGAGCCCCTGCTCTGCGAGCTCCCGTGCTCCTGCGCTCTGTCACAACACTCCAGCAGCCCCTTGTCAGCAGAGTGCCAGAAGCCACACAGGCATTAGCTCAGTAATCCTCACACCACCCCAATGATATGGGCAGCTATTATTATCCCTGTTTTACTGGGGAGGTAGGAGGGGAACGGAAACTCTTCAAGATTAAGCATCTCAACCCAAGGTCACACAGGAAGCACCAGGCTGGTCTCTTACTCTCTTGTGTTTAGGTCCTCTTGAAGGAGCTGAGAACGCCTCCTCACAACTGGGAAAAACTGGTTGTGTTTGATAGTTGGTAATCATATCCACGCAGCAGCATGCAGACCTGTAGAGATTTTACTGTAAGCATCAAGTTTATTTGAGAAAATCAGGGAGAGCATCCTCCAGTGCAGAGGGCACAGAAACAGGTGTCCTCAGGTCATAAAAATTAGTCTCAGCAGACTGACCTTGGAAAGATATTGTTTATTTTGCCTCAGCTCTCTTTGGTGATGATGTTCACCATCAGCAGAAAGCCATAATGTGTTAGGTGCTCCATCTGTTGAGATGACCAGGCTGTGCCCTTGAAACATCCTTGGCACAGAGGGGATGTGAGCAGCCACGGATACGTCTCAGGATGTCGCTCCCACCTCGTGTGCTGTGCACTATCCAGGATTACTCTATTCTTCACCCACACAATGGCTTTCTAGCCCAAATTGCTCCAACACACCAGGTAAAATCTCCTATCACATCACAGAGGAGACCAGCATTGAGCAGAAATGCAAGAAAATATAATTCTAAGGGCAGGAAAGAGATGGTTAAACCCCAGGTATTTATGGAAATCAAATAGCTCAATTTCTTTCTACCTGTTTTTTTCCCACCTGTAAAACATTTTTGATGGCTGCACATGTTTGTGGCTGTTGCAGAGGCTTGCTTTTCCACAGCAGGCTTTTCAAGAAGTTTAGATTATATTCTGCTTTAAAATGAAAATAAAATATTGAAACCTCGGGGTTTTTGTTGATGCGGAATGAAATCTGTGTTTTACAGAAAAACCTAAACGCAAGTAACTTACATTTTCAAACTAATTGCAGATATAAAATTAAGGCACCTTAGTATGGCTATATTTGAAAAAGCAGGCAGACATTTAATCTTTCATGAAAGACTACAGCAAAGACAATTGCCCTCTCCACCCAGATAGTTTGATGCAGTCCAGATGTTTACTGTATGATGGGCGTGTACCTTCTGTCTCTGATGAAGAAACCAGCCCAGACATCCCTGGGTTCCTTTCTTTTACAGCTTAAGAGGATTTAAACCTGTGTTACCCTAGTCACATTATCACTAGAGATGGGCAAATCACAATAGGAGTGAAAGGCTGGCTTAGGTCAGTACTGAAAGCTTGGTTGTTTAGGCAAACTCAGCCAAATATTCACGTATTCAAAGGTTTTTAGGCAGCAAGAATGTAATAAATCTAAAGTTTTTAATTTCTGGTTTTGCAAAAAAAAATTCAGAGAGCAGCTTTTCTTACATGTTTTGGTGCTTAGTGTGAGTATTTATTCCAAATTGGAAAGCTAGAGGTACATGGCAAAGAAAAAAAAATATTAAAAAATCAAAATCTCAATCAAACATTTGCCACTCTGGGCAAGCTTGCGTTTTGGTGTGAGATATAAGCTGAGTCATACTTCATCTCACGTACTCAGTCGAACTTGTGTTCAGTCAACAGCTGCTTTATTTACCTTAGGAACTTGCTGTCTTCAGAAAGGTGCATCCATTTTATTTTCATGGCAGCGCAAACAGTCAGAGCTGTCAGTGTGCTCTCTCAGTGCTCTCTCACAGGGTATAAGCTGCTATTTCTCGTTCTGCTAATAGAAGGTACAGGTCATTGAGAAAGTCTGTGGTTGCTTTTCATGCAATGACAAATGTAGCATAGGTGAGAGATGGTGTAGCAGATATCCTCTGTCATACCTGGACATTCCTTGCATGCACACCTGGTAATATGGACAAAGAAAAATAGTTAATCTCTATTTCAGGATGCCAGGTAAGGCCTGAATCTATCTTCTTATCCTACAGTAATCCAACTTTTAGTTCAGAGCAAAGATATGAAAGATATGTTATTTCAAGGTAAGAACACACCTAACAGCAGTTACCAGCGTGTACGAAACATACTGTAAATCCCCACCTCAAGTTCTCCAAAATTGTCCATATGTTATTCTGAACATTTATTATAATAACTGTATTGTATCCAATCCACTGCATGACTGCATAAATCAAGCATTTGTATTTGACCAAAGAGAGACAATATTCGTGTCACCATACTCACTCAGTACATGGAAAATGGTGGAATGGTAACAAACCAAAATTTTCTAATTCAGCTACTAATTAGCATAGGTAATTGCTGTTTTCCCTTTAGACAGATAGTAACATGTTTTTCATCAAACCTTTTTTTTTTTTAATCAAATAAGAAAATAAACAGAAAATCTCTGATATTAGAATAGATTTTGGGTACATTCTAGATTAATTAAGCAGGACAATGGTGGTATTTGGTATGTATTAACAAATCCGGGAGGATGCATTATGATAAAGCTACCAAATCATTAGTGATAATCTTATTGGCACTGCCAACACTTCAGCCATAGTTGTAAGAACCTGGAGAAATCCATGCAAAAGCAGACAACCTCCAAGTTACTTATTTATAATTAAGGAACCATTCATATAGGAAAGGAGGAAGAGCAAGACAATGAATAAATTATTTGCTTGGCATTTCACAGAGCCCGTAGAATGCCAGAGTGACTGAATTATCACACATATAAGCAAGATAAGGAAATAAGCTAGAGCATGGTAGACAAATTTATTCCTAGTGTCACTCAACATTCTTCAAATAAAGAGTTTCATGAGGGATGAATGCATATTGTTCTGACTGTATTGTTGAATGGAAAGACCAGCCCCTCCCCCTTTATTAATTCTTGTGTTATCACATTAGTAATGAAGGGGGAAACTAGAGAAAGGGTGGATAATAATAAGGATATTCATCTAAGTGAATGTCCTGTAAAGCCGCTCTTTACCATTTGTGAAAGCTTGTGGAAACTAGGAGAGATTCATACTGAATGGAGAATTGCAAATCTTGCACTCATCCTCAAAAGAGGACAGAAGAACTATCTAGGAAGCTATGAGGTGGTCAGCCTTTGGTCCATGGGGAAATTACACTACAAGTCTTCTCAGAGCATGTTTCTAGGCACAAGAAGGAGAAGCTGGACATTTGGAGCCACCAGCATGGACTTACCACATGCCTGACCAGCCCTGCAGTAAAATAAATGGCTTTGTGGACAAGAAGAGAGTGGTTGAATGTCTTTTACCTAGAACACTGCATGTAGTTTTGGCTTTCCCATCACAAGACAAAGATCAGCTAGAACAAATCCAGCAACTGGCCACCAAGATGGTCAGGGGCTGGAGCACTTGCAGAGGCTGAGTGACCTGGGATTGTTCAGCCTGGGGAAGGGTTAGCTTCCAGGGAACTTAAAAGCAGCTCCTCAACACTTACAAGGAGGTTATCCAGTGACTGAGCCACCTTCTTCACAGTGTTGACAGGGTGAGAGACAGCAGATGTAAATTCAAACAGGAGAAGTTCACCCTGAGACAGGGAGAAACATCTTCCCTGTGAAGGCAGTGAAGCATTGCAATAGGCTACCTGAAGCATTCATGCCATTTCCAGCCTTGGACGTCTTCAAGACCTGTGTGGAAAAAGCCCTGAGCAAACTGGTCTGACCTCAGAGCTGGCCCTGCTTTGAGCAGGAGGTTGTCCCAGAGGTCCCTTCCAGCCTGAATAGTTAGTCTTTGATCCTATGAATTCCCCAGCCCTCTCCAGCAGATTGACTTCCATACAGAAACACAGTGATAAGTCCTGAAGCAGCCAGACTTTCCATGGAGAACCAGATATGGTAGAATCTCAGCTTAAGTATATTTCAAGACATTTGTCAATGAGGAATACATCACAAGAGATTACTCAGAGGATCTTAATGCAATGCTTTCAAAATTACACCCACTGCACAAAACCTAGAGACATCTGTATCTCTCCTCCACCACTACTTTCTGTCTTAAAGATATTGCAAATGGGTGAAGAATGGGTTGTCCTGACTGAGCAGTATTAGGAACAAATAAGCTGAAGTAAGCAGAAAAAGCCCTTATAGCTGTCGTCATAATACTATAAGGCATTGAAGAGAACTTGGGATATTAATATAAAAAGGAAAAATGCCCAATTTCAGTGTGCAAGTAAGTGAAACAGATGAAGGGGATAAATTAAGAGTCATATCCTCTACTGGACCCAGACATTACCTGATGATAAGTAATGGAAACACATAGACCCTTCTTCCCCAGTTTCCTTATTCTTAAGGCCACTATGGATGGTATTAAAGCAAGCTGTCACTGAAAGAGTTATTTCCAGAGTGCTCCAACCTAAGTCCTGCTGAAAGCCCCTCCTGATTACTCTTCTTGTCATAACTGTCCCCATTGCAGTGTCTTCTCTTGTCTCAGACACGTGTTCAAAGTATGTATGTGAGGAAGGGGGAAGCAAGAACCAGCATGCAGCAGCTGGGTATATTCATTTTAGGGGAATCCCCAACCAGCTGTTACCATCAACTTTCCATTGACAATGGCCAGAAAAAATAGAGCAGGGGCCAGGATATATTAAAGTGTTAACTGCAGGCTGTTATCTGTGCTCTGCAATTATGAGTGCTATAGAAACTTGTATGCTTTCCTCCATCACACTGCTGTTCTCCCATGCCAACATGTATATAGCAGATTTTTGTTTTTTAATCTCAAGCATGTCACTGCTTACTTGCTGTCTTGAAAGTCAGCTGCTAGGGTGGGAAACTAAGACAACCAGATGTTTTACTTTTCATGCTGAGGAAGTGAAATTAGAGATCATCTTCCTAAGATTTTTATGGAAAAAAAGTTCAGAAATATGAGGAAAACTGTACTTTTAACCCTGCACAGTTTAAGCACAAACTTCAGTAGTTCATTAGTTTTTTGTTTTGATTTGTTTTGTTTTGGTTTTTTTTAAAGAAATTAACAATGTGGAGGGAGGGGGAGTAGAGGAGAAAGAAAATGGGGTAAAGATCAGCCTTTATTCTCAGTTATATCTTGAAAATATATGATCTTCATGTAGGCTAGGTAAATCTCTATTACTTACAAATTACTGATTTACAAGTCCAACGATATTTATGTTTAGAACAAAGATTTCTACACTTCAAGAGCTGATACAAGGCACTCACTGCTAAAATGGATACATGCCTTTTATTGCAAAATATCCACATGTTGTGACTGGCATCTTAAATATATGTAAGTACAAAAATCCTGGCAATTTTCTTGCAGACTTTCTTTTTTTAAGGTGTTATCTGAAAGTCTACAAAAGGGCTATTGCAGTATCAAGTCAGAGGGAAGGCAGGGGTAGGAGGTTTTAGGCAAGCAGCTTAGAGTAGGAAGGTTTCATATGTTGCCAGCTCTCAGCAATAAGTGCTGCATGAAGGAACATTCATATCATGAGCCTATTTAGTTTCTCAATGTTATCACAAATGGGAAATTAAACATTTTTTCTCACAATAGGATATATTTGCTGGCTTGCACCCATATTCTTTTAATTTCATATGAGCTAGCAACAAATCTGTTTCTCATTTAACTGCAGCTTCTTTCTCATCTATATCTTACTTTTTTGTGTCATATTATGAGTGAATTTGTATTTATAGGTGAACACTGGCTCCAACCATAACTCCAAATTCAAGTACTTTTCAACTCTGGGACTGTTTAGATTTAAACTTCAGCCCAGATGTAAAGTTTTTCAGTAGACTTGTGCCTTTGAAATAGCCCTAATCAAATCCCTAGAGCTAAAGACCTCTGGACTATTACGGGGTTGAAACATGGATCCATATCAAATTCACAGCTTGAGCTCATTTCTTGGAGGTAGTGGTGAGATCCAGGCGTGAAGCCTCGTGTATTTTCTACATTTTCTATCACTCTTTCAGTAATGTCCCTCATGTTAATTCACTCACCACTTTTTCATTTTCAATGTGCATATTCAGGTCTTTCTCAGCTTTCCAATTTGACTGCACCCCTAAAGATGCTCCAGAAAGAAAATCCAAAAGTGACCCTATATTTGAACATTATCATCAGCAGTCACATTATTTCATGGGAATAGAGAAAACAGAGCAAGCCAGAAAAATCCAAAGAGCACTTGTTTACCACATCATTGGTCACGTGGCCTTCACATGGCATAAGAAGGCAATCACTATGAAGTCAAAAGGTCCAAAACTCTCCACTAACGTTCAAGATCAATGAGTGTACAACACAAAATTTTGGGATCTGCTCTTAAATCTTCTGGAACAGCTCAAGTAGCAATATGAGAGAGGTCCTAAGCTACTGAAGATGGTAATTTCCATGCATAGTAGGAATGGCAGCATATTTAACCAAACTAAACCCAGAACAGGGCAAACACAGGACAGGTTTTTTGAGGTCCAAATTCACCACTTGCTTTCCTAATTACAGATTTTTTTTTTTTTCTCCAAAATAACACAACAGTGAGCGTTAAAAATGCATATATTAGGAAGATAATAATCTATGGCTTCTTGTGATTACTTTACTTTTAAACATTTCATGGCACATTTTCTAAAAGATACAATCAATTTTCAGATGTATTTACAGATGATCCCTTAAAGGATGTTCCTGCTGAAAAAAAAAGGAAAAAAAGGCTTATGAGAATATTTTTATCTCCTGGTGATGTAATTATGAAACAGCAGCCTGAGGAAAGATTGTCAAAGGGAAGACAGGAAGACAGGAAAAAATATGCTTTGGAACCCAGGGAAAATGCAAAAAGTTTTAATGCCAAATGATAGCATTTCTTGTTTTCTTCATTAGAAAAAGCATGTTTCTCCTTGCATCATGAAAAAAATTATTTTCTGTACCTAGAAATACAGATTCACTGAATAAGTGGCTTGGACTGATTTAGGCAAGGAGAAACCCTTTTTACAGCCGTTCTGCTGCTTGGTGTATTGACCTCAGGTTCTCCATGTCTCTACCTACACAGATTTGTGTAATTTTACTCCTTGAGCATATCAAAGTGGTTTTAATTTGGCACTTTTAAATAAAGACAAGTTCATGTGCTTTTGTTTTCGTTTGTAGATTTTGTTTGTTTGTTTGTTTTGGGGTTTTTTTAAGATTACAGGGAAGATACTGGAAAATTTTTCTTTTTCTTTTTTTTCTTTTTTTTCTTTTTTTCCTGCAATGTGAGGAAAAAAAAAGGAATCTCTTCTATCTTACTGTTACGGGCAAAAAGCAAGGAAAAAAGTTTTGATGTTTCCATGTACCCTTTTTTGTTTGCTAAATATGAATTACATTTCTTTTTCAGATGGCTCTCCTGTGGCACATGTGCCTGTAAGTTTGAACATAGGATGCCATGACATAAACCTCACAATTTCTCTGCCTGCCACCCTGCTTTGCTTTACCTGAGCACAGACTATTGTACAAGAAAAGGCCTCTGCAGCTAAGAACCATCATGAACAAGAACATCTGGCTAGGATTGCTGACCTGCCTCTGAACCTCCTCAGGTTTTTAGTACTCTCCACTTTTGGAAGGAAATGCAATCACAAGGTAGATGTTCTCACCTTTCCATGACCTAGGATTATACTCATTAATTCTGTCTCATTTCTTATCAGAAGAGTGGTATCTTCAAAGTGAAATGCACCAAAAGGATGTTTTCCTTTCCTCACTTTCTATGATCTATTTAGGAGTAACAACGATGGATGTACAACATTGTTAGTACTGAATTTGTAATGAGACAGCTTGGCATGGCTTATTCTTTTTGTTAAACTTGCAGTGGAAGCAAAAGCTGGAAAGTAAGACAAAATACTTACCAGCTACAAAATGAACTCTGAAACAGCTCAAGACTGATTCTTTAAAAGTGTATTTTTAAGTCCTCAAAAAATTACTTAACCTGACAGCTACATGGAGAACTTCTCGCAGAAGCAATCATAATGCAAAAAGCTTTACTTAAAAACTAAAAAACATCTATGTGAATTGCTAATCTAGCAATTGATGCTAATTCAATGATGAATAAGTTATGATTTTCTATAAAATTTTGCTATAAAATTCCTGGGAAATCAGTGGTTGACAGGGGATGTTTCATAAATCTATAAAGTCAGAAAGATGGAGGGCACCTAGTGAATTTATCAGGACACAATAGATAAACTTTTCAGAAAAGCAAAAAAAAAAAAACAAACCCAAAGAAATAAAAATATGTTTTTTGTTCTGGTTTTGTTATACAGTGCATTTTATTTGTGGTACTCAGTGCCACAGGGTGTCTTGGAGACCAAGAGCATGAGCAGTTTTAAAATGGATTAGAGACATTCATGGGGGTAAGCCCATCAGTAACTATGAGAGTATCTGCTAGTAATAATGGATGTACTGTAAATCTAGATCTCATCTGCAGTATCCTTTTATCTGCAGATAGACCCTGATGTGCTGGTGGGAGTGTTGACCTCCAGACAGCGCAGGTGACCTAGGCAGGAACCTGAGCCTGCTGGTTGTGCTCCAGCTGCTCTCAAGCATTGTGGCATCGTGGCACTGCCGCTCCACCACTTCCTGCTGACAAGATGCCTTTCTGTGTTAGCAAAAATGAAGGTGAAGGAGGGACACTGTGTGCCTCATCTCTCTCTGGGGGAGGCTACCAGGAGACCTCCTTCACTGGAAGCAGTCACTGAAAACCCCGTGTAAGTTAGTGTCCTGGTTTTACTAGGATAGAGTTAATTTTCTTCTTAGTAGTTAGAATAACTGTGTTTTATTTTCAGTGTAGGATTTATTATGAGAAAAACATTGATAAAAGTACTAATGCTATTAGTTGATGCTGGAGCTCAAGGCCACCTTGTTTGGCTAATTCACAGCTGCATTAAGACAGGGAGGGAGAAGTACAGTGAATAGCAAAACCCAAAACTGGCATTTGGATGTGCCAATGAGATATTCCATATCGTATCACGTCATGTTCAGTATATTAACAAGGGCTGACCTGAAGACAGGGACATTCTCTCTGGGATCGCTTGGGCTTTCGCTCTTCCAAGGTTTTGGTTTTGGGACTGTCTCAGCTCTGGGATCTCTGGCTGGGGACAGGCTGGGCATTGGTCAGTGGACGGTGAGCAACTGCAAGGTGTATCATTCATTTGTATATTCTGTTATTACTGTTGTTATAATTTTATTTTAATTAGTAAATAGTGTTTATCTCAACCCATGAGTCTCCTTGCCCTTTTCCAGTTCTCTCCCCTGTTACCTGGAGGAGGGGTGGAGAGTGAGAGAGCAGGCTGTGTTTGACTGCAAACCAAAAGGATGAAACCACCACAGTTAGCTATCAGTGTGTTCCGATGAGTCTCCAACCCTGCGCCAGGACACCTGACATCTGTCCCCTGGGACATAGGCACGGCTGTCTGTGGCTTTGCACATGCACTTCAGCTGATCAGGTTCCAAAAGAGCAGTGTCAGAAGCATGGCTGGAGAATCCTGAGCCCCAAGTGTGTACGTATCCTAAAGCTCAGTAAACCGATTCTTCATCATTTTTTTTAGCACATACCAAAAACCTTTCTCCAGTTTCCCAGTTACTTTGCAGGCCCCTATTGACATGCAGACACAGCACAAGGCAGCACATCAAGCTCTAACCCAACTGGAAATGGAAACAATCCAGCTGCACTACATCAATCTCCAAGCAAGCTAATTTATCCTGCTTGAGAAACCGTCCTGCTGCGCTGCTTGATGAGATGGCTTCTGGTAAACCAGCTCTTCACTCTGCCTCATGCACTCTAAACAAGATAGAGAAAACTTCCTAAATGTGCCACCCCTATCCTCACCTACCACCCATCCATGACTCTGCTGATCTGCCATTCAGCACCAGGGCATAAGAATTGACCCACTGACCCCAGGGTTAAGCCCAGTTCAAAGAAAGTCCTAGAGACCACCAGCAGTCTCCTCAATTTTTATCACAGTCTCCTGCTACACATCTCTTCCCCCACCCCCAGCTATGCCTCCTCACCCTGAACAATAGAACAGGAGAAGGCATCACATGCCCCACTGGTGAGGACCAGCTAGCTTTGCCTAATCCTTTTAATTTTCAGCAGCCCTCCTACTGATGACAGCATGAGAGCTGAGACTTGCCAGAGGACGTTCTAAGCTTAGCAGAATTATCCTGCAGCTCAAAACTCATCAGATCAGCATCACCATTCTGTACCATTTTGTTCCATTTTTCTTTTCACGTGCAGCATGAAAAATCTGCATTACACCATGCCACTTCCATACATAAAACAAATTGTAAAGACACATATGGAGCAGTCCTCTTCAGCCTACAGGTTTTCTGCAGCTCTGTCTGCACCAAATCCTCACATGGGCATTTTTCAATGAGCATTAGTGCCATTTCCTAAACTTATTGCACTGCTATGTACAGTTTTTTGGAAAGAAAACAAAACAAAACAAACCAAGAAACCCCTTTTTCTTTTTATTTTTTTTTTTTTTAAATATAAGAGTTAATGTTCTGTCCTTTTCACACATTTTAAAGTGAAAATGTTTTGCAGGAAGTACACCGTTGGATCCATTAACACTCTGGCCTTAGCCAGCTGACACGCTGACTCACATGTTCTCCTGTGATGTATTCCCCTTGGCAAACTGAAAACAAGTTTAAAGCCTTAAAACAGGAATCTTGCAAGTCAGACTGACCAACATAATGCAGTTCAGTCCTATGAGACATTGGGTAATTCTATTGATATTTGTGGAATAAGAGGTTGCTTCATTCATCTTTGGCTCTCATGCCTCTGCAAAAAGTTATCCTGTAGTCTCTCATGCAAAGGAATTATTTTGGCATCAAACATTTAGATGGTTATGCTACCTTTAGGGCCATGACAAAAATAATTTCACTATGAAAATTGTCACTTAGATTATTCCATCCAGCACAGGCACAATCTTCAACTGCAAGATTATGTTAATCAGAGGTATTATAAAATCTTTAAATAAATTTCTGGTGGCTTTGTGTTTAATATTGACTGAAGAAGGGAATAATTGTGGCTACGTAAAGAATCAAAAGGATACATAAAAATAAAACGTTTGTCTATAAAATAATAAACACATATATATATAATAATGAGAACTAAGATATAAATCAGTAAGTAGCATACAGAACCATCTGGAAATTAATTTTCTTCCCAGTCAACAGGACTGCCAGTATCTATTCCCTCTCCCCCTACCAAGCTAGCTGTCTGACAATAGGGCTAACTGATGTAGCAGAGGTAAAAATTCCAAATCCCACAAGACAAAACAACACAGATAGATAGGATCAAAAAGTAAGAGCAGTTATACTGAGCCTGGCCAAAGATCCAAGGACCCCAAACCCTGCAGATGGCCATGGCCAGAGAGGAGAATTGAACCAGGAGAAGCATCACACAATCTATCTCCACAGCTCCTACCCACCAATACTTCTAAGCCTCGCTGAGCTGAAAGCAAAACTCAGACCATCCCATATAGTAATAGTCACCAAAAGACTTATCCTTTACAAAATTGTCTAATCCTTTCAAAACCATTTATAATTTTGGTTCCTATTGTATTCTCTGACAATGACTTCCACAACTGTATTAGGTATGGCTCACTCCTATTCACTTAAGACATTCATGAGCATATCAAGGGAAAGAATTTGGTATGGATTTGAGAGCATTTTAATTCTATACACACACACACTCTGGTTATATGAATAACCACAGAACAATTAGTTGTAAAACTTGCTCTTCAGAGATTACGAAACAATAAAGACTAAATCCCACAAGCAATTGTAAAAATATCCAGCAGAATAAATTAATTTGAATGAATTAATAAATCTGCGCTGTTGATCCCATGACTGTACCTGAATCAAGATGGTGCACCACCATGCTTTTTATCCATTTTATTTGCATGAACTGCTGTAGCTGTGTTGCCCAACATTTGGCATGGATTTGTACACTCAGGGAAACAGAACAGGAGAGGTGAACACCATTTTATACTCTATAGAGGCTAAACCATTATATGAGGCACAGCTCACAACAAGAGGCTGTGGCTAATGTCACCGTATGACATACAGCCCCAGGAGACCATTGCTCAGACAGCAGCTGAGTCACAGCTCCTTGCCTTCTAACTTCTCACCCTGACATAAGCAGCGTGTTTCAGCTCTCCCAACCTCATTCAACCCACCGAGAGAACAAACCTCAGTGTCTTAGAGGAAGCAATTCTGTGGTCTTTCTGCTTTGTGCATTTTGGCAAAAGGACTAGCAAACTCAGCATATTTTTGTCTCGTCCATGGCCAAAAACCTACAACCCTTTGCAAATATTTATGGCCAGATCTATGAAAAAGCTTGGCTTTTTCAGGAGGCTTTTAGGATCCAAACTGAATCCATGACCAAATGCACAGACAATTAAATTTTTCTTAGTAAACCTTCCCAGCCACCTAAACTTCTGGACTTGTGCTGCAACAGGAGTACCCCAAGCCTTTCAGGGCTGAGCATCTCAGGGAATCTTTTATGTCTAACCCTAATGAGCACCCTCAGACTGGATGTTCACTGGCAGTTGCCCCTGAGCTCACCTACCACCAAAAAGATCCGTTTTCTCCAAAATTCCCTTGTGAGCTGCCTCCAGCTGGGCATTTTCCAGGGTGTCAGTGATCTGGGTTGAAACTCCTACCCCTGAAAAGGTCTACACCGGCTAATATAGTGAAACCAGGAGTACGGCACACCAGTCTTCTGTATGGCTATATTAGGCTTTATAATCAAACGAAAAACACCTTAACAATAAAGAGCAAGCAGGATACACAGATGTAAGAATGGCACCTGGACTGTTATATACAGAACTATGTCTGTTTAATCCAAGCACAGCAAAGCACAATGCATGGTTACATACTCCCTAGAAGAGGGCCAGAATACAGCTCTCTTCCCTTCCAGGTGAAACACTGAAATATTGTTCTGATACTAAACCACTGAAAATCTTCTCAGGATCTTTTGACTTCAATGGTACTGAATACCAAGCTATCAAACCAAAATAAAAGTGAGATTTTATTTGGTACCACTCAATTATGATTGTAGGCATTCTCACAAACAGAAAATAGGGATCATAAACATTAATAATGTAATTTGATGATACAATTCCTCATTACTGTCAGAGTGACTAAACTTTTCCCTGGCAGGATCCAGAGAAAAAGGAAATATCTTCAAATTAAATCCATGCAATAACCAAATTAAATACATGCAAAACTTTCAATAACCTCCAAAAAATGCTTTAAAGCAGATAAATATTACCCATACAGTTCACAGTGTCAGAACCAGAAACCCTAAAAGTTTACTGGGACGAACATGGAAGAGAGTGAAAGTAAGGCTTCTGTACATATGATTGAAGGGAAAATAAAGCCAAATATTTCTAGGGTTACAGTGCTAGCAGTAGACTCTATCATTCATTTCACCATGGCTTGCAAGAATATCAAAGCTATACAATTAATTGCTAACACTAGACTTCAAATATTCTTCTGCATGAAAAGTGAATGTATTGTAAGTCCTTTCTTTAGACAATACCAATTATACTGAATAATGTATCAAATACAATTTTCCGTATGTTTTTAAAAAAGAGAAAATTCAAATTTAAGATATTATAAATACTTCATTTGTCACTTTGCTTTCAGTGTTTTTCTATAGAAAATTGTCTGAAGGCTAGGTTTTTTTCTCCATGATTTTCAAGTAATGCACATTAGGACTGATATTGAGCAACAAACTTACCCTGAATAAGGTCTCTTTTATAACGCATTGTTATGATTTATTATTGCAGTATTTTGGTGATGCAATGTTGGCTTAGGGACACTAGTGTTCTTATTATCATTTTGTATGTACTTTGTACTAATGTAAATGGGTGTCCAAGATGCAACTTAAGGTATTTTTTTTAAAGAATATATAAAACTTTAATCTTGCATCAGACAATCAGACCTGTGAGATTTCTAAACAAGACATTTATCTGATGCAAAACTTTAGCCAACAGATTGGACTGCTTTTATCAGACAAGAAAGAAAAATAGGCTGTTCGTATTTGTGTGTTAGTATGGTGCAATAAAGGCTTCACGTGCTATGGAGCAGACTGCTACCACTTTATGATTTAAATTATGAAACAATTAACGTGTCTAACAAAAAAAAATTAGAAAGGAATTAAAAGGAAACTATCCAGAGGTAATTGTTGTATTAGCTATAATATCTTCCTTTGAAAATAGAAAATCTACTTTTAAATGTCCTGTGGGCTATAGATTTGCTCTGATGTCAACGGAAGGAAAGCGAGTTTCCTTCTCACTCTTTGAAGAAACACAGTTCATCACTGTCTTATCTGACACGTAGTCATTATGCTTTTACTGGAGTCAATTCTTAGCTTCATGGGAGGTGCTCAGCAGAGCTCCTGCTATAGAATAAAAGTACCTTCCCTAGAAAATAACACTGAAAGAAAAGTGGAGTTTACTATTCCCTAAAGACATCTGATTCTGAAAATTACTGGTAGAGCCAAACTTATGGTTGCCTAATTGAAGCCAAAGCCATTTGCACAACAAATGCTTACAGTTTCCCAGTCAGGTTTTAACATCTAGCTTTTGCCACCCACCACGTTTATTTTAAATAATAATTTTTCATTAACACTATTTACTCCTATGCAAGTTCTACAGCCTAGGAGCAAGTTTATCTCGTGGAATAAGAAAGAAAACAGCACAATTGTTCAATCACTCAATAAGACACTTCCCAGATTAATAAATATCGTGATTTTTGTCTTCTGAAATATGAAGTAGCCGCCTTAGTAGGCTATTCAAATACAAATTGACAAAATTGCACATGCAGAAGGAGCAAACATCAGCATATTGCCATGGAGATGAATCTAGTCCTGCCAGTTTACCTACTCCTCCCCCTGCATATTTCTTAAGTTGATGACAGAACTGCAGCAGTATCTCTGGGAATTTCACAGCGCCCACGTCGTCAAAGCTATCCATATCTATCTGGCTTGATAAATTACTCATACCTAGATCCTTCATGTTGTGCTCAGCAGACTAATGCACATTACAGGAAGCAAAACATCCATTCCCTCCATATCCAAAATAGCAGGGGAAAGGAAAGGAGAAAGGGGAGAGAGAAAACATGTCTAACCCTAAAGGCAGACAACAGTCAGAAAAACATGTAATTCTCAGTAACAGCTGAATTTTTGATTGAATAGTCCCATATGCCTGGGTAAACTTTGCTAGCAATCTCCTAACTTGAAAAGCTTATTTATGCTTCTTCCTACCTCACTCCCAGTCCTCTCATTTCTTCCCAGCTGTTGCCAGTGTTGCGTTCTCAAAGCACAGACAAGAATTTGAGATAGACTGCCAGATAACAGGGTTTTTAGTCTTGATATAAGGGATTAAATAAAACTATTAAATGTTCTTGATAGTAAGAATGAGTGTAATAATCCTTTTATCCAAAATTAAAAAAAAATAATACCCAAACCAAAAAACCCCTCCACGAAACAAAACACAAAACCAAAACAAACAAAGCAACCAAGAATGTCTTATCAGGAGTACAATGCATATAATGGGCATCTGTGCTACCTAACTGATAATTAACCAGATATAAGTGATTTCAAAACTGTTTAAAGATACTATGAAATAACCTTATGATGGATCACAAACCAAATAAGCATGTTTAATTTCGGAAAGACATCCCAAAACAACACTCAGTTATTTACTTATGTCTTGAGATGCTCCTACTTTTTCTCTGGGATGCCCCTCTGGGATCATTCCCTGTTTTCAGGGGACTGTCAGAACAGCCCTCTAGTTTCCTCACCAAGTTTGGGCTCTGAATCTGACTCCTTGAATGGCTTCTGGGAGTCACTAGCAGTTGTCTGCTTCAATAAATCTTTGAAAAAGAAAACAAAGATGAATTGTTTAAATATGCACTGTCACTGTAGAAGTAAATAAGTTCAATTAATGTTTTGCTTTAAAAACCTTCTGGTTTCTGTATGCAGAAAAACCTGGACTATATCTGTTGTGCAGTTGAAATGTAATAATACAAATTGATTATAAAGGAAGTTGTTTATACAAGCCTCTTTCCACTAATATTCCTTTCCTCTCTTCTTCACTGTTATTTATTTAAAATTCTAGTTTAAGTGGATTAGATTTCATCCATAACCAGTATGTGATTGTTTGTTGCCGCCATGCCAGCTTCTGCTAGGACCTCACTGAAATCAGCAGATCCCCTCCCTTCTGCCTGTCTTATTAGAGACTTTCCAATGTTTTCCTTCCTAAAATGATTAGGAAGGCATTCTGGTATTATTACATAAAATTTGTTAAAAGATCTTGCACAACCAGAGCCTGGATAGTATCAAATCACCTGCATATTGCAAAAGCACACAGAGAGACCTGCAGTAAAATATAAGTAAAATAAGTAAGAATGTAAGGTCATGTGGTCAAAAATCAGAAAAAGTAAAGTTTAAAGCAGTCTGCACCTATGATTAAAGACAGTATCATAATTAATAACAGCAGTCTATCTCCAGTCTTCAAGAAGCACTTCTGATATAGTTCAGACCTGGGGGAAAAAAGCAAGCTTTAAATATGACATCATATCTTCATGTGGCGTGAGTAATCGCATTAAGACCTTTTGAATCACCTAACACCCTGCCTTGCCACTTAAGGGGAGAACAGAACTGGCAGGCAAACCACTGCTGTGTTGTCAGCAGCTGCACAGAGAAGAACGGGAGAATTAATAAAGGCTGGCTAAGGGAGAGGAGAGGTGCCCCTCAGGTCTGCCTCAGCTTCCAGAGAAGAGCACACTCCATACAGCACACAGCTTCCTGTCTGCTTTTGGTCTCCCTTCTCTTCTCCTCTTTCTCTTCTCTTCTCTTCTCTTCTCTTCTCTTCTCTTCTCTTCTCTTCTCTTCTCTTCTCTTCTCTTCTCTTCTCTTCTCTTCTCTTCTCTTCTCTTCTCTTCTCTTCTCTTCTCTTCTCTTCTCTTCTCTTCTCTTCTCTTCTCTTCTCTTCTCTTCTCTTCTCTCCTCTCCTCTCCTCTCCTCTCCTCTCCTCTCCTCTCCTCTCCTCTCCTCTCCTCTCCTCTCCTCTCCTCTCCTCTCCTCTCCTCTCCTCTCCTCTCCTCTCCTCTCCTCTCCTCTCCTCTCCTCTCTTCTCTTCTCTTCTCTTCTCCTCTCTTCTCTTCTCTTCTCTTCTCTTCTCTTCTCTTCTCTTCTCTTCTCTTCTCTTCTCTTCTCTTCTCTTCTCTTCTCTTCTCTTCTCTTCTCTTCTCTTCTCTTCTCTTCTCTTCTCTTCTCTTCTCTTCTCTTCTCTTCTCTTCTCTTCTCTTCTCTTCTCTTCTCTTCTCTTCTCTTCTCTTCTCTTCTCTTCTCTTCTCTTCTCTTCTCTTCTCTTCTCTTCTCTTCTCTTCTCTTCTCTTCTCTTCTCTTCTCTTCTCTTCTCTTCTCTTCTCTTCTCTTCTCTTCTCTTCTCTTCTCTTCTCTTCTCTTCTCTTCTCTTCTCTTCTCTTCTCTTCTCTTCTCTTCTCTTCTCTTCTCTTCTCTTCTCTTCTCTTCTCTTCTCTTCTCTTCTCTTCTCTTCTCTTCTCTTCTCTTCTCTTCTCTTCTCTTCTCTTCTCTTCTCTTCTCTTCTCTTCTCTTCTCTTCTCTTCTCTTTTTTTCCCTCTGGTTTGTCCTCTGCTTTTCCACTCTCTTTGGCATGACAATTTTCCTTGTTGGCAGTATCCCTGCCTTGTTTCCATATTCTCTTTCCAAATGCAGCTGTTCCTTATTTCCATATTGTCTGTCAATTCTTGATTTAGCCGAAGTTTCGTTCCTTCTTTTTGTCTTCCTGACATGCACTCAAGCAGCCCTAATTCACCATCTTCTTCTTCATCTCTGTGATTTGCCTTCTACTCAGCTAAGCCTAGGTCTATCCATACACTTCTGATTTTTATCAACTAAGTTTCTAATCTGCCACATCATGGTGGGTCACAGTCTTCTTATTAACCTGTTCATGGTTGTCACCTTTTCCACTCCTCATCACCTAATCCCTTCTCACCCACTAACTTCCAACTTCCACTTCCCATTCACCATTTCCCCTTCTGCCCAGCTTCAAACTCCATCCCCTCTTCCCTGGGATCCTTATCAACACTGGTTTGTACTTTCACTTCAACATCGATGTCAAGCAGTCTCTGCCATGCTGTTAGAGCTCATGAAGGAAGCCTAGGAGATAGTCTCCTCTACTGTATCTAGTGTTCAACCAAATCCAACTATGTAGGAGATTACGTGTGAAATTTTAACGGAAGCCCTGCCAAATTCTCAGCTTTGACATGTTCAGCATGGACAAGTATCTTCACCATTTCCAGAGTTCTAGCAATAATCTCTTTAAAATACTTATAATTAATAAAGTTTTTCAAAAGCACAAGCATCATAAAATGAGCTTTTGCTGCCAGCACTCAAGTTGCACTCAAGTTGCTGAAACTTCTCACAAAAAAGTTGCCAGAATTCCTTCTAACAAGAACAAAATAGCGTGCTTTTGTTCATTCTTGTTTTGTGAAAAAAGCAGGTATTTTCCTCATAATTACAGTTAGCCTGAGGCACACATCTCACCTGGAAAGTTGAAGTTCAAATGATTAATGTTCAACAGAGTTTAAAGCAACAGGGAACAGAAAACAGTGAAAATACAGACATCTTTATTGGGTGGTGCAGCTAGTCTCAACATCAGTGTGAACCATGTATTTTGCTTTTTATTTTTAGAGCAAGATTCTGTATGTTGGATATAAAACATAAGTCACAGAATTACCAAGATATGAGCCCATTGTAAAGGGCACACAAAAATGCCATCTGCACTCTCCTGAATGTGCTGCAGCTCAGTGTTCCAGAAAACATTTTACCTCTCTGAAAATAGTGGTTTTTTCAGATAGCATATAAGGCTGGTGTCCTCTGTGTCTTTTATACTACATCCTCTGTTGCTCAACTGGATGGAAGCTGTCAGTAGCAGAGGGAAAATGGTGCCTGACTTAGATTAGTTAAAGTTCTGGCATTCTCTTGCAAAAATATAAAGGGAATAGTATAGTTTTTTAAAAAAGAGTACAAGGGGAAAAATAGCCCCACCTCCCCAGTCTCATTCCTTCTTATCTCTGACAACATGTGCAAGAGGATGCACTGCAGTAGCAGAGAAATGGAATGGGATTATTGTATTAAGACTCTATTTATACCGCAGAGAGCAGAAAAAGCTACCGTAATAGCTGCTAATGGAAGAGATGTTGTCTCGTGTCCTTTGTAATACCAAGGTCTGTAAGCTCAGATTAAACTCCCTGCCATCAGGACTGCCTCTTGGCAAGTCTAATACATCATGGCTATTTGCTATGAGAAAGGCTTGTCAAGCAAAAGGCTCTGACTGCTGCATTCCTATATTCTATGGTAAATGCACCATATTACCCAAGTATCCCCGAGATAAAGACTTATAGCAAATAGAACCATAAAAAGGGAAAAAATAGAGGCTTTTTTTCATCTTTCTTGCATTTTGCCTCAGCCCACTCCCTCCTTTTATAAGGATTTGATCTAAGAAGGTACTACATGCTTTGATCCCAATCAAGGAAATAACTTTCCCATTAACTCCAAATGTAAACACATGTTCAAGCTATGTGTAAAATCAGAGCTCTCCGTTTTAGGCAAAAAACAAAGTCCAAATGACAGTTTCCCCCTGAGATCATAAGGAATGTACTGTGAATAACACAAGACCCTGATTTTCAGAAAGGATCAAACAGTAGTCCGTGTACAAGTTCAAGCTCCTTTGGTAGTGTGGAAATAGAAGCAAGTAAAAGAAATCAAGGCTAGACAATCAGACAGTGTAAAAGCTACACATAAATGTATAAAAAACAAACCCAAACCATTGCTTTCCAAAAATTAACTTCTATATCGGTGAAATTCTATTGATGTCTAGAGTATATCACAGATTACAAATATGTTTATTTGTAACCTTTTCAAGTAGTTTCCCAGAATCATATAAAAGAATTCTTGCAGAGTTACTGCTTTAGATTATGTTCTTCTCTGTAGTTTCAATGAGAACCTACCAGAATAGTTTTCTGAACAGAAATAAATTTTTGAAGCATGCAAAATACAAGTTATTAGTTGCATCTCAATTTATTCTCATTGGAAGCAATCGTTCTCAAAGATTAACTGAAATACAACGCTCCCGTGAACTTCACTGTCTTGGATTTCTGAACACCATAAATCTCAAGGAAGTAAAGTACTATGTAGCACCAGGTCATGTGGCAATTGCAGACAATTTAGAAGTCAGGGTCTACCACCTTTTTTCAGTCAACACAAATTATGAGTACTTTCATATCAATAAATTCCATGTAGCACTTTTCAAATCAAGTAGATCATATTAACTACAAAGTTGTTGCGAGATGTTGCATCTCTAAGACAATGTAGGAGAATTTAGCAGAGAGGAAAGACAAAAGGTTAAATGCTTTATTCTGAACACTTACAGGTTTAAGGAAAATATATATCCTATGCATTTTTGAAACACTAATACAAAAATATTTAAATCTACTATAAAATTAGGAAAATTATAGAAAAAGATAATAGAATTTTTCCAAAAGGTGACACAAGTTGCTTTGTAGGGAAACATTACTTTCTATATGCACTATCAATATAATCAAAATTTTTTAATGTCTCATGAGTCACTATGCCTAATCCTGCACAACTACATCTAGACAAAAGGAATGTTAGTTCAGGTTAAGCTCAGAAACTAGTGTGCATCTGTATGGCTCTGAAACAATTGTGACCAGAGAGAGTCTTTACGATGATATGGTGTTTGGGTAAGTTTATCTTCTTTCTTTTTCTCTCTATACCTACCAATACTGCCCAAGTTTAGACAGGATTCCTTCTATTTTCAGTCAATCCTATTTGCAAAAGTATGAAATATGGAACCAGCCAAAATTAGTATTACCATTTTTCTATCTGAGAGGATTTTTTTTTACTAGACAGAATTAAAGAAAAATGTCCATACAGAGTTTACATTTTTATAGAAAATGATTCTTGAGGGCAAAGACAGGTGAATGAATGTATCATGAAACAAATCTCACCCTGGGATGTAGTCAGGCTTGCATCTATCATGAGGTATTTTGTCAGCAAATTCAATAGTTATCAAAAACTATTTTAGATTATTTATGTACATAGAGTCACAGAATGGTTTGGGTTGGAAGGGACCTTAAAGCTCATCCAGTTCCAACCCCCCTGCCATCAGCAGGGACACCTTCCACTAGACCAGGTTGCTCAAAGCCTCATCCAGCCTGGCCTTGAACACTTCCAGGGAGGAGCAGCCACAGCTTCTCTGGGCAACCTGTTCCAGTGTCTCACCACCCTCACAGGAAAGAATTTCTTCCTAATATCCAATCTAAATCTCCCCTCTTCCAGTTTAAAGCCATTTCCCATTGTTCTAGCTCTACCTGCACTTATAAAAAGTCCCTCCCCAACTTTCTTGTAGCCCCTTCAGGTACTGGAAGGCCGCTATGAGATCTCCCTGGAGCCTTCTCTTCTCCAGGCTGAACAGCCCCAACTCTCTCAGCCTGTCCTCTCAGCAGAGGTGCTCCAGCCCTCGGATCATCCTCGTGGCCTCTGGACTCGTTCTAACAGGTCCATGTCTTTCTCATGTTGGGTGCTCCAGAACTGGACACAGCACTCTAGGTGGGCCTTTACGAGAGCAGAGTATGGAGGAGAATCCCCTCCCTCAACCTGCTGCCCACACTGCTCTGGATGCAGCCCAGGACACGGTTATTGGCCTCTGGGCTGCCAGCGCACATTGCTGGCTCATGTTCAGCTTCTCATCCACCACCACTCCCAAGTCCTTCTCTTCAGAGCTGCTCTCAAGCCACTCATTGCCCAGCCTGTACTTGTGTTTGGGATTGCCCTGACCCCGATGCAGGACCTTGCATTTGGCCTTGTTGAACTTCATGAGGTTCACACAGGCCCACCTCTCAACCCTGTCAAGGTCCCTCTGGATGAGGTCCTGTCCCTCCAGTGTATACTATAATATGAAGTGTCTCACTTAAGAATGTGTCAATATATTCATTTTCTCTTATTTTCTGATCCTCAAGGATATCAGGAGACAAAGCAAGGTGAATTACACTGTTTCCTTTGTATTGTCAATAGGCTGCTGAACTCAGTGCTTTTACCAGGGTAGGATTCATTCACTGGTCTCCATAGATTGCCAGTGCACAAATACACTGAAATTAGAAGCATTCTTCTAAATTTACATTTTTCTATGGGATTGCTTTGCTTCTAGAACTTCCTCTACTGTTTAGAAATAATAAATGAAGTTGAACAAAACACTTGACTTTCAGGAATCAAACTGAGTTTCCAAGTTGCACAAATAGGAATTTGTCACCTTTTTTTTTTTTCCCATCTACTTGAAAATTCAGCAATAAAATTTTTAAACAGCACTGAAATATGATAAAGACAAAAACCACAATTTAATTTTCACTTCCAGCTTCACAGACCAAAGTTGCAAGAATTTATTAAGCTGGCAGTCTTTTACACAGATTTCACTCTAGTTACTTTATATTCTGAAATAAAATTACCAAAATAGAGTTTTTCCTTTTGCTTTTTGAAAGTTATACTTGTGTTGAGTCCCTTCATGAGTCTCTTCATGAGAGAGAATGTGGTATATATTGGGTGCTCAGAAATCTCTATAACCATAGATTTATCCAAATGGCTGTATTTCTGAGAGGTATAAAAACTCATGCAGAAAAGTAGCAAAAGCACTTCCTGGCATTTCCGACTCACTAGTTCAATAAAGGCAACTAGTTGAAAATTGCAAGGAGGTATCCCCCAACTGCTAGGTCCTTCATTAAGTTTTATTCCATAACAAGATTAAAAACTTATTTTAAACTTGTTCTAAGAAATTAATTATAGTCACATTGTAACAAAGTATCATGTTGGGTCAAATTGGTTCAGTCTGTATTGATTTCAGTATTGAATTCCTTGGGTTAATGTAATCAACAGCATCCTTCCTTCCTCCTACCTTTAAAGAAAAAATACTTAAAAAAAAAAAACTTCCATGGAAAAATACTGTTTGGGAGGAATCCTGATAAAGCTTTTGGGTCAACTTTTCATTCTGATTAAATCTGAAATATTTTCAGATTACAAGCTAACTCCCTCATTCTATTGAGGTAATCACTTCAAATGAAAGGTTTCTGGGATGGAGCAAAAAACAATACAAATAAATTCACAAAGTTTTAAAAGCCTTATCTTCTAAACTTTTTTTAGTGACTCAGAGTAAATTCCCCTGTTCATTATGTAATCTGTGACTCCCATTAAAATAATGAGTGTGAATACTCAATAACATTAACCAAAGCTTTTGTGAAATAAATTGCTTGTAGAATTTGCAACACTAGTGCATTTCACCCTTCACCAAAGCCCCAGATGGTCTTTAGAATTCTTGCCACTTCCACTAAATCACTTCTACTGACAATACTACGTGTGCACTATAGGGAAAAGAAACCCACAATCACAGGCAGGAAACATGGTATGTCTTCATGTGCATTTTGACAGGCTAATTAATTTAAATCCTAATTTGGCATGTCCTGGCTGGAAGTAAAGCATGCAAGTACAAAATAGCAATCCATTCCTTCTTGCCTGCTGCCTAACCCTGGCTATGGCCACTCTACCTGATCTCTCACTGTTGTCTTCCCTAGATAAGAGAGTTTCACATCTCTGCATACAACTATTTGAGTGACCCTGAGTCTGGCAGACAAAGATCCCAGATTTGAAGGCTTTGAAGGGACCTGACACTACCCAAAGGATTAGGACTTCCATAGCATACATACATTTTAATTTATTTTATAAAGGACTACCAAAACTATGATCTAAACTTTACAAGAGAGGGCTTAGCCAGCAAGCAGACTTCCTGGAGAAAGTTTTGGCACAGTCCTGTCATGACAAGTTGAGTAGGCTCATAATCATTTTGATCTCATGTCTCCAAGTGACTGGTAGAGGAAGGTAGTCTGGGATGACAATGAAAGTGCAAAGTGGTGCGAAGGGGGCTTTCAGGCTTCATCATTTCTGGTGAAACACAGAATAGGTCTCTACAATGAGTTGCCTGTTCCCTGGAATACTACTACGGCCTCAGGCCATTCCAGCATTCTGGTGGATCCTGACTTTCTCAGGAAGACCTATAGACTTAGGTCACATTCCAGGGAGCAGTCTGGGAAAGAGCTGACCTCTGCCTGGAAGAGGAGATGGCTGGACAAGGCCAGGAGTGAAGCCATGCCCTCTATGTTAATAATAAGCCGAAGGTCGATTCTCATATCTGATGACTCATGGTGGAAAAAAACAGAGGGGAGTGTTGAACTTCCTTACAACAAGCTGGGTTTAGTGCATTTGAATTCCTTTGCTTTGCTCACAGCATTACAGATCTGTGAGACGAAACACATACATGTACATAGAAACAGTGAGGGCCTCTGACTATTCTACAGATAGCATAAGAACTGCAAAGCATAGGGGCTATAAACAATGTAGTTCCCACACAATCTTCTTGTGCTGGAAAGTTTTTGCATGATAAGCTAATCCTCATTTGCTTTCAGCTACATCATAAAAAAAAATCTACTTCCAGGAAAGATAAAACAAATCCGACTGCCGTATTTAGATAAAAAGACCTAAGGCATCATGTAGACTCTATTTATACCTGTACTGCCCCAGTGCTGCATTAGTGGGTTCTGAGGTGGCATATTGTACAGCTCAAAGAAAAGAAAAAATAATCTGTTTATTCTTGGTATATAGTTTTACTTAAAGAAGATCTCTACTAAGTAAATGACACCTTAAAATAAAGATGTCTAAGGAAGTTGCTATCACACCAGCATCTTAAAGGAAAAGTAACCTGTGCTGTGTATACACAAGGGACTGCGGAACCTGATGAATTTGTTTAACTGGTCACTTCCTAATTGCTTCTGTAGTAACCAGCTGCAACCCCCAAATCTGAGGAACTAGCATAGAAAAATAAACTGTTAATAATTAATATTTACGAGACAATTTGGAAATGCATTAAAAGCAGAAATATTTCTTAGTAATCCGTCTGTCAAAAGTTCATCCAATGGTCTGAAGTTGTAAGTCACACAGAGGCCAGCACAGTTAGAATATGATCAAACATCTATTTGACTACCTGGTATTCAACCTATATGTCACCAGCTTGTGCCTCTATCTGTTGTCCAAAAAGAATGTGATGATGGGTCAAAACAAGTTCTCAGTTACACCCCTACAATCCCACTGACTTCATGTGGTTGGCATTGCATGGGTGTAACTGAGAAGAGAATATGACCCATTATAGACTGCACTCAGTTATGAAATTGAGCTACCACACCAAAAAGGCCAGAATCCAGCTAGGGACTGTGGAAATTAAACCAAGTAAAGGTGAATAAGCAACAAGGTTTTTATTTTATTAAAGAAAAAAGAAAAATAGGCCATCATGAATTAGTGTTCATCTTTCTATTGCCAAATCTGGAATAAAACTTCTAAAGACTCATGTTCCTCTGTCTTTCCTAGGATTCATGTTCATAATTAACACATTTGTAGTGTTAAGCTTGAGAAATTTTCCAACCAAATGTCAGAAGTTAAAGAAAATAGAATTGAACAATAATTATATATTTACTGATAATGTCACACTAAAAGGTTTTGTGCTCTACTATACTACTTATGAGCTAGAATTTTTCATCCAATTATAGTATATCAGACAAATCTGAAAGACACTCTGAGTGAACTGCATGCTGAAGTGGGATACAAAATTAGTATCCATGTTAGTTTTCAAAGGACAATTTTTATACTTTAATGTGGTTTGATTTTAATTTGAAGTGACAATACAAGCCATTATTAAAAACATTCCATGGTACAACTTTCAGATAATGAGCATATAGGGCAGTACACTGACATTTTCTCGTGCTTCTTCTTTGCTTAAACTGCTGAAAGAGACTGTTGAACAGGGGGAGCTGCAAAGTTTGAACTAGTCCTCACATTTATGTTCCCGTTGCCAATGAATCAGAAATAGACAAACAAAAAACCTGAGAATTTCAGTTTTCCTTGGAGGAAGTGCTTTGTATTTGAAGGGAGGAGTTGACATGTTAGTTTTAAACAGACATTGGCCACATTTGCAGAGCAAAACATAGTAGCACATCTGAAGCACAACACAGCACATGTGAAGGACAATACAACAGTCTTCAGACTAGCCTGGGGTACCTTGGCATGCCTATGGAAAAAGCATTAGCTTGGAAACACGTTTTGCCAGATGTGGTTTAGCAAAGGTATTGTTCCACCCACGTAAATGAGTTCTTGACTGAATCCATCAGACATGCAGAGCTATGCTGTTAAAGATAGCTTGGAGGTCTGAGTACTGGCTTTCACTTAGTGGTTGAAGACATGTTCTTCAGCTTGGGAGTGGAAGGCAACAGTTAGGCAATAAGAAGCTAAATCCTTCAAATTAAGAGTTACATTGACATGAGGTAAAATTACAATGTTAGGAAACGATAGAAAACACCAATTCCAGAAACAAGCCAAACTTATTCGGCAGTTTTAACTGGCGTGTTGGAGACCAGCAACATCTTGGAATGTTGGACCTTATTCTTTACTTAAGAATGATTAAAGCAAAATTTGATTTTGTTTGAAGACAAGAGAGTTGCTGACTTTATTTTCTGCTTCATATCCCCCATGAAGAAATGAGAATTCAGGAAGGCTAGATACTATCTGTCTAGCATCCAAAGCTATGTAGTATAAATGCTGTCCTCGGTGTATGCTTCATAGTGGTAAAATGACAGGGCAAAGTGCTGAAATGATCCTCCCATTTATATTATATGAATGATGGAGTACAAATGATACAGCACTGAACTTGCTTCCTCTGGCAGCTTGGCATCTCATCACAGGCACCATCTTCTTCTACAAGTCTCCGGCTCTAAACAGTTAGCGTAGTAACAAGATTCACAGCTCACTTTTAGCACAATGTATACACGCTGTTCTTTTCTCATTGTGTAGTACTAATTAGCTACAAAATAAAAGGAAAAAAAAAAAGAAAATAGAATTACATTAATGCATGTTAAAAAGTTACTTATGTATGAAAACCTTTAGCTTTTTAATAGTGGAATCTCACACAGAGAATATGAAGCCACAACTTAAGTCTGAAATGAAACTTTCTAAATGCCCAGATCCTTGGAAACAAAACAAATAACTACCTGTAGAGCTTTAACAGTTGTTAATTCTGTTATTTTCACTTAGCTGTTAAAATATTATCTTGGATCTATCTACACAATTCCCATCAATGGAAACTTACATGCACAGAATGAAATATCCATGTTAAAAATCTGTCAGCAACATAAATTACTATGCCCAAATCAAGTTTTTAAATCACAGCACTCAGCTTTTTCCCTCTTCCCTCAGAAAAAGAATTTGACCAACAGAGAATTAATTTAACTTTGAGCATTTCTTGGCTGTCATATTTTCATAGAGACCACTAAGGGACGTCGTTTTGATAAGTATTTACACAAACTATTCTAATAATAAAACCAGTAAGTTATATAGGTTTTATTTCAGCAATCAAGAGCCGATTCTAGGCAGATGTATTTAAACTCTTTAAGCATTTAAATATCCACAGGTTTTTTGATCAGTCTGAAATCCACAGAATGAAAGTTAATCTCAGTTGGGGGAGTGTGGAAGCAGAGTAGTTCCGAAGTAACCTGCCCAATTTCTGTTTAAGAGGTTAAAAGGAAATCTCTTTGACTGTAGCAAGATCTCAGATGTTAGGTTTCATCTCAGCTTTAAAACTATGACTGAGCTGCTGAACAGTCCTGTGATGAAAAAGTTGTCACTGCCTTAAAGATAGCATCATGAACACAGCCCATAAAAAAATGCTATGTCTGATTGTAGTTTTTCCTCTAGAGAAATGTCAGCAAAGCTTTAATTACCTATGTCACAGTATGCTCAAGGTGTGCCTCTATGAAAATCCTTTTAATCTAGATAATTTAATGCAGTGCCTCAGTGTCAGACACCTGAAAGAAAGAAGTTGGAATGAGATGTGTTAGTTCTTTGCACTGACCCATTGCCTGCATTTTTTATTAGCTAAGCTCTAACTTCTAGAAGAATTACAGGGAACATCAACAAGGTCAATTAAATGCTGGCATGAGAAATGATTAAACTTTGCAATTCTTGAAAATGGAAGAAAACAACATAAAGAAACAGGAAGGTGACTGACATCTGTTTTATCATGCCTGTTGTGGAATAGCACTACATGAGAGGCATCAAATGAAACTAGTTGTCTCGCAGGTTCGGCAAACCAAAAGGAGGTGGATCCTTACAAAACATGCAGACAAGTTATAGAACTCCTTACCACATGACACAGCATAGGCTAAAGGTTTACATGGATACAAGGAAGTAATATGTTCCTGGAAGAAAGAAGACACTAAAAGCAATAGCAAACATTTACCACACCTGCTTGAGGAAGTCTCTGAACCACAGGTTGCTAGAAGAGTGTTCTGGAGTAGGATACTATGTGTTTTCTGCTGTTCTCTCTTTAAAAGCCTGTGATGTGAGATTACCAAATGCCACTGGCTGATGCCAAGCACTAATCCAAGTAGATTGTATTAACTTGATCTCCTTTGTCGAAATGTTTGTGGACTCCAGTGGATTTGTGCTCCATTCTTTTCTATTATGAAAAAAACTTGTTAGAACTTCCTCAACGCTAGATTTATCCCATGCTCATTAATTCTATTCTTTACTGGGCAAATAAAGACATCAAGCTTCCTGGTTTGGATAGTCCCTGAAATCCTTTTAAAAACTAGGGTTACATTAGTTGTCTTTCAGGTCCCTGAACTTGGTTTTCTGGCTCTAACAGCTCAAACAATTTAATCCTTGAGACATTTTGCATGAATACTATTTTACCTGTTCATACTGCCTTTCCTACCAGCACTTCATATTTCAGAGATCTATGAGCACTTTGTATTTGAGAGAGATCTTTTAATTAATCTTCTATAAAGAGGGTTTTGGTGTGGAAATCTCCTCTCTCTTTTTTACGTCTTACCACAGCTCTTGAACATCTATTGACTCTATAAAATATTGGTCCTACAAACTCCCTAGTAGTCTTGGTCATACTGATCTTAATGTATGAAAAGAAGGAATCTTTATTAGATGGTTTTTAAAAATTGTTTAAACTCTTGGTAATATTCAGCTGTACCACTGCTCCTTTTGAGCCTTGCCAATTACTCTGCCGAAATTCTTCTTCCCAGACCCATGCTTAGACCCATCCCCTTCTGGGAACTTAAGTTGACATAGGAGTCTACAATTTTTTTAAATCAGTGTGTGTTTACACAAGTCTATTAAAAGGCATGGAAGGAAAAATAATTCCAGATGCACATTATCCTTGATAATTCCTTATTCCTTAAAGAAGAACGTATCTATTTTAGACTGTAAACTTACTACGGTTTGCATGAGAAATCATCTACTTTTGTTACATGCATCCATTTCACAAGGGACAGTAGAACAAATCTGAGTCACTAACAGAGATCAGCACACCTGCACAATTGTGAACCAGACAAACAGACAGACCCAAGGACTTTAATGTAATACTTGCTGTTATTTTCTCCTTTAATTCCTGATCTGAGGATTCAAAAAAAAGCATTTTTTCTCATTGACTTTGTTTACTGCTAATTTAAACTCCCAGAAGTTAGGATTTCACTTCACTGTTGTCCCTGAACATCATTACAGTGAAAGCAAACACAATTTTATGGAAAGATCCTTGTCTTATGATAAATACTAGGACACACATTTGAAAGAATACAGTTTACTCTCTTAGAGACAATAGAATTGTTTTTACAGGTTGCAACCAAAACATCTACAGCCACCATCTCAACCTTCCATCACAATCTTAATTTAGCAGATGAAAAGAGTTTGCTGCAGTGTATTACCAACAGACTGCATAAAGATATCTGCAGCCAGGGAACGAGGACCCTGCCTGGGCTCCACAGTCCATGCTTTGCTGTGAAAAGGATGCAGACAGCAATGCAAAACCGTTCCTCTGTCAACATTGTGCAGCTGGTGAAGAGAAAGTGATAAAGAGGCAAATGGGAGGAAGTGGCACAGGAGGAGGCTTTTCCTGGGTGTTCCTCTCTGAGAAGTAACAAAGAGCCCTTATTCATCAGTACACAACTTATTCTAATGCCCAGAGGGAGAGAGGTAGAGTCTGAAGGCACTCTGCGTATGAATTTTAAATAGATAGTTCAATGCTAAAACCAAACTGCAATGAGGAAGCACTGACACTGCCAAGACAGTGCCAAACAGCATCCTCCAAGGAATGGTAGGAACCAGATAAAAGATCCACTATTCATCTGCTTGAGGAGCAAAGATGTAAGCAGCAGCCTGGGGGGAGAGGAGGGGTAAGCAGGGAAAAGCAGAGCTGCACTGAGCCAGGCTCTCTCTTCCCCTCCCCACCACTAATTAGCTCATTGCCTTTCAGAAAAGACACCTTGTAATATTTCCAACAAGCTGATTTTCTCACAGGCTTAGAAAGCCTCAGTAGATAATCCCTACAGCCTCTTTCTATCTTTATAATCTCCAAAGGATAACTGCAAACTATAAAGTGAATATTGTGACTCAGAGTTCAGTAAGAAGTCCACTCATTTCAGTTACTGTCCCATGGCTGCAGGCTACACTGCCTTCTGCTAAAAATTTAGCTCAAAATATTTTCAGTTATTTTGTTTAGCTTCTGTTGCAGACACACATTTATTGAATTTACTTCCAGTTTCAAATGTGAGCACTTTAATAATACCTATAAATATACTCACAGACCCTTGAGCACTCGTCAGATTATGACTGTGTTTATGTATATATTAACATTCATATTATCTTAAATATATCTTTATATGCAGTTTAGACACTTTTGTTACTGCATTATTGCCAGTAACCTATGATACAGAGGTGAAAAGAGTAAGACATGTAGTAATGTCTGTATGCTTACATACCAGTTTGTCTTAGTTATTCCCAGTCATTCATTATTCCCTCCATCACAGTGACTTCTTAGCTAATTTCTTGGACTTGTCACAGATGCTGTGTCATCTGGCTTCCAGGAGAAAGTCGGTCATACCTGAGATTTCAAGGAGAGAAATTCAAGCATGTCCAAGTTACACAGCAGAAAGGATTCACACCTGCTGATAGAGAAGCTTGACAGCAGCATTACTGAACAAATAATTCCTTCCTAATTTCTCATTACTGCTTGAGTTCTTATAAACTCTGCAATGCTCTGTCAACCTGCAGACACAATAGACATAAAATTTATGTCTATACCATGACATATCAGACCAAATTCAGATTCCAGCTCTCCCACACTTTGCCTTTAAGCAAGTGTCATCTCTAGCAGTACTGGAACACTTTCTGAAAATTGGGATAAGTCATTAAAAATTGTGCCTAATCATCATAACACTCTTCTAGGGATTACAGCATTCTCAAGCTATACTCAGTCTAATAAATTTGGTAGATGCCAGAATAAAACTACACTTCAGCATGTTTTACCACATTATTACTATGGGACCTAGAATTTCAATCTAGTATTCTTGCAGTCATGACAGATTTACTATAGTTTTCACATAATAAACTAGATGGATATGATAACATCTGTATAGCTGCTAGAGTTATATTGCATTAACTGTGCTTTAACCGTAGGTTTATGATTTAAAAAAACATGGGTTTGGGCCAGTGTTTTATTGGGTTGCCTTACACAAACGTGCTCTCCATGGCAAAACAGTCATTTTTTTCTGTTCCAGCTCCTGGAACTGTAACACGAACAGGAAATACTACATTCATTTACAACCACACAGGGAAATCTGCCAGAAGTTTGTCTATTCCCGTTTTCTAAAGTCCCGTCCACTGAAAGGTGAATCTTCTTATCTTACATATGGTCCAGACAGCCACAGTTGCGGGCAAAATTCAGTGATGCTTAATGAGTGAACTGTGCTTCCAAGAAAGAGAAAAAAGGTTGAGAGCCTGGAACTGGCCATTTTTCAGGTCCCTCACAGTGTTGCATGATCCTAAAGAAACCCTGCAGCAGAACTGGGATTAGAGGCTGTGCATGAGAGCTCCCATCTGCCATAACAACAATGAAAATACACAGACTTGGAGAAAACATTTTAACCTATTAAAACCAGATGTTGCCGTTCACCCTTCAGGCCTAGGCATTGTTCCACCTGTATCTCAAGGTGAAGGAGATAATTCTGCTCCTTCGCTCTTATTTATTCAGATATCTACTCTCCAGCCTGAAGAACCTATTCCAGATTCCCTCCAACACTGTATAAAGATGCAGAGTGCTGTTACTTGAATATCTGATTGGTGATCCAGTCATGTAAGATTTCACAGACTGGCAAGAAGTGAGCTACCATCTGATGAGCAAAAGAAAATTGGAAATGCATGACTTTAACTTAAATTAGCTTTTATCTTTTGCATCCCCTGGTATGAATGGTACAGCACACTCAGGGTGGCGTTTCTGGGGCCCAGTGGAATCCCACTAAAAATTCCTTTGTGACTGAGTTACTTACAGGCATAAAATGAAGTTGAAATATTTTTCCTGCCCTTTAACAAGAAATGGTCAGGAAGACAAGGAAACCATCAACCAGAGGAAAGAGCATGTCTTTGATATTAGGACAGAACTGGAAGTTGGGAGGAAAAAAGGGTCTGGTAATTAAACTTTCTCTTAGGCTTTTGAAAACCAAGGCTCAGTTTTCTGCTCCACCCCAGATTTCCTGCATGATCCTTAGCACAACAGATCAATAGGCATGAAGCCTTGTGTCCATTTCTATGAACTTCAGCACCCATATCTATGTATTAAGTTTATTACCAACAAAAGAATAGGAGTGAAAGCAAGAACTAGCACCTGAGGTCCCTCCCTGTCTTCCCACCTAATGCCAGCATTACCATACTGGAGCCACATCCTTTTCTGTTCTCCTTCCAGCTCCTCATAGCTAGTTCTGCCCACCACAACAACAGGGGCATCAAGATGTAGCACCTTAGCTGTGATTGCACCTTGCAAGCAGTACTGTAAGGTTAGCATCCAGTTAAAGAAAATACTTTAGCCTTGTCATATTTGTTAAGAGAGCAGCATCTCTTGCCACTTCACAGAAAGGCACGCTGTTGCTTTTGCTTGCTCTTGCTTGGTTCCAAACAAAGCCACCTGCATGTTTTGATGGGTTTTAAAACCAGAAGTGAATCCTGCAGCAAGTCTGGCCCCAGAGTCCATGTGCACAAACAGCAAATACAACATTGACTCCTGCAAAGTGACCCAGCTGGTGGAAAGCTGCTCTACTGGTAATCTGAACCAACCCTGGGAATATTGGGAAATCATGGACCACTAAGACATTGATGCATTGAGAATGTGTTTTATTTTATAACATATTCCTTTTCTGAAAAACAAATACATTGATAATAAAAGTAAGTGTAAATAGCTTCTGAGTATTTGTCTTCAGATCAGAAATCCTGACTTGAAATATAACCACATCAGGAAATAAAAATAGGTGCATTTTTTTTGATTTTTCAATACATAATATTATTGGAAATATATTCCCAGTTCATATCACAGCTTTCAAAAATACTTGTGCTATTTTCTGACAAACTCTACAAGATTTTCTTAATTCCTTCTCATTTCCAGCAGATGTTTGAGGAAAAATTTAATTAGATATAACAAAAATAAAATTGTTTAATTTGCAATACCTTTGAGTAAGTCTTACTTTGCTGAATTCCAAACATGATGTCTTACTTCATACACTTCTGACATCAGTGGTACTGGATAACGTTAAGTAAGTGTGAATTATAGATGGATGTTGACTTTTTCTTCTTATGTCTGCCACTCTGAGCTTTCTCTCCCCAGACTTTCTTTAGAGATTTGAAACAACTAATTTAGCCACTGATGCCTTGGTACTGTCTGAAAATCTTTCATCATTCAAGGTCTTTTGTTTACTGGTCAGTTTGTGAGTTGTCCACTTGATTTTTGTCAGGATTCTCTTGGAGATGGGTATCTGATGTGAGCTGCAATTAAATGCATCACTACTCCAGGCATGTCCACAGCTCACAATTTAAATTGTCCAGAATGAACCCTGGAGATGTACCCTTGTGTAGGTATTTCCTGTGTTTCTCCACTAGGATTGTTTTTTTATGTAGCTGGATAGTCTGAACAGACACATGAATGTATATTTTGTGTGCAGACTGAAAGACAACCCAACATCACCAGGCAAGCTGCTCCTGAGGTTCCTACAAGAGGAGAGCTGTGGGTGATTTGTTTTGAGTTGGTGGACGTCAGGAGCTGAATCCCAAAAACATGTTCAGAAGGAGCAAGAGGCAGTCCCAGGTAGAACAAGAAGTTGGGATGAAGCATAAAACAGTGGTTACATCAGTAGACTAATGGCACCTCTCTGGTGGGTTCCACCACTCTTTCAGTGTGGCCCCAAGTCTTCTGATCTCCCAGTGCTCTAATAAATCTACAGAACAAGTTTGGCTAGCACGGCGTACCTAGCCTAAAGGAGAACTTTGAGATAACTTAATGAACTATAAATTGCCAGTGAAGCACTAACTGTTATTTTTCACCACTTAGGGGCTGTAGTAATGACATTCTGAAGTAGGATCTTCTCCCACTCCCCTTTTAGTGAGTAGAGGGCTGGTACACAACAATTTGTAATTTAGCAAACAGAAATATCTTCATCTGCCTTGTTTGATATGTTAATGCTGCTGAGACACACTCACCCTTGAGAGAAGACTCTGGCTAACCCATTACGGTCAGTTTAGATATCACCTTGTGGACTTTGTCTAAACAAAGCAGAACATAAAAATGTACCAAAATAAAACATTAAAAAGGAGAGGAATCTATTTCAGAGTTTGAGAAGAGAACACAGTCTTGAAAAAAACCCAGGGTGAAACACAGGTCTCTGTGAAATTGGTGACAAATCTCACCCTGCTACACTCCCCCAATTTGTGTTCTAACGTTTCAAAGGAAAATTGATTTTCCCAGCTTCTCTATTGACATAATGCTGATAGGGTAGTAAGGAACTATTCACATCTACCATACATACTCACGCTGTGCTCACCACACTCAGAACTGCCTTTCACAAATAGCAGGAGGGAGAAAGTGGCAATTGTTAATAAATTTCCTGGACAGATTTATTTTACCTGTTGACATTTTGAGAAGCAACTCAATCCTCATACTTTAAAATCCAACTGTGCCTGTGGGACATGACCAATTTGCATTAAATCATGAAGTCCTGTTCTGACTAGAAAAGGATAATGGCAATTTGTGTTTATGAAAATTGGTAAAGTCATTTGGGTTATTAGTAACAAATGTTTAATAATCCAAACTTTTCAAAGACCCTTCTGTATTTTCTCTAGGAGGGTTTTAGTTTATGCTGCCACTGTGCTTTAAGTTAAAACTGTGTATATCATATATAATACTATACTATTCCTGACCTGTTTCCCACTTGCAAACCCAAGTGTTTTCTCACACTCTGTGCTCTGCACTCTAGCTTTCTCCTTTCATTGTGGAACATCTCACATGTGCAAGTTTAAATCAGCTCAGTACAAAGGCAAAGTGTTTCTGTTAAAGAAGTGGTCAGGCTCCCTAATGAACTATGGTCTCCATAATAAATCCAACATTACCACACAGTAATGCTCACCATATAACAGTTATTTCCTACAACACATACAAGGAAAAATATGCTGTCTCAAGTCATGCTGTGAAATGGCAATTATTGCTAGTTATTAATTTCTTAATATAAGTCATGGTATGTATCTGAGAACTGTGCTGACTCAGTATTTTATGGAATATTTCAAAAACTGTACAAAAGTTTAATTATCAACAAAAGTAAATCAAAAGGGATAAATTAAAAAGCTTCCTTTCCCCAAACTCTGAAGAATTATTACATCGTACAACACCATGATGATTTGAACTGCAGAACTCCTACCCAAGGTGGCATTTGGTCCAAGGGAACAAAATCAAACAGCTTAGTGGGAGGATTGTGTTCACATCTGAAGGCTGGGAGGTTCAGCCAGCACTTTCAAGAAGAAAGCAGCAGACATCTAAATGGGCATGTTCTTCCTCAGATAACTCCAAAACAGAAACATGGTTGACTTTTTGATAGGCTTCACATCTCAGATAAACTTTCTTCTTCGATCCAACTAAAATGAAGCTTGGTTCTCAGTTGCTGTTTTGTTTAACCCATCTAGCCAATCCTGAATTAATAAATTTCTCATCAATAAAGCTATAAATTATAGTTCATATTTCACTGATTTAACAGGTCTTTCTGTTGTCTGTAGTCCACTGTGATAACAAAAGAGTGGCAGGAGATGCAGACAGCTGCTCTCTTTTAGTGGAAGTGCACAAGGAGAGATCAGTAAACTTTTTCTTTCAAGTTATTTTCAATGTTTTTATAACTAGTGTTGGGAAAGGAAGAAAAAAAATCATTCTTTATAAATTTAAGGGACAAAAAGTATTGACGGTGTCTTTTCATGTGCTACCACTACCCTGCCCTGACGCAGGGGAGGGCAAAACATTCTGACACCTTGTTCTAATAAATCTTCTTCAATTTTCTCATGGACACAGCACGTTGTAATTTAGAAACTTGGCAGGGGAGGAAGTCCAAGTGCAACATCTTCAAAAGACTGTGGCTTTAGTGAAAATATAAGTGAATGAACTTGGCTTGACTACAAATAAGAAATGCATTCCTGGACTGAAGAGCCACAGCATTAGCTTAACCTTAACACGAGTTCTGCTTGTCCAGAAGTCAGAAGAGTTTTGTTTTGTTTTGTTTTAATGTATAAGATCAAAAACATAAATAAATTGCATTCCCTGCCAGTGGGTGGAAGTAATATCTCAAGCAGCTTTGCTCCCAGTGTAAAAGAATTACTGCACTGTTATAAGTTTCTAAGTTTAGTGAGTTAAAATTCAGGTCCTGTGGTGGGTCTGCCAGACCATACAAGGTCTACTTTATGAGGCTTTTATCTGTACATCTGCAGCACTACACTTTAGCTTTATCGCCTTGTTTTTCCTACATGTTGCTTTGCCGTTACTACTGCTGTTGTTTTTCACACGGAGAACTTTGCCACTGGATGGACACTTGGGGCCAAAACCATAATAAAGACTTTTGGTTATAAATAGTACTGCCTTTATGAAGAAGACATGAGAAAAACACACTCCATAAACTGCTTTTACCACAGTGTTTGCCTTCCCTCCTATGTCCTCTTTCACCAGAGTAAGACAGTGAATGGTGTGCCTGAGGGGTACCCAGCTTTAAAACCAGAATGGTAGAGTCAGATTTTTTTTTTTTTTCTCTTTCAGTGTTACTTTCTGTGTCCAAAATTCAAACTGTGCTTGAAATGGACAATACTGTAATGGAGCAGTAACTGAACTGTGAAGTTTGTCAAGTGGTTCTATGCTGCCCAATTTATTATGCTACAAAACAGAGAATGCTCTCTTTCCAAATCTGCAACATAAATGTTCTTGGGAAAAAACTAGGATCTATGTACATATGCACTGTGAATTAACTCATCATCCTGCCTCTGCTACTGGCTCAGCTTTTGCTCTTCCAGTCTTTTTGCACTGTCTAATGGTTTTAATGGATTCTACTGTGGCTTCTAAGGACTCATTCAAGGCAATCACACATGTCAGTTTTGACATCAATCTGAAAGAACTCCATAGTTCCATAGCCACAAGTTTCATGTCTCAAAAATATGCCAAAATTAATAATTTAAAAAATGAGCTTTTGGAAGAGTCCAAATGTCTGTTCCCTCTAGAAAGTGTCAAATCTAGGAATGGAAAACCTTGCATGAAGCTGCAATCACATTCAGTATCTGAATTCACCACAAAACTGAGTTACAAGTGAAAACTTACAGTTATGGGTTTTAATCTTTGCATCTTTCTTCATGCTTGGTAGGTGAAACTGCATAAAGAAAATGACTATAAAAAATTATTTTAATATTATTTCATACTGCCAGGAAAGCAGTAATTTAGGAACTGCTGGACCCATATGTCTCAATTTTAATTCTTAAAAGCATGAAAACTGACTGCAAGTTCTTTAGGGCACCTTTTCCTAAAGGGTTAAATGGGGAATAGCTCTTCAGCTGGGTTATGCCATCCTCTAGACATGAACTCCCAGAGGCTTTGTGCTTGATGTGGTCAAGACAATAACAGCTGTTTCACTGTAAAAAGAGAAAACATGAACTTGCCCATCTTGTACCTGGGAGAGAAAGGCAGTATTTTAATGAGGTTTTTTAATGTTTTTCTTTGTTCCATACCTGTATGAGGGCCTAATAACATCCCAGGCTCTAGGCTACACCAAATTTATGGACACAATGCCATGGGGTAAAATTCCCATTAAGTTTAGTGGAGTTAAGATTTCGCATTTGTATGTCAGCTATTGTTCCTGGCACCACCCTTTTTTTTTTTTTTTTCCCCAGTGCAGTCTGAGACTGGAGTATCTAATGGCACCAAATATTAAAAGACTCTTTTCCACATAAAGGAACAAAAATCGGTTATGGTAGTGGAGTCACCTCAGGGAGCCAAGTGCGACTCTCAGCAGCACAGATTACAACCATGATGGATTCTTATTGATCTGAGATTGTGCATATGTCAATGGGAATAAACCATTGACCGGCTGGCTCTTCCGTAGGAAACCTTTTCTTCTTAAGACCTGCATATCCAATAAAAGTGTTGCCAGACAGCTTCAGTCTGGAAGTGCTCTACAGTATTCTGTGATGTTGGTTCTTTTTCTTTTGACTTATTTATTTTATTGAAATATTAATCATACTTGCTGTTGGTCACTGGTCCACAAGTTACTGGTCCAGTTGCAACCACCAAGCTACTGTGCAAACCTAGACTTTTTGAGGGCTGTGGAGTCTTGTCTAACAGATTAATTTCAGATGCATATCATAGTGTTTTTTGTGACACCAAATATTCTCACGATATACGTCAGTGGATCATTTACATTAGATACTTTTCACTCCGGGCTTGATTGTGCCAGAAAGTTGCAGACAGTTGATTATATGTGTTTTGCTTTCCACTGTTCTATTTTTTTTTCTTTTTCCTTTTAAAGCCTTATCTCAGGAAGACCTGAACAAAAATAAAACTCAAGGCACTGCAGGATCAGACTGAGTAACTATTAACTTGATGAGTTAGATTGCTTGAAGAAGGTTGTTATTACTAGGGCTCAAATTGACATCTGCCAGGTCTCTCCTCCTCCCCCTCCTTGGATCAGCTTCAAACAGCAGTTCTTCCTGTGTCTAAAAAATCAAGCATTTTAAGATTAAAAAGCTTAAAAATTGCCTCCAGCACAGGCTTACCCTGCTAAATGAGCACAGGTTTAAATGGACAGACTAACTATTGAACTTTACACAGGACTTCCCATCCTGTATAAACTGAACATATTTGGCCATTGGTTAGCACCTTTCAGGGTTGGATCAAAAAGGATTACAGTGATTAAGGAAAGACATGTTTGATCAGCTTATAGTAAAGTAACTCTTAGGTGGAGATAGTCTGAGTAAATAAAATGAAATACTATTTCCTGCACACTCTGAAAATGGGATATTCTTTTCTTGCTTTTTTCCAGTATCACCCTGTTTTTATGGTCTTTGAGAGTTTTGCATATGCCCTCAGCTTGGTACAGTCATAAAACCAGTAACTGGGTGTATATGGCCCAGGGTGGGGATTTCCAGTTCAGAAGACAATGAAAGGTGTTGCTTTTGATCCTCTGCAGCCTTTCATGAGGTCTCATTTCCCTTTCCATGAACAGTGAGAGAACCTCTTTTGCTTTTTCTCTGCAGAGTAACAAATGTCCGGTTACATCTGCCTCACTTTTGCAGCCCAGCGGAGGTACAAGGGGGCTTGAGTTAGGTCCTCCTCATCTGCCCCATAACCATAATGGTGTTGCAAACAGGACTGTACAACTGAGGAGAAGGAGGAAAAACTTGTACAAGATGAGGTTCTTGATGCTGATTTTGTGATCACAAATGTCCTCAGAGACTGATCACAGGAAAAGTGGATGCCTCTAAGTTCTAGGATATGAGGAAGGTAATGTTTGATGTTCAATGTTCACCACAGTACAGCATATAAATGTAATTCTCCATCTTATTCCTTTGTTTTTCTGTTGGAGTGAATACATTTACTAAGATACATTTGTTTTGAGTACACACATGAAAGACATGATCCTAACTTTTTATTTGTATGCGTAATTATAAAATGTATCTGAATATGTAGCAGACTTTCAAGCATATTGCTGACTGCACTTGTAAAGACCATTATTAATAAATTTTACAATTGCTCATCTATCCAATATGTCCTGATATGGACAACAAACTCATCTTGATCGTCCAGATTTAGAGTGTATCTAGTCACCTGATTCCTTTGTTTAAAATCAGAACTGTTTTCCTGTGCTACTGGTAAAAATAAAGAATTGTGCAAATGTGAAAGAGTGTGTGGTAAAACTCACAAGACAACATAAGTTCTAAATTAAAAAGAAAATTAAAAACTTAGTGTTCTCACACTGTAATTAACTTGGCCTTGTTCCAGCCTCATGGATTTTTTATGTGATTTTATTACATTAGAAATAGATAATTGATCTCTTAACACTTTTTAAATTATGATTAGTAGCCAACTGAAATCTATGGAAATAGTAATGAAGATCTATAATGTAGGTGTTCTGAGTAAAGATATTGTGCTCTCATACTTGAAATGCAGATTTAACTTCAATTTTGACTAATAAATAGAGCTTTTATCATAGTACTTTACACAAAAGTTTTTAAATGTGGGCAAGCTAACACTGCTTTTGAAATCTTCATGTTGTGTTTAAATATTTCTTACATTCAATTTCCTACTAATTGTTAAGTACAAAGCCCTCAAAATCTGTTTCTTATTAGACTTTCAAAGTTTATATATTCTCCTTAACCAGATTCAAGTTTCAGCTGTGTTGTACTGTAATTTGGGGGTGAGGGGGAGGCTAAGTGTGCTTTGAGTTTCACTTTTTGTTTTTTGTTTTTTAAATGATATTTTATTCATTTTAATGGATAGATGAAAGAGAAAGAAAAGAGAGAAATAACAAGAGAGGGAAGGAGAAAGAGGGTACAGAAAAGGAGAGAGGGAAGGTGCGGGAAGGTGTGGGAAAGGAAGGAGAAAAAAGAGAAAAGAGAAAAGAGAAAAGAGAAAAGAGAAAAGAGAAAAGAGAAAAGAGAAAAGAGAAAAGAGAAAAGAGAAAAGAGAAAAGAGAAAGAGAAAGAGAAAGAGAAAGAGAAAGAGAAAGAGAAAGAGAAAGAAAAAGAGAAAGAGAAAGAGAAAGAAAAAGAAAAAGAAAAAGAAAAAGAAAAAGAAAAAGAAAAAGAAAAAGAAAAAGAAAAAGAAAAAGAAAAAGAAAAAGAAAAAGAAAAAGAAAAAGAAAAAGAAAAAGAAAAAGAAAAAGAAAAAGAAAAAGAAAAAGAAAAAGAAAAAGAAAAAGAAAAAGAAAAAGAAAAAGAAAAAGAAAAAGAAAAAAGGAAAAAGAAAAAATACAAAAGGGAATAAAAATAAGGTAGAAGGAAGAAAGAAAGAAAGAGAGAGAGAGAGAAAACATTCATTTTCACTGTTATGGTACGGAAACAGCAGGAAAGAATGGGGAGCCTTAAACACTTGCTTGTACTATAGCATACAAATAGCAGAGCTAGCAAGAAGACAACTCTGTTCATGCCCTGGAACCCTGCTTTCTTTACAGACCATAATATCTTCCCAGAGGGGGAAAAAAAACCCAGAAATAATCTCTTCTGAGTAAGTACAAAAGGTTTGTTCTGTAAAGATGTTGCAGTTATGCTGATTTTCAGGGTGAATGATTGAAGTAAATTTTCAAAACAGGATGCTGCCTGAAGAGCTATGATTAGAGACAAATGTGTGTCAATAAGCCATAGCAAAAGGAAGATAAAGATCCTAAGGAATTAAAAAATCAGAATTAAAAAATCTGTTTGAGTTGTTATCTCAGTCTCATTTTCTAGCCTTATGGCAGTTTTAGACACCAGGTATCTTCCTTTGCCTCCTTTTAGGTGAGACCTACATTTATATTTTTTAAAAAATCAAACATTAGGAAAGTAAAATAATTTCCCTAAAATTCTGTATAGTTCCTAACAAGGAGAGAAAAAGAGCCTCTTCACCCACATGGTACAAACACACATTCATTTAACAAACCCATCTGCGGTTCCAAAATGGCAAAGAGAACCTACTTAAAAGAGATCCATGTTTGGTAAAAGTGAATTTTGAAGTCAGCATTAGTAAAAATTCTGTGATTCTGCAAGAGACAGTCTCATAAACTTCCAAAACCATAAAATTTCCTTGAGCTCATTTTTCTGCCAAATTAAGCTTAGTTCTGCTTCAAATATGGTTGTTACATTACTAGGTCTTGGGCCTCTGTTTTGGTATCACCAGTATAGCTGCAGCTCAGGTGTTGGCTTGCAGACATGTATGAAAAGCTACAGCCAGCCTCTGGCATGAAACGTATAACTAAAACATAAAAGATCAAACTCATTCAAATTAGTCCTTCTATAATGCACGGATTAGGAAGGAAATGATGGCACATCCTGAGAAAAGCAAGAACATTTGGGACATCTTTCTCTATCTTCTTTAGGAAATCCAAGCCAAGGAGAAATGTCTTCCAAATGGCAATAAAAAAACCCAAGATGAACAATTAAATGACTTTCACCCTAGATCTGAAGTTAACTGACTAAATGGCATTACTTTGTCAAACATAACCACAGATCCAAATCTCACTTTACAGCCTCAAGACTTCTGCATCACACAGTATATTTGACTTAGGCCATAAGTGCTTCACTCCACTTCTAAGAATATTTAAATCAGCAAGAGCATAAAACTGGGAAAAAAGTAAACAAATACAATGGGAAATCCACTGAAAAAGACTGTCTGTCATTTTACTTTTGTTCTATTTATTCTGTCTGTAGTTCAAACCTCATTTTTCTATGGCCTGCCTAAACAAGTTTTGGGTTGCAGCTATGACTTCCTCAACACAAGAGAAAAAATTCAACTCATAATTCTTAGGAAAAAAAAAAAATACATTGCTTCAGCAGAGTATTGGAGCCATCTGTAAGGACACAAAGTGTCACTGCATGTTAAAGAGCTCAAGAATCTGACCCTGAACATTTACAGAGGTATCTGATTGCTTTAGTGAGTTATTACATTAAGGCATTGCTGAATGTGGTATGTGATATTTCAGCTGCATAGAACTACAGGAATACGATAATTCAAAAAATCTTACTCAAAAAGTTAACGGAATGAACTGTGATAGGACCACAGTCATATCCATTGTACTCTGGAAACAGAGCAGTTCCTTTTGTTTTCATTAAAGAGATAATACCCATATGCCTTTGTTTGCTTTCCTGACCCAGTGAATACACCATAATGAGACAATCTACAAAAAACAAACAAAAAAAACAACTAGAAACCACCCTTTAGCATGGGTAAATAGGAGAAAGCGATGTATGTAACAATCAATTACTTCCATGACTGAAGGGACAAACTGCAAGCTCAGGTTTCCCAACACCTATGATCTACAGAGCACACTTGCAGGAGATAAGCTGAAGTTAGCAAGAGTTTTCTGGGTAACCAGCATCAAAGAAAGGCCCTGACTTGCCTGAATGTGGACACAGAAAAATACTGAAATGTTTCAAATTAATTGTTTTATTTAGTGTGTGCTTGTGTTTGCCTGCCTGCACCCCAGGACAACTTCACCCAAACTGGAATTTAGGGTCTTGGGGGGGTTCAATTGATGGTCTTTGTTTGCAGGTCTGCTGGGATGCTGTGTGCCACACACAACAGCTCCAAAACTGTGAGAGCACTATCGAATCAGGCAGGGAGTAATCGCATTTATGCAGCCACAAGAGCAGTTCCTGAGGCCTCCTGCCCTATGATTTCCAAGGTCATATGCTTGAAGTAGAGGACATGTAATTTTACTGATGGTTTAAAATGGAAAGTTATTTGATACCTCCCTCTTCTAAAAGGGAGAAAAAAAACCTGGGAGTGGCGAAGTTGTTGAGCACAGCCTCTTCCAGTCCACAATTGGGAACAGATTCCCAGGCTCCTTTGATGGTACGAAAACTCATTGAAGAAACAGCTGTCATTTTTCCTGGGTTCACCATAGATCACAAGTGAGATAGCAGCAGCAACAGCAGCAGGATGTAACCACAATTTCCAGAAGAGATTAATGGCAAGGGAGAGAGGAGGAAATCGTCTTCTCCTCCACCAACAGTGGCTGCCATCTGGTGGCAAGATATGAGGGACAGGAGGTGCCTTCTCCAGGCTTCTGGCTCCATCTGCAAATAAAAATCCTAGATAAGACTTGCAAAGATAGGATACAGTGTCTGTCTTGCTACCTGTCTAAATTTTTGTGGTTAGAAACGTGCCAAACCTTTCTGGGAATGACAAGGACCGGTGATTTTATGCCTGCTCCCCTTCATAGGCAAGTTGATGATGATGTACACGACATGGTCCTTTGCTGTCTTGTTCCTGTCTGGTCCTAAACACTTGGGGACACTCTACATTGACAGAGATAGGGTACAGAAGATATGAAGTGTGATGGGAAGAATGGAAAGAAAAGAAGAAAATTTAAAAAACTCTGATATAGGGAAATTTCATTTTCTAAGTTAGATCAGAGTTAGAAAATAAAGAAGGAAACAGAGGGAAGGAAAAGAGGTGTTATAAGATGAGAAGAATACATTAATGAAGATGAAAATAGATCTTAAGAATCTTCCTAGAATAAACTCTTTCTCAGAAAGAACTTTCTGTAGAAATTGAACAATGGCACTCAATTATGTTTATCACTCACTGAAGGGGTGATGGGGGCAGGAGGCTGTGAAGCAAGACTGTGGTAGGTCCAATTGCTTCAAGGGTAAGTTCAGAGAAATGGAAAAGTTACAGTTCAGTTTGCTGTCTACATAAGAGCTCTAAAAGCGATGTCTTTCAACTTCCATCTCATTCACCCTTTCCACACAACCTGAGGTTGAATTGCTCCACAGTCCCAAGGGCTCCAACTACAATGTTACATTATGCTGTAGGAAAACACAGTCTGTCATAAGTTATCATGTATTTTTAAAACGTGTATTTTGTGGTCAAAATCCTTGTTTACAATTTAAATATTTGCCCCAGAGCACCTACTGGATTTAAATAGAGTCAGCATTCATAAAGGATCAGCTTTTTCCCCACTGCGAATGACCCCAAACAATGATGTCTGAGGAAATCTTCAGCCTCCAATTGTTCCTCTTCTGAGTAGCTTTAGCAATTCACAAAAGGGGATTCAGCAGTAGTGACTTCTTTATTCTTCTGTCATACTTAGGAAGCCCTGATGCTTGCAGAAGTTCTTGTGCTTGTCTTACGAGCCTTCATATCACCACACAGCTCTTCTTGGACCCAGAGGCTTGCAGTCCTGGCAAGCAAAATGCAGACATTATGATCTGTAACAGCCTTCCTTGTGGTGAGGTAAATCAACCATACTACAAGGTGATTATAACGCAACCTTCCAAGAATCTGCCAATGAATTGTTCCTCATCAGCTAAAGATTTGCCTCGCATGACTTTTACTTAAATTTAAAATACATATTTTAAAAGGAGGGGAACCAAGGCATGAGGACCAGGTCATGCACTGAAGACCCCAGAGATCAGAGCCAGGTGGAGAACACAGGAATTCCTGGTGCCTGTGACTGCTTTTGGTCTTTGTCTCTCTTTTCCAGTCATCCCTTCTTGTTTCTATAAAAAATAAAACTGTTTCTTTTACTTTTTGAAACTCCACTACAAGAAAGTTCTTAAAATGGCTCCCCGATTTTCTTTAGAGACAGAACTAAATTTAAAGATGTTATTTCCCTCGTATCACTGAAATAACCTCTTCAGAAATGTAAAGACCACAGTGATGCCTTAAAAGCCCAAGAAGAAAAGCTCAGCACCAGAAATGCCTGTGGGACACACTCTGAGCTTGCAGGACTGCTTTTACTAAACCTTTCACTGAGCAATGGAAGATTTTGTTTTATGAGGGTAATTTACAGAAGAGTGATAAGAAAATAAAAGAGAAGACAATGATGTAAAAATGTAGGGGGTGAGGAAAAGATTATTATTTTCCTTCTGTTTTTCAGGTAGACCTTTGTGCTCTGGGTTTCTGAAATGCCAGTGAAATTTGGGAAAGGAAGGAGAAATCAAGCTGCTGCTGCATTCTGTATATCCACCTCTACAATGCATCTGGTAGATCTTTTTTTTTTTTTTTTTTTGTATTCTTAATGAGTAACAATTTCCTCTAATTCATCTGGTGACTGATATGTTCCTTCTATCAGAATTTTCATCCCTTCTGTTAGTTTAAAACTATAAAGGATTCCTCTGTGATTATAGCAGCTTTCCTTCACTCAGTATTGTGATAAGCCCTGTACCCTCCAGCGCTTGCATAACCTTTAAAGCGAAGAGCACAAAACAGAGCATGGCTCAACATGGCAGTTTTATGAGATTTCTGCAGTGCATCAGCCTTACCAGGATAATGTTTTGACTGTGTGCTGCAGAATTCTGGGTTCTTCAAAAGGCAACTTGTTTTACGCAATTGAGACAGCAAGAAATTGTTTTGTCTGTCTATATACGTCATACTGCGTAGGCAACGGGGACTAGTACAGAGAGTTACCTTGTCAGGAAGTATTTGCAGGCAATTAAGAAAATTAATGTAAAGTCCATGTATTCTTAAAATGAGTTCTGAGTCCTTTGTGCTCTTCACACTTGGTTTTCCATGCTTCTCTTTCCATATGCTGTTAACTTGCTGGGAGAGGAAATGAAGCCTCTTATTGTAATATCTCTGTGTGTATGCAAGATCCTTCATTTTGTTCCCACAGCTCTGGTGAATGTATGCACAAAAGTGGCATAGTAATTTGTGCCAACTTCAATGACAACTTAGCTCCATACAAAGGAACTGTTAAATAATGAAGTCTGGGAGTAACCTCTGGCAGGAGACCAGACCTAATAATTCCACTTAGCAAGATTATCCATGCCAGCAAGGAAGGTTGACTTTCTAGTATAAACAATTAACTGTGGTGATAAAGGATCTACCACATGCTATATTACTGGCCAAGGCAAGGGGGGTGGGGGGAAAGCATAAATGGTCAACGTCATTCAATTAATTTGTTCTCTGGAAAGCTAATTAGCTTTGTTTTGGATTTGATGGATTTGTTTGCTTTATGAGAGCAAATAGGAAAGGGAAAAAATAATACATTCTGTGTCTCAGCAATCAATTCTTTGCAACTTAACTCTTCTGAGTTTCAAAGCAATATTTTTTTATAATAAGTGAACCTCATCTTTAAACAAAGAAAAATCCGTGCAACGTATTTAATAACTGATGTTAAGAAACAATAGCGGGCATTTTTCCATTAACGTCTTAGAGAGGTAATGCGTAAACACAGAAAGATGGAGATTGTGCATTGAATCTTGACATCTTAAAGAAAGCCCTTTCATGGTGCTACAGTATTATGCTTCATAATTATTTAATAGAGTGAGGAGGGCTGATTCTTTTAAGAAAAAAAAGAACATTTCATGCATTTTATTACTTTTCCAATGATTTTTTTATGAATATTTAGTATCTGAGCTTCAGGATAGCTTTCTGATTTATAAAAGCTCCTTAATTTTACTGGTTTTTTACTTGTCCCTTTTCTAGTACTAGCATGTACTAGCCTAAATACTTTGTACTTTAATACTTCTTAGTCTATGGAATTAATTTCAAGTCTTTTATAGCTAAGTTGAACAAAGTCTGTCTGTGTTTTTCTGTGCAATTTATCTAAAATATACAGTGAGTTGGAAACACTTTCCTCAGGAGGAGTGACTTTCTAAGGGAAATTTAGGATGGGATTATTGAAGGCCAAGGCTTCATAGTATTCGGAGTTTATGCAAGGCATGATGTGACACGATGCCTGTGAAATTAGAGCATCAGCCACAGTAACTGGGAGAATTATCTCTGTTCAGTGCTTTTTAGTAGCTGTGTTCACAGCTACACAGGCTCTGTGTTACAGCAACACCTAATTTGGGACTCAGTCTGAGAAACTCCCCAGACACTTCCCAAAGGTCATCAATAGGGACAAAACTGGATTCATCTATTGTTTTGCTTGGAAACTAAATCAACTTTTGCTGTAACTTTAAAAGAAAGACACGTAGATGTTACACTGTATTTAAAGAACACACCAATAGAGATTATTCCAAGTCTGTTCTCCCTGGCACCCAGCATATTTTTCAAAAGTACAGCGTATCTGGCTTCTTGGCTGATGCTGTTGCCTCTACAGATGAGCTCAGCTTCACAGGAGCTCAAATCCCGCCTTTGCCATTCCTCATGTATTTCAGCTTTGGTGAAAATATAGTGTGTGACTTAATTAACCAAAATTTTACACATTAGATCATCAATGGGGCTCTACTGAGAGCCAAAGACACCAAAACAGTATGTGCCTTGAAGCAGTCCAAATGTGTAATCAAATGGAAGTCTTCTGCAGATCGCCAAGCAATTAGCAAGCTTAAAGTATTTCCTGTAAATGTCTCTTTCTCTACTTTTCCTATCCCAAATGGTCCATGATCATCTCATCTCTGTCTATTTTTCCCAGCAGTGGTCTCAGGCATCCCAAACCATATGATTCCTATTATAAGACTGGCACCCAGCTTACGATCCATCAACGCCTCACCTTCAGAAGGCAGTGATGGAGCAGTACAACATGCTAACACCTTTCAGACATTCCAGCAAGAAAACCAGGGGCATAAAAATAGACAACCCACCACCAACAGTGCTAACAAATGCTAATTATAATGGGGCCAGCTGCTAGAAGCCACCAGCCAAAATGCCTTTTTATGAATTCAGCTAAATCAGATGACAACAGCATTTAACCCAGCTATGCCTGATGATTGTTCTCATGTGCTGATACACTGTCACTTCCCACAGCAACCAACACATAAGGTATCAATAAAATGAATTATTACATCTCTTTAGATACAACTGTGACACATTTGTTCAGAACCTTTAAAATTTACACAATTTCTTTTCATTGGAAAGATAAATTATTCTACCTAACTCTGATGCATGGAGCACCCAGTGAGGAATATAGCGTCTGACACAAAGGTGTGGTGCTTTTAGATGTGTAAGAGAGGATTGAGATATCTGTTTTGCTTTGAAGTAAATCCCACAAGAACTACCATTATCTCATGGAAAGTTTTGAAAACACCATTTGAAAGCACTTGTGTCCAGATTACCCGTGTGCCAGAGTAAACCAGTGCAACCCCTTGAATCATTCCTGTCATTAGACTATCTCAAAACACATTTGCCAGACTGTTGAAAGAAGGTAGCGTTTCCTCTAGACACCATATGTTGTGAAGTATTATAAATATGTTGCAGTGCCTAGAATCAGGATCAGATTAGTTAGCTTGTGAAACAGTAGTGTTTTACATTCTTGTCTCATTTATTTGAGGGGTACCAAAGCCAGTGTTGAAACTGTTTTTTCGTGTATAAACATTCTAAAATAGCACATGGAGTTCATCTTCAAAGGTATGCATTTCTCCAGCACATATGTATAGACAAGGTGCCAGAATGTGGCCATGTCTCTTTCTGCCAGTCCAGCTACAATTTCCTGTTCCTAGTCTCTGCTTCTGAACTTGGGAGTGCTTGCAATTAAAGTGATCCCAGAAAAACAAGATGATGAGAGTCTGCCCTTGACTCACACTTTTCCCACAGAAATCAGCCAGCGGACCCAAATGGGAGCACCCTAAAACAGTGAGCAGCTGCCTCCCCAGAAGGTATGTACAAACCTGTGACTAATAAGCACAATCCAGTCTATGCCTATGCCTAATCAGTTGCTGCTCCCCAACACATCACAAAAATAGGATGTGACAGCTCGAGAGATTGCAGTGCTGAGGAACACGTCTCAGAGAGTATCTTAAGTGCTCTCTGTTTCTCTTCCTGCATTTTTATGGCAATTTGAGGTGATCTTAGCTACGATTTCATCTCCTCCAGCTGCTCAGCCCCCATGAGGGACTCATCGTTGCGTAGTGTTTGCAACAGTGCCGCTGGTTGCTGCAGCAATGATGAGATGCTGAGAGAGCCAAGACCCTTGAAGGGCAGGTGTGGAGCATGGCACGTGCACGCGTGGGAGTCTTCTCCTGGGGCTGGAGAGTCTCCTTTGTAGCAAAATGTACAACATCAGTAAGTTCCAACTGCCCTGAGCTTAAGCCTTAAACGAGTGGACTCATATTCAAGATTAAATAACTGGACTCACATATAAGATTAAATTATGGAAGTGGCATACTTGTTTAAATGGTTTTGAAAAGGAGACAGTGGGTTATCAATAGCAGAAGTAATACTCAGGACTACCTGTTTCTTAGGTTACTTGCAAACCTAAATTTATATTCTGATGGTTTACAAAACTACTGCATTTTGTAGCAAGGGAGAATTTATGCTTTCTTTGTTTTCCTTTTAGACAATGACTTGAAAGTATATGTCTCAGAGGACAATGCTGAATAAATCAGTGTATCCACTCTGTGCCTTATTAAGCACCAGTAAATGTCACAATTTTTGCCACAAGAAATGGAAGACCATATTGCAGGGAAAAATCTGTGCTGAAAATAGTTATTTTTTCTTTCTGAAAATGTAAATAATTTTGGACATTAATCAGATATTAACTCATTACTGATAATAGAAATATTTTGCTAGGAGTTGTATTTATTTGAGATATGTAAAACCATAAGGGTTTTTAAAATTTGTTTCGTTTTTAGAGAGGAAGATGTACAAAATATTTAGCCTGAAATGCATATTTCAAATGTAAACAGCTCTCTACTGATAAAGGATTTAGCAAAAAAGTGAATCTAAGTGGGAAAGTAGAGGAAATGTAGGTTATTTTGATGAGATACTAACTGTTTTATGTGTAGACAGGAAAATTTTAACAATGACAACAAAACTGGTAATCCACAACCTAGAATATTCAGTAGAAGGCTGTTAATTCTTCACTTCATCATCTAAACTCACTGAATTACCACTTCAAATGTTATGGATACTGCTTTCTTTTTGTCCTGGTTTTGCTAAAAGGGTGAAACCACCACACTCCTGAATATGTTTTCTTTGGAAGCCTAGTGTGTATACATGTGTGCCTGTGTTGCTATTTCCAGGTCCAACATTCCAATGATAAAAATATAATCAGGAATCTGAGTGGTAATTATTAATAGTTACAGTATGTGATGCCTTCCAAATGAAGAAAAGTTATGAGTTAAATTTCTGACATCCTCAAGAAATTTCTTCCTAAAATCAGAGAGGACAGTTCTCTGAAATCTTATGAATACATAAACAAGTAGATGTTTTGCATCCTTGGAAAAATCCAACGTTCCTTAAATAACAAGGCAAGTAAGGTGGTTCTCTACATCTCGCCTCCTTTTATCTCAGACAGATTCTGAAATGACGTCATTAGGATAGTTTTTAAGATAGGTAGGTTTAGTGATTTTTTTGGTCAGAAAGATCAAATCAGAAAGAATAAACTTCTGTTCTAAGTAAGTCACACAAATTTGGTTAAAAAAAAAAGGAAATGTGACTACATAACTCTGAGGAAAAAGAGATTTAACCTGTTAAAAGTTCTTAAGCATGCATAAGAGAAGCTAAAAAAAGTAGCCAGAAAATGAACATGTTTTGGACTACTTGCCAATGCACTTAAAGAAAAATAACAGTGTGTAATATCTAAAAATATTTACATATAACATTGTGTAGCTTCCTTATGGGCTGCATATGACTCTGACATTCAAAGGAAGGCAGAGAGTAATTAACTGTGCAACACTTTCTTGGTACACTGAAGACAAGTCAACTTTTCCAGTGCTGTTCCAAGTAACTGTTTTAGGTAAGCAAAGCCAAGTTTTCATCATTGTTTTGTAGTTACCCTTTCCAGTGGCATGTATTGGAGCCTTAAGGCTGAGTAATGGTCTTATAACTGTGTAAATACTGAGATTCATGAATCTGAAACAGAGCTGCACCAGTGCCCCACAATTGAAATCTAAATCTACCTGCCATAGAGCAAAAACAAGATGAGGCCATTGAGGCAAAGAGTATAAAAACAAACAGACTTTGAGAGCTCCTTGCAAGAAACTTACAGTAAAGTGGAGTGTTAAAGTGATGGTCAAAGGAGTCTCCTGGAGTTTAGAAAGTCCAGATTTATCAGTACGTGTCCAAGCTGATCCAAACCTCTGGAGGTTTTGATTGTTGTCCATCACTAACAATAATGTGAATGACCCCATTTATTACCCTACTCCTATAGTAGTGATAAGAGGCACTGTCAAAGAAACTGGGATGTAGCCCACAGAAAACAAACAGAACTTCTTACTGGGGAACATCTGAGAAATTTTTCCTGGAAAGCAAACTAGAAGAACAGTGGTATCTTGTTATGTTAAAGTGCAGTTTAAATACTATTCTATTGACTTCACAAACCATAAAAATGCAGCTAGATACTGTAAACTAATAAAACTCATCAGTACTACTGAGCAGCAGTGTGCTGGGTCTTGGCAATGCTCCGGCTGCTGTGCTATGCCTTTCCCTGGTAGATGGGAAACTTTTTCTCCTTATACAATCTTCAGCTAATTAGTGTCTTTTTTGAAGAGCTGAAGTTCCATGAGCATAAGTGTGTGGACAAAAAATTGTAACAACCTCAACAATTTTTCCAGCCTATATAACTCAGAATGTTGAAAAACCTAAACAATGATATGTTTGTTAAAAAATTATGTTCTTACTCTACTGAACCTTATTTTATCTTCTTCCTTATCTATTTCCATATCCCCCATTTGCCTGCTTTGGAGTCAAGTGTCTCAGAGTAGGGACAGTATTAAAATAAATTAGATATTTATTAAACATTATAGTATTAAACAATGTTTGTTATTAATGACAAGTATAACTGGGAAAAATGCACAAAATTATCTTGATTGCATCAGAAAAATGTATTAAATTTTCTCAGTTTTCAAGTCTATGAGCCTACCCAACAGTACTAGCAAAAACAAAGGCCAGACTCTGAAATCCTTGTACACAGGGAGGAGAATATAAACTTATCAGAAGTTCTACTGAAATTGAAGTGGTGTCTGAGAATAAGGTTGTTTCAAATGGAGAGAAAAAGGCATCACTTGAGGTAAGAGCTGCACTTCTTAGGATTATGGATGCTTCCTAGGTCCTTTCCTTCTTTTGTGTCACTGCTTACTGTAAGTAATAGTAGTGGTAATAATAACAAAAGGAAAGGTTCACATTCCTACTTTCAAAACCAGCAGGAATTCTAGACCATGAAGTGATTACTTACCCTTTTTTCTCCATCCCACAGCTACAGAACTAGATAATAAAAGCTGATTTTAGAAGCTGTGGAGAAGAAGCCTCTTGCAGCATACACTAGCTTTTATTAATGCTTTGCAATTAATCTGTATGGTTTCAAGGGTCATCTGCAGCCAACCTTTCAGGAAGCAATTCACAAATGAACAGAATTAGACTAGTCCTTCAATAACACACTCATGCAATTTAGTGATGTTGCCCTGCAAATGAAGGGCAATTCCATGAAAGAGCCATTGAGAACTCTTTATTTTCTTGTTTTGTTTCCATATGAGATGCAATTTCCTCTATAAGCTACACAGTCTCTTTACAATCATGAAAAGAGGACTTGAAGAACCATTCTGATGAAAAATGGGTCACACATGCACTGATATATGTGTAAATGTATCAAAATAACTGATTCACAAAAAGCCACAGTCAGTTGTGAAACCCTATAAAAGTATGATTTTCCAGCTACCACCCCTGTAAACCTTAAAATGATACCTAACACACTGATAAAGAAAAGTAAAATGATCTCATTGCTGCTGCAAACAATGCATAAGAAAATAATACTGCGTTATACAAAATTTTCAGGGAAACCTTCTCAAAGACTGTTGATATTTGTTATACAGAATTAAACTTTTCCATGTATAGTTCTCCTTTGGATAAACATCAATTATATATAAAGTACAAGATTAAATATTACTGTTGATTAATACATTACATAAAATAAACATATTTCCTGCATTTTTTACCAATATTCATAGCTAATGTGGAGAAAGGAAAAATATAGAATAAAAAGTATTGAATAAATCAGCAGTCAGCTGATACCAAAGTAGCCAAGCTGGTTGAAACTTAACCTCAAAAGGGTCACAAGTAATTCTTAAGATACTGAGAAACTGGGTGCTAAAAAAAGCAGAGAAATTCAGCATGAATGACCATAAAATAATGCACGTTCCTAAAAGGAGTAAAAGAATTGATTGTGGGGTTGCTAAGAATGTTTTTTAGAGGACATCAATTCAAGATGTAGCAGGAGTCAGAAGGCAAATAGGAAAGCAGGAGCTGCTGGGAAAGAAACAGAAAATCAAGGAGAAGCCATCTTTGAGTTACTGAGTACTTGCAGAAGCTTCATCCATTTTTAAAAACTCATTTCACTTACTGGCTAAATTGAGAGACAGGGCCCTAAAGCAGATGGACTTTTCATCTGACCTAATATGGTCATTTTTCACTTGCTGTTTAAATTGCATTCCTAACTAGCAATAGAAAAGACCACCTATTCCAAAATTGTTCTTCTTTGATGAGCAGAACTTGCTACAGTGTGCTGAAGATGATTGTAGTTTGACCTCCTCTAATAGTCCAATCACTTCACCAAGTTCAGTTACTTATAACACCAAGTTCCAATGTGAGTGCATGCATGTTTCTGTTCAGTTTTCCACATATATTGAGAAGAAACTGCAGGAAGTAGAGGTGGATTCTAGGATCTGTATCAAGGTTGATAAATGGGTAACGGTCCCTAAGCAAATACCGACACTCACTAGCAAGCATCAGCCGGTGGCTCACATTTTTCATTTGCTTGACCTACTCCTAAATTTTTATGAGCTGATCATCATTTATGATTTCTTGAAATAATAATAATAAAAAATACATAAAGTCTATAATAACCATCGCAGAAAGATTTTGTCTGGATTTATTTCTGGTGATGCATGGTAAGTTACTGAGGGGTTTCTTGCTTTCCCCCAAAGTCATTTGTTTTTCATGAATCCATTTAAAACAGTCCTTCATTCATTGCTTCTGCATGTGCACTGCATTTAAAATAGATGTAGTATGGAGCACTAAGAGAAGTGTTGTGACCATCTGAAATTCAATCCCAGATTAAAAGACCTTTCCCACCAACTCATGACCGATTCTCATCTTTATTATTGATAAGTTTCTTAAGGATTTCAGGAAAAAAGTAAAGAAGTATGGTAATAATAGATATCAGTAGTCTAGAATTCATCATCAAAAAGGAAAATAAAATTATAAATAAATAGAAGAGACAAACTCAGAAGAAAATTAAATGCAGCATATTACTAGATAATACTACAATCTATATTAACTATCTATTTAGGCAAATTTGCAAACCTACTACAATGAAGCCTAGTTTAGTATAAGTTTCAGTGAGATGATTGATAAGGATTATTATAATCTGCATTTAATAATGTTTACACGAGTTATTTCTACTTCTAATGCTGGTCCATATGAACAGGTATATTTGTGGTTTCTGTTCTAGCCTATTCTAAATACATTACCTTCCTGCTGTCATTACTAAGGCACCTGGACACAACTTAGTTACACTTCAAACAATGGAAGCAGCATCCTTCCTGTTCTAATTTTCCTCATTCTGTCCCCAGGAAATAGTGTGTGAGGTGTAGTGTTTCTATTAGAAAAGGGAAAGTCAAAGTTATAGCTCTAATACTTAGTGAGAAAGTCTTGGGTCTTATTAAGGGCTTTGATTCATTCCACATTCGTGGCCCAGTCCTTGAGAAAGGGCTGTATCTTGCATTTTGCCCTTGCCAGATGTCAGTCTGGTCACACATAGCCTGAATAAATGAAAATGCAAATAGAAGAGTGCAGTCTTACAAGCAATTTTTTATGCAAGAGCCATAGAACTTCTCTCCTTTAAAAAAAAAATAAAATAAAATGTCCTTTACAAACCATTTCAGGGCAGTCAAAGCTAGGGCACGTTAAAGTTCCCCGTAGGTCATACCCAAGATGGAAAAATACATTGTTATATCCCTATTTAACAGGGCATACAATAATTTAATATATTAGCAAGACTGTTTTTTTAAAATCTAGTTTTAAACACAGCTCAATTGATTAAGCTTTGCAGTCATGTAGGAAGGGATTTTTTTTCATTTTCAAAGAAGGGGGTGCAGAAAGGATTATTTATCTACCAGCATAACAATGAAGTCATACAGCCCAGAAACAGTAGACATGTCTACATTCCCTGTAGAGAGTAGAGATGTCACAGTCCTTCTCCTGTTGCTATCCCAAGAGTGAATTTGGAGTGGCATAGAGTTCACATTTGCAGCTGAAATCATAGGTAATTGCAACACTGATGTTAGCACTACAGTAAACACAGCTTTAGCTATGATGTTTCTTGTCTCTTGCATTTGATACACAAGCCAGAATGTGGGTTTATAATGTTTAATACTGAAAGATAGACTATCAGAAGATAAAGCAAGAGTTTAAAAGAAAGAAGCAGCTGGTATTTTAGACCATTTCAATATAGCCTTTATCAGGGGGTGGTATAAAGCAACAGACAACACAAAGATTCAAACAGTATTCAACAGAAACCTGAGAGGGATTACAGACTTCCTCCATACCATGACATATTTCAATTTAAGACATATGGAATGAATCAGAGTAGACAGCGTGGAGTTGGAACACACAGGAAAATCAGTAATGAACCTGGAGGGTAGTCAGAAGTGCTTGAAAACATGGGGTTAGTTAGCAGTCAACTCAACTGCTTTTCGGATAGGATCAAGTGGGTACTGGGCAAACCCAAAGAGAACTGCCAAAAAACCAACCAGTATTAGTTTTCAGGCCACATAGTCATTTAAGTTATATTCATCATTCTTTTACATCCATCTGCGTCCTCCTTGGAGTAACACATGCTGTAGCATAAGGGTATTGGCAGGAGCAACAAGCATATAAAGAAGTCAGTCTTTGCATTTGATCCCTACATTGGGTATTTGTGGCACCCCTATAGCCTAACCCTGACACCATATGGCTATGGCTGCATAATAGTCAGCCCTGAAAACTTTTAACGACTTACTGTGGGCTTATAACTTAGCAATATCAATGTAAAAATGAAGGTGGTTGTACATTATTGTTGTAAACAGGGTAATGTAATTTTGTGAATGCAAAGAAAGGAATTGGAAAAATAATATCTAAATAAAATACACCTGTTATCTGTCTCTTCTGACAGATTTAGGGTGCCATTAATTCTGGGTCTGAGCTCAGACTTTGAGCACACAATTGTTTGCTTTTGACACAACAGCCTTGCTGACTCCAGAGAAGAACAGGCAAAACTGGACTCTTCTGTGAAGCCATAGCTGGTCTCCAAGCTATTTCTGTGCAAGCAGGAATTGCAGAGTTAGTTTTTATGATAGCATTTGAAGACCAGGAGTTGAGTATTTCTTTTTTTTTTTCCATAGGGTAATACTCCTCTACTTTGCACTGAAAAAACAAATATATATTACTGGGGTTAGGATATCTATTTTGGTGCATGTTTTTCTCTGATTAGAAGTAGAAATTTACAAAACTACTACTTTCTATTTCAGAGGAATTTTATCCGTGACATTTGTAAGAGAGCTATGCATGTATCTTTAGTTTTAACAAATTATTCAGAAAGACTTAATCAGACATGCCCATCCTATTCCAGAAGTCTTTCTGTGGCCCAGGAAAGGTGCACGGCATTGTCCTTTGGGAAAACAGGGCTGTCCCAGAGGCAGAAAGCGCAGCACATCTCAGAGCACTCTGCACCTTTGTTCTGCAGTTTGTTTATGTACATCAGAGGAAGCCTCCCAAATTCGGGTGAGGCAGTTCATGCTGGCTTGAGCCAAAGAAGCTCTTATTTTCTGGTCATTTGAGATTCTGCGCTATTGCTTTTCACTAGTTTTTAATGTGTCAAACTTAGTATTGTAGCTCAGTTGCAAAAATTAGGATTTCAGGCAGGGCACATCTCTGGAGGGACATGACTAGCCTCTTTCATGGAATTACCTATGTCTTTCATCCAAGTAGCACTTGCAGTCTTCTTTTTCTCATGTCAAGAAGGCCACATCAAAGCCACACGCCTTGCTATTACAGTAGAAGGGCTGAGGCTGGAAGGTCGCTAGTCTTTGGCCATACTAGAGTGATAATAACCCAGAGAAGATTTCCTGAAGGCAGCATACTCATGAGTTACTTGGGGACACATGGAACAGTGGTTTCTACTTTTCTGTTTCTCCATTCAGTGGAAAAAGAGTGAGGATATTTTCTAATATTCCAGCCTTCTCCATCTCTTCCACTGCTGCTCGAGGGCAAACTGCAGCCTATCCCCATATGCATGAGCTTTCTGTTTGCAGGAGAGTTTCACTAGGCCAAATATATTGAGTTCTCCGTCATAGTGCTCATCCTGGAGCTACCACATGCATTTGGGAAAATGCACCTCTCTATTGTATCTGTGAAGGAGAGGGAGCAAGAAATGCAAAATTCAAGTATGAAAATAACTAACCCCTGCAAATATAACAAAGATTTTTTTTTCTCTGACTGCATAACAACATGGATCTCGTCATCAGTGTTCATGTATCTGGGGTCATGAATCCTTCATGCTCTTTGCATTGCTATCCTTTCAACCACTGGCAGCAGGCTGCAAACTAGGTGACAAACATTATGTTATTGTCTAACCCAAATTAAAGCTTTACATAAATTCTGATAAACTTTGGAATCTTATCTTTTCTCCTGTTTTCAATGCATAGATTGATATGATTGAGATAAAACTTCTTCTTCGGATTCTGCTGTGGCCCATTCATGTCTTACCCTGGGATGAAATTCTAATTTCTGCCTGGCAGCCCTTTATTTTCAGCAAGCATTCTAATAGTGTGAGTACTGAGTAAATACAGATTATATCAGACCCCAAAGAAACCATCTGAATTTCTTCTGATGGACAGAAAAGTATTTCTAACTATCCATCGAACAAATAAATTACTACAAAGATTGCTAAAAAGCAACACTGGCACTGGATTCAGCACTAGCAGTGAAGCCAACATGGAGTGGTGGGTGCCTCAGGACTCTCTGGGTCCTTATGGTTTAGGTGGGGAGTATGAAGAGACAGAGGTTTCTCTAACAGACTCCAAGAGAAATGCAGCATGGACAATGCACTGCCCGTAACTTAGCAGAGGTTCACAATTACCACAAGCACTGATTTGAAGAGGAAAGGGCAGAAGAAAGGTCAGATTAATAAGTTTTTTCCTAAGTTTTTTTTTTTTTTTTTTCCCCAGCATAGCTCATTTCCATGTTTCCCTTTCTGTGTATACACCAGGTGAACTACTTTAGAATCATAGGATCATCTCCTATTGTTTTGAGGTTTTTTTTCCTTTCTCAGCTGTATTTTGTGGCCTGAAGCCTCCCAAAACCAAATTCAATCAGAACAGACTGCACATAAAAACAGCTGATATATTATTTTATTTGCAACATAACTGGTAATTTCATTTTCCTTTGAATTATTGTAATCTGATTGAAATGGAAAGGGAATATTTAAGCATTAATAAAATAAATATCATAAGATGAATCAGCAAAAGATTTGGTTGGGATTTTTTTATACTATAAAGTTACAAACTGTAGAACAAAAATTAATGAATAGTGTACAGATTCTACAGACATGTGACAGCAAAACCATAATATTTTTGCTGGTCTTGAACTCAAATGGCAATAAAAATATTTCTTATTGTGAGTAGTAATACTTCTTAGGATATGAATTACTAAGGTTTATATGAGATTTACCTCTCTTATATTTTCAAAAGTTCTTTTTTTCCTGGCTAAGGAACAGCAAGATTTTAATAACAACTTATTCCAGCCTGTGATGCTTTAGCAGTTCATTACACTATCTGGGAATCAATCAATGTTTCAAAGAGAGGATTCCAATTAGCTATTTTAGTTCTGGTTAGAGACTGCGGTTGCCTAGGGGGAAAGTATCAGTACAAGACCCCCACTTCAGCATTCAGGGTCTTTATTTTCATCTTTATTTTCAGCCTTTTGGTACAGAACCTAGTGTCACTCAATCTAATCCATGCTGTGCCCCGGCTGAAACCCTAATGTTTGTAACTAAGATACAACAACAACAAATTTATTTTGATCTTTTAAAAGTTTTGGGAAAGCAGTAGGCCAAACTGTCAGATGAAACAGAAAATGAGGGTTACATCAGTTTTCACCATGACCCAAATTCAACTGCTTAGAGCATGAAATATACCTTATGTGAACGTTAATATATCAACATGAGATACCTCACTTAAATCAGGGTAACACATACTAGGAGAAGCTGTGCAAACTTCATTATCACTTCCAGTTTTCAAAATCATATGATAATCAAAATTTCAAAATGTTCTTCAAAATGTCTGCCACAGTACACAGCTTATAATGAGCTAAGCTAATGACAAAAATAGTGTGCCCAATTGACAAATTAATTCTACATGCCTTTTTTCCCCTAGTAACATCCACAAATTAGTGGTGGCATCTTTGTATAAAATTATTTTTTCTGTTTTTCTTGGTAATACACTTGAGCTAAATCTGTAGAGATGTCACTGGAATTCTACAGACATCATAAAGTACAGTCCTAAGCTCTGTTGAAATAATGATCTAGCAGCCCCTAAATTAATTCTGTGCTAAAAATTGTGGTAATTACTAAGGTTATAGAAACACAATCTTTATAAATGTATCTCTTTACCCTCTACATATATACCAGGCAACAGAAAAGTGCATTTTCATTGCCATAAAACCAGTTTCTTTTAAGAGATCATTGTCCATCAGCACAAAAGAGTCTGCTTAAAGCAGGGAGAAGGCATTAGGAATAGCATTTTAGCATCAGCTCCACCTTCTCCTCAAACAAATGTCAAAATTTCCATGATAAACAGACTTGGTTGTGGTCCTTCAAGTAAGTCCTTAAGGTAAATTTAATAAATCCTGAGCATCGCCTTCCTTTAAAATACTATTTTTATAAGAAGCTAGAGTTGTTTCATTTTTTTCCTTGTTATCCTGTTTTGCTTGATTTTTATCAAGCAAAAAATATATGTAAATACACATTTACATACATACATACATATATATATATATACATACATACATACATACATACATACATACATACATACACACACACACTGCAACAGTCCCTCCTACTTCATTCTAACACCTGAAGAGCCACAGCTTAAATGCCAGGCTTCCACTTCAGGATATTCCAGGGCTCCCTACTGAGACATGTGTTTCTAGGAAACCATGGATACAACTGTTTCTAGTCTGATAATGAGATTAAAAGACTACCACGAAAATATTTTCTCTAAAAATGTCCTAAGAATACAAAAAAAAAAAAAGATGGTATTTAAGATTATTCTTATTTCCTTGAGTGTCGATCACAGAGGGAGAGCTTGACTATATTTTAAACCACAGTTATCTTTGGGAACATCTGTCCAGTGTACTGGCATGCATGGTTATGGTATATTACTTCTTAAACCTCCTTCCTTCATCACATGTGTTAACACTTACTAGTCCAGAAAACAAGAATGCAAATAGGAGAGGGAACAAAGACCATTGTTTCTAAGAGTTTTTGTATGCAAACAACAGAGTTGTATTGAAACAGATCCAGCAAAGGCACATGGGAGTTATATTCAATTTAGTTTGAGAATACATGCAACTGGCCCTACTACTCAGGTCATACTGAACACAAATAAAAATGTTATTAAAGCTAGACTATTTCTACAACTATAGTGTTTGTGAGATTTCCAGTACCCAGGATGCAACACTGAATGAGTGTCTAGCCTGTTCACTCACCATCAGGATTATAAACGAGCCATAAGGGAAAGACTAGGATCAATGGAAGGATTTTATTAAAATGCTACTATTTTTATTAATAATGACAAGCCCGCAGATACAGTTCATAGATAATCATCACATCATGAAAAAGGAATAAATTACATACAAAACTGGGGTTCACTTGCAATTTTTTTTCTTAATGCATTTTTCATATGTATTGTGATAAATGTGGGGTTTTTCCAATAGCATGTTTGGGAAGTAGATATTAATATTCTGAATGCCTCAGACCTGACGCCTGTGGAGGCGTAACATCCTAATTGAAATTCAAGGTCTTGTGATCAAAATCTGCTGAACCAGATAGCTTCACACTACAACAAGTATTAATACATTATTCCACTTAGATTAGAAAACAAGTGAGAAATACATTATACAACTTTGATATATTTTGGATTTTTAAAGCTGACTATTTTAGTAGGTTATTTAACTTTGTGAAATATAATACTTAAGATATTAAACCTCCAATATTCATGACAAAGTAAACGGACTGCAGCCACAGGATCTCTCCACAGTGCATCATGCCATCTCAAAGGGATCACATAGATCCCAGGTGCAAAACAAACCGAGATGACTAGGTATATGGAAATGCAGAAGGATCCTACTATTCATGAAAGACAGGAACCCATCCTCAAGAAACCAAATCAACAAAAAAAAGAAATTCCTAATGAGAAAGGGCAAGATCCCCAAGACCATAATGAAGAGTTACTCAGCCAAAAGAAATGTCTAAAAACTTACTATTAAGAGCAAAGTTTCTAGAACACTTGATATGGCATCACACAAAGATGAGGGCTATGGAGAAAAATTTACTTCATTGCACCTTTAGCTTATAAACTCATATGACAGCCTGAGCCATGTTAGGAATTATCATCCTTTTTCAAGCAAAACTTCTGACTTGTTTCCCTGGACAAAAAGACACACTCTGTAAAAAAGGGACATTCCCAGAAATCAGTGTCAGTCATGTGAGTCTGCAAGGAACTGTGACCTCCCTTGTGAACAAAAATGAAACTTCTGTCAGTTTTACTTAAGGAAGCAGATGGGAAGGCAAAAACAAGGGAAAAAAAAAAAAAGGATTAATTCACTTTATATGATTCATATAATGCTTTCAGACAGATTTCCAGACAGTGATGCATATGCTCAACTATTTACAAAGAATGAGTTGATTTTTAACAAAAATGACAGTAGCATGAACTTTAGATATGCCAGGAAAGGGTTAGATTTTTTTTTTTTTTCCCTGCTTGTAAGGAACTAGCAAACCATTTATTCACAGGTAACTTCTGAGGCTGTTCTGCATCCTCAGCTTCAAGAACCCCAAACAGATCTACATACCCTACTGATACTGCTTTCCCACTACCTACTAATCATATGAAATCCAGATCTCCTGTGAAAAGGTGTTGGGACCAGGTTTCCCTAGAAGCACATGTAAAACAAAGTCTGATCTTAGTGCTCCATTTGGTTGGAGAATTCCATAAGAAGCAGACACATTCATTCACAAGACTGCAAGAAGAAGTAGTGTTAGGGACAAAAATCTGCTGTGGAAGAGGGGAAAAGGTTGAGAAAGAGCACATCCACTTTATATTTGTATATAAATGTATATATATGTGGTATCCATGGACATATATGAATAGGGAACAGCAAATGCCAATGTCTTAGCTTTTGGCTGGACACTCTTGAGTGGCATACCACCCCTCTTTGAGAGTCCTGTTTTATCCAGGGGTGCAGGCAGAAGCTGCTGCTGTCCTTGCTCCCTTTCCCCAAGACCAAGGGTGGACCAGACCAAGCTCTCTGCTCTTCTTGAGCACACTGAGGCTACCTGTTCTCAGCAGACCAGGCAGCCCCTCAGACCTCCTTATTGCTCCCATGGGTGCCTCAGTTTCTTGCAGATTCATCTTCCTTTGATAATGGAATCTGGCATGTGGTTTTGCAGAAGAACGGGGCTGCCTCTGCTGTCCTCTCTGTGTTGCTACTGACATTAAAAACCAAAGCGACAATAAAGGGAGCCAGCTGCCAGTGGGAAAAAAAACCAAGGGGAATTATCTAGAAGGATAAACAGATTATTTGTACAAAAACCCAGTTTTGACTGTGCAGAAAATAAGAGAAAAATAATTAAAGGAGCATTTTCTTTTTGGCGTGGCAGTTCATTACGATGACCTTGGCCCAAACACATGAGCTTTCGGGAGCAGCCAGGCAGAGGGAACGGACACAGTCCCGTTATGGCATATGAAGACAACATTCAGTCGGTGGATTTCACCAGCTGACAGAGAGACTATTCTGGATATCCACAGCACAGAAAACTGCCAGGGTGATTCGGCCAGCTGCCAGGTGGGGGTCTGTCCCATACAGGTACACATCTCCACACATAAACAAGGCTTTCGTGTGGTTTGTTTGCAGAAGACAGTGAGTCACGCTGGGAGCGTGCTGCCCGCTTCCACTAGCAACGCCAGCAACAGTGCTTGCTGTTGCCATGGTTTTCACTATTTCACTACAACATTTGCTCATGAAAGATGTACGTAATCTGAATTGGGGTGAAAAAGGCCTTGCATTGTTTCCTGAGACTTACCTTTCGCTTGGACAAAATTCATGGCTATTATTTTTGGATTACAGCAGGAAACTCCTGTCTAATTCAAAACAGCGTCACGTATTGGCATACATCTCCCCTCACCTCTCTCTCTGCCAAAATGTCAGCTTTGCTTAGGATACGTGTCCTCTTGTGGCTACAATGAAAGCTGTGTCCTCCTTGGTACAATTTATCATACAGGGTTCAGTGATGCAGTATGCCAAGCAAGGAGGAAGAACATGAAACCTTATCACCACAGTGTTTATTGACCAGTCATCCTGCTTTGTACTCATTTCCTCCCCTTAATTCCCTGCAAGTATACATTGGCTCAAAATCAAAAGGAATGCAATAGTTAAAAAAAATCATATGCTCTGGGATGAATGTATTATTCCATATATGCTGATGGTGCAATTATTTCTCTCCTGTGATAACTGAAACGTTTGTTAGTAAAATTTGTTCCAGAAAAGCAGAGCATTATTCCATTATGCTGTTTTAATCCTAACAAATTAGCCTTTTTTTTCCTTTGGAAAAATCAAGTTTTGTATCTGAGACATCATCCTGAGAACCACTGTTTACACACATTAAAGCTGGGGGGCAGGGGAGGGGGGGTACACAAACAAAATAATAAAAATATTTGGTTTTGACAGTCCTACTCAGCCAAGAAAGAAGCAGAAAAGGATCACAGCCAGAACATGCTGTACCCAGCTCTTGTTAGCTGATGATTCCCTACTATAAAATTAACCCATCTGACCTAATGCTCTACCTCAGCCCTACAACATCAGCCTGGAACCAGAGACGGTGCTGGTATAAAGCCAATTAACTCCATCACTCAACAGCACAGCAAGACAAGCAGGAAAAAGTGATCACTTCTTTGTGTATTACAGAATGTGATCCCCACCGAAGCAGCAAGGGAGGGGAGAACAATAACATCCTTCTCAGTTCTGCTTCACCTGTCCCCCTTTTCTTTAACACCTAACCCAACCAGCACTGCATGTTCTCCTGCTCAGTGTTTGGCAGGGCAGCTACTCCCTGACGTAAATACTGTGCATGGGGTCAGAGCCTGTCCCACAGTTGTGGTGGAGAGCAGCTCCTTGCCACTGGTTCTCTTTTGTCCCTCAGGGGCTTGGACGTGGCAGAGCAGATGAAGCAGGGCACTGCCACCAGCACATTTGGATGAAGTGACCTTGCCTCATGATTGCCCTCTAAGTGACCAAATCCCAAGGCAGTCTTGCATAAGGACAGATAGAAGGAAACAAGGGGGGGAAAAAGAGTAAGTAAAGGTAAAGCAAAGCCTTTTCTTAAGCTTTCACGGAACTCACTTATCTAGGGCACAGTCTGGCCCTGAAGTTGTGTCAACCTTTCATCAGAAAAGCCTGACAAACTTTGCATTATTCTCAATTTATGTCTTTTTTTGGCAGCAGTGCAACCCTGAGGTAAAATTACAGACTGCTCCTTTTGTCATGTGCCTTTTCCCAAGACAGAGCACAGGACCTCTGATAACTGCAACATCAGGAAATACACATTTTGCTGATTTGCCTTTGCTTGAAAATATTCTCACAGCTACACTACAGAGAGGAAGAAGGAGGTGGTGATGATTCAGTGAGAGGCCAAAGAGTAAGAGAAGAAAATCTCTCGGGGAAGAAAGAAACTAATGAACAAAAGACAGGAACAGAAAGAAGACTGTTGTGCCACAAATATAAAATGTATAGTCACATAAGCTCATAGGAAAGAAAATGAGAACTGACATCCTACAATGCTAGATTGATTAGGGAGGACTTGGATGACGACCAAGGTCTGGGAATGGCATGGGAAATCATTTCAAAGGAGAAAGAACCTCACACTCTGCTACGGGGGACGGCAGCAGTACAATAACACACGAAGAGGATGTTGGAGAGCTGCCATGGACCCTGGGCTGAGGGGAAGCAAAAACATATGACAATGTGTGTGGTTATAATGGATACCTGCACAGTTTGCAAAGTGATGTGAAGGATTTGGACCTTCAACCACCTGAAAAGTACCAAATTTGAGGGACCAAGTGTTTGCCCATCTGCCCTCCCCATATTCACTTACCTCCTAGCAACATTCTACAGCACCAGAAAAATATCAGTGTAACAGTGAAATAGATATTACCACACTCCTGAATATTTTTTTTATTTTTGCATTTTCTCCTTCTAGCTAAGGGCTGACATTATCTTTACTATTTCTTTGATGTTACAGACACAATGATAAATATCCTTTAAAGGTAATTATAGTGATACTTCATACATTTGTCTGCACAGACACAGCATCAGTTTGAACCGGGTACATTGATATAATATATTCACAATATTTCTCTGCTAATAAGGTGAAGCTACCTTTGAAAAGAGTTCTGTCCCATGAAAATGGAGTAGTTTTTTTGTGCAAGAGTGGAGCAAGATTTCTACCTGAATCTTTATTAAATTACAAATTCTATAATGCCCAAGTTAAACATGAGCTTAACACACTCCATTTCAAGCAAGAGAGAAGCAAGGCTGAATTGTGAGTAGAAATATCCCCATTACTGGTAGTCATATTGAGAGTTCAGAGTATGTTATACCTCTACAGATTGGAAAACACTTAGGGAGGAGCTTGTGCCAGCCTGTCTGTACGACAGAGCTGTATGTTTGCACACTTCAGTAAAGAAGTAGTAAACACTATGGGGATCAAAGCTTCCCCCCAGTGTCTCAGCAACACACACATGGAGTAGATGTGTTGACCGTCACTTAGAGAGCAAATGTAGGTTGTCTGAACACATCTTCCAACAATGACTCAGGCTTTTGCTTCTTCAGAAGTTGAGAATAATTGTAAAACAATGGGGATAAGGGTAAAATATCTGCTGTTACTATAAGAAAAGTCATCTTTACATCTAGATTATTGGTTTTTTCTAACAAAAGGAACCATGCAATAAGATGCTGAGAAGATAATGTGAGTAGCCTCAAGGCTTAGTTCAGGAAGCATTACAAATTGAACATAAAGAAGATGCAAATACCAGTTGCCCTTCTGATCTTGATGGAAGAAGGTATTAACTGCAAAAAGAGTCACTGTAATATCTTTACTCTTAAACACCCCTCCAAACCCAGACCCTTACAAACACTAAACACTAATTGTGTTTATGATGACTGAATCATGCTAAAATAGGTGAATAATCTGGAAGAGAGAAGGATAGGTGTTGAATAGGCTTGAAATTCAACATCCAGCAAATTTTGTTTAAAAGTTCTCTGGAACTAGAAAACTTTTGGAAAGTACCAGTCACATGAATAAAACCCGTGTTAGTTAAAACCCTGCTTCTGTCAGTGCTTTAGAATATGATAATTTATTCAGGTTTATTTTCCTGGGGTAATGTATCTGGAGAGAACACTGATAAATCTCTTCTCTAACTATTTATTGCAAATTCAAAATGAATCTCATTTGGCCTTGCAGAAGCCTTTTTGTACTTGCTTTCCATTCAATGTCTGTTTTTTATTTATCTTAATTTGAGTAAAGTGTAGCCATTCAAAACTCAGAGTTTCTGTAAAGACTGTTACCATCAATCAGTCTGGGGGGATATTCACTAAAGAAATAATATTTGTCATGTATATTTTCTCTTTATGTCAAATCCTGTTTGACAGTGGTGGAAGAAATATCATATATTTGAAAGACCGCACTAAAATCTTCCTTCTTTGAACAGTTCTGAGGTGGTAGACACAAGTTCGGCCTGGGGAAGATGGGATGGTCCTGCACAGATTTCTGAAGGGAGAGAGAATAGAAGCTCATAAGCATGACAAAAACCCTCATGTTAAAATTATTTGATGGGTTCAGTACAAAAATGTGGGTTAAACTAGTTTTCATCTTTGATTAACAGCTTATTTTGCTGCAGGGTCTTTATGCTGGGCACAACTCGGTCTGCTGGTGTGCTCCTTTGCAGAGGTCTCAGCACTGTACCTGTACCGTCCAAACACTCAGAGCTGAGCATGGGGGCGGCCACATGGTAAGTTGGGGCAGGCTGGATCACGACCTTTTGCTCCTCACATTTCTGCTTTTCGCAGGAACAGCCTCCCGAGTGCAACACGATGTCTGGAGTCTTTATGGGACCGTTGCGCTTTGGAAAACGCAGTTCATGAAAGTGTTTGAGAAACAAACTTTGTTCCTATATTTTTCACTAGGGGAAGGGAAACAACCCAAACTGTGGCGTGCGTTATGAGCTCCGCGTGAGCAGAGTTAACCACACAGGACAATGAGCAAATTGCGTTGCCTTTATGGCTTCCAGGAATCATCTGGGCTATCTCCTGCCAGCATCCCAAGGGCTTCCTTAACCTGGAGAAACCCATGATGAACAGAGGCAGGCAGTCAGGAGCAAATCACAGACCTAGTCAGTCTTTGGCCTACTTTTTCATTCAGACAAATTTTAAATGTTAAATAAATACTGAAGGAATCACTTGTCACCACAAATTATTCCTTTGAATGTTTACGGTTTGTGCCAGCTTCCCTGGGGTCCTTCCCATTTAGAAACAGCTTTAACAAGCAATCCCATAAAACATTGACCATTATTCCCCAAGAAGTTGTGCCTAGTGACTTGTTACACAGAAATATGTTTCCAATTTTGCTTTAAAACATGTTAGAAAGGAGTCCTCAGTATTTTTTACATTAACGTTTAGTGCCATGTGGAAATGGCAATTATAAATTGCCATAAGCTGTACTTATAGCCTTTATTTTTGTTTAACTGTTTAGATGGTGCTTTTCGGTACCCTTCCCTCTGCAAGCCTGGGAGAGCGATTTGTTTGCTGCTTGTCTCAGCAGTCCTCTCTAGGGACGGGGACTGTGGTTACTTGAATGCACAATCATATCATTGTTCTGTCCCTCTTTCTGCATTACAGACACAGACCGAGTGCGTAGCTGTGGGGACACGTGTGAGAGCTGCTCGTGCTGCACCAAGGCATTGGGTTTCAAGGGGGAACTGAAGGATGGGTGGCCAAGCAATGCTTCTGTTCCAAGCAAGTAGAGGACTTCAGAAGGGTCGTGAAGCCTGACATGGGGACCACCAGACGGTGCCTCTGATAGTTCCACTGGGCTAGCCTTTGGCTAGCAGCCAACACAGCCGTTCACCCACTTGCCCCCCACCCCCAGGGGATAGGGGAGAGGATTGGGGCTGCAAGGATTAGGAGGCTTGTAGGTTGAGATAAGAACAGTTTAATAATAGAGAGAAAACTTAAAACAATACTAATGTTAAAATAATAGTGATAATTATAACAGTAACAAAATATGCAAGTGAATGACACCCAGTGTTATAGCTCATCCCTCTTCTGACCGAGCCAGGCCCTTTCCCAGATAATGATCCCAGAGGAGCGACAATCCCAAACCGAAACCCCAATCCTGGGAGAGCGAGAGCCCCAGCGAAAGCCAGAAAGAGCAAGAGACATGATGGGATATGATATGGAATGCCCCACTGGCATATCTAACTGTCAATTAAGTTTATTAATTTAAATATTCTTCACTCCCCTCAAACCTTGTGCTTGTGGACTAACAGAACACAAAGTCCTTCACTTCCAGTGACTAAAATGCAAACACTGGTGTGTTCTCAGTGTCTCTCTCAAAACAAGTCCCAGGCTGAAAGCAAAATGCAGCACAATTCTAGCTACTGAAAAAGAAACCCAGCTCTATTTCAGCTAAAAACCAGGACAGTGCCACTGCAGACAGGGGTGGTAATTTGCTTTTTTTCCTCCTCACAGCTTATGTTTGGAAAAAAAAACCCCCAGCATTTCTGGTTCATTTGCATTTGCAGATGAAATATACCAGCTTAACTTTTCTCTGACCATCCTTCTTCTATCCATAAGGCTATGACACATTTATGTAATGAAAGAGCTCAGTCTTTCTCTGGTGGTGTCTCCCTGTGCCCTGGTTCCCCTTTAGACAATACTCAGCTGTAGGTGCCTCTCCTTTCTAGAAAAAGCAAACTAGCAGGCTTTAAAGGCTGAGCTGATTTTGTCTTATTTTGGCCTGGGTCCCAATGGGCCTCAGCCTATTTTAGTGTGCAGTTTGGTGAAAGACGCTGTGAGAGATGAAGGCCAACTGCAATGGAGGTGCAGCTGGTGACAGCAGACTCAACTGAGTATCAACAGAAAGGCATGAGCACCAGATAAAAAAAAAATTCTACCCTAAACATTGTATTTTCATCCTGCAGAATTAGAGGTGTGCAACCAGTATATTTTTGCACAGAGAAACAGGGTCAGCTACTCTCATTTTCCACAGTAATAGGTGCTCCATGCAAGAACCTATACTAACAAAGGAAAATGATTGTGCCATATTATAATAAAAATTTCAGGTAAAAGGATTAACTTCAGGAAACAACAAAGGCCCTGAAGTAATAATTCATGAAAATAGTTTAATTAAAAATTAATGATGGGGCAAGGCGGGACCAAGAACAGTGACTGAGGGGATCTGAAGGAACTTAAATGAGTTTGAGAAAAATACATCAAGATGCAACTGGACCTCTGAGAATGAGGCAAGCCATGAGATCTCAGGCAGGTAATGCAATTCCTAAGTGCTGTGATACTTCAACCTCTGTGAAAGGCTTATGGGACAAAATTAAGCCCACTATCAGAATGCTGGAGTCTGTGGCTATGCTCACATCAGCAAGTTGTGAGAAGCAGTGGAAGTGCATCTACAGGGAAAAACAGGTGATGCTCCTGGTCCAATATCTCCACTGTACATATTTATGCGGTTTTAAATTGCTGTTATTTCAGACAAGCTCCAGCGTGGTCTTGTGGACTGGTTACCAACCACTTGTTTGTGACTGGTGTGCAATAAAGGTACTCCTGGAACACATCTGTCCACCTAGTTTCATCCTGGAGTAATCCCGTTCATACACACCTTGTCGTGAGTGCACCTTCCCTTGGAGCAGATCAAAGTGCAGAACTGAGTGATGGTTGGGAATTTCTCTTCAAAAGAACATTCCTCATCTGAGCTGGCACACTGATGTATGATGGAGCAACTGGTTCAGGAAGACCCTCTAAGATGTTAAGTGTTTATCTTTACTAAAGAGAAGATACAGGAGCTCTTTAGTTAATTTAATAAATCTCTGCTCACTCAAATAGACCCTTCTGCTTCAATGAAGGTACTTGTGTGAATTAAATATTCATCTATGAACACAGTCATGTCTGACTTTACCCTATCAAGTCATGTTGTCTGGCTGTCTATGTAGGAATTTGTTTAAAAGGGACACAAGATGGCTATTGAAGATTTGTTTAGACTGCTTTGGCAATCAGAACTGGGTTTAGTTTTAGGAATTATCAGCTTGTGCCTTCAAATTCTTACTACTGAGCTTGGGAGTTAATTCTCCAAGGCACTGGTCGCTTTGGCCTTTCTCCAGCAAAGCACTCAGGCTGCTGGTTGATTTTTAAGCCTGAGAATGATACTTCTGTGTTCAGCAGACTCCTTGGGCTTTCACTGAGCACACACTCCAGGTTTGTTTGACTCGTGTTTGCAGGATTGGTCTCAAAATCTCTGAGGGCAAAGTTATTTGAGAATTTAGTAAGCATAAAAAAAAGTTTTGCTGTGACATTTTTCAAATATTGTAAAAATCCTGTTAACCACTCACTAGTGTGCTATATTTGTGTTATCTCAGAGAGGATACATTTCTCACTTACTGGAACTTTAACAGCTAATAAAAATAGAACTTCTGAACTTTCAAGGACCCTTTGAATAGTGTAGCTGTATGATGTGTCTGCACTGCAGCAGAGGTGAAAAGCTTTTTAAAGGTCTGTGTGGCACGTAGCATTGCTTGGTGCAAACAATAGCCAAGAGTGGCTATTGCATCCTTCAAACAAAACTAAATAGGCAATTACTGGAAAGGCAGCCAGTGAAAATACATTCGGACTCACTCGACACACACTGACCTCAGATAAAGCCGATGCTAAACAATGAGGATATAACCTTTCCCCTAGGGAAGTCGGTGGCAAAACTCCCCGTGACCTTGTCAGAGTCAAGATTTCATCCAAGGACTAAACCTCCCACCTGTGTTTTGTGGGGAGCCTCCACTGACTTCTGCAGGACCATTTACAGCAGTAATGCTTGCAGGGGACTCAGGAGTTGTTCTGAAACAAAATAACCAACTATTGTTTAGGATGTTTTTCCTGACATGAAGTACATTGTTTGAGAAAGCCAGAGATGTTCAGAGATTCCCTTCCCCTGATCCAGGAGACCTGCATCAAGCTTCAAAGAGCCCCATGCTTCCAGGTGGATATCACACTGGGATAAGGAATAATTGCAAATAAATCAGAGTTAAGATAAGAAGTAGTATTTTACTGTGATGGAAGCAATAAGAGGATATCTCTGTGCTGCGGGTGGGTTCAGTAGAGTTTTGGAAGCAGTCGTTTCCTCTAAGCTGCAAACAGCATGTACGATATCACCAGGTTGGGCTGGCTTGCAGTCTCAGTGGTGTGTCTCAGAGGAGGAGAGCTGAGCAGAGCTCAGTCCTTTCTCACAGTGTTTATAAATGGCTGGCAAGACCACCTTGCCAGAATGAATTATAGCTATCTCTCAAGACAGTCTGAGCTGGATTAACTACGTTTGTGATTATCAGTTCAGGAAAATAATTTTTTAAAAAACCCTAAAAAGCAACCAAACAAAAAAACCCTGAAACTGTGTAAAATAAAACCTTTTTTATTTAAGTTGCTGGCACGCACAGTCCAAACAATTTCAAAAGGTTTACAGCTGTTTCAGTCTGAGTAAAATTATGCTGTAGGGTCTGGCTATATAAATGCTGCTGGTCCAGTGAGCAGTCTGTACTCACACAGGAGATTCCATCTGTGTCAGGAATATATCCATGTTCACAAGGGCTCCCTCGGAGGAACTTAAACTGGAAGGATGAGGCTCTTACTTTGTTATGGTTGTGTTTGCTCTGCTTTCAGGGAAAAAAAAAAAAAAAAAAAAAGTCTTTTTATGCTTTGGAAATCTGAACCTGAGTGTGGAAAGTGAGTTTTTGCCTGCTAAAGGCATTTGAATTTTTCTGAGGTTGTTACTGAAGTTCAAAGCAGGTAAGGGCTCTATCTGAGGCTGCAAGCCACTGTAATGCAACACTTATCCAATTTGCAAGGATGTTAGTAGCTTCAAAGTTCTCTCTAAAGGAAAACTAAGCTTCACAGGCTTGCCCAGCCAGGAGTAAATTATTCTGTAATGAAGGTGAGACAGAGAGAAATGCTGGTAAGAGGCTTGATTTCCTTTCTTGGCTGCTATTACATCTTCCCTCCAAATTACAATAAAATAAACTGCACTGTGGTTGTAGAGTTAGGGAGCCAAAAACTAAAAATAGAAAAAAAGAAGTTTGATTTAGTAAATGACCAAGGAAAGACATTTTACCAACAGGTGAAATACATAGAATATAGGGTATTATTTTTTTAATTTTATTTCTGAAATGTTTGTTATTCCTATATGCTGGTTCTGCCTTTCTGTGTAACCAACCCTTTTGTACTACATCTGACGGCAGAGATCAGGAAGAGGAATCTATAGATTGATTAAAACACTTTTTTGTCTTTTGAGAAATATTGCCTAGATACGAATAAATTTTGCAGATTATTTATGTGGGTGAAAATAGCAGGGACTTTGCAAGCATTCTTTACTAAAAAAAAAAATTCTTACAAAATACATTTTTTTTTTAAAAAAAAGCACGATGACTGGGACATCGAATGTTTCTGACCCAGCTTTCAAATGATGTGATACAGCAGATAAATCTGCATACAGTGCAAGGAAGAGTATGCCTAAATGATGTAGCACAATGCTGCATGGGGATATCCAGCTCAGTTAATTTAAAACTAGCTTTAATACTTAAAGCAAAATAACCTCATGATCTGCCTGGATGTTCTTCTTGGATGCTGGTACCTTGCTTCTTAACGCTTCTAACTGATAGAATGCCACATTAATCTAACATATGAACTAATGCAAAGAGAACAGTCAGTGATCAACAATACATGAAAAGTCACTTACACTTTTTTCCCTCATGATGTAAATTATTAATGTCCATTCCAGCCACCTGAAAAAATAGCATGCTTGCCAGTCATGAAGCCTTTTTTCTTTTTTTAAATCATATCAGAATAAAATGAGAAATTCTCAGAAATCTGTGCAGCTAATAATGTCTACAATTTTTATTCTTTTTTTCCACTGAGCAATGTAAACCAACATCCTTGGTAGCTATTAAGTAAGGAAGTGATCTCATTCCTACGCAACTAAAAGAGTATTCAAATTTAAATTTGAGTTTGAAAGATCCACTTTCGTCTCCTTACTTCGAAATGGGCAGCAAGCCAGCCTGGCTGCAGACCAAGAAATCAGTGTTTCTCTGCACAGACAACTCCAGAAAGGACCATTCAGCAACAAGTTTTCAGAAATCAATCAGTGAAATAATAGACATTAAGAAGATAACATGCTTCTAATATGATGTTCATATCAGGATTGCTCAGTGAGATAGCACTCTTATGTGTGGAAGAGTACACGCTCAGACGAAGTCTGAACAAACTCAAAAATTAAAGTACCTTTCAAGCATTTGAAATGCCCCCAGTGCTCCTCGATGAGGAGACAGTGCTGGTAGTCAGCATGCAGCAGTACCTGCAAATTTGCACCATATCTGCATTTTGCATACAAAAGACAAATAATTAATAAGAAATGTTAATGTTTACAGGGGGATCTTAATAGCTCCTTAGTAGAGATTGTGTTTTCTCAGAGTTACATTGAAGACATGCTTAGACCTTCCTTAGCAGACTTTCAAACCTTACCTGTTCCAACGCCTTCGGAGTTTCCCCATCCTACTTTTAGGCTCCATGAGAAGGCAGAGTCAGGATCTCCTCTCCAGTGGCTCTACATCAACCAGTCATTTGACACAATAAATCAAAGCAGTTGGTGCTGAGGCCACCTGCACTTCTGCATGATACTTGTTCGAGGGTTTCACTTCAGCCAAAGTTCAGCCTGGCTGCCCAGGTTGAATGTCCCCACCATGCCCGTGCCTGAGAACCACCTGAAGGACCATTGGTTTCATGGTTCCTGGATCCTTGTGATAAACCTGTGGTCAGTGTTTCAAGTACCGGTGTCAGCCTGTTTGGCACTGTAAATGTCTGGTCATATTGCCCATTTTTTGACAAAGTACTATTTAATTGCTTCTAACTGTGCCAGTGAAAAACAAAACTGGGTGGTGATATTTAGATTCAATGGATATGACTGGGAATGAGCTGGCTTTTACTTTCTTAGGCCAAGTTTAAGTAGTCTTATAATTTCTGTGTTTTTCTCCTTAATAAGACATTAAGTATCTGTACAAACTAATTACATTACAGTTAGCTGGTGTGTAAACTATTTTGATGACTTTGTGTGAACTACAGAATCCGGTTGCCAGGACACAGGAAAAATAAAAATCCACATCCCCCCAAAAAATAAATAAATACATACACCTATTTTAATATATTTGTTCATCTGTGTGAATTATTTGTGTATTAGCTGAAAACTTTCATTTTCTTCCTAAACATATGCACCTCCAAGCCCAACTAGTGCTTGGTCAAATATTGCCTTATCTGTACAGTGCCGTCAGCATGCACAGCTGAGAATCCTGCCCAGCTGTAACATCAGGTTCAGATGAAGGTTTCAGGCTTTGAATTGCGGAAGCTGGTCTCAGGCAAACAAAGTGAACAGCTACTTCTAGAGGAAGAGCCTGATAAGAAGATAATAAACTCATTCTTTTTTTTTCTTTTTCCGTTTTTTAAGCCTAGCAGCAAGAAGCCAAGAGTCTTGTTGGCTCATGTCACACACACAGCTGTAAAAGAGGCCATAGCTTTGTCGCTTTCACAACAGGCTTAGTTTAATAATATACTTTGAAATAGTCAAGAACCATTCATGGCTAAGTTTTTTTTCTACAAGTCACACTGAAGTCAAAGTTAACATTTAATTCATCCCCCAGGTCACACACAGAATGTAAAAAACAAGCAAACAAGAAAACAAAACAAAACAAAACAAAACAAAACAAAAACACAACAAGAGTCCAAGAGACTTAAATAAAGAGCCCAAGAGACTTTAAAAAGTCCAAGAGACTAGAATGTGCTGCTTAGCATCTCTGTTCTGCTCGCAGCTCTGTGCTCCCGTGGGATCACCACAAATCAGGTACACCAAAGGTCAGGCCTGGGCTCTGCTCCTGATGCTGCCTTGCAAACAGGAGGTACCCAAGCAGAAGTAATCACCACTAAGCATGATCATGCTGCATTCTGGTGGTATTTCCATGAAGTCACTGACAATATTGCTACTTCTCTTAGTGTCAAGTTTGTATTCTGAGTTTGATCTGAATCTGATATGCCAGGACAGACAGTAATGTAGTTGATCTGAAGTTAATTTTTTTTATTTATACTGTTGCTGCTTGAACTAATAGTTAACTGAGGTTATTACTTCACATGCTTTTCCAGGACTGGAGGAAGACTTATGTATATATGGGTTTGTAGAGGGAGAAACAATAAATTTGTTATGAAGGATTTGCAGAGAAGAGAGAGCCATGCCATAGTTGTGATAAGGAAGGCTGCTTTGAAAAAGCAGAGACCATATGAAGTCCATTAAGAACTGGTGAACTGCATAAAAACAATGGCAACATCCTTTCCTGTGACTCCTTGGAATATAAGAGCTTGCATAGTGCTTCAAAGGCACTTCAACAATAACATAATTGGGGGCTCACGGTCAGGCACTTAAACCCATGTAGGGCAGTGGGAAGAGCGAAATGTGTTCTCTCTTTGTAAAACCTCCCATGCGCCTTATCTTATTTTCTCCCTTTCAGTGTTTACTCAGTGATCATCCTCAGCGAGGCTGGTTTGTAGTGCATGAATGAATGAAGACGTCTTTGAAGTTGCTGTACTGAGCAAAATAGTTGAAACTCTTCTTTGATAAGTTCACATGAATAGAGCCATTTTCTATTAACACATCTTTTACCCATGCAGCTATTATGCCTTGAGACAACTGAGTCCTTTTCAGATGCATGCTTGCAGCTCCCATTAAAGCTAACAGTTCTGCAAACATATTTGGAGGAAGATGTGTATAATGGTAATTACAACACATTTGCTTGAGCATCTTGCTTTTAATCCAGAAAGAGCTCAACATGCTTTACAAACTTCACCAACACACTTACACATGTTGTAAATGTAGAATCACTTTGTCAACAGCTGCTGTACAGCCACCTCGAGGTGAAATGCAGCAGCTGTGGAACAACACAAAGCAGCAGTGCAGAACATGGCAGTGACTAGAAAAACTTAAATTGCCTTATCTGGTTGAAACCATCAGGAGAATTCTAGGTAAGTAGCATGTAAATTACTCCAATTAAAATTTGGCTTGAGCACTGGAGGTAACACTCCTACTGATGCAGGGAAAGTGCCGTGGCATTTTTAATGATGGCAATTTGCCTGAACCTCTGTTTTATGTCTCTGTGGAAAGACAGCACCTCTAACTGCAGCGTGATGGCTAACAGAGGCCAGCCCTTGATCTCCAGCTGAATCGGATCAAAGAGTGCCACCTACAGAACGAGAACCTCCTTGTCCTGCAGAACTTCAGGTCCTGCTTGGCTGACTCTCGGGGTCTGAACATGCCTTGGCAGACAGCAAGACCAGGTGGGAGCACACAGTGGCACACAAGCACAAATTTAATAACAGAGAAAAGTGAACAATTTTTTTAAAGAGGAGAACAAAACGAGTGACTGATACCAACTTGGTGTAAAAGACTGGAAGCCTGACAACATTGCCTTCCCTACAGGATGTGGTGAGACACTGGAACAGGTTGCCCAGATAAGTTGTGGATGCCCCATCACTGAAGGCATTCAAGACCAGGCTGGACGGGACCCTGGGCAACTTGATCTAGTGGTTGGCAATGACTACAGCAGAGGGGTTGGAACTAGATGACCTTTAAGGTCCTTTCTTACCCAAGTCATTCTATGATCCTATGTGCTACCTCATACCAGTGTGAAATAAGAAATAGACAAGTGATAGCACCCCACTGTCAGGATTTTCGCTGTCTTAGATGTAGGAACAGAGAAATGGCACTCCTGGCTGTGGATACTATGTCTCTCCTTGGTTCAAAGTTACTGTGTGAAGCAAATGTGGGGAGTCTTCTGCAGCTGGAGAAGCCACTGTGATTGAAACAGGCTGAAAATACTTGCTTTCTGAATCATGGAAATGTAATAACTCTTTATTCAGGCTTTGAGACTCTGGAAATTTTTGGCATGTTTCCCACTAGTATGATCTCCTTGAGGAAGGAGAGAAGAGTGGGTTTTCATGCCATCTGTTGTCTTTCCTGCATGTCGTGTGCCTGATCCTGTGTGACTGACTGTGCCTCATCCCCAGACCATGCCTATTAACTAGACCTCACATTATCTTCACACACTGTCTTGGGTTCATCCCCCTTCCTGCTGCAGGACAATAGTCCTTCCTTTGGTAACTGGGGCCCCCAATAAATAGCAGCTGGTGTTTTGGTTGTACATCCCCACATGACTTTTCTAGGCAGCTGTAAATGCCATTCCCAAATATCCTGGCTGGGGAGGTAGCAACAGGGGACAGGGAGTGGGATCCTGGAGGAGATGTGACCATCTCTTTTTGCAGCCTGGTTTCCACTGCGGCCCACCCCACCCCACTCCACGCCAACAGAAATTACCTGCTGTGCCAAATCCAAAATAAAAGACCATTTTACAAAGGAAAGAATCCTTCCTGCTGGCAGATACCTCCCCTTTCAACTTCAGCAGGAAGCCTGAGGAGGGGGAAGATGCCTGAAGCGAGGATGGGTGCCTGTGCAGAGGGGTTTGGGGTGGGCTGCGGCACCGACCCACCGCAGGGCTGGGCTGGACTGGGAGGGTTTGTGTAGCTGCTTTGGGACTGAGAGTCACATCAGTGAAAACAAAGTGGAAACGAGCTGGTGAGCATGTGTTGTCAAGCACTCCTCTTCTGAAGGCTCCAGATGGGGACCACATGGAGTCCAAAGTAAAAGTGCAGCAAATGAACCTAATCCTCTAATTCTCTGCCTGCAGTGAAATGGGCTCTCACTGTTGCTCTCCTAATGAAAAAGCAAGTAAGCAGTCATCTGTCTAGGTCACTCTTATTGCTCCTTATTGGCATAACTGAATTTTACCATGACTGGCTAAAGTAGCAGAGAGAAACAAATTATAATGTATTTTCCGAGCCTGTTTTGCAACAGAAATAAGAAACATATTTTTTGTTTCAGAGGACAGCAACACATAGCTTTATTTTTTTCCTTTTTTCTATGGGTTTTGTTTTATAAGAAGCAATTTCCCCAACTTTTCTAATTACCCACCATAGCCCTTTGATCTCCCTCTAACCTTGCTATTAATTACTCCTCCAAATGAAGCAGCAGCAGCAGCTTTTCATAAGACTTTAATTCTTCTCAGGACCTGATACAACTGCCATCAAAGTGAGTAAAAGCCTTTCAATTCACTATAGACAAAGAGCCTTGCATCAAGCTCTTTGTGAAAATGTATAATCCACCATTAAAAGTAAGGCAGGTTGCTCCTCCATTCTTCTCATGTTGATTTTAGTGGAAATGAATCAGCACAAATGTAGAAACCCTAACACTGACAGAAAATAATTGCATTCCGAATAAATACTATGCAATATACAGATAAAAGACTGCCTGTTTCTTATGCTAAACATCATGTATAGTGTTGCTTTACTCACTAGAGTGGTTAACAAACTTTTTGGTGTGTTAATGGCATGTCCTGGAAAATAATGAAAGGCAAGATTTCCACATGGTGTTTTTGACTGCTGTCTAGACTATAATGTGAAATGTACATGGAGGTTTATTGGAGATGAGACCTTTTTTTTGCTGGCCATACAGCTGGAAATCATGTTCTGAATGTCCTGGACATTCATGGGTAAGTATAGAATTAATCACTATAATGTATTTTTAAGTGCCTGATGAAATTACAGTACACAACATACTCTAGGCAAATTATAACTGTCATTATAACTACATATTTGATGTAAGGAGGGCACAAGCTAACCTTCCATAAACGTTCTTGCAAAATTTTCATGAGGGTTTCAAGCTGTGTAGCTTAGTCTTTAATAAAAATGACACTGGTGTGGGAAAAATTTTCATCCATGAGGTGTAGAGATAATAATCTCTTATTCAATTATTGAGCTCTTAAAATCACAGTTACTCACCCTGCTGTGAAGAAGGGTCCATCTCCATCTCCTTAATCTCCTCCTCACAGGCACCAGGGCTGCTGATACTACCTTCTACACATTCTGAATCAGCCTCAGTCCCACAGCCTTACTCACAGGTGAGGGGTTCCAGCCCCAACCAGAGCAGGAACCTCCCTTGGTCTCTTGGGTTTAGCCAGGTCTTTCTTGAGCTGGAAGTCCCAAAACTCATTCCTTTGCAGGGGCTCTCCCTGTCCAGGGTAGGTCTTTGCACTTGTCCCGGTTGACTTTGGTATGACACCTGTTGGCCCATTCCCCCAGCCTGGATTCTTTTGGAGGCAGCTTTGCCCTCAAGGGTACCCACTGGTTACCCTAGCTTGGTGTCGCCTGTATGGTAAATGGGAGAGCACTCCTCCAGGTCATTGACAATGATTCTTCCCCTCCAGCTTAAACAACATCATTCAGATCAATGTTTACAGTTCTGGGAAGGTAGCACCAGCTAGAAGACAGACTTTCAAAGGATAATTTATCTTCCATCCCATAAGTGAATTAATGCTTGGTTCTTAGAGGTCAACAACAATTTATCCTCAGTTCATCTCAACTAAGGCAATTCCTCTATTGCTACTTTACCTCAAGTCTCGTCTTTGTTACCTTCATTCACCTCCAACCAAGGCTTATCAGTTGACCCTCAATATCTTCACAGGGGAAGCTTTCCTTTTCTTTCACATTATACATTCCTCTCTTTAAGTATATGCAACATTTCTATACGTCTCCTTTTTCTTCTCCCTGAGACCTTTTATTTTCTTCCCTTTCCTTCTTTTGCTGTCATCCTTCTTTTCTACAGGTATCATCTTTTTTGTCTCATCTTTTCCTGTCATTTACTACCTCCCCATAGCTTTCCTCTTTCCCATGGCTCCTGTCCCTCTTACTGGTACTTTTTGTCCTCCTTAAGAACAGTTTTTGTCTTGCTACTAGTCTGTAGTTGTAGTCTTGGAAGATACTTTGATTATACTGAAAGTCAGAGCATTCCCAAATGTTATAACCTCATCTTATCAGTGCAGCCATCAAACACAGGCAAGCAGCCAAGCCAAGACTGTATTTCGTGAGAATACACACTCCCAAAGGTACAGTCAGGAGAAGGTATTCCCTCAGGTTGCTCATTTGTCTTTATTTCAAAGCACTTCAATTTCAAGTTCAAAACCTAGTGCTAGGCAAGAAGAAGTTGAACCTTTATGGATTCTCTCTTATGGGCTTTCAGAGTCTTTACTTTAGGACCACTTTCTCCTTGCAAATGGGACTTGCTGTCTTAAATTATTCAGTTCTTTCTGAAAGGCATACCCTGGAATAACCCTACCCTCTCTATGACAGAGAGAGAGATATTATCAAAAATTCAGAAATATCACAACTTTTGGCTCTGGTTCTGTAAGATTTAGTCCATAATATTACTTTTTTTAAAATTTATTAATTGCAATTTTTGACATTTTCATTACTTGAGAGCAGAGCTGAAAAATAAAATATTTTCAGTGTATATATTTTGTAAAAGACATGGGACAAAAAAAGCAAACATTTTTCTTACTTTCATTTAAAAGCAAGTGAAAACCATGATTTAATCAAAATTCAAAAAAAATCGTCAATAAGAAGAGTACTATTTGTGTTGTAGAGGACCAGCTAAGCTTAACAGAACCTAAATGACAAATTAAAACTGCTTTTATAAGAACAATATATTTAAAAGTGACACTTCAAAGAGAAGAATTTTTCAAAAGACTAGCACAAAATGAACTTGTGGAAGACAGTCTTGTAATGACTGTAGAATAATTTTATCAGAAGAAGAAAACAGTGAAATTGTAAACTACAGAAGACAGGGGGAAAATGTATTACATAAGGAATTTTTTTTTTTTTAATCTTTTCAAATTATACACAAGTTCTGTCATTTTTTATTTCTCACCTTGGAGTTATGATCGAGGTCAGGTTTCTTTAGCATAGCTGATATCTTTGCCCTATAGAAAACTCACCATCTACCAAGAAAGCCTGTGCGCGGTGATAAGCATGACCTGGAATCTGAACATATCCATCTTTGTTAATGTGCTTGGTTTCTCTGGAAAAAAGTAAGAAAATAAATGAGTGGACAAATCCAAGTAATACAACAGTTTGTTGACATAGGGATATAGACAATACAGAAGATACTTCTCTTTTGTCAGTTTTAGATCAGATTTGTGGTGATGGTTTTGGGTGAGAATTTTTGGGGCTTTTTTTTTGTGGTGAGGATATATTGGTTTATGTACCTACAAGCTCTTAAATTTGTGTTGTATGTTTTGTATACTTAGTACATTATATTCCTTTTGGCTCAAAATTTACTTCCAGGAGTAGATCCAAATAAGTCCAACTTCTTTTTGTTATTTTGCTTTTTCTTGTTGCCTTCTGCAAAGCTGGTTGTTAAATCTCACCATTTTTTGCCATTATTTTGGACTGTGATGGGTTCTATGATGCCTTCTGGTCTGGGCACAAAGGAACATTCTCTATCCACTAAAAAGAAAGGTGTTCAGCCTTAATAACATCAAAGATTTCCTCCAGGTTCTTCTGGTTTGCTCACCAGCTTTCCTAATTCAGCAGAGGACAGACAAAACTTTTCTAAGAACTCTGTTTTTCATAGCTTTCGTAGCGGTGGTCCTCCTTGCTAAGAGATATCAAAGGTGTTAACCAAACCTCTGCTGTAGGCACTGGAATGCAACATGTAACTTGGATGCACCCCAAGTCTGCTACTTCTGTTACAGGGTCCAACCAGCTGTGATGAATCTTATTTATTTATTTCTTATAACTTAGATGAGTTAAAATATTTCCATTGACCCATTATAATTTTGCTTTGGAAATACAGAAGGATTTAGTTGTGTTTTCTAGTAATTCTAGGCATGCCTGTTGCAGGATCTAAATTCAGTTTCTTTAATTCCCTAATTTCTCCAAATGTTTACCATTAGTAGTTTTGCTCTAACAGCGTAAGTCATATCTGTTACACATATCTAAATTCTGTACATGGTGACAGACAGTAACTAAATATATTCATTAACTTTACTGATTCACAGTGGTATAAATGAGAACAAGATATTAAACCAACACAAAAATACCATTATATGTTCTGAGGCATAGAGCAAATTTATAAAATTGGTTGATTTGTCAGTTATGGACAAAGCAGATAAGGAAGGCAGGTTTACGAGCGACTTTGCAAACTTCCCTTCTGGCAGGGGAACCATGGAGATAATTTGGCTTAGAAAAAAGGGAGAGAAGCTTTATGGCTGCTTTAACTTATGCCAGATGGAAAGCCATACTAAAAGCCCTTCCTCTTATCCAGGATTGTGGATGGCTGCAAAGAGTCTATTGTTTTATTGGAAAAAAGGATATAGCTGGAGAGAACAGAGGAGATTTTGGGAACCCAAGCCCATCATCAGGTTTGAAAGAGCAGCTTGGCATAGTGTCCTCCAGCTGGCAGACCCATGATTAATTCCCAGCACTGTTTTGTACCACCAAAGGCCAAGAGCATGGGCATACATTTGAATATCTGTCTGTATTGATAACCAGTGCAACTGCTTTTTAGTTGTAAATTATGCTAGACAAGAAATGCACATTATTTTTAACAAATCCACTACTATTGATCTACACAGTTTGTGCTAAAGGTAAAGAAGTCCTCTTACTAATAGAAAAGAGTAGGTCTTAACTGGATATCACATCATCTCTAACCCAAACAACTGTTTCAAAAGAGCAGCCTACCATTCAGTTTTTATTGTAATAACAGCTTTTTATTTTCTTGTCCCTTCCTGAAAACAATTCCTCACTGTTTATGCAAGCTGCAAGGGAAAAAACAGACTGGTCCATCAAGCAGCGTTTTGCACTGGTCTCCATTTAACTGTCTAGTGGTAATGACTGAGAAAACCTCTCTCAAAGGTTTTTTATTTACAGTGTCAATTGCGTTGTTCAAACCTTCACAGAAGCAGCATCCTGCCAGGGATGGGTAAGCTCTCTGCTGCCCAGAGAGCATGGGAGCAATGCAACCACACAGCCAGAGGCAAGCGAAGAGGGGAGGAAAGATGGACCTGAGAGGGACAAAGTGTTCCTTTCTCAGAAGACTTAAGCAAAACTCTGCAGTGATGCTCAGCAGTGAAAAAGAAAACAAAAAGATTTTGTCCTCTCATCCCCTCTTGCACCTGGTCTCAGGCAGGAGGAAAAGTGAAGAATGTTAGCATGATCTTCCTTGATTTTCCTTGTGGATCTTGCTATAGCCTCATCTTAGGTACGAGCCATGTTTACTCTGAAGTCTCAATGCCAGTTGAAGACCAGCCAAGTCACTGTAGCTCTTGCACCCATCTCAAAGGTGGGAAGCAACACTCTCATTGTAGGCAACACTCACCTTCTAGTTCAACAAAGCTTTTGCCTTTTCAGTGTGCATGAGGATATCTACAAAATATCCATATCCCAATCCATTTATTATGCACTAAGGCAGGAAGGCAGCAGTTCTCTCACAACACAGATTAGCAGTGACACTATTTTCCCAATCATCTTTTCCATCAATCCTTGATCATCCTACTTGAGGATAAGGACATGTTTTTAGATTCGTTGATGGAAGTTTCCTCTAGGTCAGAATCGTCTTTCCAAGGAAGTTTCCCTTAGCACCAACCAGAATCACCTTTCTGTCACCTTCTGATTTCTCCAGAGGAACCTCAAAGAGCACATTCTGGGCTGATCCCTTCAATAGATCATTGCCAGAAGTTGTGATATTTTTACAACTGAGACTGTCAGATGGCACGTGTAGTTTTACAATTTCTCTTTTATTATTTTCAAGGAATACTTTTGTCTTAAGGGAATGGGCCTGGTTGGTTTTCAGTACAGTTTTTTCTGGGAGAGCACAAGCAGGCACCAAGGGGATCCACTGCCTCTGCAATTAGAGTCAACTCTTGGGATAAATAGTACCTTAGCAAAGAGAAATGTGGAAGGTGGGGGCATGCATGCATTCTGATCAGTTCCAGAATTGCTCTGCATATCTCTAAGTAAAGCTGTCAACATGAAACCATTGGGCTGCTTATGGTCACTCCCCTTTGGCAGAGGATATAATTAATTTAAAATGTATGAGGGCACTGGGTTCATGTGCAAAACAATAACAGTGATTATTTCTTACTGAGCATTATGCAAAACCCTTACTATTGCAGAAATGTTAGCTAACTAAAATACCTTCTGTCTAAAAAACCTTGTTTACTGCTGAAATGACATTAAAGAAGAAAGCTAAAAAAATCTTATTAGAAACCATTCATTAACAGTTCTGAAGACTGTATTTGCAAACACTGCAAATAATAGAATGTTCTTGTTTGGGAACAAAGAAGAAGAGCTGTTCCTGGAAAACATGGAAAACATAAGATTTTTCTTAGAAAGCAGTGATTCAGAGAAGGATCTAGGGAACATCATAAATAATTGCTTGGAAATGTGCTCTAAGCATCAGTCTGTGGAGACAGAGGTAGTGCAATCTTTGTATAACAAAAGGAATGGCAAGCAAAACCAGTAGAAACAAAGTAATGCCACCTAGCTGCTATCCGAGGCTTTTCATGGCAAGTTTCAAAGCACAAAAGGAGTGACAATTAGAATGGAGCAAATACTAAATATTTTTTGGTCCTGTCGAAATGAAACCATGTAACATAAATCGGGAGGAAAAGAATCAATTCAGAATAAATGGAAAGTGTTATGATGCCAAAAATAAGAGTCTAATAAAATTAAATATTTTATTTTAATTTAAAAGTATTATAATGCTTTTATTTTGCAGTCAAGTTTGACTGAAAATGTCATTTTCAAACTCAGAGTTTCATTTGATAACTTTATAGGGTAATTTCTAAAATTTTTCCATTTCCCACTTGACATTTTCAAAAGAATTGTCCAAGAGTGCATTTCTCATGGATCAGCAAGTCAGTTCATGTTCAAAGCTGCTTCAACTTTTTCCTGCAAGGATAACTGCATTTTCCTCCCCAGTTCCCTCAGGAGCCAGAAAAAAATTATTTCCTCTGTGCACAGCTTTATTGCCATTTTCCTTCTCCCTCCTCCAGCAGCTCATGGGATGGATGGTCCCTGGCAAGGGGCAGAGCTCCAGTGTGCTGTGAGCCATCCTTTTTGGCATCTCCTGTTTCACCTGCATGCACAGAGCTAAACAAGACGCTAGATCTGAGAGCTAAAAGGAAATTCCCTCAAAGCCAGAGTGCCAGGGGCATTTGGAGGTTTTTATTTCTCATCTCTAGCACATGGCACCAGTCAACCCATCCATTCTTTCCTTTGGAGAGGCTTTTGAGATTCAGGGGTGTCTCAGTTGTCTCCCGTTTCTCACCCACGAGAGGCAATAATTTAGTACCTTGTATTAGTAATCAGGCTGAAAAACTGCAGCCCAGGTTAATGTGCTCCTAAAAGGTCCTTTCTGGTCATGAGACCCCACTGCATAAAGAGCATTTAGCAGGAATATTCCCCACTTACCAGCATGTAAAATACTGTTACGTTGATATCTATTGTTTTGAACAGAATATGACTTCCTAAGAACACCATCCGACCCTAACAGGAAACAAGAATCTGCGCTTTCAGATTAAAGGTCCTCATATATTAGTAATACATCTAATAAAATAAATTTATTAGTCCCTTGTCAGAGTGCAGACATTAGGGCAGATAATGGTGCTCTCAGTGATGTTGAGGTAGGCTGCACAAGGTACTCATGACCGTGTGGCAGCCGCTGGTTCATACATAACCACCTGTATGTGGCACAGAGCCCCTGCCTAGCATTTTTCTGACCGTATCTAGGATGTGCCTATGCATCTTCAATAAGATTCCAGGATTATGAGAAGCTTTCTCATGTTTAGGAGACGCCAAAGGTCACACATGGCAAAGCTACAAAGAAGACATGGAATTCCAACACCTTTTTATCTGGAAAGAAGACCTTCTGTGCTAAGAAGAATTGTCCTGTATTTTGCCACTACCTGCAATAATACGTCATACTTAACAGAGACATTTCTGTCTTTGAATATGATAATGCATGCTTTGGCTCCTGCTACATTTTATATATGTATGTTTATACTACATGAAAGTATTGCAAGCATACTAGGATGTATTTTGACTGCTAATAAAATTCACACTTCTGGGCAAAGTTAATTCAGAATGTGCTTGATTTCTTACAGGGAATTTGTGAGGAAACCTTCCTAAAGTAAAATCTGTGAGTTAAGTTGATAAGCATCTGGTGCTCTATTTTTCTAGTTTGCACTGTGCATAGATATTAATTTAAAAATGTAGTGACTGGATCTGGCCCTGTGCATTATTTTATTGACATTCTGTTATGGGAAGCCAAAACATTTCATTAACCAGGCTCCCTGCACTCTGGGGAGATCTCTACACCATCTCAGTTTTAGCCCTAGTCCTCTGATTGTCCGTGCTACATACACATTAACTTACTCCTGACCAATTCATTCTTAGCACTGTAAAACTGAGACATACGCTATGGGGGAGTTTTATAGGTTGTTGGCCCAGGGACCAGTGTTTACTCTGGCTTGGATAACAAAGGTAATTTAGACAGTACCCATCACTCAGTTTAGAACATTACTGTGTGTTTTGTTGTCAGACTGGTATGAAGATTTAAAGGTGGCAAACAAATTTAAAACAAATTTTGAGATTGATGTGGGATTCAGAATAGAATTACTACCTAACAGAAAATGCAAGCTTTGAAAAAAAAACAGCACGGATAAATTGTTTTGCACATGTTGGTGCTAAGAACAAGCCCTCCACCAGGGCCAGTCTTCAGTAATGGTCATTGCTGGATTTTGAATTTTACAAGAAATGCCCTAGATATAACTTGCAAGGTTATTGTGAGGAATAAGTCTTTTAACTTCCACTCTAATTACTGTGCTGTTACTCATTCAAATAATTTTTTCCCTAGAATTTGGTTGTGATATTCCTGATCAAAAGGAAGTGAGTGCATTTTTAAAACCTGCAGAGCTGTCCAGAACTGGTAGCATGAATGAAAGGCTTGTAAGAAGCATTTATTTTATACTGGGTTTGTTTATTTTTATAGTTATGTGGTTCTGCAATAATTATACAATTGAAATTACAAATTAAAAAGATATATTTTAAAATGGCCAAGTTCTACAATGGGTTTTTCTTTTCCACTAGAATTTTTCTTTAATTTCTCCGTTCCACTGCCAGATCTCTGCAATCCTGTATCTGGAATTACTAACTCTCGAAATTTTTAATTCATAATGGTAGACCAAATTAGGAAGTTCTCACATTTCTACTTTTATGAATCTAGAATACTTCCAGAGAACTTACTTTACATCCATTGTATTCAGGTGGGTTTGATATAATAAACAAAGGGTATTATTTAGATTTGATTCACCAATGCAAATCAATAATAAACTCCCTGGCATCAATCGGGTCAAGAAATGTGAGAACTGATGAAGAGATCATGGATCACTTCTGCATGCATTTCCAACCACTGTGTACATTTATTTTGTCTGAAACTGAAGAAGAACAAGAACTGATAATTGAATTAATCTCTGACTTCATTGTTTCTGTCCAAAATATTGCAATCAGTGCACATTCCTCTCTGCTCATGATTTCTAGTTTATAGACCACCTGATTGCATGGTGGACTTGAAATTCTGATATGCTAGACTGGATGAAAATTAATAAATTCCATGGCCCAAAAAACTCACACTGTGGACTTATGAAAATAGTGCACACATCTGGGTAAACTCTTGGGTGAAATTACTTCCTCACAATGCATATTTTTCATCTGAAGCACCTATACTCACCAAGAAGTTAAGTCCAGGACTGGAATACCAGGAGTACTGTAAAGTAGGACTGGTCCAAAGCTCATGAAATCCACTGTTTATATTAGTGATTTCAGTGGAATTTAAATCAGAGACGTAATTACTTGAGAAGGCTTACACAGCATAGCGTTATGAATTATTGCATTTAATATTCTCATGACATTATCAATATATATGATGATGTACAACAAGTAAACTGCCCTAAGAGCTTCATAAATCTGTTAATTTGTAAGTGATTAAGTCAAACAAATGCACAGTGGAAAAATAAAAAGATTATTAGTGTCTCAGGGAAAACATTATTCTTTCTGTCCTTGCCCTGCGCAGTATTTTATTTGTGGTGTGTCTTGCTATGCGAGATAGAGAGTGAAAGAGCACAATTGCCTTATAGTGTGATGAACCTGTCATGTGGAGAATTTTTTTTTTCTAAAAGCCAAGAAATCACTTGTCAATGTCAAGTCACCCATCCCCAGCGTGACATTCGCATTGTGAGTAGAAGCACAGCTCAGGGGACAACAAAGCGGTATTGCACACTCGGATCCCATAACTGAATGTGAACAAATGTAATACTCAAGTTTAGCTTTCATGATGAAATAAAAGATATCTCACCCATGAAAGGGGATTATTATCTCTAGTATAGAAGCGTGACCCCTCATTAAAATATCCATGGTCAAGTCCATCTCTTCCAGTGAGAGCTTCTTTTTATTCTACGGCATTCTTTTAGCTGTCAAAGCCCACATTTTAGTTTGAATCAGACTGTGGGAATTAGAATTGAATCCCATAAAATTCTCATGGAACTTTTACCAGCTCTATTTTATGCTGTAATGCAGCATTTTACTGATCACTAATGTTATTTTGAAGAAGCTAATATTTCTTAAGCTTTAGTTTATGGTGATATCTGCCAAAATTTTATTGTATTATGAAATATTTTTTCCACATCTGCTAACTAAAGAAGAAATGCTATTCTTAAAGCAGGTCAAAACACAAGACAAAAACAGGATAAAACCCCTGCTTTATTTTAACCTTATTATACAAAAAATCAAAATATTGAGGACACATTTTGATTTGAAATTGTAAATCTTGAATTATTGAATAATTATTTTTTAATAATTAGTCAGATCTTGTGTCCCTTAGTTGTTCCATAGCTGAATATTTATACTTAACTGAACAAAATTATCTGTACATTGGGAATTTGTTAAATAGTATGAAAAATTTAGTCATTAATGCATGGAGCCATTATGTCCTTTGTTATCTGGAGCATTTGGAGTGAAAAGTTCTTAGTTACCCCCCATTACTTAATGTCAGCTGTGTAGTGAATATATTTCAATAGTGTGGATATTTCAATTAATGAGAGTGGCTGCTTCCTATAGACCGTCATGCCAGACTTTTGCTCAGACAATTATTTGTCCTATTTTTAGAGACTTCTCCTTTTTCCAGTCTCACTAGAAATCAGGGCGTAATTCAAACAAGGGTAGGTAAATTTTTTAACTGCCTGCAAACATTAATGTGCAACAGACTCTGCTTGAAAAGGAAAATTAACTGGGGCCAGAGAGCAGTCAGTACATGTGCTTACACTTAAGAGTCAGCTACCTCCAGTAAAAAAGGAGGTCCCATTGAAAGGGTCATGGTGACGGATTATTAAAAGAAGCACATTGACAAGCACTGGCATAGAAGTCCTTTTTTAGGAATAGAAGTCTGAAGGGATGACAGGAGACACATGGAAGAAGTTTGGGATGGATTTAATTCCTGTATTTGCTTTACAAATAATCAGAAGCTCTGTTTCCATAGGTAAACACCCATCAGATGTTTCTAAGAACTGGGAAGAATGCAAAGACAGAAAATAGTTCAAGAAGACAGTAAGATGTTTGGAGGAACAAACAACATATACATGGCTTGGTGTCCCTGGGGAGGATGCCAGTGTGGGAGGTAGTGTTGGGTGAACTCAGGCACTGCAAAATGGAGTGGACAACAATGTTTCTGTAACCTAAATGTCACCTACTCACCAAAGAAGCAGTATAAATTATAGTATCTAAACGTTCTACTCAGTCTCCAGTTTTCTTCAGGTAAATATATTCCCTGATACCCTGTCACATATCTTCCAAGCTCATCCAGATGATGAAGGATTTTAAGCTCATGAGTTTTTCAATCTGCTTAGGTAGTATGTGTGAATAAGTTACAGTGACTTTCAAAGGCACAGTAACCACAAAAATACATTTTTTTAATGTTCCACAAAGCACCCTTTGGCAAAAGAACACATTAATTCAACAACCTTTGAGGTATTATTTGTAAAAATACATCATTTCCCATATAGGATATCACCCCCAGTTAGCTTCCCCTTGGCCAGTAATGTAAAAACACTTCACTTCTCTCCATTTGTAATTTTCTTTTGTATACATTCTTCCTCGACTTCGGCTAAGGGGAATTTAACATTTATGTTCCAAGTTCTTCCACGAAGCCTTACTCCTTGATTCATATACATTCTGACAACATACTTCAAGCACTTTATTTTAATAAGGACTGTTTTCATTACACTGTTTGGGATTTGGTGGGAGAAAGACACTTGGAGAGTTGTCTACCTCTTAAAAATGTAGCTAGCTAAAGGCCTTTAAGGCCTTGTTTCTTGGACCGTAAAGCTTGTCTGTGATGATTGAAATGAGAATTCTGTTTGACCTTTTGTGACTTAATTTCACACTTGATTTCCACTGCTGCCACTACTTTACCTCAAAGATCATAGCTGTGTCCCTCTGATAGAGGAGCTCTGCCCAGCAGTACTGGATAGAGTGTCTGTTCTGCATCCAACCTCTCCTTCTGTCTAAATCAATTGCCCAATTTTGACATAGAACTGACCTTTTAATCTCAAAATAAAATGCACATTAGTTTTCAGCTCCTTTCTATTGTAGTCCTTGTCTAATGTGGCCATATATGGTACAATAACTGTGTAGTCTTCATTTATTCTTAAAAAATCTTTCCCTATAGTTTATAATGATGGAACAACTGCATCCTATAAATACATGTTTTGTATAATCTGAATTCATTGATTGATCTACTCGATACTTCTGTAAACATGGCACCTGATACTCTGTTTTCACTCATGTAAACAGAGTGATGACTCATGTCCTGGCCCATCAAACACCTACCTGTAATCAATACCATCTGACACCACATGCTCTAGAAAACTATTGCTTCTTGTCCTTTTAAATCATTGCTGTTTTCCCCTGTCCTTTATCTAACTCAGTCGTAGTTGAAACAATAACAAACAGTTAAAACACAGACATAGGACAAGCTTGCAGATTATCAATGCAATGCCAATGATTTTTCTAAATCTAGGGCAAGAAATTTACTTTCTCCAGACCTGCAGAAGGAAGATAACTTTGAGCTGAGAGCTGTGATGTGAAGGGCAGTGCTACAGCTTCTCCATCAGTGCCGTGGAAATCGTTAGCAAGGTCACTGTAGGTCCAACAGAATTTCAATATCCTGGACCTTCTGTTTTGACATTTATGCAGTGAGATGACCGCAATTGATTCTTTGTGGTGGGGTATGCCATGTACTCAGTTGCTTCATTACAAATGTTATCAAATAGCCTTCTACAGATAACAAGCACAGGGTGCTGTTAATCAGGAGTCAATTGCATTTTTCAGCCAGCCTTTACCAGAAAACAGGCTTTTTCTGTGAACTTTCAATGTTTTGCTTTTGGATGAGCAATGCCAGTTGGAATTAAACATTATTTTATCCATAAATAAAATAATAAAAATGCTAAAAAGTCTAAGAATATGAAGTGTCTGAATGCTTTCCTACCACAGTAAGAAAAATAGCACAAATAGAGGTATAGGCGAAGTAGACTGAAAGCTACTAGAAGAAGGTGGAAAAGTTATAAGACAATGAAATGTTGCCTACATGTTTCAAAATACATGGCTGTTTGAAAATAAAAGTGTATCCATTTAAAGATTTATTAATTTAGAAATTATGGTACAGGTCCTGGAGACGAACCCCTCCAGATTCTCCACTAGCATGACTTTGGTGATGCTGTATAAATAGCAGCAGAAGCTCTAATGCGGGTAGCACAGCTGCCTTATTCCAATTGTCTTCTTAGCAAACACAATGTCATGGTAACAAATCACTCTGCTAAAGTATTCATGCACACATCTGAGATGCACGTTAATTTATGAACCTCCATCCAGGAAGTCAAGTGATGTGGTATCCTGAGTTGCAGCCCCACAAAAATGCCTGACCAGAGTAATTTTGAACTCTGCATTAGGTTAGTTTCTCTCTGGATGAGGAAAGTGTGAAGAAAGGGATGGAGACCATAATTATAAATATGTCCCTTGCAAATTGGAAATTAGCTGAAGTATTTCTACAGCTCAGCAGTTTCCTGTTAGCTCAGCTGGTGAGAGCAGGCAAACTTGGGACCTCCCATGGGCTCCACACCATGCAAACCCATCTGACTTCTGCTTAGTCAAAATCTATGAGATTATTTTTTAAATCAGCTGCACAATTGATTCCTTGTGAATCAAATAATAAAGATGATTACTTAAGTCAGCAGGGCAATTTCTGGTGATGCATTACTTCCAAAATATCTGAAAGCTCATTGGTATAGTAAATCATATTCACTTTGCAGATAGATTTTATTAAATTAAAAAAAAAAAAAACTCCACACCATAAAAATACAAAGAGAAATAATATTATTCAGGCTCAGCAGAGGAATACCAGATGTACACAGATGTTGGGTGGCACCTGTGCAGTGAGGAGCAGGATAAGCACCATGAAGAAGGCAGGAGCAATCATCCATTCAACAGCTCGGTCATTCATCTGGAGCTGCCAGCTCAACGCAGAGCTCTTCAGGGCAGACTTTGCCCTACTCATCAGCAATAAGTACAATGATACTTCATACAGACGAAAATCCAACTATAGAAATAAAAATCACAGGCTTAACAAACCATGCTAAATCTTACAGGCTATTATTACTTCCATTTTATCACCTCTAATTTACATGTAATCTAATTAGAATATAAGATCTTTCTGGGCAGGACCCACATTAAAATCATGTTCCCAATGAGGCGACATTAGCATGAGATTCATACAGAACAAAATACAATTAGAATGCTTATTAATTAAGTCACTAATGTGTTTCAACTTGGCATGATGAATTATCTTGAGTAGTATAATTTCATCTAAAAATTAGCATATATACATAAATGCTACCTGCAGTATCCTTTAAATCTCCATTTATGTGCTTGGGAGAAGGTACTGAGTAAAAATACATTTCATTTATCTGTACAGAAATCTTAACAAATACACTTATCTTTACAGGACTAATGAAGCTGAGTATATCTTCTCGCATTGTCATACTAATTTTGTATTACTGTCCTGTTTTATTATTAAAAAAATAAAAATAATGTATCTGTAATTATAGAATAAAATAAATAATTTTCTTTATATTTCTCTCTCTGACACTGCACATTTATGAAACATTTTTAAGGAACTGACTTCTCATTTTATAAACAGCCAACATATCCTATCAGAAATTTCCTAGAGCAGGGTTTGAGATGAGCAAAACATTATTGAGGTAAAACCAAAGAACATTTTCTTTCTGTTACATTTAGATTCAAAGCTGACAATAAAAACAAATTTAACTGAGCAAACCATGTCTTTATTATAAAAGAAGATAGAAGGGGATGGTAGAGATAAAAGATGCGTTTTCAACTGCTGCGTCTTCCTCTCAGGCAGCTTTGGTGTTCAGATTTATTCCTTTAAGGCTTCAAATGAGTTCCAGGGTAACAGTTACATCAGAAAATAAGGAAAGTGCTGAGGAGATTTTCATGTAGCAGTAATGGCAAACTCTGAAAATGAAGATGTCACTTGCAATATTTCCATATTGCCAGAAGATGACTTTTCACACCATTCAAGATATGAAAGATGATACTCATAGTCTTAATTGAAGCTGAACATGTAACAGACTTGATCCAAGAGCCAAAACAATCCCCATGCCAGAAGAAGTTCTGGAGCATCCTTGAGCAAGGACAAATCACTGCTTTTCATTCTTCCCCTTGGTAAGACAGGAAGTGCATTACTGCCATGGGTGTCAAACTCATCAGATTTCAGGACAGCAAATCTAAACACCCAGTAGAAACCTTCACACAAGTGGTTATCCTCTTTTCCTGATGTGCCAGACCTCTTGATCCACTCAGTGTTCAGGCTCCATGTTACCTTGTCTATTGGAGACAGACCTTTTTCAGCCCCCAGCAGGGCACAGACTGCCATTATTTGAATACTTTGGAGAGTGTGTTGAAGACCCTGGGTAATCATCAAGATATCCCAGTACCTTATTGTGCAATTTGCTGATTCTTTGGATGTAGTTTACTTCTTGTTAACCAGTTATGTTGAAGCTGTTATTAACTTCAGACAGGCTAATACAAAAGCTATATGGATATATGCATTGTATGTTACACAATATGAACATGTTTATAATTATTTACAGGGCATAAAATAAACAATGTGGTTACAAAAGTTCCTGGAAACACAGGCAAGTAACAGAAGAAAAAGCATGCCTGACCTACTTACATCAGATTGCATTTGAAAGGTACTTGCTAATGGAGGCATCCTGAGATGAAAACACATGGAATTCTCTTCCCAGCTAAGGACCCTGCCTAAAACACAGTCTCAGCAAGGCAGATGGACAGAGTGAGCATTTTCCCTGCAGAATCGGAAAAACAAAGGAGAATATCCTTATTGAAGCTGTGTTGGCTTCCAAGAGAACTCTTTTCACACAGATCAGGTGAAGAAATGCTCTCTGATATGTGCAAAGGTAGTGGAAAGTCCACTCAAAACCCGGGGGTCCTTCTCAAATGATTAAAGTGAAAATATAAAAAATCACCACAGTTACCACATCACCACTGAGACATTGTGGCAAAGGCTCACCACAGAGCCAACCCTTAGTGAAGAATTATTTAAAATAGGAATACAACCTTAAGGATATACCAATTAGCCTCCTGCCCATTTATGGGAAACAAAGACACATAGCAAAATAAAAGATCCAGGGTGAAATTTTAGAAACAAGCCTCTGACTTTAATCTAATCTTTTGTCTCTTGAGCACAAAGGCATTACCTCTTCAGTTCCCTTAACAAACTTTGGAGAACAAAGAAGGGTCATTGACTAATGAGGTTATATGATCACTTTCTGCAGTCTCTGCTGTATCTGAAGAAATGAGAAAAATCACAAACTGAATCACACAGAACAACCACATTCTCTATTTGATATTGGTAAGTTGAGAGTCTATTGCCTGGTTGGCAGGTGATCTTTCCTTGGTTTATTAGACTGTCTTTGCAATTCTCCTTACAGGGCAGGTCAGTAACAGGGTACAAAGTCCTGCTTTCAGTGGGAATTAGATGTCAAGACAGAATCGGACTTTAATGTGTTCTAACACTTTCAAATAAAAAGAGGGTGACCACAAAACTCACAAGTGCTACAGCAAAGAAAGGAGCCTGTTTACAGGGTCAAAGCAGAGAGAAGCTCAGTGAGTGGAACGGCCTCTCAGTTTGGATTACTCGGGGAATGGACTAAAAGCCCTGTTGTGAGCATTCAGGATGGATATCAGGTGTCTTTCCAGCTCTCCATCCCAAAGTTACCTGACGGATCCTATTTGCTGGAGTCCTTATTAAATTGGTCACAGAGAACAGCCCTGGAGGAACTTCCTGCAGCCCTTCCACCCGAGTTTCCTGTGGTTCTGCAATGCCCTCTCAAAATCCCCAAAGAGCCAGCACAGGAAGAAGAGAAACAGACAGGCATTTGTTGACAAAACAACAGCTTAGTTTACTCTTGATGCAGACTGGAAAAAGAAAAAAAAAAAAAAAGGTACTTAGGAGCAGTATTTCTGAATTGCTACTTTATCCTACTCATGCTTGTCAGCCAGACCCCATCCTGATGTGGCCCGGCAAATACCAATCATCTTGAGCATCACACACCTTTTAGCAAGTTGTAATAATAATGTCTTCATGTAATTCCCAATCTGAAAAGAATCAGAATATTTGGCAAGTTGTTAGGTCAGACCTTTGGGGCTGAAAAGAAATAATGTGAGGATCAGACAGCTACATTAAAGCAGATAATGCAAGTCAGCCTGATAAAATTTCCACTGCAGTCGTATATGATACTACAACGAAGACGGTACCACCTCTGGAAAATCATCCCATTAATTAAATAACCCTACACCATTGCTGTCTCCAACAAGTGACTGATTCTGACAACTCTGAATCTTTGGTGTCACGCTGCTCACAGTCCTTGAATGCCTCTTGATGCTTGTACAAGACACAGATGTTTGCAGCCTCAATACAATGACATGATCAAAAGAACATTAAGTGACAAGATAAGTAGTCCAGATAATAGCCCCTGGCAATACTAGGTGTCTGTGTCAGATGAAGCCCTTGAAATACAAGATTTCCGTGTATCCTTTATTCAGCTCATGCAATACTACAGATAGTGGTGGATGCTCAATGATTTTTTCTGAGTTTTCAAGGTCACAGTGCCATCCTATATATTTTAAGCTTTTAAATGAAAAGCTCTTCAGCAGGAGACACTTCACCAGCATTGTCCCTCTTTCATGCAACCAACGAGGCATACAAACAAAGCCTTTGCGACTGAAGAATAACCCCAGTGATTTAGACACAAAGTACATGACATGTGGTTAGACTAAACAAATATCTTTTGGAAAACATCCACACTAAGCTTCACAACCCAAATGACAGAGAATCTTCCAAAAGCCATGGCAAACTACTTCAGTGGTAACAATCTGTTATCACAAAAAGCTTTCTGCAAAAATACTAGATAAGTATCGTTTTCATTTATTTTTTTTTTCTATCTTCCCCTTTTAACTATGGGATATTGTTACGCACTTGGATGCTCACAAAAGGACTCAAAGTCCCTAATTATAGGCCGCAGGCAAACTGCCTTCTAAATTTCTCTTTGATGAGATAAATGGGTGAATTCCTTAAATTTCTCAGCCTAAGTTTTTTTTTTCACAGACCTCAAATCATTCTCATGATTATGCCCTTCTCTTGTCACTCCTTTCGTAAATATCCCATTTTTCTAAATTCCTTTTATTCTACTCATCTTGTAGATGGTCTGCACAGCCCACCTACTTTAGAGTGTCAATTCCTTGGTTCTGATGAGTTAAAATTCTTTGTGACATTGACAGTGGCTAGTTTCACAGACAAATGTGGATCAAAAAGTGCTGTTGTCTGCCGAGACTGAAGAGATAAGACGAAGTTTGTATAATTTTGGTTTTAGCTTGATTATAGCTAACAGCATAATGACGTTAGTTTTTGGCTTATTAACACAGTTTGTAGTACAGGTTGCAAAATGTACCTGAGATACTGAACAAATGCTTTGGCTATTAGTCTGTGCTTGCATAGCCACTCCCCAAGCACTAAACAAATTAATTAATGCTTGCTTGGGTATACCTCTGAGTGATAAGCAGGCAAATCCTTAATGGCAAATATTATCTTACAAAATTTCTTTTTTTCTTTCCTCAGCAGCATTCCTCTTTCAGTGTACTTATCATAATTTTTGTTCATAAGCTGACATATTAAAAAAAATTTTTCACAAAACTTTTCTTGCATGAACAGGCAAACGGTAGCAAGACACATGAAGCTATCAATTTTTTTTAGTTGATCAAGTATCAAGTTGCCATAAAAAGAGGCCCTAATGTTAAAATATCATAGGTGTCTGTGGACTACCAATGAGAAAAAACAGACATTTTCTGGCATCTCTGGGAGCTGTTGCTGCATCGGTTGCTGTTACCTTCTTCAGGTTAAAAAAATTTCACTTGTATGAAGAAATATAACTCAAAATTAAAGGATGGCTTTATTTAAGAAATATTTCTATTTACTCCAAGGGGAATTTTGGTGCAAAAAGAGAGTAAAACATTATTTTATGGGTTATCTCATGCGCTGTGAAGTCATCAGTGCCATTGAAGACATTGGAGGTGTATAAAAATAATACTAGGAAGCTTATCTTGAAAAATTTCTGTGGCTGAATAAACTCCAGATGTTAGCTTTTTACACCATCTCAGACCAGTATGTGCTGAAACATTTGGCAGATAGAAAGCAGAAGCTTGTTGCAGCTGGTGATATCCTTTGATGAGATCAAGCTTCTGAAACACAATGGTACCATTCAGTGTAGGAATTATGTCATTTACTGTTGGTGAGATATAATGCTCTCTTTACAGTGATCTTTCTTTATTCTCTGTGCGGAAGTTTTTGGAGCCATGCAAATTCATCCTGTCCTACAATGCAATCTCTCTGTTTCCTAAGACCCATGTAAAAGAGATTTCAGCAGAGTCCTGTCCCACACCTCCAGCTTCTGCTGTTCCATCCTGCTGCCAACATGGGCGAGGGATCTACCACAGTTAATTTCCATCACTACTTTCTTCATCTGCAGGTAAATACTCCTTATCATGGCAAAATGAGACTTTACATGTCTTGACTCTTCTTCCTGTGTCAGGGGTTTTATATAATCACTGTCAAGATTGTCTTCCTAATGGTTGGTCCGGCAACAGGAGCCTAAATCTTTAGGTTAAACATTCCTCTTTTGAGTTCCCTCTTTTGTTCACACTATGGTGATCAAAGTAGTGTTTAATATTAACATATGATGAAATTGTCTTTTATGCTGCTTTTACAATCTTCTTTCAAGAATACCGTCGTATGAAGGAACTAAGTTTTTCTCTTATGTACATAGTTATTTGTGCTATGATATTTGCAGTCCAATATGAAGTGGATTCATTGGTAACATTAAACCACTCTCACTTGAATGTAGTTTAAATACCTAAATAGGGTCAAATCAGCATCAAGACAGACTGATTAACATATATGACAACAGGGCAAGACATTACCTTAAGGTAAGAGGGCATACAGGTAACATAATTATTTCAAGTAGGCTGGGTCTGATGAATTTTCTTCTAGGGGACTGAGGGAATTGGATGAGGAATCTTCTGAATCTCTTAGAAAATCACAATCCATGGGAAAAGCACCAGAAAAGGCAAAAAGGGCAAATGTAACTTTTTAAAAGGAAAGAGGCAGACAGGAATTGTGAGGGTGATCATCCTGACAACAGTTTCTTGAAATACACCAGAATGAATAGTCATATTACTTGTACCACCTGGATGCCAGAAAAAAAAACATTAATAAGCAGGGAACAGATTTGTCTGGAAGAAACCAAGGCAAATCAAAAAACCTAGCTTTTATCATGATTCCATGAACCTTGTTACTCTTAGAAAATGCATGACTATAGAATGACTTAATTATAGCACTTGATGCCACTTCATACAACCTTCTTATAAGCAAACTCAAGAAGAAAATACTATGAACTGCTAGAAAACTATCAGAGGCATTAATTCTGGGTGGTATTTATTGGTTCCTCCCGTTAAACTATCTCTCAAGTAAGATTTTATATATATTTTTCAATATTTTATTAATTTTATTCTAATTATTTTTATTTCCTTGCAAGTATTTTCCTTAACAAAATGGATGAAGGAATACACATATTAAATTTGAGCACAATAATCTTCAAATACCAGCTGGTGAAAAGGAATAGACTGAAAATTATCCTGATATTTTGAAAGAAAAAATACTGATGGGAACTGTATTTTCCTTTGGCAGGAAGGATCAGCTGCACAAATACACTGATGGAGCTTGAGGTTGGAGAGAAAAGAGTCTGGGAATAGATAGCGGTTCACAAGTTTTCACACAGAACTTCAAGAATTGGCTCAACTGAATAGAAATAAGGAGGGAAAAAAGAACAATCAAAGTTTTAGAAAACCTAACTTGCGAGATCGACTGAAATTCTGAAGAGTTTCTTTGAAATATTTCTGTCTTGGGAAAGGCCAAGACTCAGGAAGGTCTGGAGATGAAACATCATTAATTTGCTTTTGAGTTTGTCACTGAAGAAGTGAAAGGTCAAGATCACAATCTCCATGTGGTGCTACATCCAAAGGAAATGCTATATATATTTTATTATAGGTGTACACTCTATGTTTGAGCAATAACCAGTAGCTTCTCAGTTTTTCACATCATCACACGACTACTACACTACTTCACGTTACAAAATTTTTTAATAATAGGAAAACTTATATTTATTAATAAATGGACACTAAAGTATTCCCACAATTCCATATAATGAAAGGAATTATTAAAAACATATATGGAATATATATACATCAATAACTGTACATTTTCTGTTGTTTTATTTTGTCATTTTCCTTCAGCTCTCCCTCTTAGCATTCTGCTACAGAACTTGCACTGCTTCTCCCTTGGCACTTGCACTGTATTCTCCCCTTTGGTACATCATGCTCAGAACAACTTGTTAGTCCAAACCCAAGCAGAGGTAGTCAAGGACTATAACAGGCAATTAACCTTTTAGAAGACCTGTCTCAACAAAGACTACAAGTTTTGAACACTCATCCCTACATGCTTCTGCAATCTTTCATTTCATGGAACAGTAACTTGGTTTCATTTTCGTGTTTCCAGCCTCTGTGATTCAGTGGGTAGATTCAGGTACCTACACACAGTCATCTAACACCTAAAGGTATCCAAAAGTGTATGTACATCCACAAATACCCCAGCTGTCCTCCAGCTATGCTCCAAAGAGGGTAGGTCTCCTATAGATCCTTTTGTATATTTAACAGCATCAAGCAAAGGCCTCTGACACTCAAAGGTGTCTAAAACAGAATTGGAGAGACAGGATTAGGCACCTGAATAATTTCTAGTGTCTCATACTCCATGTGCTTGCCACACATTTTTAGTAAAAGAAAGTTTTTATTCAAATCTCAAGAGTAATTTTATTTACACCTCATAATAAAAACAAATCCATGATTGTTTAATGAAGTCTCAATTAGGCACATTATTATTATTTGTAATAAAGGTATCATAATAGCACCAAGCAAAACCACACTTAACACATCTCATGAAAGCCACTGTTATGCAAGAGGGACATTTCATCAGCCATTCGTATTCTTCCAGTCCACTCCAACATTTGGGTGGCACAGGACAAGGCTGGGTAGATGCATGAGCCCAGCACTATAGAATTAGCATAGTTGTGTTAAGTTGTGTACTGCTCCAGTGTATGATCTGCTTCTTTCATGCTGCAGTTATTGCTGCTCCTGATGCTGAGCCGGCACACTTATGGTTGGTGCAAATACCACCACATCGCAGACCACCAAGCTACATAAACATATAGAGTCATAGAATGGTTTGGGTTGGAAGGGACCTTTAAAGGTCATCTAGTCCAACCCCCCCTGCAGTGAGCAGGGACATCTTCAACCAGATTAGACTGCTCAGAGCCCCATCCAGACTGATCTTTAACGTTTCCAGGGATGGGGCTTCTACTACATCTCTGGGCAGCCTGTGCCAGCATTTCACTCCAGTCATTGTAAAAAATGTCTTCCTTATATCTAGTCTAAATCTACCCTCTTACAGTTTAAAACCATTACCCCTGGTTCTATCGCTACAGGCCCTGCTAAAAAGTTTATTCCCATCTTTCTTATAGGCCCACTTCAAGTATTGCAAGGCTACAATAAAGTCTCCCCAGAGCCTTCTCTTCTCCAGACTGAACAATCCCAAATCTCTCAGCCTTTCTTCATAGGAGAGGTGTTCCAGCTGATTGTTTTTGTGGCCTCCTCTGGACCCACTCCAATGGTCCATGTCTTTCCTGTGCCGAGGACCCCAGAGCTGGATGCAGCACTCCGGGTGGGGTCTCACCAGAATCTCTAAACTGTCTCTGAAAGTCTCTGAACTGCAGCTTCCCACTGCCTGCAAATCTCTGCTTTGCCCACATGCACGCTGGGCAACCATCACCAAGTGGTTTTAATTGGAAGCAAGGATTGTTCAACAGATTACTGGCTCCTCCCCTCTTAACATTACATGTTTGGTGTATCCATTGCATTTAATTACACTCCTATTGGTACCATATTCTACTGGTGCTCAACAAATTTTTTTTGTGCTCCTGCTTATTGTTTGCATCCCCTGTCACAGGACACATCTCTTTCAGAAGAGTGGTGAAAAGCACAGATGCTTCAGACCTTGCAGGGGGAGTAGTGCAGCCATACCTTATCCCTTTCCTGGGGATAATTTATCTCAGTATTATATTCCTTAATGTTATAAGGTTGGTAAGCCCTCACAACCACATACACAAAGCTAAGACCCAGAGGCTCAGTGTTACATTCTCAAGAACATACAGGCATCCTCTAGTTCTTCATAGGATGGGTTGTAAATACCTGCTCTTCTATTCCTAGTCTTTCTAGTTGACAGCCACTGAATTAATTCCCATGGTTCATTATCTTGATTGAGTAATAGCTGTTGATTTTAAGAGTGCAGAAGTTCTTCCAGAATATCCACTAAAATTGCAGGTCAGTTTACTCTGCTATTCAGGCTCTGGACAACTGATCCCTGAGAGAGGTCAGCAAAGAAATCTTTCACCCTCATACCACAAATCATTCTTCCAGGTCCTTCAGCAAATAATGTGATTCACTTTATAGCAATGAAACATATCAGGAGGGGAATCAGAGGTAAGAATTGTCAACAGTAGATATTGCCACAACCAGAAGCCACTAATTGCATAGCAGTAAATCTGCTTTCAGAAGTTTGTTACAGCTCTCAGTAACTCCACAGGTTGCTGAGTAGCAATGGCAGTTGTACATAGCAACTACTTTTCCTGTTTAAATAAACCACAAGTGCCCAGAGACTGTATCTATAAATCACAGACAAGAACTGGAACTTCATTCAAGGTGCTATTTCACATTCACAGTCAGCTTTTATTTGGCCTTCCATTTTAGTTTTTTGCTAATATTTATTTCTTCTTACTTTCAATTTGGTCAATTTCTTTATTTGGTTTCCTACACAGGCATCTCTTATACCTCTGCCATAAAAGCCTAGCAAAAATGGGTTTTTTTACATTTATGTTAAAAACAACCCTAAGCAAGGCCCACAGTTGTGTGAGTATTTGCTAGCTACTTTGAGTAAAAGGGAATTTATACATTTCATTTTTATTTTATTTTTCAGTGTCACTTTTCCACTAACGTATTCCCTACATTGTCACTGTTTTTTAGTACATTATTATATTTTTACCCATTTAATGAGTATAACAATGAGCAAAACTGGGATTTGCTCATGTTCAGCTGAGCCCTTCTTTTAGAAAAAAATATACCATGCCTTGCCATTTATTTGTGTCATTTTTTTAATGTGCTTTCTACACCGTTTCTCTAGTATGAAATAAGTGTCTGCCTTTCCTAACCATGGGGACTTTTTGTGACAATAAGTACAGACTCTGTGCACCTTTGTTTAATACTGAAAATTTTCTTATGTCTGAATCCATAGCCCCCAGTTTTAATAAAAAGCTCTGAATTCATCAGCTGATATTTCTATGTTTGGTTATAATAAAAATGTGCAAATAAGCACATTGATGTTTAAAAAAAAAAAAAAAAAAAAGGAAAAAGAGAAAGAGAGAGAAAGGAGGAGCTAAACAGAAAAATGCTTTGTCCTAATACCACAGATAATTCTGTTGGTTTTATCAGATTGATAATAATAAACTAAATAAGAGGAGAATCAGAGACAATACTTTCCAATACTTGTAAATAGTGAGCAATAAAATATAGGTACCAAAGATACCAGTATATGTTTTCTTTTTTCCTCTATATGTGAAAATCATCTGCACAATTTGAATTCTTTGATACTGTTGTGGGGACTTCACACCTGGTTCTTCCCTCTGGTTCCCCAAAGCAGAGAAAACATCTTCCACTTTCTACTGTTCCCTGAGCCACAGCAAAGTGCTCTGTTGGCACTGATGGATGGAAAGCCTGTGGAGCTCATGTCTGGAAGAACATACAGGAACCATGAGTTCAAGCAGTTGGCTTGTAAATTTGGTCAAAGAGATGGTGAGGTGACAGCTTGGCAAGGGATAAGCCTCTGCCTAAAGTGATGTAGGTTTGAGCTGAGATCTCAGAGTGTGAATGGCCTCCGCCTGCAGAATTCCTTCGAGATTACTTGCTCTGCAATAGCATCCTTACAAATCATCAACCTCAGTCCTGCTCTTCTCCCTCTGGACACACCTGGCTTCAGCTCTAGGAAGCTGAAAACCTTCTGGATAACCTTGTTGGTTAGTTGAGTCCTCAGCATGGCAGATGTCCAGCAAGTAAATATCATGCTGAAGCTGACATTCAATTTCTCCCCAAAGCTGGGAAATGCTGAAATTCAGAAGGAGAGAAGGGGACACTGTGAAGTACCAAAAAGAGAGTGGTGTCACAGAAGATGAACAATGCAATGATCTTTTCATCTCAGCAGTGCAGGCAAAGCACGAGGGAGCTGCCCCCAGCCCCAGGAGAATGGGAACTCGGACCCTCACTGCTGGCAGGGATTGGCAAGATGAAAGAGAAAAGGAGCAGCAGCTGAAACAACAGGAGCAATGGAAGCAGGAGAGAAGGGAGGGGAAATGAAAACGAGGAACAGCAGCTGCTAAAGCAGACAGAAACAATTTGGGCTTTATTTCCTGGACTTTGGGATTTGAATTTTCCTCTTGGTAAACAGCATTTTGGGGAACAGTAATGAGCAATGTTCTGAGAAACTGTTTCAACATGATGTATGTCAGAAACTAAAAGTTATGAAGTACCATCCTGCCTACAGCTCTTTCTTAGTCCTAGGTCCTGTATACCTCCAGATTTGATTTTGCAGTGCTCACTATCCAATAAATCAGAGCACACGGCACACAGACAGCACACTCAGTTATCTTTATCTTTTTGGGCTCATGGTTTTGACAGCATTTTGTTGCTGAAGCTATCTGTGCTGAAACTGACGTTTTGAAAGTGAAATGGCAACTTTCGAGTATGAAATTGGTTTAACCCATCATTGGTGTCCAAGCAAAGCGCTTATGAAATCTCCTCACTTGAAATTTGTTCATGATATTTTATTGGTTTGCTTTTTTCACAAAAATGAAAGGAGAGCTGCCTGTCAACTGCAAGCAGACCCAAAGCACAGCACTGTACACCTTTGCAAGAGCATTTTCTGATAATGTTTTGGAGGAAAATGATGGAAAACTCTAATGGAAGAATAAATATTAACTGATCTTCTTGAGTTCTTTCTCCATCTTTCTAAAGTCTTCTTTTCTAGCACAAAGTTTTTATTTCCTGTTGTCACTATTGCAGCTTCTTCTGGTTGGGATAGTTTGTTATTAGCATTATGTTCTCACTTGTGATAGTGTTAAGAGACTGTTCCCCTTGCGAGTTCCTTGAAGTGTGTGATTCCCCTATGTTACATTTCAGACTTCTAATTCAAACTTCAAGTACTTTCTTTTGATGATTTCTTGACATTTCTCTATATTCTTCCAAAAGTTCAAGTTAAATTTTTCAAGTGATACTGGTTTTCCAACAGAAAGCTGAAGAATATTAAGAATATCATCTTAAGAATAGTAATCACACAAACAATAAACTTATCCAAAAAATTTGGGTGATTGATTGATTGATTGTTTGATTGCCATAAAATGGTATCTGCCCAGAAAATACTTTAACTGGAACCTGAGTTATTTCTCTTGGGATCAGTGGCTCTGAGGTGAGGAGGATGCAAAGAAAAACATTGTAAATCCACTCAAAATGAATACACAGGAATTAGAGTACCAACATAACATTGGATTTTGAATAAATTTTATCTTTGTTTTGTTTACCTTCTCAGCTTTTACATGTTGTATGTTGGATGTATTTGGGTCACATTTCCTACTTTTGCTCTACAACCATGGAGACTTAGAAAGAAAGATTAATGTACCAAAGGAAAAAAAAAAAGTAAATAATATGGTCTTTCCTGTTGCCACTTACACATTTAATTTTAGTTGAAGGTCTTTTTTTCCCCCTAATTTTATGATTATTAGGATTTTGACAAATGTACTTTGGGTGTATGTGTCTACTGACCTCCTATAATCTATTTTTTCCCAGTTGCAGTCATATAAAGCTTACAAGATTCTCAGGTAAGCTTAATTTTTGGAAATCTGTGCTTCCTAGATGAAGCTACTCCCCTGAATAAGGGTGGATTTAAACACCAGTCTTTGGGCTTTCCTGAAGTAGGACATAGTATAAGTAAATGCCTTAACTTAATTGAACTCACAAGACTACACTCCATAAGTGTTTGTCCCACACCAATTCCCTGACATTGCAAGCCAAATGCTTCTTCTCCCCACTCTCAATGAGAATCCAGCAACATGAACAGTGATGACACCAAGCTGAGTGGTGTGGGTGTCACGCTGGAGGGACAGGACCCCATCCAGAGGGACCTTGACAGGCTTGAGAGGTGGGGCCTGTGCGAACCTCATGGAGTTCAACAAGGCCAAATGCAAGGTCCTGCACCTGGGTAAGGGCAATCCCAAACACAAATACAGGCTGGTCGATGAGTGGCTTGAGAGCAGCTCTGAAGAGAAGGACTTGGGGGTGGTGGTGGACAAGAAGCTCAACATGAGCTGGCAATGTGCCCTGGCAGCCCAGAGGCCAATAACCGTGTCCTGGGCTGCATCCAGAGCAGCGTGGGCAGCAGGGCGGGCGAGGGAGGGAATTCTCCCCCTCCACGCTCGTAAGGCCCCACCTGGAGTGCTGTGTCCAGTTCTGGAGCCCCCAAAACAAGAAAGACATGGACCTGCTAGAACAAGTCCAGAGGAGGCCACGAGGATGATCCGAGGGCTGGAGCAGCTCTGCTGTGAGGACAGGCTGAGAGAGTTGGGGCTGGAGAAGAGATGGCTCCGGGGAGATCTTATAGAGGCCTTCCAGTACCTGAAGGGGCTACAGGAAAGCTGGGGAGGGACATTTTACAAGGGCAGTTAATGACAGAACAAGGAGAAATGGCTTTAAATTGGAAGAGGGCAGGTTTAGATTAGATATTAGGAAGAAATTCTTTCCTGTGAGGGTGGTCAGACACTGGCCCAGGTTGGCGAGAGAAGCTGTGGCTGCTCCTCCCTGGAAGTGTTCAAGGCCAGGCTGGATGAGGCTTTGAGCAACCTGGTCTAGTGGAAGGTGTCCCTGATGATGGCAGGGGGGTTGGAACTGAATAATCTTTAAGGTCCCTTCCAGTCCAAACCATTCTATGATTCTGTAAGTGATGACCAGACGAGCAGTTGTGGTACGTAAAGTTCACAGCCAGATGCCCCTATGCTCCCACAGAATATCAGCAAATGTATTAGCCAGACCCTTGATCTTGCACCTATTAACCAACATTTTCTGCTTGTTAAGGCAGATCTTCCAGGAGCAGCTGCGGCTACTTTGCATCACATAGACTCTCTGTTTTGGGACATCCCTGTCCAGATCTGGAATACCTGTACTGTGGATGCCAGAGGAGTGATGCCCTTTCTCCCATGCATGTTTCATTAGGTAACCCAACTGACATGGATACGAATACAGCATTCCTCAAATAATAAATTATAGAATCTTTCATCAATTCCAGCCCCTTAAAATGCTGAACTGACTGCTTTCAATTTCTACTTCAAAGACAGTTTTTCATTTTAAAGGTTTCTTCCACAAAAACTAGTGGGATTACAACGTAAACAAATTATATGTTAGACATCCATTTGCAGAGGAAATAATATGCTATAAATCTTGAAAGAATTGATAAGAATCCAAAGCAGTCCCCAGTCCAGTTATAAATTCACCATCTCACAAAGGCAAAATAGCTCATTCCATAACTTGCTCACAAACTACTCTTTCTTGGAAAAATCTAAAGTAATGGCAGCTGGTAAAATAATTAGGATCGTACAGACATAATTACACTGCGCATCTGCAACTGTTCTACCACCATCAGACTACATAGTTAAGTACCCAGAAAACAGCTGGATTAAGCCTGCTCTCAGCTCATTTTAGGATGTGAAACTGACAGCAAAATGCCTCCAGCTTGATACATTTTTCTGGGCATTTGGATGTGGTCACAGAGGTAGCAGGAAGAACAGGAAAGATTTAATACCTTCAGCCTGGTGTGGTAGTAGTTATCCCTTAAACGGTACAAAAACTAAGAAAATTATACCTTTTATCAGATTAACGTTTCAAAGAAAAATATGATTAAATATCAGCTTTTTTTCTTTTTTTTTTTCCCCCAAGGTTGTACTCATTATACCAGGCTCAGACTGGGGAATACTCAGCTATCATGTCTGACATGATTTAGTGATAGAGCTTGAAATGTCATTTCCTTCATTCTGGCCCAGTTTCTGCCTTTATTTTCGGGGAATTTGGACTACAGTGGCTTCCCAAACAGACAAGGTGCTGACCACGCACCTACAGAGTCCCTTCCTTGAAGAGCTTTTATTCAGAAAGGCAGAAGACAAAGCATGTAAGAAAGCAGCCTGCTGGACTAAGTCCCCAGAATCATGAAGGTCGTGTAACTTCCATTACATGCATGATCTGCCCTTTCATGGAAAGGGCAGATCATGCATGGTCACATTCTGCAGATGTTTAAAGTGACATTTGTCATGGATACCCTTCATGTAGCCAGAAGAGGGTGATGCTGCTGAGATCCTGATGCAAAAGTCACCAGAGCAAATCCAGTTTCACTGGATCAGAACTAATCCTGGACTATTTTTGCAAAGAACTTACGTTCTGGGTTAGGTGAAGTCCATGCAGGCAAGGGGATGTAATCATGAGATACAACCAGTTTGTTTAGCTCCGTAGCTTTGAACCCATAACCCTGCAAGTTTTGGAATCCAGAGAGCAAGGAGACTAAACACTCAGCAAAGCTTTTCCACTTCACTGCATTGTTGCCAGGTAGATTGTACACTGAAACAAAATTTAATTTCTCCTTTTATCCTTTGAGGCTGTGTTATAAACAGATGCAGCAACAATATAAGAAGGCTGTGGTCTTCAAAGGGACTGCTTGAAGGGCAATAGGTACTATCAACACAGATGATAGCTCATAGGAACACCGTGTCTAGACAGCCAGGTGCAGACAGCCATGCATCCTCTTCACCTGTGTTTCTAGCTGTCCAACTGGAGAGCAAGTCTGCTCTGGAAGTGCTGCAGCCCACAGCCAGCTGGTGTGGTGTGCTGCAGATCAAACACCTCGACCATTCACAGAGAGACTCCCTGAGATGTTCTGAAACCTCTATGTCATGTGCCTGTGTATGGAAATCAGGAGGTGGGACACAAGTGTTTGCATCTCTACCTAGGCATGGCACAGAAAGGAAGGTTGTGCTACTGGCAGTGAAGTTAATGATTCTGCATGCACTGAAGAAATATTTCAATAAATTTCAGATGATGAAGTGAAATTCTTAGATACTTGTTTGTCAGAAAATTTTGCAAGAATTTCCTGGATGTAGTATGTTATTTTTGCTTTATAAAAAGCGTTGCTTGACTTGCTATCTTTCTGTTTACTTTAGCAATATCAACACTTACAACAGAAAAATCAATCTCCATTTTACAAATTTTTTATTTAAGGTTTTAAATGATGCTTGAAACATTCTAACTCCTCTTTTTCTTGCACCTGGTTAGAGTGATAATCTCAAGGCAAGGTGTCTTGTGTTTTTTCCCCATATGCACCAAAATTTCTCATTTCAGATTTCATTTCTGTGTCCCTGACCACAGAATCCTACAGTTTGATAAAGATCTCAGCAGACCAACCTCCAGGGATTTGGGCTGGGATTTTTTTAGCCCAATTTTTGTTACAACCTCAGTTTCTAATCTAAACTGCTTCTCTCAACTCAATAGTCAGTAGTCACTAGAGGGACAGATGGGTGATATATTCCTTTTTAAGATATGTAAGTTGAAACACACCCTGGAAGAGCATGATGTTCTCCAACAGCAAGAGAGACCCTGAGAAGTTTAGTTTGTATTAGATACTTACCTTTTGGACAACTAAAGCTTATTGAGATCAGTCCCACCAAAATCATCACATCATGACCCTAGCATGTGCATATAATGAAATTCTCCTCCCATGAAGAAAACTCACAGGAGAAAATACTTTATCTCTCCTCTGTGCTCATGTGTTTCCCTACAATTGTCAGCAATACAGTCCTTGGATTCTGATCGAATGTGATCCTTTAAGCAGAGAATTTTTATCATGATTGCTATCATTACTGCAAGCTCATCTCCTTGTGTGTTTTGTGCCCACAAAGCCCACAGTTTCTGCCCCAAAAGAGGTGCCAAAAGGGAAGATGCAAGGAAACAATGAAAAAACAATTGGCATGACAAACATGAGACACAGCACATGAGAATATAACTATTGTATAGATTTTGGCATACCATAGTGAAAAGAAGGTGGCAGTCTTCTGGCAAGGGGAGCATCATGTAAGCATGAGATGTTGGTGACAGAAAGTAGAAGGACGTTCTGGGAACTTCAGAAATGGGCAATACAGATTGCTGTGATGTGGACCATACAATCAAACATGAATGGGAAATCTACCAGACCTAGTGCTGCTGACTTCCATGGAGCTTATGTTCTCTTCTTTTGTCTGAAAACACATGTGATATATAGATGTATCTTATTACGGCCACACATTCAGCCACTGACTGATGCTTATTTTTACAAGGGAAACATCCGTTCATTTACTAAGGTGAACATGAATATCTTGTTTTGTTTACTGCTTAAAAAAAAAAGAGAAAAAGAAAGAAATATCTTCCCCCCTGCCATCCAAGAAAAGAAAGAAGAATAAATAAACCTCCATATTTTTAGGTTCATGCTGATTCCAGTACGTAGCAAGCTTCTTCAGGAACTGTGAATGCTATTCAGCATCTGCCCTGTTGTGTTTGTGTGTGGCACAAAGTTCATCTGAGCAGTAGGACAAATGCAATAGTCTGAGCTTCTTCCAAAGACAGCAAGAGGAGTGCTTGGTGCCTCCTGTTTAAACTAACAAATAATTTAATAACACAAGCACAAAGCTTACTCCTTTGACTTCTTCAATGAAATTCAGTGTGGAAGTGAAGGGAAAGTGGATATGAGGCAAGCGTCATTGCATAGGCTTAGCTCTCTTGATAGTAAAATAGGTTTACTGAACTGCTACAACTGTCAGCTAGAATGTGACGCATAGATCCAATGGGTTCTGTCACTCTAATGCCAATATGAGTGAAATGTTCATTGGAACAATTAAATGAAATTATATAAATAATTTTCACAAGGCTTTGCTGAACATTTCACATCAGTCTTAGCATTCTCAAATGTTAAAACTGTAAATGAAATAACTTTCCTCTCTTTGGGCTTTAAGAAAAAATAAGTGGGCTAAGAAATTGTTATTGTCCAGGACTGAACATGCCCCACGTCCAAGACACAGGTAATGACGACCAAGAAGACAGGCAAAAGTTGGCAGGGAGGAGAAGGAGTACCTCTGTGCTTTTAAGGAAGGAACTTGGTGGGAGAGAGAAACCTCAGCACAGGCAATGCTTGTAGCAGTTAAGGCACTCACGTGGAATGCGGCATACAGCAGTTAGCCTCAATTCTAACAAATTTACAGTAGGAGTTTTACATGTTGGTTTCCCTTTACTGAAATGTATACAGGTCTTACTCTTCCTCTTACTACTCATATCTCACTTGTCTCCTTAAGCTAGGAAGGGGTGTGGAGGTTTAGGTGATCCTCTCACTTAATCAAGGTTAGACTGCAAGGTCAGGTACACAAAAACACATGTTGCAGGAGAACACTCTGAATACCAGAAGCTTGGAGAGAAGAGTATTTTCCAGGTCTGTGAAAGCAAAATATACAGGTTTTTTGTGACAGAATATGGCTTTGGTAAATACAGAAAGTTTGCAAGATTTCTGAAAAAGGCACTTGTATTATACAAAGCTTCTAAAGTTGGTTCAGTACATGTACCTTGTTGTGTTGCTCTAAAAACAAACTTTAGGAAAGAAAATGCAATTCACAAGAAACCTCTGCTATTATTAGGTGTAAGCATGCAGTGCAAGTGGGAGACATCCAAAAGTTTACCTCTTTATTTAACATTGATTACATACTCCCTAACCATTATTAGGGTTTTTGGAGATTACGGCGCATTCACAGTTTATGAGTTTAAATGCCTCCACCCTTACTCTAAAGTGTGTTAATTTCCCAACAACAAAACACTCTATTAAGTCAATTCCAAACCCTCTTTCGGTAGTGTCTCTGGAAAAAGAGGGGAAAAAACCAACCAACCAAACAAACAAACAAAAAGGAAGGAAAACCTAGTTTATCACTCTGCCAATAAAAAGCCTGACAAAAAAATCAAGAGTCAGCCTACACAGGAAACTTGGTCTCAATCTGTTGATGAAGTTGTCTTGGTTGGGTGTCTTGGTTTTTAGCTGGGACGGAACTAAGTTTCTTTTTAGTAGCTAGAACAGTGCTGCGTTTTGGTTCCAGCATGGGATTTGTTATGAGAGAAACACTGATAACATGCTAATGTTTTCAATTGCCACTGAAAGTCGAAGGACTTTGTGTTTTGCTAGTCTAGAGGTGAAAGGTCTTGGGGAGGGGGAGTGAAGAATATAAAAATTAGTAAACTAGATTGGCATTTAGATATGACAGTGAGATATTCCATATCATATAACATCATGTTCAGTATATTAATGAGGGTCTTTCTCTCGTGGGGGTTCACTCCCTCTCTGGCTCTTGCTTGGGCTGTCATTCTTCCAGGATTATGGATTCAATTTTTGGGATTGTCACCCTTCCAGGATCATTATTTGAGACAGAGCTGGGATTGGTTGGCAAGTGCTGAGCAATTGCACTGTGTATCACTCATCTGCATATTTTATTATTACTATTATTATCATTATTATTACCTTAATAACATTATTATTTTATGTTTTATTTTAACTTATTTCTTAAATTGTTCTTATCTCAACCTACAAGTCTCCTTACTCTTCTCGTTCTATTTCTACATCCTAACCCCTGTGGGGGAGAGTGAGTGAGTGACTGTGTTTGGCTGCTAGCCAAGTGCTGGCCAAGTGAAACCACCACAGGGGGAAGTACCAGGAAAATGGATATTAAAAGCTGCCTGAATGGTGCTTAGACCCCTTTCCAGGTACCAATAGTGGGACCTCTTTAAGAAATCAGTGAAGAATTGAAACAGACACTTATCTTCCTTGTCTTCTCTCCTCCTAAACCTTCATTTTCCTTAATGCTATCTCATGCAGATGTGAAGAACTGACCTTAGCACTGCACTAAAAAATCAGGTCTATCTCCTGCCAGTAGCATGACTCAAGAGCACAGTTCAGGTCAAGAGATTGAAGTGGAACTCTTGAATATCTGGAAGGACGGCTGATGGATTGACATAGGTAACAGTAATTATGGTCTGTCCAAATAGGTGTTCAGAAAAGTTACCTCCCATGTTGCTGTGTTCTGCATCCTCCATGGGTTTGTTTTTGTGACTCTCAGAGACCATCTGCATCTCCAAAACCCTTAACTCACTTTCAAGGCTGATTTTGAACGTAGTCTCTGGAGATGGCAGGAACCTCATGTTTTTTGGATGACTGGGAGGTTTGGTTTGTGAAACATTGCAGAGGCGTATGTACAGGGTGGCTTCTCCAGCCACAGCCCTTAGAACAACCACAACAACAAATTAAACATCACCATCATTTGGCCGTCACACATTTGGAATAAATTTGAGGCTGGATCATGAACTAAGACAGCCTCAGCTGGGAGCATCCTGAAGGAGATCAACACTGTCAAAATTGCAAACTCAAACTGTCATCGTAAGAGGAGGAGGAGGCAATCTTTGGGTAGTCGATGCCTCACAAAAGCTCGAGAGCGCTTTGCTAGAGCTGTTGATCAGGATTTGGTGTCCAAAAATGTATCCCTGGGCATCACCCACTTGCTGTGGTAAATAGTTATGAGTTTTCAGAGGCAAACCAGAAGGAAAATTCAGACCAAAATGCTTAGAGCGATCTTTGAAGACACCAGTGTCAGATTCACTGGATGACAGTTTTAACCACGATTTCATGGGATTTCAAAACCTCAGCTCAACACGCTGACTTAGCAATGGCAGAAAAAAAGTCCAGTATTCTCATTAGCAGACCGCTAGGTCTTTGACAAGGGCATGGGGTGTAAGCAAAACCCAGTCTTGATCATTTTTTAGTGAGCACACTAGCATTATGCTTTCTTTTCACCCAGTCCACAATAGGCTCATGTATGGTTAATAAAGTTCTTCAACAAATTACACTAATCATGGTGGAAATACCCTCGCCTTTTGCCTGTGGGTGTTGAATTTGGATTTTCCACTGCATATTTAATCAAAACAAGCCAACACATTTACATGCAGTAATTTCCTCACCCCCAGGACTTGATATAGATAAGAATGAAAGACCTGAGTGCAGACACTGCTGGCATCTTCTGGCTTGTTAGTGCAGGCTCAAAGGGAAATAAAACATGTTTGTCAAGACTGCTGACAATAAACAGGAGCACACACCATCAACACACCGCTATCTTGTCTGTCTGGAGACAGATTACAGTCCTGGCAGATAATATTCATAAACTGGTTCAAGTATTAAAGTTGCAGTAGATGTTGACACAGGCTCTTACAGTCTTGCATGCTGACTCTCATTCTGAGGCAGGTGGTGCAGTTTACAATAAAAAGGAAGACAAGTAAACCTGTAAGACCAAATGAGGGGCAGACACACTGAAATCAACACAGTAAAGCCAGGCATAACCATGTTTCTTCAGATAACCATCCAAAACCTTCAGACGCCCCTGGACAAACGGCTAGATCTTCTTTCACAGCCTGGGACTAAGTAACAGTTTAGCTCTAATTGGGGCTTCAAATTAATTCTTACAAGTGTGGTCAGCATTAGTTGCTGGTGCATCATCAATCATCCCATGTAATAAAAGACTCATCCATGCATCTTTAAATCACTTGATGCAGTTTAAATCTCCCATCTGCTTTCATTCTTCTGCCTTCTTAATAAGTCTCAGTCTCTTGCAGAGATCCAGTAGTTTAAATCAATTGTGTTCTCCTTTCTATGCAACTCTTTGGGCGGGTGGTTACAGCTGATACCTTCTGCAGCCTCAGGCCTGGAAGCATGTGGTAGGCTTAATTTTCTAGTTTCACAGTAAGTTTTTATTGGTTGTGGAAGCTACTAGTGATGAAAAAGAATTTCCTAAATTTGGGGTGTTTGTACCCTCTAATAAAGCTTTTGCAGCACGAAGTAACCAAGCATAAGAGATGCAGAAATTCAAGGTCCCTAACTATGGGAGTACTGATGATAAAAACAAAATACTTCCAGATGCATGCTTTTGACTCCTTTCATTCTCTTTTGTTTTAAAGACAAGCTAGTACCAATGAACATCTACAAATGCATTTTTGCCACAAGGAGTCTAAGGTAATATAACAATATTTTAGTAAGATTTCTTGACAAAGTCTTCTACAAAGGCTGGATTTTAACACAAAGAAAACTTATTTAATAGATTATCCCCTAGTGTTAGTGTCTTGATGCTTGGTGCTTCCAAAAGTAAACAGAGAAATCTTTGTTTAGTCTCAATGTGGATCAAAAGATTTATTTTTCAGGGAAAAAGGACAGGTCTTGTTAATTGTAGTGCCTGGGAGTGCAGTGATATCCTCCTGTCTTCTTGCACAGAGTAAACAGTACATGCTTTTTAATTTCTTTCTACACTGGAACAGAAGAGTGGCTTTAAAAAGAAAAACTTGTTTCTTTCCTATTTGTTCCATGAAAATGCTATCAAAACATGTTACTGTTAACTATTTATATTGGAAAAATCAACTGACCTCTGTAATCACCACCATACTTACTCTGCATATGAGATACATTCAAATAAATGATACCAGAGACAGTGCTACATCTCCAACTCTCCGTAGCCTGTCCTGAAATCACAAAAGAAAGTTGTCCTTTGGCTCCTGTTAGTTTTCTTCTGCTGTCATAAAGAGTAGAATGGCACATCTTCAGGCCAGAAATCCATTTAGTCAGCTACCCAGACAGAGGCCAATAGGAAATACTTCAGGAAGGGCCTAAGATCAGAGCAAGCACTTCTCCCTTATACCTTCCCACCATACTGAAGTTTATTGACGTGGCTGTTCCTTGGTTAGAAATTTTATTCCTCCTGAATGAACCTTTCCACAAATTCACCAGCTGCCTTTGCAACTTGATTGATCTTCAGATCCCATAGCATCCCATAGCACCATTTAATTATGCACTATGTGAAAATAAAAAACAAAAAAACCCCAAAACAACAACAAAACAACACTTTATTTCTTTTATCTTAAACCTGATGCCTGGTTATTAATGGGATCAGTTTCTTGACCTGGCTGCCCATATGGTGTTCGATATGCCCATATCGTTCTAACACGAGGGAGGGAGCAGGATGGTGTGGCCAGGGTCAGTGAGCCTCCCAGCCCAGGACAGTCCCTTTTGGAAGCAACATAGATTTAGATTCACTCAGGTCCATCACAAAGCCATAAGTGGAGGGAGCTGCTATGACTCATCCATTGTCAGAAACTCCCTAAGCTTTTCCTGTGTGAGCATTGATACAAGCAATTAATTTAACTTCGTGTCGGTTCTTATCTTCCCTAAGCACTTCCATTATCCTTTCATCTTCCGTTGGCCTTGCAGACAATTTGGAAGATATATGTGTTTCTAAAAAGAGGTTATTATTAATTTTTTTGCCTTTAAAAGTTCTTCCTTGATAACTTTTTTTCTTTCTTTTTTTTCTTTTTTTTTTTTAAGTGGAAGTTTCTAGTTAACTTCCCTTGCTTATAATCCTTTCTGGTTTCCCTGTTTGGGCACAGCCTCTGCTCCTTGAAGAAAGTTAATTTTTATTTCTGATAGCCTTCCTTACCACACAGCCTCATTTACACCACTACTGAATTGGCTTTTTTCTTTGAGTTTCCTTTGAAAGATGTTTTATTTGTTGATAGGCAGTCTTACGTTACACTGGGTCTCTTTAAAAAATCTCCATGCCACCTGCAAGTATTTTTTATCTTTTGGCTGTTCATTTCAATTTCTTTTTAAGAATCTTCATCATTTTAATTCAACCTATTTTCTTTTAGTTAACACTACTATGTTTTCCCTCATTCAACAGCAACATTTTTAGACAGATCCTGTGCAATGCTTAGAAATACAGCAAAATTAATATTTTTCAGCTATCTGTCTTCAGAAAGCCATTACTTTTTGTGTCATGTTTTGCTGTGACATTTATCATACAGGAGATTTCCTATTCTTCATTTCAGAATCTACAGTCCAAACGTTCAGATTTTTTCTATCATTTCATGCTTTTTGCCAGTACCAAAGTTGAGCAGTACTTATAATCACATTATTCAATGACTTATGGAAATATTGGAAGAAAATTAAATATCATTAATAATACAAGAAGGTCATGAATGTTTGTAATATCACAAGCTAGTGTTTAGAGAGAATAAGAAATTAAAGTATCTGAGGATATACAACAACAGTAAAATAGAAGTACAGCAGTACTCAGGTTAGCATTGGGTTCACAGTTTGGCTTGGCATTGAGCCCAAGCAGGGCATCCTTGAAGTCAGCAGAAATGTAGAGAAATACCAAGTTCAAGGAGGCAGCTCAGGTGAGTGACCAATCCCAGGCAACATCCATCTAGGCCTGCAGAAGGAAGGTTTATCTGGATAAAATTCAGGACCAACAGAAGGAGATAGCAGAGTGGACTGGTCAGCAACACAAGATTTATAGTGTGTCTTCAGAGGTCATTTGGCCTCTCTCATGGAGGGGCAGTGATCTTCTCTCATGGCTAAACCATAATGGCCAAACTCAATACCTCTCTTTTCTTCTGTCCCCATGACCTCACACTATTTTGAACATCCAGTATCTGTGCTCCCAGTAGTCTTTATCATCCCCTAACATTTTTTGTCCCCACTCTCCTCCTTTCTTACACATTTTTGTTTTAAACCCCGTTGTTCTCTTGCTTGCCAGTCTACTACTCCTTCTCCTGCTATTCAGGATATCTCTTGATGTCCCTGTGTTTCAACAAGCAGTCACAGGGAAGAAGTGTGGAGTTTTTACACCCATAATTACCATTTCTGCAGGCAGGCAGAATACAAAATAAGCAAAGGAGGGAATATCTTATAAGCATCCAACAGAGCTCAGTTGGCCTTTATGGAAGAAAACTGGTTAGGCGTCAAATCTTCTCTGAAAATTCAAGGAGCTCAGACAATTTGGACATAGCCAGTGCCAGCTTTCCTTTGGATAAAGATTCAGCTTGCCTCCCACCTTTTTTTCCTTCCTCTCTCCTCCTTCATTGTGAGCACCCAAATAGCTATTTGCTCTTGCCAAATCTGAAAACCTTGGCCTGGGTTTTAAAGCCCATTACCTTTGAAAAGAGAAAAAGGTTAAGGGCTGAGACATGAGCAGCGCAATGGAAAGGAAAGGATCATTGCAGCTAGTAGGTACCCTATCAAACCATTATAAACACTGGAATCAGATCTTTTCCACACCATGACACATCTCTAGCTAGATCACCTACTGTTCCTTTAACAGTAAATTCAATAGAAAATGACATTTCCTTTGAAGAAGGTGCTCTGTATTCAGAGGTAGCTTATGTATCATGTGATGCATGAGCTGCTGTTGTAAGAAACTCCTTTTTTTATTGAACAGTAATGCATTGTAAACTCCAGGATAAAACTCCAGCTGTCCCTTTACACACTTTGGTTTTTGGCAATCATTCCAATTTTTTTTTTTTCCCTTGAATAGTCATAATTCATATACAGAGCCAGACACACACACACACTTCTTTTTTTCACTGCTTTGTCCTGTTTTTGTCTGCACAGTCCTTTGGGTAAAATGGGTGAAGTTGGCTTTATGAGCTATAAAACGGCAGGATGTAAGGATTCACTTGGTTTTGATGTGTTAGTAGCATTTTATGGATAAAGTGTGAAGAAAGCCGTATAATTGGGTTACTGGGAATACTGCATGTGCCTGAAAGGGAGGAAATAGACCTTTAGTCTAGCATTCCCTCATGCATCGGGTATGGGATTGCAATGCTAGAACCATTTCTGCTGATGTGTTAATGTCCAATTAAATGAGCTGAGCTCTCTGCTCATTCCCTCACAAGTACTGATGGTTAATCAGCATCAGCAATAAACAAGTCATACACAATAAATTTAATTTAATTATAATTTCAGACAAACAGAGCTGGACATTCTGACCCTTTCTACCAAGGTTATAGTTCTCCAGCTCCACTGGTAACAGTGGAGTTAAGGTAATTTTACAGAAGACAATGTGACTAAAAAGCAGTACTCTTCCTATACCATCCTCTTGAAAGTCTCAGTCCATTGCAAAATATTTTATACTTTATAGTTTGCCATAGGCAAAGCAGTCAAGACAGATTTTTGGCAGAAGCAGTATATGTTTTTGACTTGCAGTCTTCAAGTGGGATTTTTCAGTCCGTTAAAATAAATATATATATAAAAGAAACCAAACCAACAACAACAGAGGACTGTGAATTAATAAATTACTGTCCTTACTGCCATCCCTTACAAAAAATTCCACTAAAGGCTAAGAACTGGATAAGTCACTGAAAACCACTGTGATTCTGTAATACCTCCCAGAAAAAGTTCTTGCTGTTACAGAGCAGAAGCTGAACTTAAGAAGGTTTTAGACTACTTTATTTTGTGTTTGTTGTCTTTATAAAAGGTTACTGCAATAAGTTCCTGTACTGACTTTCCGGATGGAAATCTTTCACAAGAGTCTAACACGAATGAGACCTTGCCATGAGCTCCTGGTTTACCCAGAACCACCGCAGGTCCAGCTCCAGTGCACATGCTCGGGCTCAAGAGGAGGAGAGGCCAAGCAACACTGCAGTCTACTTACGAGGCACCAACATGTGGTTGCTGACAGATGACAGCCAACACAAACAGCCCTCAGCTCTGGAGAGAAGCCCTCTCTTCTCCACTGTACCCACCAAGAGAAGTTAGGCAATGTTGACAACATAGTCCCTGGGGATTCTAGATCCTAAAGACCTAGTCGTGCTCAGTGCTCCTGCACTCATCAAAGGAAGGTTTCTCCTTCTCTTGTGTCCTGATCCACAGTACTCAGCATCTGGGGCCCACAAGTCTCCGAGATGAGGTGCAAGGACACCAGCTGGAGCCTCAGAAGGGAAGAGCCACTTTTACACAGTGCTGCCCCTGAGTCAAGAAGCCCTGCTAGTTAGCTGTCAAGGTGGAAGATGCTTCACATCTGATGGTGCTACCACAGAGCTCTGTGTCACCAGTGTAGACCCATCAGTTCAGATTCCCTCCAAGTGATACAGTCACACCAGGGAAACCTGGCCTAAGTCTTCAGTGCCAAATAAAGCACAGCACTAGTTTCCCAGTATTGTAGCAGCTGCTCTCACTTATTCTTACAACCATAGCATCTCTGCATATAATTTACATTCCTGCATATATCCTTCTATTTTTTGGCATCACTGAATTGCTTCCAAATTTCTTTTCTATTTAGTCTAATAGACGTAAAACATTATTTAGATTTTCACTCATAAAAATGACCAAAAGCAGCTGTATCTTCACAAACCGTTGGATGAAACCCAAAGCTAAAGGTCATTCTTACATATACTAGTGGGAATAAATTTCAGAACACAGGCCACATAAAAAAAAAGAGCCCTACATTTCATTTTACCTGAAAGAGCTGCAGCTCTGTTTGTTAGGAAATTATTACTTCTAAGGAGAGTCTATTATTTTAAACTGCTGTAAAGGCAAAATTCTAACCCAATGCAGAAGTCCATCTGGGAAATTTCCTGTCTCTCTCCTCATGGCAGAGGTTGAAAACACATGGGATTTTGTGTTGGAGCACTAGAAAGGGATTACAGGGAGGAACCAACACTTTTCAGCCTCTCCCCAACACTTGCCTCCTGAGAATAATCCTGTAATCCCAGGATCATTTTAGTCTGAAGACAGGAAAACTGGATCCATATGCCTACCCACACACACTGCTGACTGCCACTCAACCCACCATCCAAGGCTTTGGTGCCACTTGTGTATGGAGGCAGAAATATTATATTTCTCATATTCTCCTTCATGTTTTATTCATATAAAGTTTTCTTGACTAAATCTTGAATGAAACCCAAGAGACAATGTTTTTGACCCTTTCAAAGTGAGGAAATTTTTATTAAGTTTCCTTTACTGAGATTTTTTTTCTTCCTGAATCAGTCAACAGGTGGGAAATGAACCACAGGATACGTTTTAACTATGCCACCAGGTTCTCCATCAAGGAAGGAAGGTCTCCCAGAGGAAAGTGGAATCCATGTCCATGCGCTAAACTGTGTTTCGAGTAACGTAAACTCAACAGGGCAATGTGAAATGAGGGATAGCCCCACTGCTAACTGTGTCCTTTTCTGGTCTCAGGCTCCCAGTCCACCCAAAACTGCTCTCGGAGGAGTCCTGCTTGAGGAGGGATTGGGAAATGCTGCCATGACTGTGCTGGTGATGCTTCTTTGCAGGAGGGAAAAGCCTGTGTAAACAGTCGCTTCATTTGCAATTCTCCGAGGCACAGCTGGAACTAAGTGAGGATGTTAAGACTGAACCATCTGCAGTTTGTTTAACTGTTTCCTTTTTAGAGGTGAACAATAGTTTCTCAACAAAACAGCCATTAAGAATCAATGCTGTGCCAAAATTTGGTTGCTTTTTCTTTATTTCTTTCTTTCACTTTCTTGCTTTCTTGCTTCCTTTCTTCCTTTCTTTCTGTCTTTCTTTATTCTTTTCTTCCTGCCTTTCTTCCTTTTCTTTCTGTCTTTCTTTATTCTTTTCTTCCTGCCTTTCTTCCTTTTCTTTCTGTCTTTCTATCTTTCTCTTTTTTTCTCTCTCTTTCTTTTTTTTTTTTTTCTTTTAAACTGGAAAATGTTACCATAGTTTAGGTTTCCTAAACTTCCGGATTATCCTTTTCCAAATGCCACTAATGGAGAGAAAATTAGAAGAAAAAATGTGGAGAAGAATGGGAGAAAGAAATACGGATTTTGAGAATTTTTTTTTTTTTTAAACCCAAACCAATGTATTACTTCACAGTGATAGTAATGTTATAATATATCTTATTATATTTGGCAGGTAAAAATGTTTGATTACCCATAACTGAAGAAAAATTGTTTCCTTATTAAGCAATTCGGTATTTTTTGTGGTAAATATATCATTACTTTTTAAGTTGGAAGAGATTCCATTTTGTTCATATTTATACGCTGCAGCTAATCCAACTCTGTTTCAAACACACTACAAACAGAACCTATTCAAAGTGTCTCAAAGGGTAAAGTGCTTATGAAGTGAGTAAATCTAGAATTTTCTTGATCACTAGCAACAGAAAAAAAAAAAGAAAAAAAAAAAAAAAAGAAACCAAACAAAGACAGTAGGTCTTGAATTTGCACTGGTTTCTGCTTCCCCAGATTGCAACTACATAATTCAACTGGAAAGGAAGACAAAGCAAGAGATTTATGTATTATCTCAGACAGCTTTCAAAGTCATTTTAGAATTTGCCTGTTTATTGATGAATCTCATTCAAGTGGGTTTGAAACTTGACAGATTTCCACTTTGGGTCACATTTCCTGAGGCAGACCCAAACTGGAAATTATCAGATTGCACAACATGCTCCCTGCTAGACCTTTTCCAGCTGTGACAGCAACTGCTTGGTGGGGACATGGCACTTCGGGAGCATGTGACAAAATAATATCTCAGATAATACCCACAAAAGCAGAAAATGGACATTCTCCACCTAGAGAAGTCATCTTGTCAGACTAGCATGCTGCATATGTCTCAGGAACATATGCATACAAGAAATGTGGAAAAGAGTAATATATAAGAAATCCTTATCAAGCACTGAGTATTATCCTTCCTGGCACATCCTGGCAGCAATCAACATCTTAGGGACTGAGATACCAGTTGCCTAGGTGCAGTCATCTTAAATAGCATTTAAACAATATACATCCCATGAATGTCTCTCAACCCTTAGAGAATTCATTTCCACATCTGGCTTCCATAACATCCTGCAGCAATGAGTTCAATTTTTAGAGACTATCCAAAATAATTCCAAAACCTTTTCTTTCTGGGTGATAATAACTAAATTAAAAGTCTGTCTTTAGTGCATGCACAGTGAGGGATTTTCCTATAGGCTGAATTTCATCAGATTACCTCCTAGTCAATCTTGCAAAATCTTTACAAATATCTTTGAAAATGGGTTTAGAAAAATGGGTTTAGATTCAGCTGTCCTGAACCATTTGCAAATAAGCAAACTTAATTATGTCACTTCTTGTTTATTTTTCTTACCATTTATGAATATACTGAAGAGCCTGGATCCCAGCACAGACTTTGAGAGACATTGTGAAAAGTGATTATTTATTCCTCTTCTACTTTCCTGTGTTCCCATTCCACAAGAGAATTTACACTCTTATACAATTATACACCCATTTCATCATGAGACTTCAATCGGGAAGGAAAAGTTAAATTGAAAAAAAGCCTTTGTTTTCCACAGTGAAGTTAAATGTAATTTAAAATGTTGAACTTCGTTTCACTGACAGGCAAAAATACTTTTGCCAAAGTGAAATATCTTTTGAAATTTCAAATTTATGTCATTTTTCTATTTAGTGCCTGTATTAGTCACTTTTGTTATACTAAAAATTGTGCAGAAATAAGATCTGAAGAGACATCTTCCTAGCACTCAAGCAACTGGAAGTTTTGAGGTATTTAAGAAAAAAAGCATCATACAGCAGACAAAACAACACAAAGTAATGAGACAAGTATGCAATCCAGTAAACAAGATTAAGACATTTCCAAACTGCTGTCTACTGATCACTGCTAGTCCTTAGGAGACTGCTAAATGACTGCAGATCCATATTAAAATACACTTCACTTATCTCATCTCTAGAGTGTTTTCAATTACATGTTCGATGATAAGGCCACATAATCTTCACAAGAAATAATGGAAGTTGTCCATTGCCTTAAAAAGATTGGTTCAAAACTACTCTCTCTCACACATGTTAAATCTTGGGTAATTCTGGTAACTGAGAACAGATTTCAGCTTCATCATTAAAATGTGTTCTGTCTGAGAAGGAAATCATTGAAGCCATTAAATAAGCTCTCCAAAAAGCATACATCTTGCTGTGTATTGAGCCAGTCACTATATTAATATGATTCATGGTTTCTTGTACAGTAGAAGCCTTTTCATAAAGTTTTTCACACTGCCCTTTCTTTCTTAAGCTGGTTCTCGATATAATAAAAGGTAGTGATCCTCATCTTCAGTCCAAACCTACATTTAAGGCATGAAAGCATATTATTTCTGTAACTTTAGGGAATATGAGCATGACTATAGCCTGGTCCTTTTCTCACAGTAAGAATTAAATTAATCTTAACCAAAAATTATTGGTACTCTTATTGAAATTTAAATATCTGTTAAAACTCTGTTATATGTACAGAAAGGTAACACATATACTGGCCGCTGGAGCTCTTTCTACATGAAAAGAAGAAGTTCTTCTTACCTTTGGAAGAAGAACAAGTAGTTGTCCTCACTAAATTATTGCACTCTCATGACTCTACAAGGGTAGTGAATGCCCTCAGATGTGCCTTCAATAATTCCATGTGTTTTCACAGAAGTTGCCCACAGAGCAACAATATCAAAATTATATCTATGTTATTATATCTATATTATATCTAAAAATATCAAAAATATCTATGTGCAAGTGACTTGGGCCAAATCCAGAGCTCATTTCAGCTAAGAATAAAACCCAGAGCACATCAGACAAAGTGAACACTATTTTAACAGCACAGATCAGTGTGACAGGAGATATATTGAGCAAAACAAAACAAATGTGGAAATGTGAATCTCAGATAAGAAGGAAGTACTCTTAATAATACCAACCAGCCTCTAAGTCTCAAACAATTTCATCTTAAATACGAATTTGAAGAACGATGCATTTCACACCAGGTCCTTCATGCATGTTCAAGACTAAATTTGATGTATGAGCAAAGCAAGCTTAGCACAGCAGACTACCATGAGGAGGCAAAATGCTTGTGGCCCCATCATGTTTAAGGCCAATGTAGCCTGCTGACACTGAGGGAAGAGCCAAGCAGAAGATGCAAAGGGCTGTGCTGGAGGAAAGGGGAGCCCACCTAGCTGCAGCCAGCCCAGTCTTCCCCGTTACAAAAGCAGCAGGCTTGCCTCTGCAGAGCCCAGTGCTCTGTTCTTGCTCTTGCGTGGTCCATTCCCCTGCTGTCCCCCAGCTTCTGCTAGGGCCCAGCTTCACAGCCTTGCATCAGGAAAGTTCATTTTTGCCTGTGGTGCTGAGAAGCCTTGAACTGTCTCTGCATGTATTTATGTGCAGATGGGGTTATTAATGCAGCTGTGCTCCAGAAAACTCTGGTGGCTTCCGTTTTCCTGAGCACGCACTCCATGAGGTGGGTCTCATAAGGTCTTAGTTCACCCATGAAACAGGGGCTGGGGAAGAAAGAGATGCTACTGGGCTTACAGTTTGAGCTGGGAGCTTGGGAAGGAGTGAAACTGAATGAGTAATCATCTATTCTAGCATAAAATATTTCCTCTATTTTGAAGAATGAGCTATCTGCAGTCTGTGCAGTTCCTCTTAATTTTAAGAGGCTGGAAACTTTCCTCCCCCCTCTATAATCAATTCAGCCCAAAAAGCTAAGGAAAAAGAATCTCCATTGTCTTCACAATACTACAAAACATGCGGAGGAAAAAACAATGCTGCTGCACATCAGGATAGGGAAAGAACAATCAATTAAAGGAAAGGAAAAACATATGTGGGTGTTTTGGAGAAGGACCAGTTGGGTAAATAAATTATATTGATAAATTAAACATAAATATATTATACAAACTCAGTAGTACATCATGATATGCCAGGCATATCTTTCATTCCAAGTATTATAAAGGCTTTGCAGCTCATGAACAAACCTGCACACAATCAGCTACAGAAGAGTCTGTGTGGAGTTTGGCAATATTTGACATTATCATGTGTATCAACCGATTGAAGACGGTATCTCGGTTATATCTGCAGATTATACTAGACTGTAACTGGACTAGTTTGTAAGAAAGGACCCAAATTTTATAAGATCTCTTCAACCATGATATTTGTCTGAAATAAGTAGATGACAAGACAATGTAAATAAACAGTAAAAGTATCAGACTTACATAAAAAACAATCAACTGTGCAAATAGAAGATAAGGATTGACTGGCTGGAGATCAGTTGTGTAGACAGGAGCTGGGGATTTTCCTGGACCACAGTGGAACATGAGTCAATGGCGCCTCACTGCTTGGAGACAGAGAGCCTCAGAGGATGTCCAAAAGGACTGCCAAAGACAGGACACATGAAGTAATCCCCCAAACCCACTCTGCCTTGATAAGGGTTCAGATGAAGCATTGTATCCATTTTGGAGCACGGTGCTTTGAAGAAGATGTCAGCCAACCAGTGAGAACCCAGAGGACAACTCCATGATGTCTGTAAATTACAGCCTATCAAAAAGGCTGTGAGAAATAATACTGCATAGAGAAGATGGCAGGAAAAAAAGTAAAATTATTTCAACAGTGTAAATGTCTACCATAGAAAAGCCCATTACATGTAAGAAAAATGCTCATATCTAGTCAAGGAAAACTTGGGCTAGGCAATGGGAACAAGAATAAAAGGTAGATTAACCAAGACCTAAATAAATTGACTAAGAGTGCTGTTTAAGCTTCATTTCATAAGGATATTAAAATTAGTTTAGACTAATGTTGCTGAAAGGAGTTGAAATATTTTTTAGCTAAGAGATGCATTAGATTTTTCCCACCCAGACATTTTGACAAAAGTTCACGTTTCTGCTTTCTCTGGCTGAGTCTGGAGGGACAAGCTAGAGAATTTGCAAGGCATCTTCCAAAGCAGATTTCACAGAAAAAATTGCTACATGTATGTTGAATATTAGTATTTGAGTAAAGAGTGACTCCTTCTAATATATTCACATAAATAAAGCACCTTTCCATTTAATTGATTCATTGGTGAGTGGTGGAAAATACCCAGGTCAGACCATGGCTGAACAATGATAGTAAGTGAGGACTTAGAAAAACAGGCTTTATTATTTGGCAGTGTTGGAGTAGCTCTCTTTCCTTTTATTACTTCTTGACCTTTTACCAGGTACCACCATGGGATGATATAGCCTGTGAAACCCACTGTTTAGGAAACATAACAATGTAGAGTTACACCACATGTGAGCTGCAGCAGCAGCTACATCAATCAAGACGCATATTCCTGGGCTATTTGTACTCTTTAGTGTTTAAAAGGAACTGGCCTCCCTGGTTCTCAACACCCCAAGCACAAACAAAGCTGTAATAACTCACAACTTAATGAAAGCAAACTCTGTGTAATACACACATACTCTGAAACTTGCAGGGTCTTTCAAGAGAAAATCTTAGCTCAGCCAAAACATGCAGACAAAAGAAGAGGTTTAAATCCCTTCCAGACACAGAGGCATGAGACACAAGGATATGTTCTATTTATCGAACAAGCCAGAGCTGGAGTAAGAGCCCTTTACAATACAATTACAGTGGTAACAATAAAAATACAGCAAACCGAGTATTACAGCCTAGGAAAGATGAAGCCAGTGGTAGGATTATGGAACCTGTGCACCCAGACATTTTAATACCTATGCCAGACATAATGCTGCATGATAATACAAACACAATGAAACACTAGAAATCTAAATCCAAGGCACAGATGGAATGCCAAAGCTTCTCTGGTGAAACTACATTTCACTGCAGGCTTAACTTCCAGCTTCATGTAGAGCAGCCATCCATTAGAAGTCACCCTCAGTTCAGAAGTCACCTTCATTACCCACAGTGGTTTGGAAATACTGCTCTTTCCTATTCTATGTGTGAGGAAACACAACATTAAAACATTCTGTTTTTCACAGAACCCTCTGTCAAATCCAGAACTGGAAATGCAAAGCAACAACAAAGGCGTGTCCAAACACCACTTACTGTTAAAGGACAGCTGAGAGAAATTAGAGCAATGATCCTGTTTGGTCCTATGTGATACACAGGGTTTTTTTCTCAGAAACAAGAATTGTAGGACCATAGATCAAAAATTATGTGGAGAACTGTCATATCAGAAATGCACTGTCTTTGGAAGTTAGGCAATACCTGAAGAATAAGGATCTGATGAAAAAACAGTGTTTTAGAATTTGAATTTTGCCTTGTAGAATAATGCAAGGAGGGTATATTTCACTGAGGCAGAGATTTTAACTCCAGAAGGGCAACTTGTTGTTAGGTCACCCTTGTAGAGCTGCTTCAAGATCCTTAACTGTTTCCCATTTTGGCCTATTCTGGTGCTACCCTTGCATCTCACAAAAACTTTTAGACATAATGGATCAAAACACATAGAAGAGGCTAAACTCCACTATGGGAAGCTAAATGCTACTGTCTTCCATTTGAAAAGGAAGTATTTGAAAGTGTTATTTTTAAGCAGCATACAAAAAAAATCTAAACACAATGTGTTTGTGATTGAGATCTTGGTTCCAAGTGTGGTTTCCTTGGCAATGGTACCAATTTAAGAGCATTTTTAACACTGTGTATGTAGAGACTGGCTTTAAACAGACTGTGTCTTGAATTGGTCAGCTCAGAACAAGAAGCAGAAAGAAAGACAAGTCATTTTGCTTGGTTCAGAGAGTCAATAGAAGCCAACAGTGATAGTAGCTGGTCCCAATGAAGTTCATGTTGGACTGAAGGCTTAAGTGAAGAGGATCTTACTCAATCACAGAAATCTAATGTCTCAACTGACAGCTGGGTTAAGAACACAAACATGGCAGAGAGTGATTCGGAGGTTGGGTGGATCTTGGTTTGAGTGGTATTTGATCTCATACCTGATTCTACAGACAAGTAATGCAATGGAGGAGTTCATGCAGAAGAAGACAAATGTTTGAAACACCCTGAAGGTAGGAAATCTCATCAGGGTGAGTACCAGCTCAGGAAACGTCAGTACATGGCACACTGGAACAATTTGAGTGAGTTAACACTCATAGAAAAGCCCTCTGCTGTATCTACACATCTAAAGATAGTGTAAGATTGTTCATAGACATTTGTCCTCTCACCACTCCATGATTTTTTTTGCTCTTCTTTTTCTTAAGTTGCTTTACTTGTTTTATGTTCACTTACTACTGGAGACAGTTCCTGTAGAAGCAATGGGACATGCTGTTAAATGAAGCTCAGATATAAGTCTGTGTTTGGAGTATCAAGTCCTCCACTAACACTGTTTTAATCAAAGGGGAGAATTTCCTCTTTTCTACTGGTCAGCACCAGGCCCAAGGAAGATCTAAACTCCATGCACCCTCGAGATCAAAAGAGCTCTTTCAAGAGGAAGAACAGTGGATAACTGTAAAGGAAGTTACAGCTGTTTGCTATTTAATGAAGTTAAATGCATGTGTAAATGTTTATAGACTCCAGGCTGAACCTAATTTTTTTGGAAGCAAGACTTTTGCAACATAATCACATACTCCATTATTTTTTCCTGGTGGATTGTTAGCTCTGCATAATTCCTTGTGATAATCTGCAAATGCTTCATGCATTTGAACAAATTGAAACACCTTATTACCCACCTAACTTCACCTGAGTACTGTAGTGTTTGATTCCTGAAAATAACCTTTATGAAAACCATCCACACTAACATGATTGGTTTGGCTTTTAATCTCATCTCTTTCCTCCACTTTCCTGAATACACAATTAGATACTGTTTGAAAACAACAACAGTAACAACAAGGAATCCACTCACATTTCTGGGTAGGGGCCAAGCACTCCTTATGGACAGGATGAATGGTTTCTTCTAAGCAAGGCAGACTTTCAGTCTCTCATCTGGAAAATATTATATGAGCTGAAGCTCAGGATCAGCTATTACCTGCTGAGTCTGAAGCTGTTATCTGTTGATTTTTACTCTTTTGGCTGGGGGAGGAAGCAATATACATGTCTTTAAAAAGAGGTTAAAACCGTCTTTGTCATCAAGTAAGTGTAAAATTCAGAGGCCATTTACAAAACACCAAAGAAACCTAATCTAATTTAGTTAAACCGAGGAAAAAGAGAGAATCTTTTTCTTTTACCAGAATGGAACCCTTCCCTTCCTCCAGTTTCTAAACCATCTGTCCAGCCTTGTGAACTGACTTCATGTACACTAAACCCAAGCTGCCTTACAAAGACCTCCAAGAAATACCCACCAGCTCCCCTGCATCACTCTTTGCTGGTTTTACTGCAGACGTGCAGCTAGGAGAATTTACATAACAGGTTTGAGATTAGAGACATTTTATGCTCCACAAATCAGAGTGGATAGGAAGCAGTGCCTGGGTAAATGTCTGTAATTAAGTAATAATGATGTATGGGATCTAAGCAAAGATCACAATAATTTTTTTTTCCATAAATGGCTGATTAATCCCAGTTAGAGCTACTATAGAAAAATCAGATGGGTCCTGTTTTTTCCATTATATCTCACTCTTGGCTTCTCTCTTAAAGCTTTTCTCCACCCTGCTTTCTTGCGATTCCCTTGTCACTGTGTGTCAGATCCCAGGAACTCTGTTTCTGGGCGAGGAAAACAGTCCATCATTCATCTCCACTGGCTCGAGCAGTGAAGAATTGCTAGCTCCTACAGTGGCACTGGATATTAATGGCATCCTTGTAATAGAGAAGGGGAAGCAATTGACTCCCAACACAAGGTGCATTGAAAGGACTGCTGCAGCATTTACTTTTCAAAGGATGAAACATCTCTGAATGTCAATGGACCCCGTGCAGCCCCCACCTCTGTCTCATCGACCTCCGGACAAGACAGCCGGTGGGGCGGTAGGAGTGGGGAAAGTGTTAGCCCAGCTCACAGACCTGGCAGAGCTCCACATCCAGGCTCAGCGTGACAAGCTGTCAGACCAATAAAATGTTTTGACCTTGAACTCCTTACCAGAAGGCAAGAGAGCGACACTGCCATCACCAGCAGCCCTCTCCTTTAAGGCACAAATCTCTAAATGGTTTACCGGCTCTTGCACAGCAATGTGCCAATCCCAAAACAATCAACTGAGCCCTGCAATGAAATGCTTCCCCTGGTCCCCTCACCCCTCCTCCCTGCTTGCCCCATGAAACAAAACACCCCTGTTTCTCTTTCCGTCAGACTGGGAGACTACAAGAGCCATATTTAAACTCAGATAAAATAAAGGCACGTCCCTTATGGCCAAAGTGTAAGATGTCATTTAAATAAACTTTCACAAAAAATCACAAAGTGTTCTGCTATAAATGAGTGATTCTTAACGCAGCCAGTGATCAACAAACTCACTTCCTAATTAAGTGTAAGAGCGTAATGAGGAACAGGGCATCCTTTGTTTCGCCAGCCTGTGTGAACTCCAGCCACAAGTCCCCAGACTCTCCTAACTCCTGCTTTCGGAGCTTGTAATTAGTACATAAGGAACCAGGTACTACAGCAGCAGCCCCTTGGACAGTGGGTCCATTCACGGCCAGCCAGATGTGAAGAGCCTTCAAAGGGGGCCGACTGACTCACATATTGCCTGGTGTTGTATGACACTGTAATCTCTGGTTTTCAGCCCTACAATCAACAGGCACTGTCATTTTTAATGTATTCTAATTAGCTGGTAAAGTTTACAGAAAAGTTCCGTAATGTAAGCAGAGCTACTGAGCTGGCTGGTGGAGGGCAGGTTGGTCAGCATGCCTGATATTTCCTAAACTACCCCCAGTTTAATTAGCAGCAGAGATATTCATGCCAGTAGGATAAAAAATGGACTATGGGGGGTGTAGTTAATTTCAGGAGCTTTCAAATGTGCCTCTTTCAAATATTAACCCACAAAATAAAAAGAAAACTGGAAAGGTACACAGAGAAAAGTGTTACGATAAACAAAAGTGAACCTCCACCCAAGGCACCAGGAAGTTTCCAAGGGGATCTCACTCAAACATCCCCATCAGCTATCCCACTCTGAACAGTGAGCCAGTGTTCAGATCTCCATCCCAGAAAATCCAACCTCTGAGACAGCAGACCACGTTCAGAGGTCAGGAGTCATTGTTATCTCCCTTGCACAGCTTCTTAGCTCAAGGTCTTGGATGATCTCAGTAGCCTGAGCTGGGCTGACATCCACCAGTGTCAGTGAATATCCCCTCCACCAGACAGTAGAAGGCAGTGGTAGAAGGTAAAAAGTTATAATAAAATATTTGATTTAAAAAGTATTATTAGCATTACTGGATGTAAACTGCTTTTGTGAAAGAAGGAAAATGGGGTCCTTCTGTATCTGATGGTTTTACTGTCCTCCAGGCAAGACAATACAAAGAATACATATTGTATTCAAAGCCCTTTTGCAGCCAATCAGCAGCTTTCTGACAACAATAAACATTTTTGTATGATACTGTGATGCAGCACCTAATGAGCAGAGCAACTCCATTCACTGATTTGCACAAGCACCTGTATGAATACACGTTTAGCACGGGCTTACAAAGAGCTGTTACAGAAAGGTTTGTGCAGCCAGCTTGTGTCTATCAGCTCTGGTCTGGGGAGTATATGGGCATAGATTATAAAAGATTAGCAGGTGAGCTACTGATAATTACTAAGCAACATAAACAAATTATGAACTGCAAATCAATTAATCTAAAAAATAATCTGAAGTGCCACAGGCTACTACATGTGCACGTTAGTCATTCACTGAAGTTGATGATGATGATGATGATGATGATGATGATGATAATAATTAATAATAATAATAATAATAATAATAATAATAAGAAGAAGAAGAAGAAGAAGAAGAAGAAGAAGAAGAAGAAGAAGAAGAAGAAGAAGAAGAAGAAGAAGAAGAAGAAGAAGAAGAAGAAGAAGAAGAAGAAGAGGAAGAAACACATTCACATTAAAATATCAAGTTTTCTTGTAAAGTAGGATAGAGAACCAAACTGAATGTGTTGAATGTAAATTGTACCTCTGGATTTAATTCTAATTAATGGTGAAAAAAGATGAAGGGGAGAACATTTTTCAAAACTGTGTGCAGATACCAGATATCCTCGAATGAAAAATCCCTTTGGAGGAAATAGATTCTCTATTCTTATCACATGCCAGAGAAGCAGCCCTGTACTTAATACTTGTAGACAAGTAAGTCATTCATCTAGAAGCAATCTTCAAATTGTGAGGCATTATTGAGTTGTTTGTTCACTTTGTTTCTTTTGTAGATTAATGAGTTCAGGCTATCTCTAGAGTAAGGTGGTGATGAAATCCTTCTCCATCTGGTTCATGCCTCTTAGCCACTAAGAGATAAGTTACACTGCCCTGCATCCAGTTATCTCAGGTTAGTATGAATTGCTCCATGCAGCATCAGCAGAGAGGATCAAAACCAAGAGACTTTTGAAAAGGCTGTTCCTGAAACCCATAGCTGTAATGGAGTCTGAGAAGGAAAACATTATGAAAAAACTCACAACTCCCATCCCACGGCAAGATGGCAAGATCTTAAATAGTCATACCTGCATCTCTAGCAGCTTTCCTCCAGTGATGATTTAATGATTAATAACAGACGTATAAAGGAGGGAAATGCAGTGATGGGAAAGACAGCTTTTCAAGTAGCGCCTCTCTTCCAGTGTTGTCTGTGATTACATATTCTCCATGACGTGAAAAACACTGCTTGTTGTGTGCTAGGCAACATCAGGCACTACTCATATGCATTACTCATCTATTTACCTAAGTCAAAATGTGAGAAAAAGTGATGTGGCAGAGGCAACACAGGCTTTTTAACAATAACATTACTGAGGAATTATTAACGACCCAGCCTCTGCTGCATTTAACCTCCGAGCAGGCTGATGTTTCCTCTCGAGATATATGACTCTTACTGGGTTTGAATGTCTGAAAAGATAGACTGTAGGAGCTCATACACATCATTTCAGGATCTGATCTGTTTTTTTTCTGGAAGTCTTTTCCCTTGTTGCAGTAACTGGATAGTAGAAGCACGCTGCTAGCTCACCTAGGGTTAACAGACGTCAGTTGAAAACACTGCTGGGAATTACACATACCTATCCCAGCTGCCACCAAAGAATCTCACTCAAAGTAGCCGAATATGTAAACAGGAATTTCTATATTTTATCAAAAGAGAGGTATCCCAAAATCTGGCACAGTCATGTATTCAGTAAGTGGTAGAAGGAAAGGGATGGTATGAGGAATTCCTATAAAATAAGACTAGCACAGGTTTCTTTAAATTAATGGGTGTCCACCACAGAGTTTGACTGATTTTCTTCTTGTCTCTGTTTCTTCCCACATCATTTGTACTTGTGATTCACATTGAATGGTTTTATTTTCTCCTTTCTCCAATTCTTTTTTGCTCTCAGAACTCAGAAAGGTTGGCATACAGGACCTGTACGTGAATTTACTTCATTGGTGCATGAGAAAGCCAAAAGAATCAAATAATGAATAAGGCTGCCTTCATGCTAACACCAGCATAGAAATCACAGACTTCAGTCAACCAGTGATTGATTTTTATTATCCTTTAAATTACTGTTCAAGACTACTGCTCATTTGTTGTGACTTTTGCAGGACTTAACTGGGAATTCTTGCTGAGAGAGGAAAGCTCTGTCCAAACTGCTTTATGATGTTGATATCACTCTCAAATACCTGTCCATCTGCTCCTCTCTGGTCACATATAACAAACAGCAGACACCGGCTCCCAATTCAGCTTACACACAGCAGATGGCTGGACCTCACCAGTGTCTGTGCAAAACCCTGACAGTGTGAAAAACGGGGAGAAGGAGACGTGTCTGAACCCGACTCATCTTGCACCACTTTGGTGTGCGCTGACAGGCAGTAGCTGAGAGGGAAGCTGCGGTTATTGCTATGTTAACAGGTCTCTCCATAAATCCATCATATTAGGGGAGTCCTTATGTGACGTGTGGGAATTAAGATAGGTGGAAAACAGGAAATACACACTAACAATAAAAGTGGGTTTTAATCAAAAACATACCTAGTGGAAGACTGGAACGATTTTAGCTTGAAGAACTGCATACAAGCCCAAGCCAGGCTTACCCAAATGAGCTAGAATGAACTTTAAAGATCAGTTGAAGAAATTATCTAAATATGTGAAGACATAAATCATGTTACAGAATGAACCATAGCAAATCTGAATCAAATTGGTATTTTTCCTAATAGTGATTACAACCTAAATCTGTTCTGCACAAGATGAAAACACGATTATGTTAGTAATAATTTGATTTAATTAGTTCAATATTGAATTATACAAACTTCTTATGTAAAAGGTGTTTAAAAAGCTCTATAGTCAAGAATTGTAACAACAATTATTTGTTGAGTATTTCACAGCTGTCATTAGTGGGAAAATTACACCAAAACTTGTTCTATACAAGTCATCATAATAGAGCCCTATTCAAAATGCCATACTGAAGCAGGCAATTTTGTGAATCCTTGTTAGTGTCTAACCACAGCTCCAGGAACATACATATCTCTGCTAATATGATGGTGTGTCTTCCACAAACCTAAGGGTATTGCTATACCTCTTGAGCTATTTCCAGATACTCTTATGGGGCATGGCTCAGCATGCTGTTGAGCAGAGACACTACCCTGGCTCTCAGAAGTTTACCACCAAATGGCTGGAGTAGCTCTTCCCATCACGTTCCCCCTGCATCCTTCTCTTCCCTCTTCTGGCTGATGGCTTAATCTCTCTTGAGAAAACCACCTAGATCTATCCAATCTAGTCATTTTTTAAAGCTCAAACATACAGGGAAAATACCTCCAGAGTAGACTCCTTTGTTGCCACACATAGGCAGTAATAACTTTGGGGCAGACTAACAGCTGACAAACGTGTTTTGTTCTAAAAAGTTTATCCTCATATTCAATACCATAATATGACCAAAAAAAAAAAAAAAAAGTCATGCTTTAAGATAAAATGGGTTATGAGTCAGGTAGGAGAAAAGATATTTGAAGGTTAATCCACACAGAGCTTCTCTGATCATAAGTCTCCTAAAGTAGCTGCTATGGAAAAAGAAAAGTATTGTTTCCAATATTGGAGATAACCACTAAAACAAAATATTTTTATATTCAGTGAGCCTGTTTTAATAACCACAGTCATGCTAATGAATCACACCAAAGGCACCAGACTTGACACCACTTAGTGAGAAAAGTGTCTTTAGTGGGGTGGGTTTTCATCATCTCTTTATCAATCAATCAGCATGTTAAGCTAGTTTATATTCTTCAAAGCATTTGCAAGTACAGTGGATATAGATGTTCATCTGTCATAGCAGACATTCAAACACACAGAGAGATTAGGCTCATCTTCAGGAAACACCATAACATAGTGTTATTCTGCCAAAAAATGAAAAAACAGCCACACACATTGCAATATTTATTGTTCTGAGCCAGTTGTTCATAGACCTCTGTAAGTCCATAGTCTTATATGAGTACCTATGTTGAGATAACAATTGTAAAACACTAGAGAATTTAAAGTGGAAATTTTAAAGGTACAAACTATCTGTTGCCCTGAATCATCCTACTGACTGCTAAAAATATTGAAGGAAACCCTTATTTTTTTCAGGCTTTTCCAATTTTTGGAGTAGGGAAAACAGAAATGCAGAAACACAGTTGGCACAGCATGTCGTACTTTTAAATAGGTCAGATGACCATTTAATTTCAGTTACTTGCTTTATGTACCCATGAAGCATGTGGTTCTTAGTTGTTGTTCCAGTGTCCATAGTAACAGTTATGGACATGAAAAGAACTGAATGAATGAGTTGCTGAAGAGTTATGAAAAGGTATCTTTTCCTCATGTTAAGGAAATCAGATTCTTCCAGTTTTTGTACATTTCACATTTTCATTTTCTAAAAATCTGAGGGTTCAATGGCTTCCTTCTGATTAAAGAACAGACGTTTTTGTCAAAATGGTGTCTTGCAACATTTTGTCGAAGAGAACTTAAAAATATTCTTGTCTTCTGAATGGATTTCCTTAGGAGAATTATTTAGGAAATAGAATTTTTAGGAATTAGAGAAGTGGGTAAGGGAAGGACATGGTAGTCAGACACCAGTATTCACCATGAGACTGATGAACTGTTCTGTTCTACTCAGCGAGCTGGGACAAAAACGTCAAACTCAGCATCTGGAGCACATGTAGGCTTTCAATCAGCTCATGGAAGATTTCCTGAGTGATGACTCTCTGGATTGCCTCTATTGTTTTGGGAGAGTTTGATGCTGAATCACTTTTTCTTCATTTTTGGGAGGGTCTTTGCTGTTAACTCTGGAAAGTCTGTCAAACCTCACAACAGGACTCAACTTCAATAGGTATTCAGCTTTAAGACTAGTGTGCACATATTGCAGAATTCTCTAAGGATAATTTTAAAAAGGCCACTACAATAATAGATATTCTAATATTTGATACTAGAGAGGGGTGAGGAGGAGAAGCTTGCTTTATTCTCACAGATTCATCTTCTACTTATTATCAGCCCTATAGTCATACTGATATTTGCCTTTTCCCCTGGGTTCTCAGGGAGTATCCCTTCCAAGACAGAAAAAATTACATTAATTCAATAGCTTTTTAAGCTGTGCTGCAAACACACGGAAAACACTTCTAAGAAACACCATTGGGGTTGCCTGCACAAAAGCTTTAGAGTAAAATTAGGCCTTGAACTTTCAGCATCACTTTGAATGTCCTTGCTTGGAAATAAATCACTTAACATGTACAAAGGCATAGTTTCATATTGAAACTAGTGAACACTGTTAAAGCATAAGTCCTAACGTTGATTAAGGTTAATGATCTTGATCATTAAATGTTGGGGTTTTTTAATTCCCCATGAGGGTCATTGTATAACTGAATATGACATTGATAGGGAACATTGCTGTGAAAACTGCAGATAAATTATCCAAGCAGTTATCCAGGCAATATAACTAGTAAAAATAGCCCTGTGAAGTTCTTAAAAATTTAAAAAACCTTCTAACTTGTACCTTACTGTCCACATGACTCTCAGAGACCTTTTGGATATTGGACTGTCTATCTGTTATGAATCTGAAGATAGAAGAGATGAAAATTTCTAAGGAAAAATAATTAACCTATTTGGTAGAACTAGGTTTTAAGCCTTTATATTTCTACATTTGGCATTTTCTTATGTTGTTTTGTGGCTTTAAAGTACTTGAAATAAGTGAGATTGGAGATGAGCCTTTTTCAAGAGAGGGAGCCAAGAAAATGTTGGTGCTGTAAGGAGAAGTGGTAGCAGTATATTTTTGCTCTGAGTTTACTTTTAATGCTAAAATCTAGCAATAGGAAGGGACATACATTATTGGAAGTTTCATCTTTCACACGGTACATAAATCTGAGTTATTAACCACATATGGTTATCAAATAACTCATGGAACTTTGCACAAGAGCTGCAGTGTTAAACTGTCTTGGACCTATTGTGACTGGGGAAAATAAATAAAAACTCTTTATGTTCAACTTCTCAACTTATTCTGTTAAAGGGCACTTGAGCAATTCCTGCCCAGGGCCCCAGCGCCCACCTTGGGGTTACAGCAGCACAGTGACATGCCCCTTGAGCAGACCACAGTGTCCAACCACATACCTGCTCTTACTCCATCACAGATGTGGTGTACCTGGGATTTCATCTTTTTTACTGGGATTTCAGGTTTTAATTCTTGCTTGAAGCAGCCCAGGAGTGCACATGTGGTCTGTTCACCGCAGCCCAGTTGAGGCGTGGGACCTCATTCAACTGCAGCAAGTCAAGCAGGTTTCTGTGTGAGCCTTGATATGAAACTTCTCCTATGTGCTATATCAGGAAGGGTGGCACGTCTGGAAGGACATGATGACCTTTCACGTGAGAAATGTTGCCAGACTCTGCTGGGTATATGCTGAGTTCTCATTCTCACATAACAATAATACTTTGCAATTCTCTGCATGTGTTGGGTTTGGTGTAGTTACAGGAGTAGTTGGAGGACAATGAGGAAGAAAAAAAAAAATCAACTTTGAAAACATGTGGCAAATCTGAATGGGATGAGCTGAAACCTTAGACACACGAAAAAGTGTTTGTGTAACGCTTGTGAGTCCCTCTCTGGTGACAACTTCCGTGATGGATCTGCACTACGCATTTGTTCTTGGTTTGTGGTTTGCTCCCACGCGCATGCGGAAGGCAGAGACAGCTCCTTCCCTGGAGGTCTTCCGAGGAAGGCTGGTGGAAACAGGCTTCCTCAGGCTGCAGCAACGAGCAACCAAGGCACAGCACAGAGACAGCAGGGAGGAGAGGGAACAGACCGGCAGGGCCTTGGTGAGATGGAGGGGACACCCTGGGGACCAAAGGAAGGCTGCAGTCCTTACTGCTGCACGGAAAGTCACAGAGCTGGTTCGGAGCCAGGGCTCCCAGATGATTGAGAGGGTGATGGCAGCCTTGTTTACAAACCTTTTTACTTTTGCGCTGTCTTCCCTGGCTCTTCGGCTTTTATGCTGCTTTAAAAGACGTTTGGGTTTTTTATTTATTTTCTCTTTTTAAATTCAAATATACCCTGCCTTTTTGTACTTAAAAGCCTTTTTTATGGAACTTTTAGTACAAGGGAACACTCGAAGCAGATCCACCCCAAGCCACAGATAAAGTCACCATACAACATGACGCAAGGAATGCAGATTCCCATAGCCAGTTCAAAGTGGATTCCAATTAGCAAAAGTAATTTTCCCTCTTTTTATTTAACTTGAAGAAAACTGCAGCTCAAACAAATAAAAAGCAGTAATCTGTTCATAAATCATTATAAATAGGAGCTGCATGTATCTTTAAATTCACAATATGAATGCAGTAGCTAGAGTACTCCTTTCACCGTCCCTTGCTGATCAATCCTTTCTTGTACCATTTCACTTGTTTTTCATCACTTTGCTATGTTGATAGCCATGGCCTTCAGCTGTCTCTGGTTTCTGAAAATCACCTTAAACTAAAGACTCCTTAGATCTTTTCCTATTTGAAGAGTTTCTCTCTCAGGGTAAGAATTCAAAACCTACTACATTTGACTACTTTAAAATGAAAATTGCCTCCTCCTGCAACTCTCAGTCTTGTTCCTGGTATAAAGTCGCATTCTTATCACCCTGGGCTGCAATTTTCCAGTAGTCATAAGCATGCTTTTATTACACTCAGGAATCAACAAAACAGTTATTTCCACCAGGAGATGAACTCTAAAGCATTAAATTTGCTAGGACATCTGCAATGATAAGTCCACATGGGCTGTGTTGACCATTTGCTCCATGGACATCTAGGAAACACACCCATGGATGTTTCCCAGGATATTAATTGGTCTTTTGGGTGGACTTTGAGCAGTCAGATCAGCCCTATGCAGTGTAGTCATATCTCTAAATTATACCCTTCAGTAATGCTATGGATTTATATCTAATTTCTGAAAAATATTTTAAAAGACGGTGCTATCTCAGGAATGGAATGAGGCAGAAATACTGTCAAAAGGAGAGAAAGATCAGTAGTAAAGCTCTTCAGGCATTTATATAACGGTCAATTATTTCAGCAGTGTTTGCTCCAAAGCATGCAGTGCCCTCATAGAAGCAGATTGGCATTAGGCCCTGCTACTCTACCTGACTTTTGTTACAAGAACAAACTCCTGAGCTATATTAGTAGAGCCACACAAACTCCAGGCTTCTGTTCCCTATGTGCCACACACACCGGTTGTGCTGGCAGGGTATGGAAAGGCCCAAGCCTCCTCCACCTGGATTTTCACAAACATTCCTAGAATTATCAGGATATCATGCACAAACTATCAGCAGAGCAATAAATTCATGCATTACTACTCTTTTCACCAGAGCTGAGTAACTCAATGTTATTCTTTATGAAGCTGAAAATCAACCTTTCATGTTATAAAATATGACTATGCATAAACTAAGGACACCATTTACATTGTTTTTAAAAATAAACACATGAAGTACAATAGCATGACTCTCTGAGAATATATGGGGTATGAGGAAGTCCTGGGCTCTAGGTCAGTTTGTACATTTTCACTAATGGATGTAAAAAGAGGCAGGGGATGACCTCTTCCAGGTGAGGGTGCTAACCTCTAGCCTGCTTACCTTCTCCCTCTTTTTCTTCCAACAAATTTCAGCCAGCAAGCTGTGTTGTCAACCAGTGCCACCAGACTGCTCCAGACCCACTCTGCATGTTCACATTTCTAAAACCTTTGTCTTCAAGTTTCCTGGTCTCTATCCCAAGACCGGGAAGTACAACAAGTTCTGCCAAGGACCCACCCTAATGGTCATTCACAAATGACATGTCAGGAACCATTGATGCAGAGTTAATATTCAGACATTTATACTGGTTTATTTTCAAGGTGTAGCTACTGAAAGTTGTTTCCTCATCCATCCATCCATCCATCCTCATCCTCTATTTGGATGAAGAAACAAAGCCTAAATATTGCGTTGTCTTGGCTCTCTTTGCACAGTACATGATAATTGCACAGCACATAATGTTGCAAATAAGTTGGATCGCACAAGCATGAGTTTTCAGAAGCTCGAGTCATTCTACCCCAAGATATGAATTAAGAGAACAATAATAATGAGAGCATGATATAAACCACATAAACCAAATTCTAGTCCCTAAGCTGATAGTTATGAAAGGGGATATGTTCCTGAACTGGGTGCTGACTAGGCAGCAAGAGAGGCAACAGATTTGCTAAAAGAGTTGAATAAGAGTGGAGACAAAATTAGAGAATAGCTACTATGGGCTGTAATAGAGGAAAAGTAGCTCAATTCTTTACCTGCTTTTGTCAACAAAGGACTTAGAAGATGAAAGCAGACTGCCAGAAGCACTCAAAAAGCATTTCTCAGCCCTTTGAAGTGCCATATTTAAAGGTTTATTATCAACAGAGGTTGAACCTCAAGAAAGAACATCAGTATCTGGATGTTGCAACTGGCTCATAAGATGATCCACTTTGAAAAGAGGCCTTGTGCTGTGACTATGCACAGAGACCACACTGCTAGCTAGAAGACATAAAAAACAATTGCCAAAGAAGAGTTGTGGATGCCGTAGAGAAAATATGTAACAAAGCTATGTTTAGCATGGAACACATGCCTCAACCTCTGCTAGACCATCTACTACTCATGTACTTGAAAGATGCCATCAGGAGCATAGGCAGCAGCAATCAGTGTTTTCCAATCAGTTATGCCTTACACGGGAGCTATACACATCATTGGCACATAAATCTAACCCTACCAGGCATTTGCTTGCTTGAAAAAAACTACAATGAGGAGCAATGAAGCAAATGGAAGACAAGACATCATTGTCAAAGTCACAGGATCCATTAGAATGTGTAACAGCCTTGTAGTCATTGATGAATTGTTTAAGCTGAATATTTTCATACATCTATACACTCTAACTACATCAATAAGAGGACTCACATTTCCAGCACAAATAAGAAAGTATTATCAGGCTACAAAAAAACCAAACCCAAACATTTTCAATATCTCATGCCAAAGGTAAATATTGCATAAGGAAGGTAGGTATATAAAGATACTTTGGCAACCAACTGCAGACGAAGTTGAGCAAGGATGTAATTTGGAACCCAAATCACAGTAGAATTATATCAGTACCACCAGAGGAGACCTCACAGATTTGTCATAGTTAGCAGCATTCTATGCCTGAGATGTGAGAACGGCGTAACTGAACTTGAACAGACCCAAACTGCACTCTGGTCTGTCTGCAGGAAACAAGGGATCAAGTAAAGAATTCAATAAAAAATCAGCTTCACAAAATGTTGACAATGTAAGGGCATTCCAGCATTGGTGCTCTCAGGATGCTCAGCTTTGAGTATTGCTTACAGCTTTAGGAAAACAAGATAATAATGAACACAAGAAAAATTCAAATGACAGATGCTGGTAGCTGCCTGAGAAGTGTACTTTCCTGAATCTCAGCAGAGCAGAAAGATGCTTTCTCTCTAGTTCTGAGGCCTACTTTCCTTGATTTCTACTTTCTACTTCTGGACAGGAATTAGCTTTACTCACTTCGGAGAGTTGCTTCACCTTGTTGCCCCAGGGAGTCTTCAGTGCTGCCCTACGGCACACATGAGGAGATCCTTGTCTTCATGCATCCAGCAAAGAATAAGCACCTAAAGGAAAAGGATGTGGCAAATATAAAAACTAACATGCAGAGCAGCTTGGTTTTAAGCAAAATTTTCGAGTTTTCCCAGAGAGAGTGGCAATTCTTTGAGTCAGTTAGAGTGGAGCTCCCATTCTCGGTGAACAGAGTTGGAGACCTTACTGAGGCAAAGTCCAAGACTAAAAGATTAATCTTGAATCCTAAAGCAAGACTCTCAAGCAAAATGAGTAACAAGATAAATATAAGTGAATAAGGGTTTGTTTGGTTTTTTGTTTGTTTGTTTGTTTGTTTGTTTGTTTGTTTGTTTTTCCAGTGGGAAAAAAGCTCAATAGCTTCTCCTAATGAAATACTGATGGTTTTCCTGCTTTTCTATTTACTGGGGTTTCTTGAGATCCTAGGTTATTTTGACTGCAGAAAAATTTCCATTTTAGAGATTAAACCATATATCAAGGCTGTAATCAAAATACACCTACAGTCACTACATATTCTGTTTTTCTTATGAAGACCAAGTTTACACAAAACATCAGGATTTTGTTCCCAAAGGACCACTGCAAAGAAACACTAGTTCTGCTACAGAGCAAACTGAAGACTGAGCTCCTTCTTGCAGTGATGTGAACTCCCAAGATGCAGCCAGTTCCCTTGTTTTGGATAAATACTCCTTTTTTGTACAGCATGTAGGTTTTCCCACTATGTAGTTCCCACTTCAAGGACCAGCTCAAAGGCAAGTTATGGTCACTGCTCTCCCTTCTCCAACTGAAGCTCTCAACCTTGTGCTTGGCGTTGTTAGAATGCACAGCATGTGGGAGGCAGGCTTGGACCTCTGCCACCCACCCCAGACCACACGTTACACGCCGATGAGAATGGCACATGCGATGTAGCCAGAGTCACACATGAGTGCTCCCACTTCAGCAACAGCAGTAAATCATCTTGACGAAACCCCTAGTTCAAAGTGAGTGTTGATCCCTGCCACTCTTGTGATTTTAATTGCTTTGGTGAAACGAGAGGGTTTTCCCTCTGAGACACGCCATCGAAACAAAGCAACAAAAAGCTGGGAAATGCAGTGTTAATTGTGTCACAACCATTGAAAAAAAGCAGAAAAGTGATGGGAACAGGGTGGTTTCAGAGTCCTTTGCCTCTGTCACTGTTTTTGACCATGCTGCCATGTGGCTAGTCAGACATCCTGGACACAGGGTCTGCCCAATCCAGGGGAGGTTGCTCACAGAACTAGTCATTTAAGGTTGTCTTATTGAACACAGGACATCCTGGGACAAGATATTGTACTAATCAGACATCACAGGTGAGACAGTAGAGTAAAATTAGTGCTCGGTAACAGCCAGAGTTGGCAACATAGCAGCTGGTAATTAATTTGCTTCGTCCTACCTGTTACCTATGTCTCAGGGGTCCTGAGCTGCCTCTGAAACCAAATGCCTCATGAAGCCTTGGCTGCCCTTGTACTGAAGGATGTGATGCATGTCAAGACTGTCATGCCACTCAGGTCGTACAGAGACAATCTGATGAGGAGCAAAGTGAAAAGATAGGTAGCCTGTGGATACCTTTCACCAAAAAAAAATATTACATCCAAGTGAAACAGTAAAGGAAAAAAGAGTGAATACCCCAGCTTTTAACTCAATAAAGGAAAAAAGAACTAATATATAGGGGGCCTACAAGAAGGTTGGGGAGGGACTTTTTACAAGGGCAGGTAGTGATAGAACAAGGGGAAATGGCTTTAAACTGGAAGAGGGGAGGTTTAGATTAGATGTGAGAAAGAAATTCTTTCCTGTGAGGGTGGTGAGACACTGGCCCAGGTTGCCCAGAGAAGCTGTGGCTGCTCCTCCCTGGAAGTGTTTTCGGCCAGGTTGGATGAGGCTTTGAGCAACCTGGTCTAGTGGAAGGTGTCCCTGCTGATGGCAGGGGGGTTGGAACTGGGTGATCTTTCAGGTCCCTTCCAACCCAGACCATTCTAACCCAAACCATTCTATGATTCTGCGTTTCCATGAATATCCCAAACATTAACTCAAGTCTCCAGCCTGCAAGAGTTTCCATTATAAATTACGAAACTGTCTCCCCATTTAAGTTTTGCAGAGGGCAGAGAAGGTGCCCAGCAGCTCACAGCCAGCCTGGTGACCTGTCCCAGGGCATAGCTGTGCTGAGTAACACCTGCCCATCAATCCAGTACAGGCATAACACCCGAAGGGAAGGGACCTCCCCGCACTGACTCAGCACTGGAAGCAGAGGCACCATGAGACAAGCCAGTCTTTAGGGACTCCACTGTGACTGCCAATGTTGGCAGTGACTTTTGTTATATGGATCACTATTCATTAAAAACTGGACCAGGACCAAACAGATACAGATGGAAATGCCTTTTTTTCCTCATGGAATTATTCCAAACCCGAGCTCTAGGTCCCAATATATATCCTCTTACCAGCAGGTTCCCAAAGAAGAAGAATGGCTTACAACAGTTTTATAAAACCCAGCTGTTTAGAAAACTCAGATAATTTGCTCTACCCCCAAATCTATGGATAACAGCCCAAATATTTTTTTTTTATTCACTAGTGTCAATGAACAATAGACAGAGTTACCCAGAAATACACTGTGTAGCCTACAAATGAACTTCTAAACCCAAAACAAGATAAACACAGCTATTACACTACAACATTACCTGCTATTGAGTTATCCCCATGAAAATTGGCACAGAACAGCAGATAAACAGATTCTCTTTATTTAAAAGGTCTTCTATGAAACAAGAATAAATGTTAACTCTTTGTTTGAATGTTGAAGCTCTTTCCCCAGCTGTACCAAACAGGGAAAATGCCATCAGCAACTGGAAGCCATGAGCAAAGTCTTAATTTTATTTTTCATTTTTATTTTGGAGACCTTACTTACCTCATTGTTAGTCTCATATGCTAGTTTAGGACTTCTACTCCCTGCAGGATAATAAATACATTCAAGGCAATAAATATCAAAAAGGAGGAGCGGACATATGTTTTATAAGGAAACCTCATGCTTAACTGAGATTTTTCTGTGTTAGTAGAAATCAGGATTGAGATTTTTACACAGCCCACCAAATAAATTGATGAGATTGAAGAAAGATGGCAAGAAAATGATGGATTTGCTTACCACTGGAACAGTCAGACATGAAGCTGAAAGGCTCATTAAACACATTTCTGTGAGAAAGGTGCAAATACTCTACAAGCATCAAGGTTTCAAGATAATGAATGTGTCTTATTTTGAGGAAAATCTCAGTACAATATTTAAATGCACAATAAACGTACCCTACAGCATGGTTCCCTGATTCCTTGTGTAGGAACTGGAGAACACCAACTATTACCCAGCTGCATCTGTTCGCTTGTGTACTCTGAAAAGGTTTAATGAGCCACAAAGTGTATTTTGCTCTCTTCATGGATCAGGGAAGCTAAAGTCCTGGGGGTAAAATGGCTTGTGTTGTTTCTGCTGCTGTGAATTGGGCCCTCAGGGGTACATTTTCAGTGCAATGCGTGTGGATTTGGCTGCTTGAATCCCATTGATGTTGATGGGACTCATGTAGCTAAAATGCCATGAAGTGCTTCAAAATGTGTCCCCTGGTGTCTGTAAAGCATCGTTGTCTTTTCAAATAAAATTGACCAAACTAGTCTGATGGAGGTGCTCCTTCTCAACAAGGTCTGAGTACTTGTGCAGATTTGCACAAGGAATGCATGGAAATTCATACTAAATCTGCCTCTCCACACATACTTTTCAATAACTGAATTGCCCAGGCTTTTGGGTCACTGTGGTAAAAAATGATATGAGAAATGTTAGAAGATAATACCGTGTCAAGTTCCTTCATATGGGCCAAATTCCTGTTGCTGGTCATTCACACTGGGTACAAAAGGAGTATCGCTCCAGATCACCACAAAAAATATGAGCAGAGAGATGACAACATTCCCACCCTCTCCAGCAAATCATGATGGGGGTGGTAAATTCTGTTCTTTTGGAACAGAATCAGAATAATTGAATTGACTAACACTAACCTGAATTTGAGTAATCTCACTCATGTTTGCAAATTCTTTTTTTTAAATTATTTACCTTAACATTGAACCGGGAAGTAAAGTCCCACTATTTGAATGCTTTCCAGTTTTTTATAATACCTGGTAATAGCCAGGATACAAGACTAATAATATTTTCAGTGTTGATTTTGTGGCTACTCCAAAGGGCTGACTATCTAAGAACATAGAAATATGTGAACTGCTTAATATGGTCCCAGCTATGTTAGTCCATTCTATGTTTTAGATCAGTTTAAGGTTCTCATGCAGTGCTAGGACCTTAAGGTGGTTGGAAACATCTAAACTTTAAAAAGATCATATATAAGGGAATAGTTAGAAGGGTTGAGAAGGAAGAATACACAATGATGCTACTATTAGAGTTGGGTTTTTTTTCATCTGCCTATTGTGGTGGGCTGACCCTGGCTAGAGGCCGGATGCCCACCAAAGCCCACTCTATCACTCCCCCTCCTCAAATGGGCTGGGGGAGAAAAATATAACGAAAAGCTCGTGGGTGGAGATAAGGACGGAGAGAGATCACTCACCAATTACTGGCACAGGCAAAACAGACTCGACTTGGGGGAAAAAAACAAATTTACTTTATTACCAATCAAAATCAGAGGATACTGAGAAGTAAAAGCAAATCTTAAAACACCTCCCCCATCCCTCCCTGCTTCCCGGGCTTAATCTCTTTCCCAGTTTTTCACCTCCTTCCCCCAGCGGCACAGGGGGACAGGGAATGGGGTTGGGGTCAGTTCATCAGACGTTGTTTCTGCCACTGCTTCCTCCTCAGGGGGAGGACTCCTTCCCCCGCACCAGCGTGGGGTCCCTCTCACAGGACACAGTCCTCCACCAACTTCTCCAGCGTGAGTCCTTCCCATGACTGACAGTTCTTCACGAACTGCTCCAGCCTGGGCCCATTCCATGGGGTGCAGTCCTTCAGGAAGGGACTGCTCCAGCGTGGGTCCCCCACGGGGTCACAAGTCCTGCCAGAAAACCTGCTCCGGCCTGGGCTCCTCTCTCCACGGGCTACAGGTCCTGACAGGAACCTGCTCCAGTGTGGGCTTCCCACAGGGTCACAGCCTCCTTCAGGCATCCACCTACTCTGGCATGGGGTCCTCCACGGGCTACAGGTGGTCATCTGCTCCACCATGGACCTCCATGGGCTGCAGGGGGACAGCCTGCCTCACCCTGGTCTTCACCACAAGCTGCAGGGGAATCTCTGCTCTGGAGCCCGGAGCATTCCCTCCCCCTCCTTCTTCACTGACCTTGGTGTCTGTGGAGTTGTTTTCTCTTACATTTTCTCACTCCTCTCTCCAGCTGCAAAGTGTGCAGCTTTTTTTCCTCTTTTCTTTTTTCTTTTTTTTTTTAATTCTGTTCTCACAGAGGCGTTACTGATGGGCTCGGCCTTGGCCAGCGGCGGGTCCCTTCTTGTAGCCGCTGGCATTGGCTGTGTCGGGTCAGACATGGGGGAAGCTTCTGGCAGCTTCTCTCACAGAAGCCATCCCATGTTCCCCCCCTCCACTGCTACCAAAACCTTGCCACGCAAACCCAATACACCTATTTATCAAAGTAATATGCATATAAATATCCATGTGGGATACACACAGTATTGAAATGCTTTCTTAAGCCTGTGATGAAACAACTCATTAGTACACCTCTAGCATCTGTTCCAGCTATAAGGACTTGTGTCTGCACCCACCAGAGTAACAGAATTAGATATTAAAGCTAGAATGGACCATTCTTGGAAGAGCACAGGTGAGAGCTTTTTAAAAGGGAATGAGGGCACCTGAAAGGGAAATGTCTTAGGTGGATCACAAGGCAGGGATCAGAGAAAGGGGATCCCAGTTCCCTGTGACATTGGAGGAAAAGGGGCAGAGGACATGGTGGAAGAGAGAGGCCAAGGCACTGGAAAACTCATCAGGGTCTCAGTTCAGCTGCACAGACTACACATGAGATGTCAAAGTGGGTTTCTACCACCCCTCTCCTTCCTCTTTTGCTGTCTTTCTGTTTTAGCTTCATTGGACTTCCCATATAACACAAGCCACAGAAGAGCAGTCAGAAGTTGAAGCCATAATTTCCTGTTGAGCCAGGCTCAGAGCAGCTGTGTTAGTCATCCAAGCTGAGCTTAAATGTTTGGAGTGAAGGAAAATCTACTTCTTTCCTAGACAGAAAGGCATGCTTCAGTTTCAGGAGGCATTTGTCTAACTTCAGCTCTCAGTGAGCAAATCTTGGTGCACTTGCTCTGCTGTATTAAATAATCCACCTCCACCAGGATACAGCCAATAATAACAATAACACATTGCCTCAGACAGATACAGGACTGGTTCTCCACATCAGTATACTATTTTGGCAAGGCAAAAGGGTCTTTAAAAGGGTGTATGCCTATATTTTCCTAATTTTAATGCTGTTTTATAATGGAAAAGCTACTGTAGTGCAAATAAGAGCTGAACCTGAACAACGTAGTAATGCTGAAAACACCTTTTATTTAAAAGTAATGTATTGCAGATTATTTTATAACTAAACTAATATTTTAATCTGTAAATTACCTTTACTTTCAGACCTCTGAAACTCACAAATAAACTGGCTGGTCCGTATTGTGTCAAACAGCTGCCATTATAGTCTTTCCTATTTGTGTCTATACAAACAGTGATTTCTGTGGAGCAGCTATGGTAATGTAATTCATCTGAGGATCTGGCCTATAACATCATTTCAGTAAAAGCACAGATTAGTTCAACCTAACCCAAATGATTCTATTCTACACACAGCAGAGCTGCAAATGTGTTAACTTCTTAAAGAAAGAGAGAAAGGGGGAAAGAGAGACAGAGAAAGGGGAAAAGAGAGACAGAGAAAGGGGGAAAGGGAGACAGAGAGAGAAAGAGAGAAAGAGAGAAAGAGAGAAAGAGAGAAAGAAAGAGAGAAAGAAAGAGAGAAAGAAAGAAAGAAAGAAAGAAAGAAAGAAAGAAAGAAAGAAAGAAAGAAAGAAAGAAAGAAAGAAAGAAAGAAAGAAAGAAAATAATAATAATAATAATAATAATAATAATAATAATAATAATAATAATAATAATAATAATAATAATAATAATAATAATAATAATTAATAATAATAATATTATTAATAATAATAATAAATAATGTCTGTTCTTAGTGGTAATTCACAGGATGGTTCCTTAAGTGAAAACATCCTAACCATGAAATCTGACTCTAACAAACATTTTTACATTTTGAAAGAGAGATTTTAAAGAAATCATTGTTTGTTCACTTGGACTGGTTAATTGTATTTTAATTTGGTAATTGAAAGCAGATACCCAGTATCTTAACTTCTCTATAAGCATAGCAAATATAGTGGAACAAGAGATGTACTTCTAAGCTCCAGATGTATCTCACGGAGAATTTTCCAATTATTTCTCTGATAGATGCTTAATTCATATGATGTAAATTAATATTTATCCTTCAAAGACAGGATTCTTTTATCTGGCAGTGGCTATATAGTAATTCTTTAGGCAGTTGCTGAATGAAATCTATCACTGGTTTTGTTACAAACCTGAAGCTCAGAGCAGTGGAGCAAAGCCTGGCTACAGGTTGGAAACCTTTGAAGTGCACTTGAGACAAATAGAATACCTGGGGTCAGCTGCAGAGTTGCAGAAAACTCTTATAATATTTACACTTTGCTAACATGTCAGCAGAACAATATACCAAATTGTGGAATTCCAAAAGAGCTTTGCTTTACCTTTGCTTACATCCCAACTGCAAGCTGTGCTTGGGACTAAACCCAAGCAGAATGACTTATATGAAGCCTTAATAAACTCTCTAGTGTGGCTTTTCTGACATAAGTTTGGAATATATCCCTGTGTGCACGTTACCCTCTCGGAAAACATATCAAGACTACATCTGTGAGGTTTTTGTTTGTTTGTTTGAATCAGTAAGCAAAAAGGCAGAATTTGATTAAGATTTACTTTTGAAAAATACCAAGCAGAACAAACTATTTTTTAAAGAGCAGGGCAATGGGGATGTGACTGGGCAAGGCATGCTGGTTCTGCTGCAGGCAAGCTGATGGCACTGCAGTGGATGAAGACCCTTTCTGCACCAGTGAGAAAAACAGCTGCAACAGCAGCACACTTCCTAGATTCAAGGACATTTCACCTGTGAAGATAACAGGGTAAGTTTTCCTCCCTCCTGACAAGGAATCTGGACAGAGATTGTGCTTCAGAGGAGGACCTGGGGGATAACATGTCCTCATGTCCTTCCTAGTACAATATAACCTGACCTTCCCCAAACCCTGCCTTTGTATGCCCCAATCTAGCTCCAAACAAAGAGTGCAGCCACAAGCAGCGTGGTGTGAAATGTGCTTTGTAAACATCATTTATTTGTGGTTGCACCCACCTACCATTATGGACAAAACAGAGTTTCAAGTTGGCACTTCCTGTTTTTTCCTCTATTTCTTCCAAAACTTTACAAGCTCTTACAGAGTGACTAAAGCACTTGGAAACTTTGTGAGACTCTTCTGGAAGAGATATAAGAACAGTATTATTCTTGGGCTGGCACAATAGCCCTGCAGTTTGTTCTTCCCTCTCCAAAGTGAAAGAATTAGTTTTGCATCCCAAAAACTTATCTTATTTCCTGTTCCAGCCCAATCTGGGAACACCGTGGATGGGACTCATTCAGTCATTACAGATGCTACAGAAATCTCCCACTCAGTATTTCCAGTCAAAAAAGACAGAGATTGGTCCTCCCAACTTAGATAATGTATTGACTGTTGTGTGATTTTTTACTGAAGTTAAAGAGGCAAAAAAGACAACTTTTAGAAACTCAGTGTCCATATTTAAGACAGATTTTTTTGCTGTCATTTTTAATGAGTTGTGACATCTGTGTAGTCAGCTGCTGCTCTGTCTCCTGATTTGGGCTGTGTTCATGCTTTCTCACCATTCCTCAGGATGCACAAGGATTGTAGATACAATACAGTGTGGATTGCCATTTACAGGTCAGAAAATGTGGTTCAAGCAGCTTCTGTCAAGAAGCTCTCTTTGAATCAAAAGGCATGAGCTTCTCACACATAAAAAGAGATGGCAAACCACACACCTCCAATTTAGATATGATTATCTTATGGGAGAGAGGAACATTGTGTTAGTAGGGTTTTTTCACTATGACTTTCATAAATTTTATCCTTTTGTTTCTTGATTAGCATTTTAAAAAATACTTAATGCTATTGAATAAATTAATAATATTTTCATTGTGAATTGTTCACCCAGATCAGGATGGTCATAAAAGTTCTTTCTGACCTTTAAAATCTATCAGTCTCTGCTTTCTGTTCAGTTCAGATTTGTCAGAAAGACTGTAAATTTCAGAAAGCCTGGCTAATGCTCTGTGTCTCTAATGAAATCCATAAACAGGCATGCTCTGTCCTGTGATGGGTTTGACTAAAACTTCCATATCTCCTGTCAAAAACAACTATCCAGGGATGGATGTTCAGGGTCTTCCAAGGCTCTGAATTTACTTTATCACAATATTACTGCTAGAAAGGAGTGCCACTGAGCCAGAGAAGTCTGTGATTAGAGTATTGATTTATCAATCCTCTTAAAAAATAGCATAAAGATGTCAAAAAGAGAAGATACCTATAAGGCCACAGTCACCAATGAAGAGAAATATGTGAAGATCCCCTGATCAAATGCCTTAGAGAAAATCTATGCACACACCAAAAAAAAAAAAAAAAAGGTTTATTAATATCTCAAGGTGACTTAGCTTCCAGTGTATGATTGTCATTGGACTAATTGTTTTAATTTTATCATGCAACACAGTTGTTACCACTTCAGGAAAACTAAAACTCTGGAAATAAACATGAACATCTAAGAAGGGTTACTGTGAATTTAATACTGGTCTTTGAGAAAAATCTCCCTCATAGACTGCAGGCAGACACTCTGGATCCTGCCCTGGAAGCAGATATCCACCCCAAGATACCCCATAAACTCAGCACTGCTATCCCTTTTCTAAATTTGCTGACATCTAGTCTGACATTACGACTGTTCCTCTGAGTGTTACTAATTTGTTTCGGGCTATGTCAGCTGACTTTGCTTAACCATTAGAAATAGCCAGGTTACCAAGATGTATTTACACGACTTAACACAATCTGGCTACTTTTTCTAGTGTTATTTCAGGAACAATCATACCATTGGCAGTTCCAGACGTGCTGAACAATTTCATTGCTAATCTTTCATGAAGGGTAAATGATGGCAAATGTAGAAGACCAAGGGGAAGTAACCTCTGCTGACTGCACAGCTGTTTTCTCAGTAGCTGCTGGTCTCCACCCATTTATTTTCATCTTAATATGAAGGTGAATATGCATTGCCATTTTCCTTTCTTGTCCCACACTTCTCCATGGGTGATTTTGAAATTATTTGAGGATGGAGAAAAGAACCTTCTGATTTTTCTTTCTTTCAGGCTAGACAGCAACATTTGCCATATGTCTTGATGCAGCAAACACCTAAGATGGGTGCTCACCCTAAAAGATGAGTAATTATCCCAACAAAAATGTATACTGCTTGGTTTTGCATAACTCAGATGGAAGGAACAGAAAAATTTCGATTTTTTTTTTTTTCCAATTCATATGAAAAGCCAAAATAGTCAGAATTGGAAATACACATATGCTCTAAAAAAAAGTCAACAGGTGGAAATAAATTTGTCCCTTTCTAATTAGTGACATTGAAATTTGTGCTGAACTGTAATAAGATGCTAAAACTTGCCGTAAAACTTTGTGATAAAACACTTTCTACCAGCTTCCTCAAATCTTTTTCAATGAATACTAATTGATAAGATTATTTTTTCTTCAAGTATGTACTGAGGAAATATAGAGACAAAGTTATAGTCTCAGAAGATTCTTCCAGCTGTGTCACTGGAAATACTAGGTTTGAAGCTGGATTTTTTTGTTGTTTTCTAGTTTACAAGAGCTCCCATGCCTATCCTAACCTATCCAGTAACTGAGGCACAAAGCACCCAACACAACAGACCTTGACAACTGCACATGGCTCACCCCTTGTATTTCCGCACATGGTTTACCCTGAGTCCTGACAATGCTGTGCACAGATTGAGAGAAAAATTGGGCATGGTGCAGCTATAGAAGTCTCCAGTGCTCAATCTTGAGCTGTGTCTCTACTTCTTTGTTCTAACAAACCCATTGTAATTTAGCTCAAAAGAGTTAGGCATGCAGCTTTCCAACACATTGTGTGCGGTTGTATCTACACAACTCTCATTTGTTTCAAACATGAGGGGAAAAAAAATCTTAGGAGGCTTTGTGGGGAAGTGCAACGTGACCCACTAAAAAGTCTAATCAAGGGTACTGGAGAAGACATGAGGAAGGGATTTGTTTATGATAGGGGGTTTTTTGTTTGCTTTTGTAAATTGTTTCAAATCCATGAAGAATTGAATCCCATTGGAGCCACTGTCTAATATCCACAGGGACTCCTTGACCGAGGCAGTTCAAATGTCTACACTGGTACGGATGTGTGAGTCAGGAAATACAGATACTTGCACGTTAACACATATAAGAAAGCAGATGCTTCACTTCCCTTCTGGTCTGAGAAAAAAAATTCATCAGGCTTTACATGGGTCATTTCACACAGTCAATCAAACTTTAAGACAAACTTCATCTGAAACCTAAAACTTTGTGGTTTTGTTCCGTGTGGACAACTCTGGAGAGCCTAGGCACTGAGACAGGTCTCGCTCACTTCCCGTGTTCCTTCTGGGGAGAAATGATAACACTCCACAGCTCAACTTAGCTGGTGAATCTAAGACTACCCAGCCAAAAACAACCCTCTCACACTTGGCTGTCATTTAGTCCTGGCAGCAGCTAACCTCACTGTGTGCTTCCAGCCTTAGCCTGAGGCATTGTCTGCACTGAGAGTCCTATTTCTGTGCAGACGTTCAGCTGCGACTTCATGTTACCTCTACTTGTCTTCTCTGCAGTCTGATGTAGCCACAGTTCTCATGGTCTGCTCTGTACAGTCTCTTACAAAACCACATATAGCCAGAAACAGGTCTTTTTTATTTCTAACAAACACGTGCAATGCCTGAGTCATTTTTTGGATGGCACAAGTCTAAATCATAGAGCAGTCATCTACCTGGAGCTGAAGGGCCTGGATTCAATGTTCATCAGGAGACTCCACTGATGGTTCTGCTGGCAGCCTGCTCCAATAATTAGGCTGTCCAAGGGTGAGTGCATCCCCCACTCTCACCTCTGAAACTGGGCTGCTGCACTAGCGAGGAGCTCAGTGCTCATAGGACAGGAAACAATGCAAAAAGACATCTCCTGTCAGTCACCATGTTGGTGGAGGATGCTGCTGTTTGAGCCTCCATCTCTAGAGAAAGTCTCTCCAGCTGGGTGATGTTAAAATGTGCAGTCCCTGGGGTAGAATTCGGGAAGTGAAACTCACAATTTCACACCTACATTGGAGGCAGAGTCCTTAAGCCTACATCTAAATCCTTTTTTGAAGCTAGAGCCTGGCCTCCTTGGGAGCATGAGTACTTGTTTCAGTGTCTTCATTTAAAACTGCTCGCCTCTCATTTCCTTTTTTGCACTCTTCAATGATGTGTGCAAGGAGACAGAAAAGCTCAGTTGGATTCACTCAGTCATTTCTTGGCTTTTTTGTCACATCAAGGCAAATTGTCTTGGGCAATTCCTCCTGTGAATTATTATTTTCAGCCTATCCGGAGTGTTAAGAAGCTTTTTTCTTGATACACATCCCAAAACCTCCATTTCTTAATTCCGTCCCATTATGTCTATTTATCCCCTTACATAACAACTTTTTGTTCCCTAACTGCATCTCAAATCCATGTGCACAGTTACCAGTTTCATGCAGAATAGCATATATTCAATTAACTTCTTCTTTTCTTCTGCAGAAACCTTTTTACCCACAGATTGCTTCCGCTAGTATTACTGGGATAATGGACTACAAAAATGGCCTAAAGCTACTAGGCCTCAGCTCTGACAAAGCAAAGATCCTGCAGCATTAACTGCAAAGAGAATCAAGCTGAAAATAAGAATTTCAGGAGTCTGTAACTAAAAAAAACCCTGCTAACTTACTTGGAAATTATTTGCAAACCTGTTTAATACAGTTACTGATTTCTTGATGTGAATAGCAATTTCTGAGGTTGCAGGGTTATTATCCTGACAAATTTCTGGCATAAGTGCAGGTAGCTGACCAGAAAAATAGGTTTCTTCACCTCTGCTACATTTCTTGCTTTGGCTGGTACAAATTCCACCAAAGAAAACCCTTTTCCCTACATAAACCATACCTTAAGTAGAAAGTTTTCATCAGCTGGTCTGCCCACACAAATTTCAAAAGAGGCCTAAGCTATAACCCTTAAATACCATTTATATATGTCTCAGCTTCTCACTCACCTGTGATCCAGCTGTAACTGAAGGCATTACTAAAACTTCTCAGAATGACAAATATAATTTGAGGATCTGGTGCATGTGAACATAAAATATCAATGGATTAAATTTGCAACACAAATGCTAAGCCTGAATGGTTATGATCTTTACACACATTGTCAAATGGGTAATTCCCAATATTTTACAGCACCAATTTCTAAAGCTAAAACCCTTTAGACCAGTACTCCCCTTTTAGAATTAACTTTTTTAGAAAATGTCTGATAAACTTATAACAAGAAACTCATACACTTACTCTCACCTTAAGTGAATTATATAATTTAAAAAATCACTATTCATCTGTTATTATATGGAACCACAGATAAAGGTTCTCCATTTCTTTAGTGCATTTGCTCATCATAAATGTTTCCATTAACATTAATCAAGATTATTTTTCATTCATTTTGAAAATAGCTAACCTGAACCTTAGGAACCAGTGACGTTTTCAGAGTTGCTTTTGGAAAGAATGAAAGCACTTCAAGCTTTTGGCAGATTTACCTTGTTTCATTTAAAGGTTTCATACAACACAATTTCACATTTATTTTTTTTCCCCTCCCTGATCAGGCTAAATTTACACTGACATCACCTGGAGTACATCAACAGCAGACTTAAGACATAGTGTCCTAAAACTTGTAAATATTTTCAACCATGTCAGAGAAGCAACTGTTAGAACAAGTGGAAAACACTCTGTGTAACACCCGTCAGTAAGGTTCCTTCAGTCTAAAACTTAGACAAGGGAGAAAAAAGACCTAATACCATGACCTTATGATTTAGTCATCTGAGAGAGCTCAATATACTTCTTCTTCAAAACATCACCTGTCTCCCCCCAGCTCTCCTTGCTTTTGAAAGCCTATATAACCTGTCAACTCCCTGTTCAGCCAAGTTAACAGGTCACCTAAGGAACTGAAGTAAACAGAGGTAATCCTTTTTGCAGTGGCCCTTTCTCTTGTGGTTGATGTGCCTTAAGCAAGGATAACCCTGGATACAACCTGCTCAGATGTATCAATCAGAGAAATAGCAGTTGCACTTGAAGCTGAACATTTCCAAAGAAATGCATCCATGTTCTCCTCTCTCCCTCCTAGCTCTACTCTCGTCCGTAAATCAAGCAAGAAATAAACCAGATCCCCTTATGTTTTGCTATCAGTATTGTAGATAATCCCACTCTGGCAACAATCCATATAGGTAATTATCAATCAAAGGGAGTGAATAAGTAAGAAAATATAGGACAACAAAAGACTTTCCCTTCCACCCTGGCTCCTGATCAGAAAATTGTCAGGACAAACATGTTCTCAAGCTAATTGCTGACAAATGCTAGATAAACAGCCTGTTATCACAACCACCTCCTCTTACATTTAAGATGAGGGGATGCAATTAAAGCCTTAAGTATTACACAGAATGTGACATCCGTTTATTGTTCTTGTTTCACACAAATGGGTATCTATCTCATTTCATACAAGTAGATGTTGTTACGAAATACTCACATTTGGGGAAGAGGCAGGCCTGGGAAATTTCTAGGTGGAGAAGTTGTAGGAAGGCTGCAGAAAAAAGAAATGCTTCATTTTATTTATAAACTGGCAGGTACTGTGGCAGAGCCTAGCTGTGGTAAGTGGTATGGGATGGGGCAAAGCTGATGTGGCAGGGATGGGAGCCAGGGCTCAGAGATACCAACCAATACCTACCCATAGCCAGGAGTATTTTCCTCCATTACACTGCTGGAAAATACTTACTCAGCTGGGAACAAGCAAGTAAAGAGAGAGAAAACACCATACTGAGTGCAATCCATATCAGCTCAGACCCTTATCCTCCCTCTGACACTGCTCACAGAAAATACTCAGGGCAAAAGCATGAGATGCGATGCAGCAGGAGGGCACTTGTCTGTATTATTTATGGCTTTGTAAACCTCTGTTATACCTCTACACTCTCTGTCAAGCTGAAGATGACAATCTATTTAGCTTTGCAGCAAGTAGAAGTCATTTTGCACCTCTGACCAAGCTTGCTACCTTTGTCTGTACCCCTTCTCTTAGACCCTATTTGAGACAGAGTGACCACAGAATTCAAACAGAATTCAGTGTGCAGGGAGACCATACCTGCTGGTGCTCTGCCTTGTCTGACTGTTCCATGAGAATTCTCGACATCCTGATTGCCATTTTAACAAACCTCACAGTGCTCAGGTCATGTTTTTAATGAACTACCCATCATCATTCCAAATTCCCTTTCCTGAGTAGTAGAGGGTAATAAGAGCCCGTACCTTTGGATGTGTACAGAAGAGTATACATCAGAGGTCATTTTCTACATTTCCACTAATAAAGACAGGAATTCTGCTGACTAGTAAGGAGGAGTCAAAGTGCTACCTCCTTTGTTAATTAGTTGAGTAAAGACCTGGAGTATCTTCTGTGTAATCCAACAAACAGATAATCAGCTGCTCACACGTGGCCAACCTACATTGCCTGACCTTATATGTTTACATTCAAGAACACAGATTCTAAGAAGAGATCATCAAATGAAAACAGCCTGATGAAATCCTCTAATGAAATGTGGCCCAGAGCTCCCAGAGTTGCCAGTGCTATTACAACATTGTGCGTTGTGGATAGATGCATTAGCAGCCAGGCTGTTCTAATAAAGTCTCAGCACTTTGCTAATTGCTCCAGAGTTATGTAGTAACTCCTCCAATGCCAGAGTATTAAAAAATTGAATAAAGATTCATATACATGTATATATGTCTCCTGTGAAGAGACTATCAGGCTAATATGAGTAATTAAGAACTGTGAAAAGTGGAATTTACCACTTCCCAACTCTATTAACAACTTTTAAAGCAAACAGTCTGTTCTTATGTCTCTGAACAAACCCATCAAAAATTAACCCTTATTTCCTACAGCAGGACTCATTATTTCACTTAATTTCATGTTTTACTAAATAGGACATTCAGAAATGTCTGAACATTCAGAAATGGTATCTCAAATTTTCCTCTAGTTTCACAATTTCTGTTTTCATGACACATTCAGTAAGGAGAAAATAGATTAAATATTATTGAACAGACCTGTGAGAAAGGGAATAACATGATAATTTTAATGTAATTTGCAAACTTCACATTCTTTCTGCTGTCTTTCCTCATCCACTCCCTACATGGAAGAGCCCTGAGCAAAGCAGAGGGGATATGGCTCATCCATTTTAAGTCTGGCAACCTGTTACCATCACCTTGTATAAAAATTTCTTAATATAATGGAATCTATTTAATATAAGACAGAATGTATTTTCTGAATGTGTAGTTTGTCTGATGATACCATACCAAAAAATACTGCCTTATACTGCACCTTACACCTGTGTAGGCCATCATTGATAGCAAACTTAATTTTGCAAACAGAAGAGTATAATTATATACAATTTAACACTCGTGTGATTCAGTATGGGGGTAAAATCATGATTTTGTAGCTAATTAAGAAAGATTTTTAACGTTAACTGTTACAGGTAAAATCCTGGTTGGTAACTGTGTGATATTTGTGCCACAGGATTATATTCTTCAGTAGATTTTATTGAGGAAGAATTAAGGAATTAAATCTGTGTTTGTTAGATGCTTGCAAGAATGCATTTAAATCTAGATACATGGAATGGATACTTTTGTTAAATAAGAAAACAAGTTGAGCTGAGTGCATCACTTAGAATTATATTAATATGCAGAAATCTGTATCATCAAAGTGGGTGTGAAATTATATCTTCTAGTAGCCTTACTGTGGGATAAGGAGCAGGCTCGGTAAATGCAAAATCATGGCTGCTGCATAACTGGATAAGACAGTGGGAACTGGATGGTGTTTACACATAGTTAACAAAACTCAGTAAAAAGAGATCTGATAGAACCCAGAGCAGAGACTCCCCAAATCAACTAAAACCATCCTCATGAGCATAAAAGAGATGTTCCAAAGAGATGTAATTGAGTAAAGTACTGAAACTGTCCCATGGACTGTGAATGCAACCGTGATATGGAGCTGAGATCTCATCTATGGATAGCTGTCTCGTGCAGCTCTTGGGGAAAAAGTCAGCTCATGTGTTTTCCTTCAGTGTCAAAAATACCATAGCAAATCAAAGGAGTCTGTGGGAAGGACCTTTCACAGAATCATAGAATCCCAGAACGGTTTGGGTTGGAATGGACCTTAAAGCTCATCCAGTTCCAACCCCCCTGCCATCAGCAGGGACACCTTCCACTAGACCAGGTTGCTCAAAGTCTCATCCAACCTGGCCGAAAACACTTCCAGGGAGGAGCAGCCACAGCTTCTCTGGGCAACCTGGGCCAGTGCCTCACCACCCTCACAGCAAAGAATGCTTCCTAATATCTAAACTAAACCTACCCTCTTCCAGCTTAAAGCCATTTCCCCTTGTTCTATCACTAGCTACCCTTATAAAAAGTCCCTCCTCAGCTTTCTTGTATGTGAAGAAATTTCTTTCTATTGTAGTCAAAAGAATCACAATGAATGATTTCGTCCTAGTTAACTCCTTTTCTCAGAGTGATATTTGCAGAAGGGAGTACACACTTGATGGGGGAAAAAAAATACTAGATATATCTTCACTAAAACAGAATAGACCTTTACAATAACTCTTGTTTCTTGTAGCTATCCATAATTCCTGCACCAGCCCCAGTAAGTGGTGGCTGGACGGAAGCAACCCTGGTGAGGGACAGTCAAGTTTGCTTTACACACTCAAAGTGAAGGCAAATCCACCATCACTTCGGAAGTTATTTCAGTGGTCACTGATGCATTGAGTGTTCTTCTTTCTTTTGACAGCCCAAGCAATTCTCAGGTTCTGTTTTAGGACTCTAATTATGCTTTAGAAGGTTACATAGCAAAACATCTATAGTTCCATAGAGAATTCACTTTTTGAGAAACTACATAAAACTTCACATCTCAGAGGACCAGTCAATCACTAGAGTTGACAAGGAATTACCTGCACATGCATGATCAGACTTGTAATGATATTTTCTTTCTTTCACAACCAGTGTGAACAGTCATGGAGTTATCATGGGAACTGACATCTCCCTCGTCTCTGGGCTCCTTTGCAGGTATGTGTTTCCTACAAAACAACAGATTTCCATCCCATTGTACAGCAGAGCAGATTCAGGGACTGAAATGCTATGTGGTGGAGCAGGCTTTGGTGTCCAAAGCATGACAGTAACACACATCTGAACTAAAACTCTTCTCAGTCACGATGGTTTCATGGGCAGCTGAGGATTTAATTGGCAGCTAAATGCCTTGACACTTCTAAGTATAAATGTTTTTAAACATTTATTTGTTGACAATTTTTCTCTTCTAATGACCCCTTTGGGGCTGAGGAATATATTCACTTCAGCAGGTTTTGTTCTGCCATGAGATAACATACACCCTATAAAAAAAAATCAGAATCTCTCAAATAAGGGATTTCTCATTATTGTTTACAACGGGGATTTTTGCATCTATTCATGCATCATCTATTCCTGCCAATACCAGAAAGGGATTACTACACTGGAAGAGCAATGGTCTTATCTCATACAGAAATATCTACCTTCCTATAAACACAGCCAGCAGCAAGGGTTCATCCTGTTGCTTGCAGATCACTGCACACTTGGCAGGTAGGCTTCCTCTTCCGCAGGCTGAGCCCACAGCAAAGCAGTGGTCTGCCATGATTAGTATTTTCTCTTTCACTGACAAAGCAAGATCCTTTCCCTGTCACCCTTGTTCAAGCCTTTCATAAACGGTAATCCTTTGTTCAAATTTATTCTTGCCTCCCTCTGCTCTAGGGCAAGAACCAGAGATTCGCTGCTTTCTCTAGCCTGAGCCCTAAAATGAAATGTTATCATGGCAAAAATTATATTTTAGAACTACATGATTTAATTAATACTGTAAACTCCTTGAATAATGCTGTTTCCAATTGAATGAAAGAATTTCTTCCAGCTTTCATTTATTTATTTTTAACAAAGACAATAGCCCTCTTTGCATCTCCTGCTGTCAGCATGTAGTTCCAGCCTGTCCCAAACTAACCTGCTTTCTCCTGTACCATGATGTTTAAAAATTATGCACAGATGTCCCTGTGTATGTATTTTTTATTTTTTTTTAAAAGGGTTATTTGTCTCTTTAGGGGCAAAGGCTTTGGAAACAAAATAATCTGAACCAAGTTTTAGAATGTTATAAAAAAAAATAAAACAAACAAACAATCAAGCAATGCTGCAAGGCTTGCTGCAGATGGCTGGGAGCAGCACCTCATTTTTCATTATGGGGGGTGACCATTGACTTTATTTTTCTTGGCCCTGAGAAAGACCAAGCATTCCTTAAGCCATGTAAATATCCAGCTACATCTCACATAGTGCAAGATGAGCATATACATTAGTGGCTTTTCATCAGACACATGCTAGCTGCTTTAAGACTAAGATTTCAGGGCGGGGGGAGAAGGGGTAACAAAGTTCATGGGAATGTCTCCAATCCCTTCCCTTCCCAAAGTGGTTCCTGTAAAATGTTGTTAACAAGGTATTTGTGATGCCTTCAGAGCAAGACGTTAGGGATGGTTTATGAACACAGAAACTGCTGTCTCATCTAATACCTTGTCACCAACTGTGGTCAGTAGGGTGCACTTCAAAGACAGATGTGGCTGACCCAGGCCACCCACTGAGAATTTATTCCAAGCTCTTACTAGTTAAGGATGGGTCCAAGGTCTGAAGCACTGGGAATTTTCTCTTGGAGACCACAAGCCTATTCACCTTACTCATGGCAGTTGTCTTGTCACAGGAACAGAAACTACAAGCAGATCAAGCGAGCAGGATGTGACCTTAAATCATGATTTCAGAAAACAGTTGCAAATAAGGCATTGAAAACACATGCTGCACTTACAAACCAGAGAGCTGTCATTGTTAAATGATATCACAGCTGGTGAAGAGGAATTCTTCTCTGGTGGGCAGAAATGCCCCTCCTGACTAATTTCGTGGATACATTCCTCCTCGCTGTTGTTCATTGTCTGAACTGACTTGAGCTATCCTTACAGTTTGCGATGCTAGCTTCAGATTTCTGCTCCTTGCAGAAAATATACAAAACAAACAAAGAAAAAAAAAAACAACCTAATACCAGACTCTTCCCTAATACTTTGTATATGTAAAAAGATATTTTTTAAATTGATTGAAAACATTTTGTCTGGCAATTTCAAGTTAATATTACTTTTTTTCTGGAGAGAAGCTTGTGAACCTCCTAAGCATCTCTGCAAATTTCAACCTCTATTTAAATGTGATTGTAAAAACAAAATCTGAGTGCTTGGCTATTCTTCCTTCTTGGGATCCCAAGAAAAATCTTATCTGAAAATGAAGACGGGAGTCAGAAGGCACTTGCAGACCATCTGGCTGAACATTTACAGATAAATTTTGCAAAGCATGGAAACTTCAATGTTCTCCTGGACCACTTTCAGGATACAGTACAAAATATACTTTCACTTACATTTTTTTGAAGCATTAGATAGTTTAGTCCAACAAAGCAGCTATTTGTTTTGCATAGGTTCTCTTTCTAATCTCCTGGCTTTGTGTTCAGGAAGACATAAGATAAAGACAGCTTTTAGTGTGAATGACAGCATAGGAGATCCTAATTAGGCCCAGGGGAAAAAAGAGTCTTTGTCTTTCAAGGAACAATTTATCTTTTTTTTTTTTTTTAAATGAGGAAGAAAATATGCTTAGGTAGAAAAGGCAGATCTTTAGATTTTGTTGGTTTTTTAAAGAAGACTCTGAAAACACTACCTTTTGAGACAAGACACCTCTTTCATTTAATTCATAAGTTCTTTTCATTTTCTGAACTTACAGTTTCTGAACTTATATTTTCTGAACTTTGAATAGCAAAAAACAAACTTTTTTTAAAAAAAAAGACAAAATGTTTTGACAGTTTAAAAAAACCAAATCTTTTAACATATATCAAAATTCATCCCTTCTTTCAGCTAAAACTATTCACTGGATTTGCCTACAAATCCATTCCCCAAAAAACAGTTTTTGGCATATTTATGAGTACATTATTATTTTGCCATGAGTAGAAGGACCATAGGTTCCCTGATTCATCCCTTAACCAAAACTGAATCTGGTGATTAGTTAACACTATTCACATTATTTGATTTAGACCTTTCTAGGTGCTGCTGTAGGAGGAAAGTAAAAAGCTGAAACACAGCAAGCCTTTCCTCTTTTTATTTTTACTCCATCTACCTACCAGCAGTGAATGACTCCTCTTCATGCTGGATGGAACCAGAGCTTTTACACCCTTCTTCATGAAGGTGCACACCCACCATAAGCAGAGAGGGCGGTTCACCAGAACCAGCACTTTGGACACAAAACCAACATGAACAGTGCTCAGCAAAAGCAGGCAAGGTACAGGTCCGCTTGTGGACCCAGCATTACCCTCGTGGTCCAACTCTTAGCTCATGTCCCAGCTCAGCCATGCATCATGCCAACCAGCTATCACCTATGCATGGTCTGCAAGGGACACATGCCAGGGCCAGTTGTCAATAGCCACACAGACAAGTCCACTCCCTTGGCAGGGCAGGGAGGAAACTTTGGGTCTGTTAGCCCAAACACAACTTGCCTCTTGGCCTCCAGCAGAGGCAATGGGCACTGACCCACTCCAGTTACCACTGTGGATGTAGACACCGTGTCTGATATCTGGCAAGAGAGAAAGTCGTCATCCTCACTTCAGAAATAATTTACAATCTTTGTCTCTGTAAAATACTGTAGGAACCTATGAGTAACTATTCCTACAAGAAGCTGCAGTGAGTTCCCAACACCATGACCTGGCTGTCACCGTCATAGATTTATTCATTAAGGACCTCCATTTAGACTGAGAAGACTCATTTCTCAGGTAGTGCAAAATGGTGCTTTCCTTTAAGTGAGTAGGAATATAAAAATTTCCCAGCGCAACAAATAGAAAAGGAAAATAATACATATATTCTGATCTATTATCACAATTATATTGGACTTTTCATTGAAGGTTTTGCAATCTTGCATCAGAAGTTTCTTTACTAACCATTATATTTCAGAATCCCTTGCTCTGGATTCAGCCTCCTGATACCTACTGCTTGCAAGAAAATATACTATGATTAAGACAAGCTACGGTCCAAGAGCTTTTGTTATTAACATCTCCTTTGTCCTTTCCCTGACAGTAACTCTACTCATCTGTGCAAGAAGCCATACCGATTGAGTTATAAAGAAGATGAGTGGGAAGATGACAGGATAATCTCATGCAGGGGATGTAGAAAAGGACACAGATCATAACCAGGAGCAGGAAGGAAAAGGGGAGGGAGGATCCATGACTGAAATGGTAATACCAACAGCGGGAGCCATTTAACAGCACTGACAACATAACATCAATAGCAATAAAATAAATACTAGTGCTGCAACCCTGTTTCCCTTTCCCCACTATATAACTCTTCTTGCTTGGTATTTGAAAGCTGATCTGTTTTGTTAGTAATCAGTAGAATGGTGAGAACTTAAACAAACCTGTTTGGCGAGAAGGCTCCCTTGAAAAAAATTAAAAACAAAGCAACTTCCCAAGCTGAGAGAGAAAGAAAAAGAGAGAGAGTAATTAAAGTCAACTGAGAAGTCTCCAAGGGGAAAAAAAAAAGGAAAAAAAAAAAAAAAGAGGGGACTTAATTATGTACTAGTTTCTTTTCCTAGCATGTTTCTTGACTTGGCACAGCTGGAAAATTGAAAGCTTACTGCCAAAATATCAAATGTGCCTCATGTGGGCTCAGTGCTCATAAAATTGTGTGTGTGTGTGTTTTTCTCTCACTTTGTCTGATTGCACACTAAGATAAAATAATGGACTCAGAGCGATAAATACTGGCAGCTGTCTGGATTTTCAGTCTAGCGGGCAGGGTCACTGCAAAGAAGCACGAGGCACTTTTGAACATGAGCTGGAGCTCTTGGCCCACAGTAAGCAGCAACTTTTGAAACTATCACTTTCTTGAGGACACTACTGTCAGTCCCCAGGTCCACTTACCATTTTGCAGTGATAAATTGTTCTGATGAACAGACTGTTGCTGGAGGATGCGCAGTAGAGTTAAAAATTATTTTATTTCATGGACTAGTAGGGTTCCTTTTGTAACTTGAGAACAATGAGCTTTCTGTATAATCAGTCCTATGATAGAACTGTAAAAGGATATGAAGTTTAACACTGAAATAGGCCCCAGGCTATAGGGGACAATTCAATCTTGAAAATACTGATGTTATTCATTCAAATATTAAATAGAATTTATATATTTAAATCAGGAATGGGCACCAACTTTGAAAGAAGCTGGAAAACTACATAGGATAAAGCTGCCAGATTTCTAGTCATTGGGACTAGGGACAATATTTTGCTGGCCAATTAGTATATATTTCTTCAATGAGATCCTTCTCAGATTCAATTTCATTTGGCTTATAACTTTCTTGTGACTTCATTTCCTTTTTTGCTAACTTCTTTCTGCTTATGACAGGGAATATTTTAGACTGTTACAATTAAAAATTAAAAAAATAAAATTCATCAGAGAGAGAGACTTGCAAAGATAGTCATATATCATTGTGACACTATGACATAAATAAAAATACAGTTTCCAGCTAGCAAAAACTAACACAGCCCTTATCATATCAACACAGGTCTTAACAAGATGGAACGCTTCAGGGATTTTCAAACCAGCCCTTGGCCCAACTTAAATAGTCCTGTAACTTTGTCAGGCAGATTTCCTGAGAGTTGTGTCCTTGTAGATGGCTGGAGGTTTTGTAGTCTGAAGACTAGTCTGAAGAGTTGCCCTTCCGTATCTTTACAAGACTCCCTCAAGAGTAACAGAAGATTTTCATACATGATAGTCATGATGGTTTAGCATTCAGCCAATACAAAATTTCTCTATCCATTTCCTTTCTTCACAGATTTTGGTGACATGCCAAAGTGGTCACCATGCAAGTGTGTGGTACTTAACTTGGCCACTTAGTCCACCTCTTTTCCAAGCTGGTTCTCTCCATGAGGCGATAGCTTCAACCTTGCTGTAGTTTCTTATGCCAGCTAGAATAGTTGAGGAACACTTAGCTCCAGCATCCACAAAGACATTTTGTGCAGAAATTATGAAAGAAAGCACTGAACTTTTATCTTGTGAGGATTTCTCATGGATTATGATTCTGGGAACAGGGAATACACATCAGCTGGGGCCATGGCCCTGTAGACAGGTAGGTTTAAGACACAGAAAGATTCTATTATGGAGCTTGCAGGCAGTGCAGGCAGGCAAGGTTACATCAATCATTGCTTCAGGCACAAGTATGAATCACACTTGGGTAAATTAAGAAGATTGTTCAGCACTACCAAAATGCCCTTTGAGGCACAACACACATGTTGCTCCCTCTGATAACATTTTGTAGGCTTTGCTTTTTATTGGCTTGGTAAATTGTGTGTGCACCATTGGTAAACATTCTAAATCATAGGAAAGGCTGGTCAAAGTGCTTTTCCCCACAGTTAATAATGTCTTTGGTAATTATATTTGTTCTTGAAGTTCTTTATAGAAGACTTTCCCACCATTATTTGTGACTCTTCTTTATCCTCTGTCATGTGATTGTTTTATTGCAGGAACATGGGATTACCCTATTATGCATAGCACCTCCCACCAACACTTGGCTTAAGACAGTTATTTTGTTCATATTTTCCTTTTATGTTTCTCAGTCTTCTCTGGCTTTTTTCCCTTGAACTCTGGGAACAATGATGGAACTGAAATGTGGAGAAGCCTAATGAAATATGAAATCTGGTGACAGAATAAGATGTGATAAAAAACAGTTTTAAGACTTTCAATAATCCATTCTTCTAAAACTTCACAATCCCACAAATGGGATACAATATAGATCAGCCAGAATGTATCAGTCAAAAAAGCAATGGGACTGCTCTTGGTACGCTGCAAGTGGAGGCAGATTAGAGCCTTACCTCTTTATATTCTGTAGTAGAACATGCAGAAAACCACCATGAAATGCTAAGTTTACCAGCTCTTCATTGCCTCTCAAAGAAACTCATGAGAAAGATTGTATACATGGACAGATAGAATACAGTGAAGTTGCTTTAACTGGTAGGTGTAATGTTCTTAGGTTATAAAGGAGACAACCTTAGTAGGGAAGAACAGTTTCATTTGTTAAAATAGCTAAAATAGCCAGTTAACTTACATATCCAAAAGCTGAGCCCTTTTTTTTTGACTGGAACTGTTAATATTACCTCTTCACACAAACCTGCTGCAGATTTAAATCAGTCAGCAAAAGAGCTTGCCAGAAGAACAGAGGGGCAGGCTAGATTAGCAACATGATTTGCTTGTTTCTCACATCTATACATCTTAGTTCAGATTAAAACTGCCATCACATACCCATAAGTGCAGTACAATCAGTCTGCTTCCCCTGAAATTTATCTGTTCAAAAGGAGCTAGAGGCACTTTGAAGGGCAAATAGACAAATTTTCTGTTTCTTTAACCAAGCATTGAACCTTTTTCTTCTTCTCGTTTAGAAGCTTTGTATCCTCAACATAAGGAAGGATGGGAAGGTGTTGTAAGATATGCTCACCTGTGACTTTTCTCACTTAGTGGAATGACCAAGGCTCAAGATTGTAGCAAGGTTGGTATCAATCTCTTCTCCCAAGTAACAAGTGATAGGACAAGAAGAAATGACCTCTAGTCACTCCAAGGGAGGTTTAGATTGGATATTAGGAAAAATGTCTTTACTGAAAGGGCTATCAAGCATTGGAACAGGCTTGTGATTGAGTCACTAACCCTGAAGCTGTTTAAAAGACAATTAGGTGTTTTTGCTCAGGGACATGGAATAGTGGACATGGTGGTGTTGGGTTGATGGTTGGACTTGATGATCTCAGAGGTCCTGTGTGAAGGTATTTCCAAAATAGGAGCTAAAAGATGCAGCGTTCTAGTCTGAGATTATTAAAAAAATAAAAAGAAAACACCAAAAAACGAAAACCCAAAAACCCACAACCAAACAAACAATAAACTCCAGGAAGAATAGTTCTCCAACACTAAATGAGGCCTGCGTCTGTCTGTCTAACTGTGTGCTGCCGATACCAAGCACTGATATATAACAGTCTTTGCCTCTGCCTAGAAGTACAATGAAGAGACAATAATGAATTTGGCATTTTACAGATTTTAATGTGAAGAGTTCCAGAAAAGAGACAAAGGGACTTGGGCTGTTGCATGAGCCACATCCTTGGGTTCTGTTTGTTTGTGTTTGAGTCCTATTGAAAGGAACCTCTTGGAGCACTCACCCCATGTATGCTTGGCTGGAAAGGTTTCATGACTCAGTTCCCAAAGCACAAGAGTGGTGAGGAATGGTGTTTCTAGACTAGGACTGTCTCCCACTGTGAGTGAAACCTGACTCGTGGCTCCATCGAAGGGAATGGGATTTCTGCCACTGGCTTTAACAGGCCAGGACTTAGCCCAAAGTGGTTTTTGCTGTTCCCAGCACAGTGGTGTTCCCATTTCAGGTAGGTCCTTCAGACAGTTCAATTCAAAAAATTCATCAAAAAGTGTTGCATTTTACCAGAAGTGTCTCCAGTCCGGTGTTCAAATTATAAATGCTCAAAATATAAAAATTAATCACTAGAAAAACAGTAAAACATTTAAAAAATTAAGAAAGATTTCTTCTGAGATCTTTCTGGTAAATTTTTTTTACATATCATTTTGAGAAGCAAAGGTATGTTCAAGCCCATTCCTAGAATATTGCAAAAATAACTAAGAGAATTAAAAGATGGTACAGTTGCTTATGACAATGATAATTGTGTGCTTTTCTGCCCAGTGATATCAATGCATTAAGGAGCTGAACCCTAGAAATACTAGTCCCCTCAGCAGGATCTGTGGAAGGGAAGGCTTTTATTTGCTGCTTTCTCAGGAAAAAAATTATATTTCCATTCTTTCTGTTACAAAACAATATGAAAAATAATGTTGCCACTTTCTGTAAAACTTAAATTATAAAACATAATTTCAATATTAAAAATGACAGACCATTCTGATTCTTTTAAATTTTGACCAGTATTTTTGGTTAAAAATTATGTCAACAAAATGTTAACCCTTCCTTTCAGAGGAAAGTGATAAATGCAGCTTTAGTTAGCATTTTAAAACTGTTGTTTACTATGAAAACAGTAAATGATGCAGGTAAGTCTAAAGACTCTTTAGAGTCTTCAGCACTCTAAACTTGTTTTATTGTCATTAACCTCTTTTTAACAGTGAAAGCAAGGCTCAGAAGGATTAAGATTGAGTTATCTTCAAGACTATTACATTTCTTATCCTCTCCAATATCCTCTTGGAGAGGTCTGGGGCACTGATGTAGTCTTATTTGGAAAGTGTGCAAATTGCCTTGCCTAATCGGTGCTTGAAACTTGATATTGGCCAAGTCATGGATCACAAAGGTTCCATTTAATCACAGTCCTTCTTAATTAAATTACTCATCTCTCAGCTTTTTCTGGTGGCATAATAGAGTGTGTCCCTCCTGAAGTGCATGCAGTGCAGTCCCCAGACAGATCTCTGAGATGGTGACTTTGGGGCAGGCTTTAACTCTTTAACAACAGGCTTCATCTTTAGCAGGAGGTCTTGATGGTCTTCCTTCCTGGCTGAGGAGCTGCAACTCATTCAAAATGAGGATGAACAGTGAAAATCTATCATAAAACCATGAAACATGCTTTCTTCATCAGTAATCACTCGTCTTCTATGTGACATCTCTGTTGGGACTAGACCTTACTGTGGGGTTCCCTTTTCTGTGTACTTTACTGAGGGCAAGCAATTTCTTTTTTTTTAACGTCAACACCATCATTTTCCAGGCTTGCTTCTGAATCAATCAACATTTCAGCAGTGTGGGGCAATACAAAAATTCAGCTGCTCTGCTTTAGCTTTGAATTAACTCCTACCCTGAGAGACTGTGCTTTCTCAAAGGAATCATAAATACGGAAAACATACTAAATATTTGCACAAGACTATATTCCGTTTACCCAATGTGCTTCAAATCATTGAGTTACATAGTTCATACTTGTTTCTGAGAATAAGGATCAAAATTACAATTGAATAGCAAGAATATTAACTATTTTTCCTATGTGGAAATGTACGCAAAACAGAGCACATATAATAGAAATGGACTATGTAATATAAATGTTATGTAAATACATTTTTTAAAGAATGGGATTCAAATGCCTCTAGTTTAACTTCAAGGGTGGTTTTGACTTCAAAAATATAATTTTGATGGTATTAATAGAGAAATCAAACTCTAGGTAGCAAAATAAATTGCTGTGCATATAATTCTCGTTTAACTTCTGTACATTATTTTAAAGTTCCTGGATGAGAAATGTTTCTTCATCCAGATTATTTGTATTCAGATTTTAAAAAATAATAATAATAATCAGGGAATTGATCAACTGTACACTAACTAAACCAGATGTAGTCAACACAGCCCCATTCACACATTTATTCTGTCATTACTAAGTTACATCTTCTTCCTCAGAGAGGGAGAATATTGACTCAACATTCTAAACATGCAAAAAGTGCAATTTAGTTAAATCTTTTATGTACACTTAACTAAATGACAGTTGCAAAAATAATCTGAAGATACAATATTCATAATGTCAAATGCAAGGGATAAAATACAGATAATTTATACCACATTATTATATAATATACAGTATATACACTATATAGTATGTACTATATACTATATATAGTATGCTAAATGCTATATACTATAGTATAGAATATTATACATTATATATTACATGTAAAATAAATATCAATAAATTAATAAATACAGAAATATAATAGATTAGCTATAAATATTACCTAAAATATATAAGTAAATTATTTTATACTGTAAGATTAGTACTATAACAATGTAATTTATATATAATATGTAATACATAGTATGTAACATGTAATATACAATTTATAACTTATAATATACTATATAGTACTAGTTGTAATACTATATGGTACTATGCTATATACCATACACTATACATTACTATTATATATTATATAGTGTAGATTATATTAAAAAAATGGCTTGTTAAATATAGCATGGAGATCATAGATTCTCTAATGATCCATGGAACCCATACTGTAGTGAATATAATCCAAATTTCAATTCAATAACACAAGAATGAGGTGAAATTTCATCAAACATGTCAAGTAAAGCACATGCTTAGATGTTTTGTTGAAGGTTGCCCTTTAAAAGGAATATTGCCTTTAAATTTGAATGTGTGGTTCTACAGAGGAATTCCAGAATCACTGGATGATAACACAATAAAGTGTCACCAAATATTAAACAAATACTCCAGTTTGGGGCTTTTTTATTAGAAGTATCTTATAACTATGCTGGAGTCTGTGTTGATTTTGCAAAACGCTAGAATTCAAGCTATAAGAATAAAATTCAACTGAGGTTAAAATCCACACTGCGTTTTGGGTCCTTCAGCCTTTCAGCTGTAACTCTTCCCATTGCTAGGACCCTCCAATGTCTAAACTAAGTACTTCTTTAGTCCAGTTCAGTGCTAGTGAAGATCTCAAATGTAAACTCCAGTGCCCTGCTCATAAATCCAGCCCATTCTCTTGTACTTGTATACAATGACAGGGAGACCTGCATCCCTGTCAGCTGAAACAACAAGAAGTACATACCATTCTGTAGGCAAAGGAAATCATACAAATTAGCTGCGTTTGTACAAAACTTCAAGGCACTATGACAAGTCCACCATAACAGCCAGGAGGCAGATGGCTTATGAAAGACCTCTCTTTCTGGTGCTCCATGGAGCTGTGTAACACAAGAAATAAATTTATTCTGTTCATGTTCAACTCCTTAATCCAAACCTTAACTGTGTGGCTAAGTAGGTGTGGGCAGATGTAGCTCATGAGTGAGTAGGTGATCCTGGTCTTGAACCTCTGAGGCTAGACTCAAAAGCATTGGGGATCTGTCCACCATCTCCAGTGGTCTTCAGTATGCACTTTCTACTCTTCCTCTGCTTTTGCACCCTCACTTCTTCAACCAGCTCTTTTTGGAGTACTCGAAGCAGGTCACTGCTAACAGTAGGTGAATTTTACATTGAAAAGTGGAACTTTTTGACACTTTTACTTCAATCTCTCCTTAAACAAGGAAAGCCACTTCCCTGTGCTCTCAGCTCAAGTTGTGACCAGCTTAGCCGCCAGCTCAGGATGTGATGTTATAAACCCATACTATGGTACACAGAGAAGTCAGCACTGAGGCAATTCATTTCCCCAAAAATCAACATCAAACCTCGCTCAGTTCCCATGACACAAGGTCAGGCAAAGGCAGAAAGCTTCAGAAAACTCTCTCCAGGATGTTTGTTCAGACAGGGCACAATCCTAAGGTGTTAAGGGAGTTTTTATTTGGCTGTTGCTCAGCCAAATTTCTGTTTCTTCTGGGAACTCAGGATTTGTTGTACTCAGAAGAAAAATAGAAGCAGAGACTGATAATTCCTTTCATCTCATTCTATCCATCACTACTGTGTCAGAAAAGATGATGCAGAACAATGCACTTCTCAAAATATATGTCCCTGGTAGCCTTTATGCAAGTTTGTTTGTTTGAAATCCAGTCAAGCACCAAATTATTGGAGTACTTTACTAGAAAGTTAAAGGGGAACAGATAGTGCAGTTAGGCTGAGCAGCACCAGGAAATTCTGTGAAGGACACCATAAGAAGTCAGGGCATATATCTTGAAATGAATAATAATCTTAATGCAGAGCATTTCTACTCTGCCCAAGGATCAGACAGTTTTGATAATTTGCATTATACCAGGGATAAACTTGGCCTCAAAAATTCTAGAAGAAATTCATAAATGAAAGGTGCTTTCAAACTGGACAAAGAGGTAAGAAACACATTATAAAAAATAATCTATTTGACTGAGGAATAGGCAAAATTACATTGCCTTCACAGTTAATGTACACTTTATTGCAGTACACTTAAAACATAATATTAACAAATCTAAAGTTTCCTTGGCAGCTTGGAGTGGGTGGTTAATCTGAATGGAAAGTGATAAGAGGTGAAGAAATGCAAGAGAGCTAATAAAAAATACATACCTTCACTAAAACTCAAACTCTGTGCCTCTTGTGTGAATTGCTACAGGGCTAATGTCTTCGCACCAGTATTTTATCTCAGTCAATGGCTCCATGCCACCAAGCTGGGCTGCTTCACCCTGATCAGAGCCCACCAATACCACTGAATGCCATGGAGAGGAAAGCAATTACATCATGACACCAGTAGCAAGCTCAGGATGGGTCAGTGCAATTTGAGTTCAGCAGGACTGAGAAACTATCAGCAGGGGAGGCTTAGATTGGATATTAGGAAAAGTTTAGTGGTCAAGCATTGGAACAGGCTTCCCAGGGAAGTGGTGGAGTCACCATCCTTGGAGGTATTCAAATATGTGTAGACATGGCACTTCAGGACATGGTTTAGTGGGCACAGTGGTACTGATTGACAGTTACACTTGATGATCTTAGAGGTCTTTTGCAGATTTAGTAATTCTATAAATTCCTTGCAGAGGAGAGATTAGAAGGATCAGCTCTGCATCCCGACATGCTGAGCCATCACCCACCTTGCCCCAGTGCATGGACATGCCAGAAGCAAATACAACACTGCAACTAGAAAAGCTTGCAGAATTGGGCCATAAATAGCACAAAAGTCAGTTACTTGCTCTACAGGTCAGTGAGGAGGCAAGACCATGATTGAGCTGACCACCAGAGCAGAGCCAGGGTGCAGGGAGGATGCAGAGTGCTGCCTCCTCTTAAGGAACTGAGGAGCACAGCTCTCAGCATCAGCTCTGATGGGAAGAGGAAATCAGATCCCCCACAGGAAGTGTGGGGTTAGACTTTCCCCTCAGTAGTGCAGGGCTACACCTAACTGTGATTCACATCTGCTGCTTTGCAGAACTGCCTGTTGCTTGTGCTCTGAAATAAAACTTCCCAATAAAAGCAAAAAAAAAAATTCCTTGTGGAGTGGTCTAACTCCTGTTAAAGGCTTTGGGTGTGATGTGAAGCTTTCTTTCTACCTTTAAGTTGTGTTTCTGAGTAAAATTGTGAACTTAATTTCCTTTATTCCTGATTTGAGGGAGGATCTCTAGTCTATCCTGCCCTCTAGTGCTTTGTGCAGCCAAGGGCTTGGCTCCAACCTGAACATGAGAAGAAATCTTGGCATGCCAATGGATATGTGGTGATACAGCCAGAATGTTTTGAATGTTGTATGAGCAGCAGTCTGTCACAGATGCTCTAATCAATGCTTTGCAATGTCTACTAATTACTTAAAGGCAAGTAAGGTTTTTTCTACCTGGAATGGTAGAAACATTGTGCGTAAATACAACCGAGTCATGAATTGGAGGAATCAGGCTCTCCTTTTTCATTATGATATAGTATTGTAAGCCGAGTCTCTACACAAATCCCAGATGTGGCCCCTGTTGGCTTAATGCAAACACAAATACATATTTTTTTCCCCTGCTCATATGTCAAGGATGCCTAAACATTTGTATACATCTAAACCAAAGATGATAGTGCTAAAAATCTTACATTTAAGTCAGCCTGAATACATATCATATTTCTGTTTTGTGAAAGCATTTACACTGAGTTATGGTCATTTTTCTATTTCCTTATCAGTATTTTTAGAAATTATTCAAATAAAAAGATTGCTGCCAATTTCTTGGTCTTTTTAGTATAATGAAAAATGTACTTTCAGTAAACTAATGAACTCTGTGATCAGTTCAGTGGTGGTTTCACTAGTGTTTATATTTTTTATATATTATAATTAATATACACATATATAGGCATCAAATCCTTTTGAAAATATAAACTGGACCCACTTCAAATAATTTGAACTAAAGTCAGCTTCAATGTTTGATTTTTTAAGTGGGTTTTTGGACTATCTGAAGAAGGACAGATTGTTTCCAGTTTTTGCCAGGGAATAAAACTCGCACACATAGTTGTTCATTGAGGGGACTCTGCCTGCTCCAGCTCCACTGCTCCTGTTTCAAGATCCATTACAATTATTTCTCCTTTTTAGTAACCAGACCAGTGAAACCCACACCAAAGAACTCCATCTGACCTTGTTTTCATACAATAAATTATATAACTTAAAATATATAGAACTGATCATCTTCAATCTGTCCCTTATGTCTTTGGCAGATCGCAGTCCATGGGCAGGACCTGAGCCAGGGCAGCCATGGGTCTCAGGCACAGGTCCTCTCCCAACAAGACCCATTGTGACCCCAGACCACTTACAGCTTCCCAGACCCACCTTGGGTACCAGCCTGGTCCCACATTGCACTTGCAGATCATGCACTCCCTAAAATGTCTTTCAGGTGAGCAAACTTGGATTAGAAATTTTTTTGCAAACTCATTTTCACTGAAATGTTTTAGGGGGCAGTCAGAGGTGCAAATTCCAGGATAAGGGGAGAAAAGCAGCCCCAGCAGTGGAGCAGCACAGCCTTCGCTCAGCACAACTGCAACAGGAGAAGAAAGTGTGACCATAGCAGGGAGTGGGGTCAACAAGGGGGATCCAGCCCTCCAGTCATCACCACAAAAAAAAAAATCTACATCTGACCCCGTCACCCGAACTCTCTTCCTCATCCATGGGGAGAAATAATTTCCTGTAACATGCCATTTATCTGACCCCTTTCAGAGAGATGTATCTCACCTCACCATGCCTGTACTTGCACAGGCCTACTGCTGTCCAGAGGAATTGCCTTCTTCTGCCACAATTAGGTGAGGAGAAAAACACTAGGAGGTGGGAGCTGTGTGTAACCCTGTGTTTGAGAGTTTTCCTGTGGGAATGGATTTGTCATATTTTTCATTAAGGACAGCCAGCCAGATAAATGAGCCTTCAGGAGATGAGATTTAGGGTTTCCGAGTACTTAAGATGTTGCAGCTCTTAAGTAAAAACATTAATTTTCTCAGTCACTTTTCCATTTACAGCAGCCGAGATACAGTACTTGAGATATAACATGTACTAGACATAATATGTAATTTGGTGTTTCCATTGTGTCTGAGCAGCAGAAGAATAAGGTATTTCATCCTTCCTGTAAAACATCTCCTTGAGTGTAAATAAAAGTCAGAGCTCGGTCCCTCTTGAGGAAGGGAGGACGATTCTGTGAAGTAAGGGAAGATGATTCAATGATTCTAAGGATTATAGGTACATGGCAAATACATAGAATCATAGAATAGAATCATTGAATGTTTAGGGTTGGAAGGGACCTTAAAGCTCATCCAGTTCCAACCCCCCTGCCATCAGCAGGGACACCTTCCACTAGACCAGGTTGCTCAAAGCCTCATCCAACCTGGCCTTGAACACTTCCAGGGAGGGAGCATTCGCAACTTCCTTGGGTAACCTGTTCTACCCGTTCTCACCACCCTCACATGTAATAGCCCGTCATCCCCTCTGTGTGCACACACGTGGCTTGTGCCATTGGCCCTCCTGGAGAGGTACAAAGTCCCTGCTAGTCACTAATATTGCTGTGCAAAATACCACAGAGAGATGGCAAACCTGAGGATGGCACCATCCATCACCAGAAAATTTCTTTCTCCCAGAACTGACACTGACAGCCCACTGATCCTTGCTGTGGCTTTCCCTTAGACATTCCTCCACATCATGCTTGCTTTTTTTTTTTTTTTTTCCCCCCATACCCACTTCCTTTTAAGACCAATACACGTGTATCATAAAGTGCTTCTGAACTCTGGGGATCTGAAGCCACTTGCAGGAAGGAAAATGCTGAAAATCCCAATGGGTTGAAAATACAATCAACTAGTGATGTAAGTTGATTCCAGATATCAATTATCAGTAATTCTGACAAAAATAACACAACAATAATCATTTCCTCAGTACCAATCTCAGGCATATAAAAGTCATGACTTGGGACCTCAGGTCATTGGTTGAAGCTCCATAAGACTTTTAAAAATAGCATTTTCTTTTTGTTGTAGCCTTGAACTTATACTTTTTCACTGCTTTTTATACAACCAAGAGATCCAGGAACTTACCCTTGTTGTAACAGAAGCTGAGTTTATGACTTGAACTTGTAATATGTAAGCTGAGTTTTTAATCTTCAAATTGAAAATAATTCTGAAAGCACGGACAAAGCTACTGCCTTTTTCTGCCTTTTATAGTCAACACAGAGAATATTAAGGCCACTGACTTGAGAAATATTTTGGAAAATTTTTAGAGCATGTTGCTGGCTGGTTCTTTCTTCCAGAAACTTTCTGCAAGATGCACCTCTGTGATTCTTTGTCACTATCCTTCTAATCCTCCTTTCCAGAAGATATTTTCAAAGAAGATTATTCTACTTCTCTCCCTACTTGTTTTCTTGAGTCTTAGGTCATTATTTGCATTCTCCTGCTTTCCTTGGGCAATAGGCAGATCTGAAGTCAGATTTTAAATACTGGAGGATAACATCAAGTTCAAATTTCCATGTCTATGTTGCGTACTGTGTTGAACTAACTGCAGGCTAATAGAAGCCTTATAAATGAACTAATGGAAATCAGCCAAAAGACAGAAGAAATGGGGAGGAAAGAGTCTATTAACATTATCTTGAAATTTAATCTTGATTTTTGGCTGCCCTTTTGTCAAGTTAATATAATCAGATAAGGCTGTGAAAATACAGATATTAATTAGCATCTTTAACTTGGAATAAAAGAATAAGTAATTCAATACTAGAAATACATTGTTTTGTCTCTGTGTAGAGTATGACAAAAGATTAACTGTCTCCTAGGTTTCACAGTTGTAACTAAGAACGGTTTGTAATAATGGAAAGACTACAGTATTTTATCTGATAGAAAATAATTAGTGCCCAAGTACAGTAATATTTCATGTATGAAGAGTCCCCATTTGATAAAGCATGAAGTACAACAGATATATGATATCACTTGCTCATTTATTCAAAGGTAGACATGCTCACAGAGGCAGTTTAACATAGCTGACTACAAAATTCATTTGTACCTTGAATAAATCCCCATCATGGCAACTACTGTGTCACAGTACTCATTTTTATGTGCTTTGGGAACAGAGGAGTGTTTTGCAATAAGAACATAATACAATTTTTATATATACGTATATTTCCTGCATTAAAAATCTTTACGTACAGCTCAGGGACCTCAGTGTCCCTCTTGAACATCCATCATTTACATGAATTTAGCTGTCTCTGTGCAGGCTCCTTGGAGATCTCTGCTCTAATCTGTCTCCTTTTGCCTGAGTGGACAAATCTAAAATGTTTTGTGTCATCTCAGGCTGCTTCTTTGGTACCTCCTTGTGCAGCACCACTTTCCAACTTCAACATGGCTACAACAAAGCTGTATCTTCTCCCTCAGCCCAGCTCAACTCTCTGATTCCCTGACATCCTGGCCTCTCTTTCAGGGCTGATCTCATGTCTGGGATCTTGTGGTGGGGGGACCCCAGTTGGATGCCAGATGCCCACCAAAGCCCACTCTATCACTCCCCCTCCTCAACTGGGCAGGCGAAGAAAAATATAATGAAAGGCTCATGGGTGGAGATAAGGACGGAGAGTGAAGAGAGATCTCTCACCAGTTACTGGCATGGGCAAAACAGACTCGACTTGAGGAAAAAACAAATTTTAATTTATTACCAATAGACAAAAGGACAAAAAGAAATAAAACCAAATCTTAAAATACCTCCCTCATCCCTCCCTGCTTCCTGGGCTGAACTTCTCTCCTGATTTCCACCTCTTCCCCTCAGTGGCACAGGGGGACAGGGAATGGGGTTGGGGTCAGTTCATCACACGGTGTTTCTGCCGCTCCTTCCTCCTCAGGGGGAGGACTCCTTCCCCCGCACCAGCGTGGGGTCCCTCTCACGGGAGACAGTCCTCCACCAACTGCTCCAACTGAGTCCTTCCCATGACTGACAGCTCTTCACAAACTGCTTTGGCATGGGTCCATTCCATGGGGTGCAGCCCTTCAGGAAGGGACTGCTCCAGTGCGAGTCCCCCACGGGGTCACAAGTCCTGCCAGCAAACCTGCTCCGGCGTGGGCTCCTCTCTCCACGGGCTACAGGTCCTGACAGGATCCTGCTCCAGTGCGGGCTTCCCACGGGGTCACAGCCTCCTTCAGGCATCCACCTGCTCCATCATGGGGTCCTCCATGGGCTACAGGTGGTCATCTGCTCCACCTTGGACCTCCATGGGCTGCAGGGGGACAGCCTGCCTCACCATGGTCTTCACCATGAACTGCAGAGGAATCTTGGCTCTGGCACCTGGAGCACCTCCTCCCCCTCCTTCTTCACTGACCTTAGCATCTGTGGAGTTGTTTCTCTCACATCTTCGCACTCCTCTCTCTAGCTACAAAGTGTGCAGCTTTTTTTTTCCCCTCTTCCCTTTTTTAACTATGTTATCACAGAGGCGTTACTGATTGTCTCAGCCTTGGTCAGCTGTGGGTCTGTCTTGTAGCCACTGGCATTGGCTGTGTGGGACATGGGGGAAGCTTCTGGCAGCTTCTCACAGAAGCCACCCCCGTGCCCCCCCTGCTACCAAAACCTTGCCACGCAAACCCAATACAGATCTTCAAGTCAGACATTCTTCTATGTCCTCTGTTGCTGGGGTCCTTGTTATGTCTGGCAAAGGATTTCTCCATTTACTTGATTTTTTTTTTTTTTTCTCAGTCCTGGGTATTGCCACATGATGTTCTCCTAGGACATGAGACTTCTGCATTCTTACTTCCCCATCAGACATGTGCATGCTGACCTGGGGGAACCATTCCTGCACCTCATTCCTTTACAGGATGTTACTGTTATTCCTCCTCCTTCATTTGTGGTCTCTTGCAAAAAGATTCGTTATTTTAAGCTGGTTTCAGACATTGACTGCCTTCACCTTCTGTGGCTGTACAGCACCTAGGAAGCAGGCTTCAGGTCCTTGGTAAAACCTTTCCAGCATCATGATGGTACCAACCAGAAATAACAGCAGCAATGAACCTCTAGAAGGATGGCTTCCAAATTTCTCATCTGCCAGTACAACTCTCATGGGAAGACCCCTAAAGGCATACAGAGTTGTGGCCAGCACAGGCTGGCATGGCACAGCCCTGCCCGCCCCTCAGTCCCTCCATGGTCCCTCCTGTCCCTGCACCACCCTAGGTTGTGGGAAACCCATCTAAGGAGAGGACCCAACATGTTTGTAGGTTTGCAGTCTAAGTGACGTTGGAAGCACATGCAAGGCTGGAGTTCCTTTCCATTTCTGTGTCACTTACATCTAGTACCATCGCATGACACTAAAAGCTGTTAATGCCTTAGCTGAGGCTCCAGTTAACACATACCTTTAATTACCTTGAGTGTGCACAGAGTATAGAAAAGGAGATCTTTTCAGCTGTCAGTGACAAATAGACTGGCTTCTATTGTGTGAAACAGTTGTTCTGATCTCTTTGCCCTTGGATCCTCTTCCTGAATTTAAATGTTAAAGGAAAACATTTGTTAAAGCAATTCAGATGGAGGCTTCCTGGTTTTTCAGCAAACACAACTTCAAAGTATCACAATTCATCACTGATGAACCCTGTATCAGGTTTGGCTCTGTTCCACTGCACTTTCCTGGCAAGACAGTCAAATTGCTGGGGGAAGGGAAAGGATTGCTTTTTTGTTTTAATTTTTGAAATGCATGGGTTTTTTGGGTAAATCTTTTGAGTCAGCAGAAAGCAGGAGTATAAAACTCCCATCAAAACATTTAAAAAACTGTACATCTTGTTCAGCTTAATTCTTCTGTACCCTTAAAATTACTGCATCATTTGTATCTTAGAAGAAAGCACTATACTTGTAGAGTTGTGATCCACTGACATAAAGCAAGGGGATATTATGATATGCTGAAATCAAACGCAGCATGACCTCACTGACAAGCTTCTTTGCCCTGAAGTGCTCAACAACAGTCACACCTCATTTATTCATCTAGTTCATAGAATCACAGAATGTCAGTGATTGGAGGGGACCTGGAAAGACCATCTAGGCCAACGCCCCTGCTAGAGCAGGAACATCTACAGGAGCATGCCCAGGCAGGGTTTGAATGTCTCCAGAGAAGGAGACTCCACAGCCTCTCTGGGCAGCCTGTTCCAGTGTCTTGTCACTCTCAGTGAATAATTTTTTCTTATGTTTACATGGAACCTTCTATGCCCCAGCTTGCACCCACTGTCCCTTTTCCTACTGCTGGACATCACTGAGAAGAGCCTGGCCCCATCCTCCTGACATTGGGCAGGGAAAAACTTGATGAAATATAATAAGGGCAAGTGTAGGGTGCTGCACCTGGACAGGAACAACCCCAGGCTCCAGTATAGGTTGGGAAATGATCTCCTAGAGACCACTGTAGGGGAAAGGGATCTGGGAGTCCTGGTGGACAGCAGGATGACCATGAGCCAGCACTGTGCCCTTGTGGCCAGGAAGGCCAATGGCATCCTGGGGTGCATTAGAAGGGGTGTGGTCAGTAGGTCAAGAGAGGTTCTCCTTCCCCTCTACTCTGCCCTGGTGAGGTCACATCTGGAATCTTGTGTCCAGTTCTGGGCCCCACAGTTCAAGAAGGACAGGGAACTGCTTGAGAGAGTCCAGCACAGAGCCACCAAGATGATTAAGGGAGTGGAGCATCTCCCTTATGAGGAAAGGCTGAGGGAGCTGGGCCTCTTTAGCTTGGAGAAGAGGAGGCTGAGGGGGGACCTCATTAATGTTTATAAATATCTGAAGGGTGAGTGTGAGGAGGATGGAGCCAGGCTGTTCACAGTGGTGTCCAATGATAGGACAAGGGGCAATGGGTGTGAGCTGGAACACAGGAGGTTCCGCTTAAACTTGAGAAGGAACTTCTTTACTGTGAGGGTGACAGAGCACTGGGACAGGCTGCCCAGGGAGGTTGTGGAGTCTCCTTCTCTGGAGACATTCAAGACCCGCCTGGACGCCTTCCTGTGTGATCTCATCTAGGTGTTCCTGCTCCGGCAGGGGGATTGGACTGGATGATCTTTCGAAGTCCCTTCCAATCCCTAATATTCTGTGATTGTGTGATTTGCCCTTTACATATTTATAAACATTAATGAGGTCACCACTTAGTCTCCTCTTCTCCAAACTGCATCCTGTCCAGGTCTCTCTGGGTGGCAGCACAGTCTTCTGGCATGTCAGCCACTCCTCCCAGCTTTGTATCATCAAACTTGCTGACAGTGCACTCTGTTCCCTCATCCAGGTCATTGATGAATATATTGAATAATACTGGTCCCAGAACTGACCAAGGGACCTTGAGGGACTCCAACTAGACTCTGTCCCATTGACCACAACTTTCTGACTTCTTCCTGGCAAATTAAAAAGATGTTCCTGACAAGTCAAACAGATGTTAGAAAAAGAAAGGCTGCAGAATAGCAGATGGTGGACATGAAGTTGACAGAACTCTAAGGAGGCAAGCTGATAGGCAAAAAACACAAAATGCAAGCGTTTCAAGCAGAAACCACCCTGGCACCTGCAAGAAGCTTGTCCATCAGGCATCACAGAAGTGCCAGCATTCTCATATAAGATGAGGTTTGAAGGTTCTGGTGTAGCAGTGCCATGCAGACTACTGCACTCCATCAGTCCCCTGTCACCATCTGCCTTTGCACATGAGCACTGCCACTCTGCCAAAGCCTACTCTGAACAGTCTATAACACTCCAAGCCAGCACATATTTGATCACTGGTGTCACTTATCTGAACTGTTGTGCCCATGGACTTCTCTTTATGCCACAAAAGTGTACGTTTGATGCATTCTTGTGTATGCTAACTCCCACAGTGAGTATTGACACTCTTCGGGAGCAACTCCCTCTACATAGGGTTGATAGAGAACCATGGAGCTGATCAAGAAGGTTGTGTGGAAATAAATTGTTCTGCTGAAAGGATGGTGAAAACTGCAATGATATCTCTATCAGAGAAGAAATACCTATATTCTTAGTTTTGTCCCCCTGAATGTAGCTCATTTTCTTCAACAACTTCACATTGCCATAATTATACCTTCTCTCCCTTAAGCAATGAAATCATTTTTAAGCAACACAAAAAGTGAAAATAAAACACACAGCATAAATCTCTAAGGTTTCAAGGCACCTACCTGCTGAAAATAAGATTTGAGTCAAAAACCTCAAGGGCATCTCTTTAGCTGGTGTAAGTAAATGCTGGTATAAGTAGCTAGTATAAGTAGACTTTCATTGACCATGTCATCTAAGGAGCTTAGTAGCCAAAGTTTGCAAATGGAGTGCAAAATGAGTCTCAAGAGTGAAACTTTGTGTGAATACAAGAATGAATTTTGCTGTATCCTTAGCTCCAGTATCCAGAAGTCTTTTCCAGAAGACATGAAGCAAAACTTACTTCAAAGCAAAACTTAGAGTTTATGTTTCTGATCCTGCTTTCTCACATACTTGCTGTCCAGAATAAAACTCAATAAATAATTCCTTGGAAGTTTCAGGAATTTGCAAAAGAAAGCTCTTTGGATGCGTTCACAAAGCCTTCTTGTAAAAAAAGGAAAATGAAGTTGGTCAATGCAAAACACAGAGGACATTTTATCATAGCCCTCTTTAAAACAGCAGCAGAGCCGAAACACATAAGTAGATTAACACCTGCGCATCTCTTTCCAAAAGGCAGCAGTTACACAAAGATGACATTAAAACCAGAGAAGGATTCAGCATTACATTCAGATTTCCAGAAGTGACCGCTAGAAGACAGGGAATAATAATGTTTTAAGAGGTCTATGAAAGGATCATTGTGCCAGTGTTTCTCCACATTAAATCACACATTTGTCAGTGCTTTTGTAGGCTATGGACCATCCCAAACTTCTAACAGTTGCAGCCTGGAGTTTGTATGGTAAAATTTCAGTTCCCCAGGAGTCTACTTCACAGGGTACTTTTTATATATACTATTACATATTTTTCCTTCACAAAACAAAAGCAATTGTTGTCTCCACAAGACTCAAAACATTAATCTCAAGCACCAAAAGGTACATGACAGCAGCCTAGTTGTTAAGAGCCCTTCACTGCAACAAAACATGCATCCATACAGCTACAGAGTTCAGGTTTTCTGTCTGTCAATGGTTCATAGTCTATTTCGTTTGAAAACTCATAGGCAAACCTTAATGTATGAAAGTGATTTTTTCCAAGGTAAATTGACTGCTGAAAACTCAGCCTGCTTAAAATAATGAATTGGAAATACAAGTAATCATTGAAAGGCCAAGCTATTCAATGAATTAATTTCAGTACAGTGGACCAGTGTACAAGGTTTTATTATTTATTTACCTGAATGTTCAGAGGCAAGAAAAGGAAAAAGCATCATCTCACCATAGCTCCAGGGACTTGGCACTCAAATTGTAAGAATAAAATAAAGTGCAACAAGCTGCATTCCTCCCCAAAGGCATCACAATCCCCCCCATGCTTTAAATACAGGTGGCAATGAGCCCATGCAGACGTAACCCCCTTCTGTCTGTTCCCCTTAAAACACCTTCTGGTTTACTGACCATATTTAGACCCTTTGGCAGTCTATAAAAAGTGCTACATGATCTTAGTTGCACTAAAACCCATAAGAGTTACACTCTATTTCACACTTACAGTGAAAAAACCCTAATTTCCTATAGAAGGATTTTCAAAGGTGCCCAAGGGCTGGATCTACAAAGTGATTTTAAGGTCCTAAGTCAAATTTCCAAGCACAGCTGGTATCCACAAAGGGACTGGATTCACAAAGAGGATTTAGACTCAGCTTTGCAGCAGCTACCAGAACCCACAGACCTGGATCTGCTGCCCTCATGGAACACGGGTGGAGAATTGTCAAAGAATGGGACACACCAAAGCTAACGTGTTGAAAGGAGCCTTCAGACTAGGAAAAGGATGGGGAGAGGAGCACAGTTTAAGCTCTGACACCCTCAGGACATAGGACTGGACATGCACAGGAATGTGACCAAACTGGCTAACCACTACAATAGCTGTGAGTCCAAAAAAACAAGTTCCCCAAACCTGTTCCCTGAAGCTGAAGATGCCTACAGTTCCTATGGATGGAACAGTTCTCCTGTGCCACGCCATTTCTGATGGTGCTTTTCCTTCCAGCTCCCTTTTGAGGCTTAGCCTAGCAAACGTGCTCCGAGTACAGAAACCTTCAGTCTGTTCTGCTGACGCTTCTGCTTGGCATAAATACAAAACTGTCATTGGCCCAGACAAAACCTTCCATTTAGACATCCTTGTTACTTTTTGTTATCTTCTAGGTCTAGTCGATGACCATCACACATAATGAGCAAGAACCTGAGAATCAGCTTGAGATGAGAAAAGTTTGGAGCACTATCCTTTTGCAATGTTAGCGTGGGAATTTGGAATAAGAGTGAAAATACTCATATTATTCTCTTGGTGCCTTGACCATTATATACCACTAAACCTATAGTGGTTGACAAATAAGCAACAGACTCCAGGGTTGCATGGCTAGGGCTCAATTGTTTTCTCTCACTGCTCAACAAAGCTACATGGACAACTCCCCCACTATAAAAACGGGAGGGAAAAGCACACATACATTTTAATCTCTGCTTTTCATTAGAGATGCCAAAAGCAGAATTCCACAGTCTTTCAAATGTAAAATACTCTTCAGACCTAGTGTCATTGGAAATAAGCTTTCAAGCTTACAATTGATGCAGTCCTCCAGGTATAGATTACATTTATTAACACTTCCAAATTCATCAGTTTCATATCCATCTTTCCAAACCTTATAAACTAGGTTTAAAAACCTGCAAGATAAAACTAACCATGCTGTGCAGAAAGGAAGTATTTCTTTCTATGCACCAATGAAAAGAAAAAAAAAAAAAAAAAAAAAAAGATAAAATTGACTTAGCACAATAGGATTCAAAAATTTAATGCAAATAAATTGCAACACTTACTCTTTTAACATCTTCCAAGAATTACCTGTTTTAGAGAGATTCGGCATTGCTTAACAGAGTTAATTCCCCTACAGAGGGACCATTTTAAAACCCCAGGTTCCATTTGCCTAGCTTCATCCTAAGAAACTATCAGAATTTTATTGGAGGTGCTTAAGTTTAAAACCAGGATAGAGTTCCTCAACACAGTGCGGACCTCAAGTGTAGCCGGATGCTACGGTTCAGCTCACATCCATATCATCCTGCATCCCACTGTCCAGCTCACATCCTTATCATTCTGCGCCCCACTGTCCACTGGGAACATGAGAGGTACTTCTCTTACTAGCTTTGAGAGTGACTTCTCTCATTAGCTTTGGTTGTGAGATAAATGACAACCTTAAACCACCTTTTTTTCTCTCCTTTAACTCTGGAGGATATCTAAGGTGATTAGACCAGACACAGAAGTGCAACACTGTAGTCATGAAAAGTTGGATAAAGTGTCCTGTGTCCTGGAGTCTTCCAGGATAATTAACCCTACATCTACATGGTGATACAGATCATAGACAGGTTGAATAACCCTCTCCATATAATTTCCTCTGTGCATTGTTTGAAGAGGGAATCTAGGGCAAGAGGCAAAGCTCTAATAGAAGCCCTTGGATGAGGTCAAACTTCTAAATTACCACCCAGCTGTTGTTGTGTAAGGACTTGTAGAGAGGAGCTAAAATAAATGGGAGCAAGGAAGCAAGGAGAACTCCAAAGACAGGGCAACACTCGGTTTTGCAGACCCCAGTTAGCCTGGGTGTATTGGGCAATTTGGGCAGGGGACGGTACAATAGATGCTTATTTGAAACATGTACAATATTCCAGTGCCTGACTCTGACAGAACAGAGCCAGCTGGCAATCCACAACGGGCAACCAAAAGGCACCAGGTTTGATATGAAACAGCATTGTGGAGAGGCACAGCTTTTAGTCAGAATGATTACATTTCATGTTTTAATCCACAGATGCTGTAAAAACAAGAGATTGAGTTTTATACAAGTCTGCTGAATAAGTCCTATTCCAAAGTGTTTCCAAGAGCCACTGAGCAATATCTTATGGAATGATTATTACTTTTAAGTGGCTTAAAGCCACGAAGAGGGGGGCAATTTGGAAGTGTGAGAGCTTCTCAGATGGGCTTCCTTTCCCTCAGGGGATGACTAATCAGGGTTCACATGACACCAAATTTAAAGGGTCATGAATTTAAGGTGCAAGATTACAATTGCTCTGAGAACTCACAGCTGTTTTCACCCACAAGCTAGCTTATATTTTCTTCCATATTTTCCTGGATCTGCCATTGAGTGGAAGTGAGTTTTAAATAATAGTGCTGCTCTGAGGCATACTGACTATGTACCAGATATAGTTCTTCTGTCTGATCATCTGAAGGTTTTTATCAGTCAGCCAGAAAGATGTCAGCCCTGCAGGGGATAAAATGTGTGCATTAATTTCTTTCAAGCTTTGTCCATCACTATATAAGGAAATGGAAGCAGCAATCAGGTCTGCATTGGTGGATGGGCAATTCAGCACATGTAGCATCTTGCAGCTACCAAACATTTAATAGGTTGAACCCTGACCTGTCTTCTGACCAGGCAGCTCCAGAGCTGTCACACACACAAAGCTTTCCTGTACTGGTAGAGTTTAAAAATGTTTTCTAAAAAGTCATTTCATATAATAATCGCATCAGCTATACAAAATTACTTCAAAGAAGGCAAATTCACATAACAGAATAATTCTTGTTGTTTCATCTTCTACATCAGTCAACAATAAATCTGAAATAAAGCCACAAAAAGCATGAAAGATTGCGTGCAGTCACTGGAGTGCACCCCAAGCTCTAAAAATGCCCCCTACTTCACCTCTAATGTATTGAATTCCCGACTGGCCTCAGTTTGATTCTCAGCTGCAGATTTCCTTGACCTCTCAGTCACTTTGTCTCAGGCACTTTGTATCCATTTGATGATGATGGAATTAATTTGGTCTGTGCACTGGGACTCTTACTTACTGGCTGGAACTCCAATGGCTTGAGAAAAATCCAACCACTCTACACAGCCTTGAACCCAAGGTCTATTTTCACAAGGCACACAACAGAAGAACTAACAAAAATACATGTAAAAGGGGGAAAATCAAGGGCAGTGACAACTGCAAATCTGTCCAACAGAGGGAAAATGTGAAGGCTCCTAAAGCTTGGCCCATAATTTGTTTATAGTGTGCATGGCACCACAACATGATCCCCAGTGAAGGATTTATTAATTTCTATGAAAGGATGTGGATCAGCTTCAAAGCAATTTTTATACTATAGCCACTTCAGGACCACTTTTACATCCAGCTCTTTCCATTTAAATTTTACATTCCTTTGACAAGTTGGCCATTTCAACTGTGCTGAAGACCATCATGTCTGGTCTTTTTAATTTGTAGAGTAGTAATCAGTGGAAGACTAGGTCCTCATTTAGCATATTCAATCCTGTTGTGCCCAGTTTGGTTTTTTCAGTTTCCTTTTGCAGTTCCCTTCAGATATTGAACCTCAACGCCTATAAATCACAGAAAACCACTGAGTCGCAGCCATGAAGTATGAATCCATTGCTTTATATTTAGCGGAATTCTGTCTCAGATGTCTTAGCAATAAGGGTTGCCCAACATACTAAATGTAGGCTAGTGCCTAAGAGAAGTAATTTGTCCTAGCTTTTGCTACAGCAAACCAAAATAGCAAGCAATATGTGGCTGACAGTGAAGTGCAAATTAGTGTTAAAAGTGTGTTCAGTATAATCGCAGCTCTTAAGGAACCTTGGAAAGGACATTCAGAGATAGACTTAGGGCAGAATTTTGGTGTAATTTTTTTGTTGTTTGGACAACTTGCTGCTTCACATTAAGTGAGTGGCACCACAGTAAAGTTAATGCTACAGCAGGGCTAGATTTGTATTTAAGACCAGTCAGATCAGGTAAATTTCTTCTATCCCATTGAGCATACCAGAGCATTGCCAGCAGACAGAGCTGTATAAAACTCTGCTGTTTCCTGCTGCAACAAGGACTTTATGCAGACTTTTTCTAGTGTCTGCTTCAGGTTTTGGATTTGTGTGAAGTTAAAAAAACAAACTGCAGCTGAATCGAAACTGGTGCATTTCACAGGGCTTCTAAGAAAGCTCAGGGGGATTATGGCTTCCTTACTATTTTGATACAGAAATATACCTCAGAGCAGCTTGTTCTAAAAAGTAGTTTAAAGTTTGCTCAAAAAGTAACAAATGTTTTGATTAAAACAGTCTGAGCTTGGAACCAAAGTATAAACTCAAGAAGTGTATGTAGTTTCAGATCTCGTATAAACATTTCAAATGGATTTTTAATTGAGTTCTCTTTATTCCCTCTCACTTCAAAAACAGATCATTTCATATTCTAGAAAGACAAATTAAAAAAAAATTAGTCATTCAAAGTGTTCACAGCCCTGCTTTCAAAGCTTAATATGACAAATGCATGTTTGTGTTCACATGTGTATGCCTTACATGCCTACAGTGAGGATTCGCACATGCAAAAGTGCACATTTTAAGTATACAGTGGGACTTTCCTCATCATGAAAGTGGTGGTGCATTTCATTTCTGATGTTTTCCTTTTTGTCTTTGGGACAAAGAACAACATAAAAATGATTGCTTCCCCACCATCACCTTCTGTAAAAAAAAAGGATTCCATTTCAGTGCCTGGTACACGAGGGCCTTGGAGAGCTCTGCTGTGATAGTGTGTGAGTTGAGTTTATTTGGTCGTATACTATTCCTGTTTGAAATTTACATGCTGTTCTACTGTGGGAGAAATTAATCACACTACGTTAATCAGAGATAAGCTAATCCAACCAAAGTCAATGGTTTAGTAGGCACAGAGTTTCAGAGGACAGCAGTAAAATATAACTGGATTTGATTAAGAGGTAATTAGCTAAACCTGTTTACCTTAACCTTTGCTGCAGCTATTGTTTTTACTAGAAGAAGAGTGTCATTAGATTGTGTCTGGGATACAAGTTATGGAGCATACACCACTTTTCACTGTCCAATTTTCATCTGTTATTCAAGAAAGAGGTAGAAAGGTCAGGATCAGATTGCTATTGTACAATTCTCCTGAGATGAGAGCAGAAAGTTTCCTTGACAGAGACAAAATAAGCCATGAAGAACAGTAGTTTATTTTTCAGTAGGATGGAGGGGGAGTCAAAAGAACACATGTCTACAGCCCTAGACAGATTTTTGCAATAATTCAACTGTCTCAGTAGACTTCAGAGTCATTTGAACTCATTGAGCATTTTAGAGAAACAAGGAAGACAATTTGCTGCAGACTACAAAATAGCATAGTAGAGAAAAAAAATGGATGAAAACATTTTCAACTGTACTGTATTTTCATAAATTATTTTAAAATTTATTCATTCAAGAGAAATAAAAGTACCATAGGAAGCCAACTCTTCAATTGCTTTATAGCCATTTAATTGACCAGTTTAGATAACTTTGTTAAAATAAGGATTTAGATCAGATTGCAATGTTGGCTTATTGATAGCATTCAGCCAAATTGTAAGCACATTTGAGAACAGTGTAGATTTTTGTTTCTTGCTTGAGGGAACTTCAGCTTCATAACAGAAGACAGATAAGTAGGTGCCCAAGTAAACACAATTGTTGATGGACAAGAGGTAAGCTGGTTTTACAGTTTTACAGCTAAATGTATATACATTTAATTCCTTAGTTATGATTCCTAGAACTGTTCAAAAAGAGTACCCACCTACATGCAGACATAACAGCTTCTACCTATCTTGAAATACAACAGCAACAATTTTGAATAGCTCACTGCCCATTCCAGCATTATCAGCTACGGTTTTCTCCCATGAGTTCCCACCACATCCCAGAAAAACTGGAGTTTTCAAGCAAGCCCACAAGGTCTCACTTCAGTCAAGCTGTTTCTGGGTGAGGAGAAACAGTTTCAAAGCTTTCAGAGTTACCCACCCAGCAACTATTTTTTTTTGCTTAGCCAAACAAGGTTCAAGCTCAAAGATTCGGAGCCCATATTGCAAGGAAGGCAATTTCTCACACAGTTCAGACATTGAAGGGGGGAAAAAAGATGCATGTTATACATATGTCCATGTAGGATCAATAATAAAGCTGCTATTTTAACTGCATTTTTCTACCTAGGAATGAAGTTTATTGCTTAAACTCTTTGGTTTATCCTGTACAACTAAGAAGAAAGACCTGTACAGTGTAGCTTGATTCTTACTCAAAAGAATATCACATATTTTGTCAGATGAAAAGTGAAACAGGAATACCAGCTCCTGTCTGGTTTCCTGAAATTTTACTGGTACTGAAGAGGAGAACTTCTTGAAATACAGTAGGCTCTTGCCAAACAAGTGTTTGACTTACTGCTCCAAGAGTTATCTGTGTTGTTCAGTCTTTGTGTGAGCTGGAGAAAGCACTCCAGAAACTCACATCTGCCAGTTTGTGCAGTTACTGATTATCCCAAATGAGCAAAGGTTTATATCCTTTGGCAGCATGGGCAGCCCAGTTTACATCTCCACTGGATAATTGCTTAAGTGGTTAAAGCTGGTCTTCCATGTAGGTATGGGAATGTCAGTATTTCAGTCTACAGGAAGAGGTTTATAGGCTAAAATGGTCTATTAATGGCATATTGTTAAAGTTTCTTTGGAATAGTGAAATAAGTGCTCTGTCTTTTTTGATCTACAGGGTTTTTGCCATGTCACTAGTCAGATTTGCTCTTCAACACAGCCTTTGGATAGACAGAGTGGAAACGACTAGCTTTCCACTGGTAATTATATGTTCAATGCTTTTTTAATGGGTAATGTGCTCCTGTAAATCAAAGAGGCTAAAAGTGAGAGATAAAGAATGTGTGTGTGTGTGTGTGTGTGTATGTGTCTGTGTGTTTGTGTGTCTCTGTCTGTGTACATACAAAAGTGTGTCTTCTATGTGGACAAAAGCTTGATTTGCTCTCCAGGTAGAACTGTCTAAAACTGACAAGAAAAGATGTTGGAGATTTTTTCTGGCATTCTAAAGGACCTCAGTTCAGCTCACAAAGTAATTTATTTTCTAGAGACAGGAATCTCACTTAACCTGGGAATTGTTTTTAACTTCAAAATTCAAAATATCTTGTTCTGAGCTTTCAAAAAGAACTAGAATTGTGCATGACTCATAGGAGACAAATAAATCGCTAATACCTCACAGGCACTCTGTCCTTCTAAGGAAGTGACATAAAAGTCACTTGATATGGCTGCAGTTGCTGAAACACTGTGATTACAGTGATTCCTGCCAAATAATACAGACTTATTGTTTCCTTGCTGCAATCTTTTGCAGGGGGGTATCATCTTTTCGTTCTCAGGTTGGAAACCACCCAACTCAAAAGTGTTCCTGCTAACGAGAAGGACTTCTGGCCACTATAATTGCACAAATGAAAACAATGAAATAGTTACAATTATATTGAAACTGACTAAAAATTTAAATAGTGAATATCTCTTTGGTGTTTCATTTTGCTATGACCAGACATAAATAAATAAGACAGATAGATAGGTGCAAAGATAATACTACTCTTTTCCAATCCAAGAGTTGAAACAAGATGCTGGCTCCAATACTTTTTGTTTTGTTTTAGGGTTTTTTTGTGAAGAGAAGCAATTAATTATGATATCGGTTGTGTTTGGAGAAAATTCTGTGGTTTTATAAAGGCTTTCTTAAGTTCTGGTTTCTTTAAAAGAACAGAACAGAAGATCATTTCAGTGTGACACTGTCAATGAAGTCCAGTAAAGATGGTCAAAACTTGATATTCCTCTTCTACCATAAACATAAATGTTTAGAGGCAGGAAAGTAGAACACAATTAGAAAAAAGTAAGGGTTTAAACCTTTTTAGATAAAATTTAGTCACTTACATTAAGAATTTGTGATTACTGTATTCACATTATGGTTCTGATTGGTGGCTCCTGCTTTTTTTAGGCTATGTGGCTCAATAAAGGAGCATAGCATTTTTCATTCATTCTGAGAGAAAAATTCTTACTAGTTTCAATAACATAAATATAACAAAAATCTGGTAACAAATACAGAAGATTATAGAAACAGTTCCTATGGATTCAAGCCTGTGTGTCTGTCTTCTCTTCATCTCCTATGCAAACCACTGAGCATTCAGAGCACCAAGAGTTCCATATTATGTCAATGAAGTGTTACAAGATTATAAACTTTGGCTGTTAATGGATGAGGTACGGATTTGAAGTAGTAAGCTACTTCATGCTGGCACCCTTTTTTTAAGTGTCTCCAGCTTCTATTTTTAATTTAAGATTGTTAATTATTCCCCACACTGGATGCATAAAGTACATTTGCTGTTTTTCAGGTTCTTTGAATTTATGTCTTTTCAGACTTATGCTGATATTATTTCATGTTTTCCCTTGTATTCAGTAATTTTGTGCTGAGTTTCAAGATCTTTGTATGCTTTTATTAGACTTCTTTTTTTTCTTTGTAACTCAGTCTTATATCCTTTAAACAAGATTAGTCAAGGCTGAGTCTGTGACACTGGCTTTTATTACCAGTTCATGGGTCTGTCTGGTTGCAGATTTGTTTTTCATAGATGTTTGCACTGCTGTTTTCCACTCAGGATTAAGAAATTATGAGCCTTGCATCGTCTCTCATGTCTCCAGTTTGTACGTACCCTGTTAATGACAAGTCTCAGTTTATAATTGCCACTGAATTATTATATTCAGCAGCATGACAACACAGTTGGCACTCTATGGGACAGAATTAGAAAACTCCTTCTTATATCAAGATACATCAAATACATTATTTCTCTCAATATTTCTAGATCTTCTGTGACATCTACATTTCAAAGAACTTTAGGGTCTTAAAAAAACCCCAAAAAAACAAAACCAAAAAAAAAAACCCAACAGGATAATTGATACTCAGACTACATAATTTAATTTTAAAGCATCTGTATCACATCTGGCTGAAAGGATTGTGATATTTTACATACAAAAATTCAGACACATAAAAGCATGGGAAAGTGTCATATTACTCTGGCAATGCAAAACCTTTTAGATGTTCACCAGTTAAGGACCCTTAAATCAAGGAAAATCTGTACTCTCATTTCACAAAAATAAAATAGGGTGGTGTTGAGCAAAGTCATACTGGGTTGTGGATTTTCTTGCAGACACACCTGAAGCTTTCACATGCTGTAGATGTGGCACACAAGGTAGATAATCGGTTATATTCTTTCTTCAGCTCAAGTCGCCAATCTGGTCTATCCACAACCTGAGGTCCTGGTGACCTGCTATTGTGGCTGATTGTGTTGCTGGTAACTCCAGACATGACCTCAGGGAGGAGAATTTTCTCTCATGACCCTTCTCATCCCCAGAAATGGCCTTGCAAATGTAGTGAGGGTTAAAGCACCTGTCCTGGGTTTCAGTTGCACATAGGAAAAGCAAAAACTGGATTTCTACTGTGAGATTCAATTAGACACCCTCTTTTTGTGCATCCCTGCCTATTCCCTCCATAGCCTCCTCCCACTGTCATTGTCCACTGCGAGGCATGTGTTAGAACTGGCTTCACCCCATAGCAGAGCTCACAGCAAGGGAATGCACACCAGAAAACTGGGTACAGCCAATGCTGGATGAAACCAATCTTTCCTTCCTGCTGTCTAAACCTGGACAATCACTTACTAAGTTTTGCAACAATCTTCTCTTGAAAATTGCAATATTGTGCAGCAACACACTATGCAAACTTCAAAAAAAAACACTCAGCAAGCTGAAAAGGATGTTTAAAAACTTCTCATTTGCTAGCAAAGAGAGAGTGCAATTAATTCAAAGACTTGTCAGACTGCAGACTAGTTTTAGGCTTGGTTTGAAGACAGCTTGGTCACTGACTGGACCTTCTGGACTACTTTAAACAAATATGTTTTGTAACATTTTGCACTGTCTTTCTTAGATGGAGAATTCAGAAATAATAAAAATTTTTAAAAGACACATTTTTTATTAATTTGACACACAGTGATGGGAGCCAGGCTAAAACTTTGCTTAGGATTTGTGTTTGGACATGTTGCATAAATAGAGTGAAGTTCAGACTAGGTATTTCTGTCCCTGAGTTTCAGAGGTGTTAGTCAGACTCCTTCTCTGATTTTAATTAAATTGCCATGAGAAATTTCAGGGAGGGGGTTGGGAACCACTATTTAAAGAGTGTTTATTAATTTGTGTTTCCAAGGCATTCTCTATCCTACCCTGGTCCCATGCAGAGATAAAACCACTGAATTGCTAAATACAAATATTTGTGGGCTTTCAAGATTCTTTGCTTTTTACCCCAAAACTAACAGGAGAGAAAGCTAAGCAATGAGTTTGCAAAATTTTCTTTTCACCCCCAAAAATGTAAAGACTCATCTGTAAGCATCTACCCACAGCTAATGATTCTGAAAACCAGATCCGAGTGAGTCATGCAGGAAAATTACTCCTAAGGCCAAAATTAGTTAGCTGAGTTCCACAACACCCATTTTCCCTAACCTGAATTTATTTCCCTTCACAACATTTCCCATCGTGTCCCTCCACATTCCTCTGAGCCACCAAAGTGCTCACTGCAGCTGCATCAGAACATCCCTTCCTATGGGAAATATTCCTGACTCTAGGAATCTCCATAGCAGATTTCATGTCTCCCTCACCCCATCCCAACATAAGGAGAAGAAAGAAAAGCAATCATTCACAGATCATTGTTGCCCACAGTCATCTTTACTCATCATCAGAGCTCCAGTGGTCAGCAAACAGCTGGATGTAAGTGAGAACAGCTCTAGGGAACTTTGACTTCCATCCAAGATTGGGTTTGTCCCTGACTTGTCAAAGAGAAAACATAGGCATGGTTTAAAGAACAACTCAGCTGGGCTCAGGAGTTGGCCAAAGGCTCAGCTGGGGTAGTGTCGGGAGAGCAAAGAGTCTGCGCCAGGGTGTTTGCAGGCTCCTCTGCTCCGAAGCTCCCCGTGGTGTAACCAGAGCAAGCGTAAGGAGCAGATCTCACTTCCTACATGCCAATTAGCAGTGACCTCCCTGCTGTAATGTGCACAGCCTTCTTGCCACATGCAAAGGCAGTTCCTTGTGAGGCCTGTTAAATTTATCCATTCGCGTGACGTTTTGCTGTTTTCTACAGAAATCAGCTTCCAGACACTAAAATAAAAGGCATTTAAATTCTTCCCTATACTATTTCTTGGCTCTGCTAGCAATGTTAGCTGATCATACATTCACATTCGAATTTGGGCCACAGTTGATTTTCCTGTGGTATTTGTTAACAATGATGTATCGAGATTGTGTGGCACCATGGAGAGTTGGCACCAGGAAAAAGGCACACCGGGAGAGTACCAACTGGTTTAATTTTTGTACATACCCAGTGCATAGGGAAAGGTACACATGTAAGAATAGTTCCATGTTCATAAAATACATAGAAGTCAAGCAGGTTTCTTCAATGTTATCCTTCAGGTCTGGTTTCCACATTCTCTCTCTCAGAGCAACTCCCTGCTATTTGTTCAGAGGGGGTTCACAAGTCTATCTTTGACAACGTTACACTTACTTAATAAAATCCTGTTCTTCATTGCCTGTTACAGCTCTCTTACCTCCCTGACATCATCTCCCAGTGCAGATACAGCTGCCAACTGGAATTCCATAAAAACAAGCTTTGATCTTTTCTTCTCCAACCTTCCCATCAGCTCAATTTCCTCCATCATCATGGGTGATTCCTCCACCTTCCCATCAAATTCTCAAGCCCATAACCTAAGCACAGTCCACACTCTGCAGGTCATGCCCTTCTCCTGACACCTCCACTTTCAGAACATTTGAAGATTTAACCCTTCCTGCCTAGGCCTTAGTGAGGACTGTATCATCTTGAGGAAGTCTACACAGAGGGGTAGTGTTAGGCAAGGATTGAGTCTCCAAGGCAGATGGGAAAAAGCCGGCTGTAGCCTGAAAATCATGCAATGGCATTAAAGGGACGCTATGCCCAAGATAACATGGCCTTCTGAGAGGCCTGAGAAACACATGTTCCCTCCTACCCAGACCCTTGTTGCAGCTTTTCCTCTGGCCTTGACACCTGTGGCATTGTTGTCATTTACACTACTCAGCTTGACTCAAACAATTGGTCTTGGTGATCTTGGCATGGTCCTCCAACAACAGCATCATCCTCTACATCCTCCTCCTACTCTTCATCAGACATGAACCTCTTCTTCCAGCTGTCTTACTTGCCACCTTGTCACAGAGAACACAGGAGGGAGTAATTGAATTTGTATGTCTGTCCCATTGCCCTCAGAAGAAAATATGGAACCGATTTGGAGAGCATGAAATTAATCATCAGTTTTATAGCTGCCTTCTCTTGCTTTGGCCCTCGCAACCATGGAGAATTCAGACTTGTTCACTAAAGTGTGCCAAACAGAGAAGTTTGCAGCAGATGGCTGATCCAAGGTGTTGCTACTTAAAACTGAGTTTTTGATTAATTTTTTAAAAAAGAATGTTATTAACCATAACACCAAAGTGTGTATGTAACATACAAGCAGCCAATCTGACCCACTGAGAAGCTGTTAAACTGCAGTTCCTGAGTCTTCGTGGGTTAAACACTTCACTATACATCTTAGTAACCAGCATGGAAGTTAGAAATGATGGGAAGTTTCAGTAGCCTCTTCATTTTCTTTTTCAAGGCAACTGCTTTATTTGCTTTTGAAGAGCTCCCAAGTCTCTCAAAATTGTTAAGAACGATAGAGTTTCTTTTTCTTACTCCCATCTCCCTTCCTTTTCTAGGAACCCAGTGGGCACACCGGGCTGAGCAAGGGGCTATCACTGGATCCACATTGCAGTATCGAGTTGCAGTGAGCTTGCAGCTTGGCTGCAAGTTCAAGCGGGAACCAGATGACTTATTTCACTACAGTTTCTCATGACATCTCGGTAATTAATGTCCCAGATCTCACTCCATCTCCTCTCTGAGGAGAGCAGCTCTTATTTAATTGCCTCATAATGTATACTCAAAATTAATACTTGCCTAATTGCCCCTAGACAGATGCTTGGATGAAAGCCTGTGAGAAAAGCATATAGTCTGAAACAATGAATAAACCAGAATAAAGCAAAAACTTATAATTCTTTGTTACTCTCTAATCCCATCAAAATAATAAATTTATTTTTTAAGATACTTGAGTGACAAATTAAGAATAAAATTTTGCTATATGGTCTGTTTCCTCACCCCTTCAGCTATAAAAAATAAGATCTTGAGGCATATTCGTTTAATGCAACAGCTTAAACAGGAAAGGATAAATTTTCAAAGCACGGTGTGATGCTTGAACTGTGCTACTGCAGTTTGTAGGATGGCTTTGTCATTTAAAAGTTTTAATAAGCCAGTTAAAGGGCAAAAGCCCTAAGTGAGGTGAGTTACTAGAGATTTGATATCTGCAACAACGGTAGTATTTTATCAACAACCTGCAGCCATTGTGTCACTGCTGTGGCCACAATGTGCAAATAAAGAATATGTCTGTGTAAGTTGCACTGTAAATTAAAACCTTGTGAACAGTAAAGGTTACTTACAATTATTAAATATTTACTAGAATTCAAAATTATTCAAAAGTTTACTTGACCTCACCGGTTCTAAACATTACCCAGGCTCAAAGACTCAAGACCTTCTTCTTCCTCCAATCAATAGGCATTAGGGTCATAAGATTATTTCTTATTATTTCTCAGGGTTATAAGGTTATTTCTAGCTATCTAATTTATTCAAACTGGTAATGTTGTTTCCATCATTCCTGCACTACAAAGGGTCCTTCTGGGCTGACTTCTCTCTCTGCCATTAAGATAGGACCTTCTGTTAATTGTACACAAAACATGGACCCAAGTCCATCCCTGCCCTGTGCAGTGTTATTTTTGCAGTTATGGGCAGAAACTTTTGTTAAAACTCCTAATCTAAAATGCAGGTTCAGGCTGAATACCATGATTAACTGTTGGCTAATGTTTTAGCCAAGTAAGAAAACAAAAATTTCACTTTTTCATTTCATTTTTTTGAATACTTTTTTTCCTAACTGATCATTTTTAAATACTTGCTTGCTTACTTTCCTTTGGGGGGCAGAGAGAGTTACATTAAATACCAATAAAAGTGTACTTTAAGCTAAAACAAAGTTTGATTTTTCATTTCACTTGAAATATTCAAATATATCCAGGCCAGCTCAGCCTCTCTCAAAAAAAAAAAAAACCTACAAACTGTATTTGCAGCTTCTCAGCTCATCTGCACAGATGAAAGTCAACCATTCTCATGGTTCTTCACAGCAAAATCTAGCCTGAATTGTAGTCACATCTCACAGCCATGTGTCATATTGAGACTTCAGGACACATGCAGAATTATAAGATTGCCCTAGCTGATCCCTTCAAATCATTAGATGGATGAGGTAGCTTAGCACAGCAGATGCTGAATCATAGAAATGGAGAGTTTGGTTGTACTGTTCCAAGTCTACAACTACAGACAAGTGCAGACAACAGGAAAACCCAGAGTCAGCCCAAAGCTTTATATGTGGTCCAGATTCTGATTTCAACTGTGTGCACATTTGTGGACTCTGCTGAAATCAAGATACAACATGCCCAAATTTCCAAAGGGAAGCAGCTTTAGATGCTGCTACAGTGCAGAAATGAAACTCTCTTGACCTGAATTCATTACAAATGTCACATAATACTTTATATACTCAAAGTTTTGTTGTTTTTTTTCTGTTTAAACTGCATGAATATCTTATGAATTCCCATATCATGCAGTTGAAATAAATCTGCTAAACGGTAAGGTTTTTTTAACATGCCCTTGGTAAGTTTTCAAGGAATAAACTCTATGCATAATATTTAACAAGAAAACAAAACTACTTGGCCAAGCACTCTTTTAAAAATGGAGTAAAACATAAATTTAAAGATTTGTTGGTAATTCAAATGGTAGAAATATTATCCTGTCTGCAGTCTGTTATGAGATGTTACATATGTTGTACTGGGAGTCAAACGAATTTAAAGAACAGAGCATGTACGTTCATTTACTTCAAAATGCAGTTCATGTAGAGTATACATGTAAGACATACTCACTGCAATGTTAAATTTTAGAAATGAGCTGTTGTTGTAACTTGGAAAAGTATGAGGGGGTTCTCCCCCCAACAAAACATGATAATTTTGGCAGATATTGTCTTGTAGCTGTTTCTACATATGCTGGGAGCTCAAAAGAAAGCCCCAAACGTTCCCTCAATAAAGAATTCAAAGCAATATACAAATACCTAAACTTTACTTCCTAAAGATTGAACATCCTGGTGTGAACAAAAAGATGCTGAGCAACATGGACAGAACACCACAGATATTTCTGGATATGGAAAACATATTTGACTGTGACTCCATAACACTGGTCTGTCTCTATCCTGCCTTTATCCCAGCATCACCTCATCAAAAAATTGCTATTGAAAGGGGTTTTTTAAAAGAAAATGGCATGACCATGGAAGACTCCCTTCCAGATCAAACCAGCCTAGACATTCCTTCTTTTGTCTCTGGAACAGTACAGTTTTAGAGCTTTCTCTGAAAAGTCAATTCCCTATAGGAATTTCCTGTAGGAAAAAAACATTTTGCATTGTAAAGCGCTGGAGCAATGTGGAATGAGAAAACCTCAGATCCTTATATTTATAGTTTGTCAATGACGATATTGCTAGCAATCATTACAGAAAATAGAGTAATTAAAAGTTAAAAGTAGTGATGAAATCTTGGCTTAGCTGAAATGTGTGGAAAGTGGTACATGGTGTGCCAGAATACTACCTTAGATCCCTATAAAAACATATTAAATTTCAAAGTCACTTTCTTGAACAGTAATTTTTTTTTGTTTTTATGTCATTAAAATTTTGTATTAAAATTTCAATTTTTCAAGGGAAAAAAGGTGGGATTCCATTTCAAGTCAGCTATCAACCTTTTAAGAAACAAAGAAAACTGAATTTTTAATCCCTTAACAAGTAGGATAAAGAAGAGAGATTTTGAAAATCTGTTAGCTTTTGGTCTACATCAGAGCTAAGCTTCTTTGACTTCTATGCTGCTATGTCTTTTTCAGAGAGGGCAAGGTGGTGGAGGGGGTTGTTATTTTTTTAATTAGTTGCCTGAAACCAGGTTACTTAGATAATCTAAGTTATCTAAACTGTCATTTAGACTTTAATTCAGATTTGTCCGTTCTAAAGTTATCCAAAATATTTTAAACAAGTTAAAAGCTTATATTTAAAAAGACAGCTTAGATACGCTGCCCATTTTCTAACTCTCTCTCATGTAGGTTCTGCCAGCTTTCTTTTCCACAGCAAGAGCTCTTCCCTTTTATTGATATATACTGCTGCAATCAGTTAGCTGTTAGGGAGCAGTGGAGGAGTTCTGCATTCATACCCTCAAATAAATCAGGAGAAATTCCACTGCTGTTATTTGAGATGCACCTCCAGTAGAAAATCAGCAAGACAGTCCAGGAGTTGGGGGGGCTTCAGTAGTATATCACGAGGTAAAATAAATGCAACTGGATCCTGAAGCAGTTTCAGCTCTCTGAAGAGGGTGGACACAGAGATGTTAAAGCTGCAGTTGTTCTGGCACCACTTCTCTGTTAAACGAAACTATTTACAGTGCACAGTAGTAAGCTGCAGACATTATAGATCCCTAAAGATCTTTCTTAAAATAAAATTCCATAGCAAACACAAATCATTTGTTTCACAACACACATGCTCCAACACATTTTCATCTGGAACATTGTACAACTTTTGTTTCATTATCCCCTTTAAACCACATGGAAATTCTTGAAGTCTTTCCCTGCTTTCTTCCTCATTTAGCTCTGATTTTTATGCACAGCTGAGGAACCCCACCTTTTGCCTGTAATCCATACATTTTGCCAAAAGCAAGTGCCTTCTGACCCTAACGTCCAAAGACTTTGCAACCAGCCTTCCTATGAGCCACCATGACCAACCAGGCTCTCTACAAGCCGTCAAAGTACTACAAAACCCACACACTGATTGCTTTTCAAACACTATGGGTTTTCATCCTTACACAGCTTTGAATTAAGTCTACCTAAAATAACTCTACCTGTCTTCACGCTACATAGAAAGATATTTCGTTTGGAAAGCAACTGGTTCTCTTCTGTCTTTGAAAATTCTTATGATGTTGCATATACCACAACTTTCTGATGGAGCCCAATATCAATGGCATAAAACAAAGAAGCAAGTACTTTGAGTGAAATTATTATCCTAGTTTTTCCATGCAATATACATTCAATGTTTCAATAGCTATTTTTTCACAGGAAATAGTAGATAAGGTCCATGAATAACTGTGAGGAAGTAGATGTTACACTGCAAATGCACTATATTTACTTACCAGTGAAGAGCTTTTCAAGATAATCTTTGAAGAAGGAACTAGAGAATGGCAGAAAGAGTCAGAAGAAGAGAAAAAAAGCTATAAATGGAGGCAAAATTATTTCAATTTGTTGAGATGAGAGAACAGTATGAAGAATTTCAGAGGATTTGAAAAAGTTACAGCTATACATCAACCTGGCAGATGAAAGACATATGAAACAATATGTATTGCAAGAAATAATGCCTTCTACTGTAAGAAAACCATTCATTAAAAAATCTGGTGACATTGTGGAGAGATCTGTGCAAATATCTTTTGAAATGTGCAGGGACAGATGTGGATATTTAAGGATATATAAAGCAATTGTGCATAAAATAATACCAAAGGGATTATGGAGTCACTTAGTAAATCAGTGGGGCACTCATCTACAACCCTGGCTACTGTAAAAGACATGCTGTAACAATAGAAGGGTCTCAAAAGAATGGCATAACAACATGAAAAGTCTTCCATAAGAAAAGAAACTGGAAATATCTGGCACACTTTTTTCAGAGACAATACTCAGAAGAAATGATAGACTCATTTCAAGACTGCTGTGACTGAGAAAGTCATTGCTTCATGTTTTCTCAAAATTATAAAAACAAGAGACTATTCAGTGACCTGACAGCAACTAATTAAAGGTTAAAATACATTATTTTATACAAGATAATAATAAAGCTATGAAATTCCTTGTCACAGGAATACACTGCAGCCCAAAACACACCACAGATCCAAAATGCGTAGAACTTCCTACAGACAATATAACCACTTCAGCTAATATAAAAAGCAGTTAAGCCACTGTCTCCACAAAGTCCCTACACAGTCATGAACAACCTGAGTTAACTGAAGAAAAAATGTCATTACTGGAATTTCTCACTGCTCTTTTGAAACACCTGACAGTGACCACTGTCAGCAGCAACAGCAGGGATGTACAAGCTGCCACCACCCCGCTAATTTATGCTTGATGACACAGATGAAACTGTGACATTACTCCTACAAAGCTGCTAATTGACTTGCCAGAGCATTCCCCGTGTCCTCACTTTTACTAGAAAAATTGTCATCTGGTACTGTGTGAGACCATCCAGCAAAGGGTGGTCCACAGCATCTTCTTTCAGTCCCACCCAGCCACAGCAGTCAGCTCCCACCTCAGCCCATGCCATGCTATGGACACAGCTCTCACTGTCTACATCCTTACTCCTGAAGCTAAAACTCCTGGCTCTGAATCAGAACCACTTTTACAGCATTTTTAGTTGGGCACACAGCTAATTGTGTATCCCTACGTGAACAATATAAGCACTCTTGAGGGTAGATGGATGGTTAAAGACATATCTGAACCCAAGTCTTCATTATAATTTTTCAAGCAAAATGTTAGATTTTTATTATGCATTAGACTGAATATGATAATGAAAACATCTGTCTTCTGAGTTAGAATTAAAGGTAATAAGTACTGATGCTTAACCCTCACCAGAGGAAAATATATAACTTATGAGTGCTATAGATGTAAAGGAACTTAAATAATGAAATTTTAGATTAACCAATTCATCTTCATTTTTTTTATATGAATTCATATGTATATTAATTCAACACTGCCCAGATCTTAATATCTACAATTATATAATAAATTACAATTAGTCTTTCCTTTTTTTTAATATTGAACCGAAGATTGTTTTGCAAACATTCCGTTTGACTCTTTGGAAATTCAGTAACAAAATCTCAGCCAAATTTATTTTACTGGACATGCATATCTCATAATGTTTACTACTGAAAAATTATTTTCAAAGTATATTCCAGAAATTTGGCCCTAGAAAATTCTTCTTTATCCATTCTAGTGTTACTTTATATGAACCTTCTCATAAACTGATTTCAAATTCACTGGTTTGGCAAGATTACTTGACAATGTATTTATTTAGCAGAAAAGTTGAGCAAATGGGTGCAATATATTCTTAAATAAAATTAATTCTCCACTAAAGCAAACAAACCAGAGAAAATGTTGCAGTATTCACCCACGTGATACTGAGCTGTCACCAAAATTGTATAATTGCACTAAATCTTGTCCAAGTGACCTCCCATTGGGAAATGCATCTTTCCATACTAATGAAGTTCAACACAAAGTGTAACTTAGGCATTTGCATGTTAATGGAGCTTTGTACAAGAGACTGTTTATTCAGCATGCGAGAAATACTGAAAAGAAGGTGTTAACAGAAACCTTTAGTCAGAATAAGACAGGGTTAATTAGGACATATGGAATGGGATCTGAGTAACGAGAGACATTAAAATTAACCCTGTTTATCCAGCTGTAGCAGAACAAGGGAAGGGGTGGGGGAAATCCCTTCTTTGACCCACACAAAGGCCTTTTCTGCTATAGGATTCAAGGGCAATATTTTCCCACTGGCACGGCTCCACTGGTGGCTGGGGCATTTGCAAGGATAAGGCAATGTGTATCCATCAGTCCTTTCATCCCTTGTCTAACTCCTCCCAAAAACTAAGAGAGTGCTGAAACACCACTGCTGGGCAGAAACGCTTCTGGCAAGGTGAAACATCTTTCTGTATAAAAGTAGCAGCAAGACATTTTTGGCAAAACAATACGAGGTTCAAGCCAAATCTATCAATATGTGCCCTGATCTGCACATTTTACAGACATGTTTAATGTTAAGGCACTCAAGTAGACCTCACGGACATTCAGGGACTCTAATTAAGAGTCTACATTCATGCATGGTCCTTCCAGGAGACTGGGGACAAGGTAGCTGGAGGACTATTATGACTAACCTAATGCCAAAGTGAGAGAAAAAGGTAAAATAAAATGAAGAACAGGATGTCTGAGTCTTGTAGCAGAATGTGTCACAGTTTAATAACTCTATATTTGTTTTTTAGACTTCATGGTATATCTTTGTTTCAGGACAGGATGTATAAGGAGCATTTCCTTTCCTTTTAAATAGATCATGCTTGGTGACTTTTTTCTCATTTTACTTTTTTCCCTAAGTATTTTAAATATATTGTTCCTTGTTAATTTATGTGGATAATTATTTCACCCCAGGATCACAGAAGGAGTATTTGACCAGTATTTCCGCTAGCTCAATTTTCAGATGTTATTACCCTCTTTTCTCACAAATTGATAATTGATTACTGTAATCAAGGCACTAATAGAGGAGTTGGTTTCTCCTTATTTTGGTATTTCACACTTGCATTTCAGACCTGGAAAAGATTTTTTCCATGCCCTAAAGCCTATTTCTTTTAATATTCTACCAGTTGGTGTAAAAAACGCTATAGCTCCTCCCTATAAACTTTTTATGTCTAATCCTAGACCTTCACACCCACAACTCCACTATTACTACCATATTCTGAAGCAGATTTTAAAAATGCAAGTTCCTAACAGAATATGGATGCTTTGCTTATTACTCTGTGCATTTGGAAAGGTTTTCTTTTTCAAAAATTAGGTTTGATTTTCTCTTGCCTTTTGATTCTGATATGTGCCACTAAACGTGCAGTTTATTCAGTGCAAGCAGAACTGCATTTGACCGATTGATGTGAAGCCTCTGCTTGCTCAGCAGCAATGTGTCTGTCATCCTGAAGGAAGTAAAAAGACAGAAGTGACAGCCAGCATCTAGGATGGGGATATCAAGAGAGCTGCTGTCTTCCTTGAGTATAATGCCACTAAAACATAAAAGCAGAAAAAAAAATAATAAACAAATATACTGAAACATCAGTCACAAGCATCTCTCTTCTCAGCATAGAAGCAATTGCTGCATTGTTCCGTCCCAGAAATTAAAAATTCTGCAATGAAACTACAAACGCCTGTTAGAAATGAAGAAAGCAGTGAACACACTGCTGCCAACACTGCATTGCACAAAGAGAGGCTGCAATCAGAGGCTTGTATCACTGCATCACTGCACTGTGATGCAAGGGCTGACTGCGGTGTCGTCCATCGGAAGACTGCTATTATCACTGCACAGAATATTTTCTGGGCTCAGGTCTATTAAAGCTTAACCGCACCGGACCAACTGGAATCACTTTTACAGTGGAGAAATCTACATGATGATGAATTATTACCGTGTTATCATTATGACTGTTATATCAGTGAAGAGAATCAGTGGCTAAAATGTGGAAAAGAAAATCTCTCCTTTACTGAAAATTGCCTGTGTTTCATGGTGGGTAGGATGAAAGAGACAGAAACGGGATAGAATAACTAAAAGGAACAGTGCTCAGCCAAACTCCCACATATGCACTGCCGCTTATGCAAAACAGACCGAAAGCCGTCTTCAGCACAGCACTACCTACCAGCCACTATTTACATGGCAACTACTTCAGAGGAACCAGAAGCTCTACTCTTTTTAGAAAACCTTCTGTTCTTCTAAGAACGAAAGGCATCTGTCATATGCTTCTCATGATGGTGGGTGCCTCAGCTTATTACCGGCAGGAGAACAAAGGAGGCATTTTGCCCCAAGAATGAAGCAACAATAAACTTACTCCCATTTCTTCCTCTGTGAGGGGGCACATTTCTTTTTGATCTAATGAGCATAACACCAACATGAGCAAACCTCGTTCAAAACTTTGAAACCCTAAGGCGTGTGACTACTTGAACATCAAGAATTATGGCAACATTTGTGGGGAGCTCATAACTTTAGGACTGCGGTGATTTATTGGCAGCACTGACAGTTGCCTGGGTTGCTTGCCATGATACAGGCCAGTTGCATTCATGATAGATTGAGGTCATTGGGGGGGAGTGAAATAGGTCCTGTCATATATCCTTCATCAGGTTTTCATTTGTCTGTGAGTTAGGGTAGTGGTAGCAGTGGGAAAAGGGTCTCATCTGAATGTTTATTTTTCTAGCCTGAAGGGCTCTGTTCATTAAACATGCATGTGTTTGATACCTGAAAAGGAGACATCAGCGTGAGGGATTTGTGACTCAACTCACTGACCTGCACTGCCAGTCAAATTTCAAAAGTAAAATCTAGAGCTTGGAAGTTTAAAAAAAAAATCACCACAAAGAAAGAAATAAACAAATACTAGACAGAGCACTACAGGTCTTTCAAGAGTCACACAGACAAGTCTTTGAAATCAATGTGCCCATCACATGTGTGCACTGCTCCACATAGCATATTTCTCCCAGTCCAATCTTGAGTCTGTGTGCTTCGTTCAGCACCAAACCACCTAGAAGTCTCACAAAGAATGGAACCAGATTACACCTCTACAGAAAATGTCAACAATGTTACTCAGGATTTGCAAAATCGGATCCTTCACTTGATTTAATTGATTTGGTCCTCTGCCTCATACTCACACACAAATAAGTACAAATAGGCACCAGGGTCCTCATGGTCAAACATCTTGAATGCCTGATCATGCCCAAAACTCAGGACTCTTCATTTCTGAAATGTCATTCCCATCAGTGCTAGCTAAATAAATTTTATCATCTAAAGAGCATTTTCTAAAAACAGATAACATCAAAAGCTGTAACCTTTTAACTCATTCTGTTCTTTTATTTCATTCAGCCAATCTGCCCCCTCAGATATGCTTAAAGCGAGTGTGAAGATGGTACTTTCAGCTCTATATGCTCTAAACTGTCCTGGGAAAACCATACAAATGTAGACATCATGAAAAGAGTGCACAATCACCAGAGACCCCAGCACTGCCTCCCAGGTCTTGGAAACAAACAGTAGATGCCAAACTTTTCACCACAGCAGGCAGCATCACAGAATCACAGAATCACAGAATCACAGAATCACAGAATCACAGAATCACAGAATCACAGAATGGCGGGGTTGGAAGAGACCTCAGGAGATTGTCCAGTCAAACCCCCCTACCAAAGCAGGTTCCCTATGGCAGGTTACACAGGAAAGTGTCCAGGTGGGTTTTGAACATCTCCAGGGATGGAGACTCCACAACATCTCTGGAGATGGAGAGGTTGTGAATGGATTTTGCATTTCACATATTTATTATTATGCATGTGTGTGCTTGCATGTGGTGATTCTCAATTAACACCATCTGATGCAGACAGGAGATGATGAAGATACCCCGCCCTTTGCACTGGTAGTACCCAAACTTTCCTCTGCTTTCTGCAATGTGATGTGTGTTTTCCTCAGAAGACCTCACAGACTCTTGCTATCTCTACTGCATTGTTAGTGACCGACACTCCCTCAAGAGCAGGCAGGTCTCCTGCTTATGTGAAGACAAAGCTAGAACATCTCTGCTGAAATCAGTTGAGTTTCAGCTGCGCCAGTAGAGTTGTCCCCTATTTACACTCTAACTCTGGGGTCTCTTTTTGCTACATAAATAGGCAACCAGGGAAATACAAAAACAAAAACAGTCAGCTATAAGCAGGAATCCTTTAGGTGTTGAAGGAGCTAATAAGGCCTGAACCAACTCTCATTTTAATTTTATCAGATAAACAAAAAGGAAAAAAAAATGACACACAGCTTAAACACATGCTTCCAATTTTCTTAGAACTAGTAAATGGCAAATACTGCTCTGTCATTAATAGTTTTCATACTTATTCTGTAGTATTTAAGGTTAGAGGTGGGTCACATTTCTGTGGCAACTATTGTGAAACCGAAAATTAATTGGGCTGTAGTCTTATGTTAATTAAAATACATAGCACAAAAAAACTGCAAAAAAACCAAAAAACAACCAACAACTGACTATTTAAATACACTTTTAGATATTTACTTCGGATTTAAGATTGAGCCAGTCATCCAAGTCAGCTGTAATCTGTAAAGCAAATGAAAGACAAATAAGGAGTCCCACAAAGCAAGTTACCATCTTAGTTTCCTTATTACATAAGAAACATGAGTTACAAGACTCTTTTGTGTTTAAAATTTCACTGTTATTAACCACAATGGATATTCAAGACTTGCCATGCAAGGCTTCAGGTTTGCTTTTTGCTAGGTAAAGAAATTAATTTATAACAGTGTACTCACAAATCTGTTCTCCTTTATTTTAGAGAAATCAGAACTGCTGTTAAGGGGTCTATTTTCTTTTTAAGGAGTCTATTTTTTTTTGCCTTGTTGGTTTAGGTTTTTTTTTCTTTCATGAAGCAAATAAAAATCACATGCTACAATGCAAAATCACTGTGCTTTATCCAACACATCTAACATTTTATGCCTTTTACCTGGTGGCCTTGTTTCCAGAAGATGTAAAGCACCCGCACCTCTCAGGTATTTCTACTGTCTGATCACCTGCTCACAAAGTTATATTGTCACTTTTAAAACAGTCAGTGTTAGATGGTAGGTTTAGGCCGGATGTAATTCTATGGACTGCACTCTAATGGATACCAGAAATATTGATGACAACGGAGCAGGGAGAATCTGACTATAATTACAGCTAGTTATGGAGGATCTTTCCTGTTTCATTTTTACAAATGTAGCCATTAGATCAGATAGAATTTCTGTAATTTTGTTGAAATGTATTTTTGAGAATTTATTTCTCAGCAACAGATCCATATGAGCCTTGTTGCTCTCTTACACAAATTTCTTACTTTTAATTTGCCATACCCAGACATTCTAGAAGATATTGTAGTTGATAGTTATGGGGAGTTGCATGATTTACTGTCTGTAATTCAGGTTTGTCTAATCCTTATGCACTGATATCGGCAGCTATTATATCAGCTTTCATCATCTTCATACACATGGGTTTAGGAAGCCATTTCTTGCTTTAGTCTGCCTAATTTTCAAGAGAAAATGCCCCTATCAAGAAAAAGAGAACAGAGAGCATGTCCTGAGAGTGAATTTGGTCTTTGATCCACATTTCCTGGCGATCTTTTCCCTTTCTTTTGAAAATCTCCTTTGAGACAAGGAGATCTATTATGTATGATTTTCCAAACAGTAAATTCAGTAGTGATGTCACTCAGGAAAATTCCAAACAGCAACTGGCAGTTAGGTTCAAGGAGTTACCCACTTTGCAATGCTGGACAGTGAGATGTCCATGTGTGGTTGCTTTGCATCAGATATTTCATGCATTTCTTATTTCCTAAAGTAGGTGATCATCAGTTTTCAATGGCTTGTTTTGACCTTATTCGATGGAAAATGAGGTGCTATTTCTGGCATGCTTATGAACCTACTGTTTAGTCCTAAAAGTTTTGCAAGAAAAGGGATAATAAATAGTTATTCACTTCCACTGAATAGCTTTGTAGATTATGTGCTGAGGGCAGTAACAGCTGCTTCTCGTTACCAAAAAGGCCTCCTACCATGTGTACTGCTAACACACCGAGCTAAGGTCAAGCCGAGTAGCAGGTTTTTTTCCCCAACATTGTTTAAAAGCTTTTAAATAAAACCATATTAGAAATACAGTCACCTCTGGTAACTGATTTTCAAAACTGAAGTTAGAAGAGCTGTAAGGTTTTTAAAAATCTTCTTTGTCTCTGATTTGGAAGGCTTTTTCTTTTCTATGTTAAAACACTGAGCTGCTTTTATGATGCTAAACTCTGGAGGTTCCTCTGAGCAGTCCTTGAAGCCTTTCTTCATCTCCCGTGATACTTTTTTTCACTCTACTCCACATTTTCTTCACAAAAGTAGTATCATAATCTAGGTTAATAATTGTCCTGAGCACTTACATATTTTTCCTGCAATGAACACAGTAGGGTTTGTCCATTCCCACCCTGGCAAAGTGCACCCTGTGCTCCTAGGACTGCTCCTGCTCGGAGCAGGGTTTGGAAAGGAGGAGGTGGGCATCCTCAGAAAGCAGAGCTGACCCAAAACCAGCACAGAGAGGAGCATAATAGCTTCCCTCTAAAACCATCTTGACGCCAATATGTCTCTCTCACGGGGTGGTTTGAGGAGGGATTAGCACCTACATGAGCTTGCCCCCAACTGCGGCTGCTCATTAAGACACTGCTGTAATTCATTGGGAATATTGTGTAACCAGTTGGCACTAAGAACCACAATCCTGACATAGAGTTCATCCTAAAAGATATAAAATCACCTTTGTCCTGGGGGTGGTCTTTTTTTTTTTTGTCTTTTTTTTTTCCTTTAAATTGAAAGGAATGCTCAAAAATAAAGCAATCCTTTGCACCTTCTATAATGGAGAGAAAGGCAAAGCTCTTTGTACAGATAGGAAAGAGAAAATCTGAAGCCATGACTGTGCTGTGGTTTCTAATTATGAAGGTCTTTTAAAGGCTGGTAAAGTGCATGTAAGCAAGTAGAGATTCTTAGCAAAACTACTAATTAGTACTACTAATAACTTGTGACATACTTCATCCTAGGTTAAAATGTTCTTAGTATACATATGGCACACAAAGGTGCATGGGGTTTTCCCCACTTGTTCCTAGTTAGATTTCAAATGGGAGTAAGGAATAACAATTTGTATTGATAAAGCAGCAAACATGTAGATATAATCACTACCTGATCCCACAATGATGTTGCATTTCTGTGGAAAAAATAATCAGATATCATCACAAAAATATTTCACTCCTTATTTTTATATATGTCAGTTACCAGACTGCCAGGCCTACCATCCTGCCTCAAATCTACATAATTAGTGGCATACAACTGTAAAAAGTAGATGGTTTTATGAAGTCTTTGCCACACTATTTCCTTTAGATCAACAGATCTTATATATTTTCAAAGCTGACTTGGTGTTTACTCACAATATTGGCTTCTGCTGGAAGAGATGACTACAGTAAAGAGACACGGATGGATTTGCCTCTGCCTGTCAAGGCATTTGAAAAAGAATCATTTTCACCTCTGGGGAGATCTGTTCCCAGAAATACCATACATTTTTTGTTCAGTCTTTACTTTTGGTAAATACATTTTCTGGTTCAAATAAATAAATAAAATTTTATTTATATATATATATATATATATATAAAAATATATATAAAAAAAATATCATGAGCAACTTTCACACAGTGTAAAGAAATTTAACCAACTTACTGATCATGCCACAGCAGCTGGTACAAAGTCTCAATCCCAGCTGTCCAGCATCTGTCACGTTCTGAATTGTCATAGCATCCTGACACAACAGAAATAAAAAAGCAGAGAAGATTCTTACTACGCTATGGGGTTCTCAAGTCTTACCTTATGACTATACCTAACCCCAAATAAGGATGATGCCTTGTCTATCACAATGCAGGGGAAATAGATTTCGTGTCATCTAATTGCAGAATTAGATACTGTAGAATATCTAATAGATATTCTCTCATCAAGGATTGGAATAATTGCTACTTTTAAAACAAAGTATTAATTCCATCATTGAGAGAATTGAGTTCTTTATGTATAGAGAAAATTACTTTTGACAAACTTCTGAATGATGATGAAATTTCAATGGTCTAGGAAAAAAAGGAATATTGTGCTAGAATTTAACAAGCAGTTACACAACATACCATGGGAAATCATAGCCCAGTTAGCATGATTTTGATCTAAACAAAATATTTGAAAGGCTGATATGGGAGGTATTCGCTTAGAAAAGCAGTAGTTTAGTTAATGTCAGTGTCAATCAGCTTGATTTTATGGGAAATGCATCTTGCCAGAACAAATCTGTTTTTTTTTTTTTTTAAATGAGCTTATAAATATGACTGATAAAGGTAAATATATTTGCATTATATAAACAGATGCAGTGCAGCAGTTGACTTACTCCTCCATACTCAGGGCATGAAAACCTCTTATGTGCAGGGGTTTGGGTTTTAGTAGCACTACCTTATAGCAGTCACACCAATAGTTCTGCTGCTTTTCTTTCAGCAGTGAGGTATTTTCCTTCATACCATGATTTAGCATTTTTCTCCATTCCACAAGAACAGAATGGAGAATTTATCATTTGGTATTTCTGATGTCAAACTCTTGGGATTAATAAAATACTCAGACCCTTCTGAATTCCTCCTGTGCAATTTATACCCCTTCTAAAACTTGCTGTGTTACTGAAGTAGTATAAAGGGTTCTTCATATCAAAGTGAACCAAAAAATGGTTATGTCTCAATATTACTGATTTTAACACTCTTTAGCTGGAAGCTAAGCCTAATATTTCTTTCTCCTAGCACTACAAGTGAAAATTCTCAAATTCTTGAACATGGTTTGCACCTCTTCTATGTCAGCTATTTTTAACTGGACCATCATTATCTCCAAGAGAGGAAAAAACCAATAACTTTTGTATTTGAAGAATGCTTCAGTAAAACGATCCATATATTTACAGAGGAGGTTTGGAAGTCTACAAAATGAAAACACTAAAATAAAATTCTACTTAAAACATATATGCACACATGATGTATCTGGTAGAACTCTGTAATCAGAAGCGATCTTGTGCATTCACATTATGATGCAACGGACTTCCTCACCCCTGCCTCCACTTGCATCCTATCCCAAAATTGAAGACCCACATATAATTTTCTGGAATCGTGAAAAGCCACTAAGAAAGAAAATACTGAAGCATAAAAATGCATGGAAATCCAAGCCACAAACCACAATACATCTCTGAGTAAGTAGTAAGCATGTCAAAATCATTTAAAAAGTGAGGGAAAGGTTTACAACCTTTTTAAGAATTTTCACAGTCTATGTATTATTTTAGTTTTCCCCTGTGAAACTTCACCAGTAGGAAGGATTCTTCCAAAATTGGTAAGTACAGGCTGGAAAAATGAACTGCACTATGATGAACCAAGAGACCGTAGATATATTGCTAATCTATGTAGTTTGAAAATGCGATTTAGAAAGAGATTATTGATTAATAACTCTTGTATTCCACAGAGCAAAATGTGTTTTTCCCTAAGTATTCCTACAGTACTTTTAATTTCCAGACATATCACAGCATTCAATTCATGCAGCACAAGCTATATGGCTTTATTCCTATCGTATGAATTGTGTTGCACTCATGTTTCATGGACTCTCAGCAATCACTGAGTGCCTCTGAATTTCTGTGAATTTATTATGAGCAAATTAAATACTGAACATGTAAATATCCTAAGCATACAAATAATTTAACATTTTTAAAAAATTTTACAGAAATATTGGACTTTTGGACAAATATTTTTATCAAGTATAATTTTTAGATAGAATAATTCTAGAATTAAGAATCTTGTTGAAAAATACAAGGAGTTGCCATAGTAATTTCTGTGCTAATTACTGTCATATTGCTACAGTCTTTATTCATGGTCAAGATGCAATTGAATTACACACTTTCTTGAAGATCTGCTGACTCCTTGTTTAAACCTATAAATTATTTTCCATTGACATGACGTGGTACTATTTTGCACCTGTGTTCACCTTCACAAAATATATTAATGATAAAATATTCTTGGTTGCTCAGCTGGTAATTTTATTTTATTTATTCAGTACTTTAATTAATTGACTTCTGAGGTTGCAAATAGGATTCATAACTCTAGAGATACGTATAATCCCGATTTATCTTGTTAGATTGAATTCCAGTGAGAGTTCTGCAGCAGGAAGATGTGGTAAAATCAAGAAGAGAATCAGAAATTAAACTGAAATCAGGCAGAGAGAAGAAGGTAAAACCTTGGGAAACATTTATCTCCCTCTCCTCACTTCTGATCTGAACTCAACATCTGTTCTCCTAAAAAAAAACCCCAAACAAACAAAACAAACAAAAAAACTCAAACAAACAAAAAAACCCACAAAAAATCCAAAAAACAAAACCACAGAGGGGTGGACAGGATCCACCTTTAGTTTTTAATCCCATATTAGGAGAAGCAAAAGTATTTTCTGCTGGTATTCACTAGATATTTATTAGTTCAATAAAACTGGACTCTGCAATTCAGCTGTACTAGGTGCAAGTCACGAAACAGTGCACTCAAAGGAGCTGCCAGACAGTCCTCGAGTTGGGTCACCTTGCATTTTTGCTTACTACTGGTTGTGCATCATATTTAAATCTAATGAACAAAGACAACAAATAGTGGCATAGGTAGAGGGATTTTAAAGTTTTTTGGTTGTATGACACCACGATGAGTACTAAAAAAATGATTTGCCTATGAACTACCAGTTTAAAATCCTATTGCTGTTTTCCATGGCTTGCAGCAAGGCATTTAATTTTGGCAAAAACAGTCGTAGCAGTAGCTCTTCTGGTCTGGAATTCAATACAGCAAATGGACCATTTCAAAGGCAATTAAGCAGTTCACTTTGGAGAGGAAACCACATCATTGCTGAGGAGAGACAGATAGGACTGTTGGAGGAAAATTAAAAAGCATTACTTCTCTGAAGTGCATTCCATGGCCAAAAATAAATGTATATTAAATTCAAAAAAATATTATGTAGAAGTAATGAGTGGGCCACTGAGTTCAATGCTTAGCGAAGCATTCCCAGATCTGTATGCAAAGTATGCAACCTATCCCCTGGAAAGAAAATATGAACTTCCCCTGTTGCAGTGACTTTCCAGCTGGCATTTTAAACTGAGCTAGCGTAGGTGATACCCACCACACTTCACTCTTCCTGTTAACAAACAGCTCAGGAAGAAATTCCGGCTATAGTTGACAACTGAGAAAGTGATCACCATCCAAAGGCTGAGTGGTCATCACTGAGAAAGTGACAAGGACTACTAAATTAGTCATAACCTGTTGTATGGAAATGTATTTTGTGAAATAAATTGGTTTGTCATGTTGTTAAACTTGGAGGGTATTTAAATATGGATAAGTGAGTTTTTATCGGGCATGTTATAATGCTTTTGGATATCTCCTTTTGTAGACAACTTACAAGTATCAGCTACATCCAGACATCATTTCTCAGTTTAACTGGCTTTCTTTCTGGCACAACTACTACAGGAACCAAATTTACTATGATAAATTTAAGCTGGGGATGTCTGAGGCCAGAATAGAAGTTGAACATAGGATAGCTTCCAGCTCCTACCATGTTGATGAAAAGGAAACTTTCTTCTGGATCTTCTGGAAGAACTAATGTAAACAGTTCCAGATAGAATCTGAACATGGAATTAGACCCACACATAACAAAACTACCCAACAGCACCATGGGCTCTTCCTTCATTAGTTGATCAAGGCTACAGCTGCATCCCTTCAGATTTGTTCCCTGTAGATACACACCATTCTCACAGGACACACTAGTGTTGGCTAACTTAACCTGCACAGGCCTTCTGTCCACCCCACAGGAGGTAGTTTTATGGTAGAATATGCATAACCCTCTGCCCTTTGGATGCACTCCTTCTATGTAAGAAAGGCAACAACAGTCTTCTTAAATCCTGTTGAGAGATGGGGAGGTTGAACCTGGACACAGTACTTGTCCCATTTATCTGCACTTGAAGAATGCACTGCTGGAGTATGGAGGTGCTGACTGTGACTTGTCTCCTCAGGGAAATAAGAGGGCTTGGAAGAGAAGACACTGCAGTCTTAGAATGTGTAACACTGAGCATCCACCACTGCAAGATAAGTACATTTATCCTTAAAATTCCCTGCTGAGTATGCCTGTAACAGACACAAGACTTCCAGCAGAATATGGAAATATCACTTGCACACCAAGTGATGAGTCAACAACTAAGGAAAAAAAAAAGACCAAATGCTTTCAGAATGAATAAACCACATTCAAACCATATTACCATTGTCTGTTTTTTCTAGCAGCCATACAGCTAAACCTCCAGTTTCCTGAGCATTTCTGATCATCCCTGAATTCCACAGGGCTTAGGATAATCATTAACAGCCAGAATGGATGAATACTGCAAAGTCTGGAGCTTGCAATCCTCTTAGACAATTGTTTGGGTTTTCAAACTAGCATGAGTCTATAAAATCTCATTCCTTTAATTTAAACCATTTTTCTCTCCCAGGAATGATTCAATTTTTTAGAGTTAGAAAAAGCCTGTATTTGCAAATAATGCAGATAATCCAGTATGTATTCCCTCAGAATGGATAAACTACCACAAAAGTGAATGCTACATATATTTATTTTCTTTTACATTTCTACTTGCTTTTATGTGAAAGGAGAGAATCACCTATGCTTTTCATTTTGCTGCTCTATCATCTTTCTAATCCACATTTTTATTTGTGTATTGGATTGTCCATAAAGTCTTTTTTTCTCCTGTTACCTAATCATCCATATGAAAAACATAATCTCAAGAATATTTGTGTTCTCACTGAAGTTTCAAACTCCTTATGTTCAGGTAGGTTAGAAAATTGGTAAGCTGATTACACTAATTTCTCACTAAAAATTCCTGAGCATACTTAATTAGGAAAAAAAAAATAGAGGAGATGTTAAAATTGCCCATTACAAGAAAAGCAAGCACTCTTGATGCAGAACACTGCACAAGTTTTTGCTATATGCACATTGTGACTAGCAATTCTCAGTATCTGGCAATCCTGTGCTAACGACATAACCATTTATGTGGAGAACATGCAACACACAGTTGGACAAGACCTTTAGAAAGTATGATTCACTGAAAGACTGAAATGTATGACATTTTAAAGGTAAGTGACGCACAAAAATCTTTAGTCAAATTTAGGGAATATATACATTTTTCTTCTCTAAAACCTTTGACAGCAAATTTCTGTATTGACCACACAGGCTGCCAATATCTTACGTGTTATAAAGATAATATTCCCACTCTTAGAATAGGCTGTAATAAAATTGCTGGATATAGTGGAAGTTGGTTTCTTGTTCTAGGTCATTTGCAGACAGATACATGGTGCCACTGCTCCACAAAGAGCCACAAACAACTTCTGAGCCAACAAATAAACCTCCATAAACAAAACAAAATCCTGAAGACAAAGATCCTGACAGAGCCAATATCTAGGCAGCACTCTGTGGCAACACTACAGAAGTTAAATGGTTACACCTCACCAAAATAAAACCTATTCCCAGAGTTAATCTCCCTGGTTTTATTTTCAACTATATCCTCTACTTATCTTTCCTTTCATTAGGTACATACATAAAAAAAATTTCTGCAGATTATGGTTTCATTTTAAAAACCTAAGATGACATACAACAGGAAGAATTAGTTCTCATTATGAAATATAAAGGAATTATAAGATATTCTTCGTACATGCAGGAACTCTGAGCATTTCCATCATTCTCCCTCCATCTAGCAAAATACCATGGATCTAGTCAAAGTCCCACCATCCACACTTTTTTCAAACTAACCAAGAAGCTGCTATGAAGGATCATAAGGCAACTTTCCTCTCTGAGGGGATATTCCTTGAGTGAATAGGAATAATTTTGAAAAGACAGACAAAATAATAGGTTTCAGAGTCTTATTTATCCGTGTTACATGGCAGTGAAGACACAAGCCTGGGTTTGTAAGAAGGTACATTCATAAGATTGTATTCTGAACTGAAATCAATGGCATATTTTTCCAGGCATCTGTGAATCCAGTTCTGGATGACTTGTTCAACACAGATACAATATTAATTGTCTCATATTTATATAAAGAGGCGCCTTATATTTTCAGAAGTAACTTAGATACCTGTGAAAGGACATACATGCCTGTATCTGCATTATGCAGTGATGTTTCTTCCCAGACTTTGAAATATAAGTAGTTAAAGGACCCAGGGCAAGTTCATAAATATCAGCTGTGGTCTTTTTTTGAATGAGGGATATCAATGGAGCAGTAGTATCCACAGAGGAAGAAGTCAACTTATTATTAGCTCACAAAAAAAGCTAACTCATTAATTAGTACATATTTTACACAACCAGACTCAGACTTTACTGTTCTGGGTGTTAGCAAATTCCCTTCTCCCTTCAATAAGTTAAATAGTCTCATCATCTCTTATTCAGGTATTGCATCCTGCCCTTACTAACTGAAATACATATTAAAACAAATCTTAGCATCAAGATTTGCATCATGTGCATGGCTGTCCCTTTGGCACAATGAACCATAACTCTGCCCTACAATGACAGTCTAAGACTACAGAGCAATTTGTAGTGTTGTACAGGCGCTCATGAATTGATTGCATGTGTTTGAAAAATAAGACAAAATTATTGGGATCTTTGCATAGGGTAACACTCATGTTATTTAAGTTTCTCATACAGACTGATGTGTTGGAAAGGTAACAGGTATCAGGAGTCTCTGTTTGAAGGGTCCTTATGATAGCATCATTGTTGGATCAGGTGAGATTCCCTGAACCTCCTCTTCTGCTGAATTCCTAAAAACTCACCTGACAGTGGTCCTACATGGCCACTTTAACATATGCACAATCCATCACTGATAAATTTTCTTAAACTACACTGAAAATAACTCCAAATACCTAATTACATACAAAATACTGTCCTACAGGACCATTTCTGCAGCCCCTGGAACAGTTTCTAGCAATCCTTTATGAGTGCTTTATCTACCAACAATTTGCTCAGCTCTGCAGCAGCAACTACTTGGGGAGTCTAGAGTGGACTATCCACTTAGGGTGCTAATAGACACATTCAGGTACACAAATCAGTCTGGATGCAGCAGGAGCTGCCAGAGGACATTTGGAACCATCCAACATCCAAACTTGGAAAGCTACTGCACCAATTAGGTGTATACCGAGTTTGGAAGATGGCCAGGAGCTCAGTCAGACACCTTGGATCAGGTTAGTCCATTGTTTCAAACTGTCCATAATCTCAGCTCTGCAGATGATTAGCTGGGGTCCTGGACCACAAGGAGTATTGGACTCATCAAATGTACTTGCAAGCGTAGTTTTGATACCAGCTACTTCATCATTAGAACAAACTTAATTACAAAACTCAAGTTTCTAGTTCTTTCCACTGTACAATTTTGTGGTACCAGATAAGATTAAATTTTATTAAAAGACCTGTTTTCTCTTAACAGGAAAAGGCATTTTCCCCTTTAATTTCTCTCATGGTCAAGGTTGCCTTAGACTTGTCTGCACAGAAGTTTGTAAGCTTGATTTAAAAGATAAATCCATTTTGCCCAAATTGTAAATGTTGGATCAGGAGATTACGACAGCACACTTAAGCTCCTATTGACCTTTATTTCACTTCACATGGGATTTTAGTCATATTCCCCTTTTTCAATATGCTTATAGTTGTTCTTCTGGTTTGGTTTACATTTTTGTTTATTTACTTTGCCTGGGAATAAATTGAAAAATACCTAGAAATGGACACTGAGAACCTGGAGCGCCAAATTATTTTCCCCTGACTCTGCCACTGACTCACTGTATGCTCTTGGTCACATCATCAGTGAAATGGGAATAATGACAATAATAGAGAGAAGTGGTAACTTTCTCATGGTTGATTGCAGTCCTTATGAGAAAAATTTCTGTAGAATTTTTAAAGCCTTAATGTTACATTAAACCACCATGTATCCATTAAACAAATATACTACACTAAGCAATCTTTGGTTTAAAAAATACTATGGTACATGTAACCACTAGCAGTTTGTTTCATTACTGAAAACAGATAAAAGCAATAATTTTGTACAACAAATGAAACATTAGCAGTTCTCAGTAGGTAGCAGAGCAAAGACTATATAAATTAAACTTATAATTTTGGGGGCTAAATAATAGTGCATAGTAGTCTGAATTATAAGCTTAGACCATTCACACATAGAAATTATTTTTACTGCAAACAGACTACAATCAAACAGGAATTAAGCTTTAACAGCATTTTGCATGATCGAGCCTTAGATCTTGCAAATATACTGTTGAAATCCAGAGGGTGGGGATTGAGCCTTCTCCTCCCAGACAATTGTTTTGCTTTGTTTCAGTTTGCTCTCAGAAAAACAGAGAAGATGTACTTATGAAAAGACCTGGCATTGTCACAAAAGAGATGTTATTCAGATGTAACCTCAGTGCTTCATTTCATGTCTGAACGCACCTACAGGGTTCATAGTGAACAATACCCCTGACATGGAATTAAGGCAGTACACTTGGAAAGTCTGCAAAACCAAGAACCAAAGAGCTCAGGCAATGAAGGGTCATGCTCATGTATTACAACCCTATTCTTCATTGGACAACTGGGGGAAGGGTAAAATCTCCAAGAGATGAAGGCAGGGTCAGAGTAACTGCAGAAAAGTGAACTCAATATCAAGTAGCACTGTTAAATGCTTTTCTAGTTTAAGAAAATAATGAAGTGAGTCTAATAGGCTGAGTCTTTCCCTTTAATTTATTTTGTGACTATATCACATAACAGGAGAGGAAATCAAAAACATTTGTCTGCCTAACACAAGCACAAAACACATTTAATGCCTTCCGTTCTTCTGAAACGTATTTGATGCAGTAACAATGGAGACAAGAAAATACATTTATTTTTTTTGTGTGGATGAATAAAAGCTTGGTGAATCAAGACTCAGCAATATTATGGGAAAAACAGGAAGGTAGTCAGGACAGAAAAGTTTGTTTTAATGTTACACACCTGCTATCAAAAAGATATGTCAGAAAGGTATGTAATTCTCAGTAATGGCTATAGCTCTGATTAATCTTACTAGAATAGTGGCCAATGAAATAATATCTTTCCCAAATTTGAAGCAAAGCCTCTGAAAAAGCATTTACATCAGCTGGAAAGTTACCAGAAATTCAATATATTATGTTTGAAATATTTTTCAATTAAGTGTTGGCAGATATTACATAAAAATGAGTTCCAAATCCATAAAACAAAACAATATATTTTTCTCCTGGTGACTACTGTGGCTTGAGAACATAATCTCTAAAAGACCAAGCAGTTTTCAGTCTTGGGGTGAAAGGTGGTGAACTATCATCCAAAGCAACCTCAGTGCCAAGAACAATAGTAAAACAATGTCTGGGCAAGGCAGGTACAACACGAAAAGTGGCCAAAAAAATTGAGGTATCACAGTTATAAAGAAAACATGTGTCATGCTACAAATGGCACCATTTGTGTTATCTTTACACCATGTGTACTTACAGTGTGCACATTTGGGTGTGTTTAAATGCACATGTATACATTTATATGTATATCTGCATATTCTCACAGACTGACATGAATACAAGGGACAGAGAGAAGGAAATGAAGGTCAGCTCCCTAAGAGCTGAAAATAGCATCAGAAAAAGAGCCAAAAAGGCACCTTTATGACACCATATTGGAAATATTTCTTTAGAAAATCCACTGACACACATTCTACCACTCTTTCACAGGATTTTGCTGTCTGTATATGAAGTGAGACACAAGGAATTTGAGGTCACTGAGAGTTTCCAAGAGGGAGAGAAGGTGAACTTGATTGGTGCTCTCAGAAAAACATCAAACCAAATAAATCATCAAGCTGAGAATAAGGGCAATTGATTCAAAAAATTCAGAGCAGAAAGATAAATGTAAGTGATTGACAAAACAAGTTGAAAAAAATGATGAAACTGCAGAAATTGCATACTAAAAACAAGTCTTTGAACTCTATTACTTTTTCCCTCATTTAAACACACCTATTTTAATGAAGTTCTTGCAAAATATTGCATACTCTTCAAAATCTCTACCATACAATCATTAAGGGAGCCATATTGGCCTCTAGTGGTCTTTTTGCCACTCTTATGTACTACGTCATTCCTATCATTTTCAGGAACCCCATTACTACACTGATATTCGGGGCATGCCAGCTGGACAACCCAAAATAAGAAAACATCTGAACCACCTCAGTCAGTCAATAAATAAAGATCACCCTAGAGTCTGCAAACAAATTATTATACAAATTTCAGTGCAAAGATGTTGGTCAGCTAGAGAGTACCAGATTACACAAGAACCCTTGGATAAAGAACAGCCTGGAAGGGTTATAATATACACCTGAGACTTCTTAAACAGGAGGAGGGAGTGTAAAATGACTTTCCTCTTTAAAGTAGTTTATTCCTTTGGGAGTCATTACTTTGCAGAGTTTAATTACACTTGCGAGTAGCTTTCAGAAACAACTAGCTCTAGAGAACATTCACTCATGCTGAAAGTTACAGGTGGGTCTTTTATAGCAAGTTTAATCTTTTGTTATACATAACAAAATCTCTCGTTAAAAGCAACAAGTTCATAGGAAATTGTGATTAACATGTATTTCTGAACTATTACATTAAACGTTCATCATTCTTGTTCTAAGCACATGAACAAGAGCAGTTGTCAGTACGTGTTGTTATCGCAGACCTTAAAATATCTGCTGATCGTTATGACTGACAAATTGCAGGAACCTCTCTGCAATAGTGTGCAACAGAGGAAGGTCCAACCCACATCCAGAAGAAACAGAGACCACATCACTCAAGCAGATTTCTTTTCCCTTTGGTCTTTCCACTCCTGGAAAGTGAAATAACCAATAAGTGACAATCAGCTTGGAAACTCTTACAAAACCTTTGGATCTTTGTGCCACTTCCTCGACTTGCACAGCTCCTACCATGATCTTTGGTGAGTGGAGCAGCAGGGACCCACCTCAGTTGGAGATCTGATCTATCTGTGCTGCTGTGGCTGCATAAACCCTCAGCCCCAGGGCCCCCCATCCTTCACTGCCAGACAGTAACACCGAGATAAACTTTCTCTGCAAAAAGCACTACAAGTTTTGGAGTTTCCTGTGTTATCCTCCCAAGCTGGATCCAAGCCCTGGCACTTAAACTTAGATTAACTGTCTCACGTTTTATTTATTTACTGTTTCCTGAGTTATTAATATAACAAGCCTTACCCATTTAAAGTCACCCCCCACACACTGAGAAAGCACAACAAAGACCTCTTAAAATGTCCCATTTCCTGTTGCTGTAACTGCACCTTCTTTGCGCGATTTCCTCAGTTTGCATAAAATGATTAATTATGTGTGTACATGTTAGAGAAGGTACACGCACATTGCTTTTCCTCTTTGCTAATTTTTCATTGGTACCCAAGATATAAACTACCACAAAGTAAACACATTAATGTTAAGCACCAAGAACAGGATCTCCCTCGTCCAACGCACACTTACAGTGACCAACTCCAAACACTCTTTTCATCTCTGGGTCTTTCTGAGCTGTCAGACTTGGACAGCCCTAGTATGACACTGACTTCGTTTTCACTCCTACAGCAGCTCTCATCCAAAAATTGTGCAACATTTTGGAAGCACAATGATTTAACTCTTGCCACATCCTTGTGAAGTCATTATGCCTCGCATGGCTGGGCAGAGGGGAGGCTCACCTTCCTCCCTTCCAAAGCATTTCAGTTTTAATGGGTTTGTGCAGCCAGAAAATATGCCACCCAGCTGGGCAGGATCACTGCAGTTGGACTGATTCAACATGTTGCTTCTGAAGGAATCAGCTGCATACAAACAGCATTTACACATACACTGCAACTGCAAATTATGTTACTGTTTAATTAATCTTAGAGAGATGATAAAGTTTAGTGAGAGTTTGCTTATAACATCCAAAGGAGTCTCCAGAAATGACCACAACAAGCATTGCCAGCTGTTATTTGGTTATAAATGCAAACAAGAATGATTTTTTCAAACTCTTCCTCCATTCTTCTTCAACTGGTCTCTTTATCCTGCAGGCCCTCAGCCAGCAGCAGCTTTACCCCTCAAACCTGTCCCTCTCCCTGCTGCAAGAACTGGGCAACTCCCAACAATTAGAGATAATCAGCATCTCCCTGCTCAGTGAAAACACTTGTGATGACTAGTAAAAGACTGTACTAATTCTTTGGTACTGGAAGATCTGGGCTTGTCACTTATGATTTTATTTCTGGATGAGCACCAGGAAAAGAATGAGCCGGGAGATGCACCCAGTTTAGGGCAAGGAGGCACTAAATATTTGGAGAAAAATGGTGCTGTGAAGTCACAATCCACAGAGTGTGACTGGATTAACACCTTTTAATTTTTGCAGAACTCTGTATGTTCAAGATAGAAACCTTGAACAAAGCATTAACAATGGAGTAAAACCATTTTGTCTTCCAAAGTGCTAGGTAACTTAGTAAAGGTGAGCCCAATGATTGCAGAAGAAATTAAATTCATACCCACACTGATTCGTCTGCACTGCTGAGATATAAAGCTTATACACTGAACAAAGCAAATTATGTATCAGTTAATAAAGAACGGATTATGTTTTGGTTTAAACTTGTTAATTTTTCAGTCCTGGTGCTCTCATTATTATTTCAGTGGCTATGTTTTAAACAAAACAAGCAGATAGATGGGAATGGTTGTCTGAAGAAAAATATTTATTGTCCCACTCCTATAGTTCTATCAGGAATAATCCTTTCCTAATACATGAAAAAAAGACATGCCTGTTATCTGTCTCCTTCAGCTACAAAAAGGAAAGTGCTTACAGAAAAGGTAGATTAGTGCTGGCTTTGCTCAAAAAAATATTATGGACTTCTTGTCCATCTGTAGATAAAATGTGTGTGTTGTATGTGTATTTACACACAAGTAATATGTTCATATGTACTATATAAAAAGAATGGAAAAGTCATTTCCTCTCCAGTTTGTACAATTACCTCCTGTAAATAAATCTGTCCAGAGGTATTGCTGCAGGGCCAATACCTCCAATATCTTAGATTCAAATAATAGATCATACTCTGCCCTTTCAAACTGTACTTATTTGCTGCAAAGAGTGCTAAATAGTACTGATGAGAGGCTGTTCCTGATTCTTTTCTTATGTGGCCCATTTTATATCATTTTAATTCAAAGACCATCAGTGTAACTGTTTCACATCACCAGAACTGATGAGAAGAACAGATCACACCAATTTCATAGGACTGCAAAGCAAAGCACAGACAAATGATAGTACTGACTATTTTTAGAGTGATCGTACGAGTCACCTGCAAGCTAGCATGAGAGTATAGACTCTTATTAGAGTGATATAGCAGTCTTCGAAGATCTTTGCCACAATTACATGCTACTAGATAGGAAAAATGTCTTTCTACCTAAGATCTTAGATGAGATTCAATTAAAACAATACTATTGCTAACAGCAAATGAAGGCTTTATCTCTCTGTTAGACCCAAGATTATAGTCTCAGGATGATGCAGCCCAGAATAAAATCTTTGCCCTATAATTCATGAAACATCACAGTGTCAAACTGTGCCCTCCAGATCATGATAAATGTCAGTTTCTGTCTTCACATAAATTTCAAATTGTTAGTAAAAATGAACTGCAGGAAACTGCAATTCATACATTCTAATTAGGACCTATATATTTTTTTCTCTTTTGCCACTACATGGGCACTGAATTTTTAATGGAATTCCTCCTACTGTGCTTGTACAGTTTAAGTTCATCAGGTGTTCGAAGTTGCATTGTTACTGAAATTTATGAATCTTCAAAAGCCATTAGATCTTGCTTTGAGACATGCTTCATTTTTATGAGTGTTAAAGTGCTTTTTAAAGTAGGAATCGCAGATGCTCTACACATTTAATAAATTGATCTCTCCAAAGTTTTAATTTATGCTTTGTTAAGTAGTGCTCCTGGCTTATGAAGTTCTCAGTCTAAATGCCTCTACAGATTTGACTGCTTTCAGGTCATCAGATCTTTCTCATTCCCTGAAGCAATCTTCTGCTTTTCATCCTCGTAACAGATACCTCATTACAGAATTGAGATTGCAAGATGTCAAAGGGGTTACACTGCAAAGCACAGATATGTCGTCTCTGTTACTATGCACAAACTATATCAATGTATTACTTTTTAATTTTGAAACAGGTAAGAGGAGAATAAAATGTTTGTTCTTCTGAGCCTTCAGAAAGAGTCAAAAAATACAAGCTGCAGATAATAAACTGATGGCAAAATTTGTAATAGAGGCTTTATATATTTTAAGATAAATTATAATTTTTCACTCACTTTCATGGTCAGCAGTGATTAGATAATTGTGATTAAGAGATAACTTTTCAGTGAAGAAATAATTTTAATATAGACTCAGTACAACTTTTTTTTTAAATTATCATCTGGAGCATTGTATGTATTAAAAAGCATTTTCAGGTCAATGCAGGGCTGATGAGGGGGCAGGCATCTGCTATGTTGTCCTTGACTTGTGCACCTTTCATGCTGCGTGTGCTAATTCTTTCTACAAAATGTGTCATTCTGCAGAAAGCAGCTTCTTACGGGTGTGTTGGACAGCAACAGCCTTACCCATCGCAAAAGAGCAAATAACCTTTAAGAATATAATTTTATATTAAAAAAAAAAATACACTGCTTGGAAGTAGGACAAAACCCTGTTACTCCCAGCTTCTAAAGGTTTGTATTCCTTTATATTTTTCCTCAACTAGGCACAGCTGCATGCAATGCAATGAGCCTTCCTCTGGACTACTGAGATATCAGCATCAGGAGGAAAAAGTCTTGCACAAGCACTACTAGAGAGAGGGAGAGCAGCCCTCCTATTCACCTACCTGAGAGGCAGCAGTTCAAAAGTCATTGTCTCTGCCCCATCTAAATCTCTGCCTTTCCCCAAACCTTTCCCAAACCATTGGCAGTGGGTCTGTCAGGTCAGCAAGTTCCAGGTAACTCACAGGTCAAGCCCAACTTGTCCAACCTCATCTTCTACACAGGGAGCCCTTTCTTTGATAACCTACAGAACCTTCAGTCTTATCTCAGCAGAAAACTGGCAGCAATTTACATTTCATATCTTCCACCAAGATCTTGACTTCATTATTTCTTGCTTAACCCAGTATAAATCAACAGTAAAGGTCCTGGAATGGAATTATATAATAGCATTAAATCAATAAAAGAGAGGAAGCAGGGGAGTTTATTAAATAATAAATAGATGTTCTTGGGTTTTCTTATGACTGTTATACTTGCAGGCAGGAGTAAAGAATTCTTAATCAACACTAATGTAATTTCACTTGCTACATACAAAATGTTACCTGTGTCTTTTTTTTTTTTTTTCAGGGTATATTTGCAGAACTATCACTGTAGTACACCGTATTTATTACCATATTACTTTCTAGCTGCAGGCAATGTATTTTTTTTTCCTCCTCAAAGAGAAAAGAAAATTACTTTCTGGAGTTTTCAGTAATTATGTGATGTTCTGTGGTGTTTTGCTGAGCCTTAAACTAGCTCCTTCTTGCACTTCCCTGTAACATGTTGTCATGTATGCTGGTCTTTCAAACATGGAAAAAAGGAAAAAGTACAAGTGTCTAGCAACATAGCAAAAAATTAATCTTAATAGTATTTAATAATCAGGTACTGAGTCCAGCCTGCCTCAGGGGAAAGGATCAAGAATGTAGCATAGTCACTGACTGTAGATGCCTCCTCCAAAATGATGACATTGGGTCCCAGGAGAAGCTTATTTAAAGACTCAATTTAGCTGAGCAGAACAAGTCCTGTTCCACTCAGGTTTTGAAGATGTCAGTCAAAAATGCACTAGGTCTCACATACAGTCATGAAGGGAAAACTACTGGTACTGTCACATCCATATCCAAAGGAGAATATACAGGGTCAGGTGTTGTGAGACCCTTCACAAGAATCTATCTCCAGATATTAATAAGGACCAGAAACCCACCAGCCTGCCCTCAACTATCTGAATAAACCTAGAGACATTTCAGTGATGAAACTGGACATATGACACATGTCACCTGGATCTCTGTAAACAGACTAGGTGACCTCCCATGAACATTGCTCTGTCCCAGATGACCAACCCCCATGGTCCCCGGTCAGGTCAGGTTTATTACAGAATCACAGAATCTCAGAATGTCAGGGATTGGAAGGGACCTCAAAAGATCATCCAGTCCAATCCCCCTGCCAGAGCAGGAACACCTAGATGAGTTCACACAGGAAGGCGTCCAGGCGGGTCTTGAATGTCTCCAGAGAAGGAGACTCCACATCCTCCCTGGGCAGCCTGTTCCAGTGCTCTGTTACCCTCACAGTAAAGAAGTTCCTTCTCAAATTTAAGCAGAACCTCCTGTGTTCCAGCTTACACCCATTGCCCCTTGTCCTATCATTGGACACCACTGTGAAGAGCCCCAAGATAGTTTCTCCAGAAATGGTCCAGCACTTCATTTGCAAAAGTGACAGCGCTGGGACCAGATAGGAGGTTATGAAAATGAAAATTATCCAGGCTTTCATGATCCTCAAATTTTCAGGAAGGAGTTTCAGCTGTCAACATTTTTTGGCCCATGACACACTGACAGCCAGTCAGGTCCTGAAGCCTCCACTTCCGTAAGGTCTGTTTCTTTTCATTTCAATTTCCATTTCTTTTTCCCACATTGGAAGGCCAGTAAAAACTTTAAAGTATCCTGTCCAAGATTATCTACTTTAGAGATAAATATCCCAGCCCAAGCAGTTTCCTATACCGTAATTTATACTTTGATATAGACTTTGATAGTGAAAACTGAACCTTGGCATATCCTATCCCACCATTCTATTCCAGAGTCTGACTTGCAAAGTAATTCAAATAATTGATTCAATGTCAGTAAATACCTCTCTATTAAACAAAAAGACTCTTTTTTAAAGTCACCTCTGCAGTTCTTTTTCATCTTGGCATAAAACCCACACATTCTTTGGGTTTTTTCGGTGTTTCTATCATTCCCTTTCCCAAGAATCTTAAAGTGCTGCGCAGACATGAGTGAATTAATCTTCACAAACCTGTCTGAAACATAAATACTATCTTTCTGAAGATAAAGATGGTTTTATTAAAGTAGCACAACCTATTATATTTCAAAAGCTTCTTTTCCCATTCATAGTAACAAAGGTAAAGAAAAATGTTATTTTTATACAGGAGAGAGAACATGTGCAGGGAAAAGGATTATCTTTGTTTATGATGTGTTGTTGAATTCTCCACTTTGAGCTGAAATTTTTTCTAAGCACATTGCCTAAACTATACAGTGTTCTTTCTAACACAATACACATGGACAGTGCGACATGGAAAGAAAAGTGTAGGAAGTGGCATTCTTTACTGAAAAGGTTGTAGTTGAAGTAAATTAGTCTCACTAAAATGAAACCAAATGAAAATATAAGTTGTCTTGTAATCAGGTTTTTTTAATTGTCTTTTCTTTCATTTCTGAATCCGTTTACTCCATTAGGACGGAATTACTCTGTGGTTACCTACCACAGTCACTTTTATTCATAAACTGGCAAGACGTGTTATTTGCTGCCTAAAAGTTTTCATCACTATCCATTACTGTGGTGGTTTAAGTCAATCATATCAACTAAAAGCCCTGTTGTGACTTCCTGAGTTCATTGTCATCATTGAGTTCTCTTCAAAAGAAATAAAAGTGTAAGCAACTAAAAGCCTCGGCTTATGTGTAGAGGTGGACAAATGATTGGGGGTTTTTTGATGTGTAAGAGTAAAATTTCATTTTAAGGCTGACTTGATCATTTTAATTTGACTAAATATTGAGTGTTTTGGTTTACAGGATGCTTGACGTACAAGCTACATTCTTTTTACTTCTGCTTTTAAAAGTAACATGGAACAATAAAGATACTTATTCCAAAAGTAAAAAGTAAGAGGTTTTATTTCCAAAAAAAGACATAAGAAAGCCTATTGGTAGCTGAAAAAGTTGAGAATTATTTTGCAAATGTCACACTAAGGTCTTGAAGATTTTAAAATGTTTTCCAAGTTTCTTTTGCGTTAAAGTTATTTATGATTTTACTTCCACAGCAAATTCTACCTTTTCTTTCCTTTCATTGGAGGAAAAAAAGCATTGCCCATCCAGCACTTCAGCAATGCTGAAGGTTGGTTTAAAAGAGAATTCACCTGATCCTACTGTCATTATACTCAGCAGACATATGGGATGGCTCTGGTTAAACTCAAAGGAAGTAAATAATTAAATTTTTCTTTTTTACCATTTATCTCAAGGCAAAGCCTCTGGTCACCACACATACCTCACCAGAAGATTTTTCCATTATTGAAAGAACAAATAACACTCAGTGTTACATTTACTTTCAGTTGATATTGTCATGAATTCAAGTCTACATATTTAATAACTCAAAGAAAAATATTAATGTTCATATCAATTAACTTTTAGTGACTATTTAACAAATTCCAAGTACTATTTATTCTTGTGACTCACTGTAGCTCCCCAGATTTTAACAAACTTACAGCACTGGCTTTCAAATTATGCATTGAAGGGCCAAGTAGCCTGTTGATTTTGGACTACAAGGTGCCAGAGTGTTCTGAGAAGTGAAAGGATTTATGTTCTGAAATGCAGGTGACAAATATTAGTCACAACTATATATTTTGGACGCCACACATCCTATTCCAAACAGCCAGCAATTTTGGGGCATCTGAACAGTAATAACCTATGTAAAACATAGAATAAAAAGCATAGCAAGGCATTATCCAATGTAATAAAGGAAAAAAGTTGTTTCAGGTTGATTATAGGAAATACATTTAAGCAGTATACTGTGAAATTCATCAATACAAGATATTCTTGCAATTAAAAATATTCAAAAGGGATGTGCGATAAAGATCACCCTCATTTACCTAAGACAGGACATTTTCTATTTAATAATAAACTGACACAAAGCCTCAGGCACTAGGAATGAACTTCCCATTTACTGCTCACAGTGAAGGGGAAATTTTTCTTCTGTACAAGTTATTACAAAATTACTTGCCATTTTGTTTGGGTGGGGGGTGGGGATTTAACCTTGGTTTAGGGATAGGGAGCTGTTAAGCTTCCTTTGAAGTATATGCTATCCATCATTTTCTAAGCTCCCTGTTTAATAAAGTACTTTACACAACGTATGCTCAACTTCACCTGTGGCTTTAAGGGCATGAGTTTTGGGGTATTAGCATTGCTTATCTAAACTGAGGCCAGAGACAAGAAACCAAGTCACAAGAACATTTGCTTAAATAGCAAATCCCATGTTCTTCACTAACCTCTATTCCCAAATGCAATAATTTAGTCTTAAGTAAACACACTTCCTAGCAAAGAAGAAAGAAGCACTAACAGAAAAATTGAAAAGCTTTAGCTTTCACACAGGGAAATATTATTTGACACACTACAAGGTGAACCATAAACACAATGCAGACTTAGCAAATGTACAGTGTTGTGAATGATTTGGGTTACCAGGTAATGGAGGCTCTATAAAAAGAGCTGTTAGACACAGTGCAAGGGTAGAAAGCTCATTGTGATAATGGAAAGGAAAGATTGTTCTTCAGCAAAGAATAAATGTATTTCTTCTTGTGCTCCATGCATTTTCTGAAGATGTCTTTGCATTCTAGTTGTTCATTAATAAAGGGATTGCAAAGTGTAGGAGACTAACTATAAAACTATAAAAAATTATGCTATTTGAAAAAATTTAAACTTATGTTATAAGGAAAAAATAAAGTGCAAACAACTTGCAAAGGCTTGTACTATGCTGTCAGGGAAGGAAGAGACTGTTCTCAGTCAGCTGTTTGGGGTACTAGCTCATTATAAACAAGATGTTGTGGGTAGAAGTAGAAGAGAAAGAAAATCTGTAAACAGTTCAGTCTGAAACTTTTACAGAACAAGAGGCTTGTGAGCACAGGTGTTGACCATGTTCCATCAAATTCATGGACTGTTCTCAGTATTACTGAAGACAGATGCTGAGTGCAATGCCTGTAACCATGTGTTAGATTAATGCAGGTAAACACAACTTGCTTGTAAACAGGCATGTCTATCTTAAGTAGGCTTGGTAATGTTATTTGATTTTAAGTACTCATACAGATGAAAGGATTTATTAAGAATGACCTCTCCTCAATTCATTTTCCATACAGAGTAAAAATACTGACTAACACCTGCAAAAATACATAATAACTTCAATCTGGCAGTATACAAAAGACATAATTATGCATAATAAAAAATAAAATTAAAACACCTTCTCTCTTTATACAGTGAAGTGGAATTACCTCAGCATCTGAGAGCCTTCTACAATTCAGCCCACAGAGCATCAGCCGAAATGTATTTTCTCTTCTCTCTGTTTCCCCCCAGCCTGTGTGCTGATCCACTGCTCCAGATCCTGTCCAGGTCCTGATCATTCCCTAACCCTTAAACCACAGGATTTTAATAATAAATATTCCTAATTTTTAGTACCTCTCTTCACCCCTTGTCTTTTAATAGATCACTATTCTTTCCAAGATGATGAAAATGGAATCCAGGTCAAGAAATTTTTACTCCTCTTAGTTCCAGGCATATTCTTTACCTCTAGTTTTTCCTCACATATCTGCACATACAAATTCACTTTCTTTCATGTCCAGGATGTTGTTAGAAGTTTCCGTATCTTCAAAGAAGCCCTTCACACAGCTGCCCAGGTGCCTAGCTCTCCTTGTAATGATTCTAATATGATCTGCCTAAATTTTCAGCAGCAGACATAATAGAACTGATATTATGGCCTGGGCTGTTTCTTTTGTCTCCGGGAAAATTATTCCTGTTTTCAACCTGCTTCAAAACTGACAAGGCATTGCTTTTGATGTCTTGTGCATAATGAAGATTGCACAGCAGTTGACAGCTAATCAAGGCCAAGTCCTCTATTTGACTTGTAAATGCCTCTGGCGATCTTCCAAACTCAGTGCAATTGCTACAGATTTACAACACTTTAAAGTGAGAGGTACAGTTGGTCTAGTAAATCTAGTAACACATAAATGCTGAAAAAAAATCACAAAATTGTCAACATTCAAGTAAGTTATGCTAACTTCAGGGCTTCTAGCTGTGCTAAGGGAAATGTGGAGCGCTATTTATAACATCTACAGATTTAGGGGTTTGTGTGTTAGCTCCTTTTAATATCAGAGACTTACAAATGGAATCACTAGAAAATGTTGTCATACTCCCTGCAACAGATAAAGTACAGTTTTGTGCCCTCTGGCTATGGTCTCTATCACATGAGATTTCTCCCACAGGGTTATATCAAGTGTATTTGCTATGTGACCTCTTTCTGCTTAGGAAGGAAATTCTGTCATCAGATTTTTACCTTGACTTCAATAGACTTCAACAAGAACAGTGTGTTCCCATCCAAAGTAAAATTTGACCCTCACAGTTTGTGCTGTTTCTTTCTACGTTTTAGAGACAGCATTGCTGCTGCCAATACAAGGGAAAAAAAAAAAAAAAAAAAAAAAAAAGGTAAAATGTAAAATGTAAGAACAGTGCCAAGCTTTGCCAGAAAATTTAGCAGATTATAGTACGCAACAGCTTGGATTGGGCACGTGTTAGAACTGTGAACAGGAATCACTACAAAATGAAAAGCTGAGAGAGAGTTATTTGAGGAGGTGGGGGAAGCTAGACTAACAGACTTAATAAAAACATTTTGCAAAAAGTGTATTGTAGTGAGCTCCATGCTACCACGGCAAGACTGCTTCTACTAGTCAAGCTAGACTTCCTCATGAAAGCTTTCCTACATCAGCATTTTACAGTATGCTCAGTACCACAGGCAAAGCCAGTACTCCTTCTTCATCCTGGGAGTTGAGGTGTGACATCTGATGGAAATTAATATCCCCAAAAAGGTCAAATAACCTTTTGGTTTCGTATATTAAATGTCATTCAGGGTGTGAAGTGCAGAGACTTAGATTCCTTATCTTTGCACTAGTTGCCTTTAAAGTGAAAGTGTTTAGTATCTTACTCAAATGAAAAAATACAGATATAGCAGGTGAGACTTAAAGCACTATTGTGGCTTTCATCTTAATTATTCACTCAGTTCTTGCTCCTTTTCATGGCAGAGATAAATGAGTATGTTCCACTTCCTTTTATTTACTCTAGGAAAGAGTGAAAAGGTTCTTTGCAGCTGAAGGCTGAAGGCTAAAGTCTTCATCAGTGTTCTTCTTATTGAGAAAGAGCAGTAAAAAGAAAATAAAGTATCTGATGCTAGTTCTATCTTTTTTTTTCAAATACACTTCTTGAAAACAACAAGCATAACTTATCTATCAGCCATTTCAAGAGCTAGCAAAATTATAGGGCTGTTGTGCTCCTCAAAGTGCTGCTCTTAAGAGTCTTCCACTCAGGAAACCTCAGCAATAGTGCAAATCTGGGCTGATTATAGAAAACTTTTCCCAGTAGAAGGCAAAAGCATGGAGAAAAAGTACAAATGTGGGCTTGGAAGAAAGAGAACAAACAAAGGCAGGCTGTCAGGACTACATGGTCACTACCCACCTGGTTTTTAGGATGCACCTTCTTAGGTATCCTTCCTGAACTGAGGAGGATGAAGTCCTAGCACTATCATACCAAAATACAGAATCCCAAGATTTGATAGAAATAGCAGCAACAGTGGTAAGATTTACCTTTTCCACAGCAAACTAGCCTTTGGCTACTGCTGCAGCACAGATGTCCACCATGTGGACACACATCACGCCATGCAACTTCTCCTTAGAGCCAGACAACAGGCCTTGGCCAACCCTATTTACTGGCAAAGGCACAGCTGTGTTGTTTTGCATAATAGTTAGGAACATGGTATGGTTGGTTCAGTTGTGTCTGATCTCACACTGGTTTTGCACTGAGTGCAACCTTAACGTAATCCTTCAATTATGTCAGTTCATCATTTTGTTAAGAGTTCATACTTTTTTGTCTGTAATTATTACAAACAATTTGTTTGCAGTAGTCCTGAGCAATGTTTTGTTACCCTTGACGACAGCTTAAAAACCCCTTTTCCAAATTTCCTGGCATTTTCCTTCCCTTTAGCTCAGAGAAGCCCAGGTGATGTTCTGTAAGTCAGAAGGTACCTTTTCAGTGAACATTTTCAATATATTAATAAATTGCAATCCAAAAAGAGGGAAAAAAAGTGCAGTCAGGGTTGCAGTGCCCTGGGGAATAACAGTTTGATTGTTATTTACAGGACAAGAAGGATGTGGCTGAATCTTTGCTACAGAGTCTCTAAAGTTCATTTCTTTTCTCCCTCAGATCTCACTTACTTTTACGTGTTGTCATTATAGACGTTCACATGCCAACAATCTGATAGCAGGCATGTAGTTCTCTCAGGCAGCAACTGCTACAACATTTTGTTGATATTCCCTCACAGTGAAGAATTTGCTCATTTAAAAAAAAAATATGTTTTCAAAGCCTACTATGCTAAAGCTATCAGCTTGTATGCTCGGTAGATCATACAGTATGCCACAGAGTATGTCGACATGCAGACTACAGGCTACATGTTAATCAGAACCAAGTACTGCAATACCAATTGCATGGGAGGAGGGAGAAAATCACAATTTTCAATCTAAAATAGACCATTCTTCTCATTGATGTCTTGTGCTTTAGGCTTATAAACTGACAGTGATGTCAGTGCAGTCACTAAATTACCAAGTGAGAGAAAACTTCAAAACTCAGCAAGAAGTCCTTAGGAGAGGGATAATTGCCAAATTAAAACTTCCACTCCCACTTTCTCAGCCACAGGGAAAGCAGGGTATTTCAGCTCACTCATCAAAATGCTTCCAAAGGAGAAGTACTCAAAAAGAAAAAAAACAAAATACAGTAACATTAGCTTCTGATATCTATTCCCATCTCTACTCAAAGAAGAAACTTATGATCTTATTTCCTTATGAAGGAGCTGGAACAATAATTTTAATTAGTCTGTCCTTCAGCCACAACAGAATAACATTTTTCTAGCATTAAAAAAAAAAACCACAACCCATCTAAGTTTACAGCTTGTCCAGCAAGAAATAATCTGAAACTACTGCACTGCAGCAGAAAAAGTCCAGAGCGGGTGTTAAAGTTAATATGGGAGAGGCAATGCTGATCCTAAAACATGAGAATGTACAGTCCAGAGATTATAGAATCTGTCCTTTTGGAAGATAAATCATCAATAGTGTTCAATTATGATCCCATTTTGTGTCGTTTCTATTTCATTTTTTTCTCATGAGTAATTTAAGTTGTAAGAATGACTGGCTGCAATGCATGCCAGAAGGTTAACTCTTCAAAAAAGAAAAAATTGAACTCCTCTGATAGAGGGAGAGGCCAAATAAATAAAAATTTTGGCAGAAGTGTGAAGAATAGGGCAAATTCATCTTTGGTGTAACAATAGTCTACTTCACTAACATAACCACAGGAAAGAATATGAATCATTACTTTAAACATAATTAGTAAAATGTGTTCTCATTTTACTGAATTACAATTGATTCCACAGCACTTGAGATATTAGGGGTCACGGGGTGGCAATTCCAGCACTCTTGGTGTCATGATAATATATATCACTATCACTAATGCAATCATGATCTAAGTTTTGAAGATGTATTTAGTAATGAATATAGGCATGGGAATGCAAACCCAAGTGAGTATCCCCAAATTGTCGCCCCATGTATTGGAAAAATAGTGATCTGGACCCAGATTGAAACTTCACAGCAGCTCATTTCCCCGGGAAAAGCCAATATTCCATTCCTGCACACCCCTCTCACTAGGGCACAGCGGTGCTCTGGAGGCAAACAAAAGCCATGGCTGTAAATACAGGGTAATTGCAAACATAGCAAGACATGTTCTTATTCACAGAAAAGCTGGATCTAAAAACCATGGGTCCTGCAATTCGGTCAGAAACATTGATGCTTACAGGAACTGAAGCATTGTAATACTGCTATAACATCAACTAAAAAAAAAAAAAAATTAAACCTCAAGTGTAGACCAGCATTTTACCTAATCAGCTGCTAATGCTTTTGCTGCTCAGACAGGGTTAATCAGACATACATAAAACTATTTCCTGGCACTTTTGGAAAGCTTCTCCAGTGATGATTCCAACAGCATGAAAGGTTTCAATTTTGCAGAGTTTATATTGGCCTAAAGTGCATTGAATTTTATTTTATCACACCCTGTGGGACACATTCACTTAAACTCTTTTTTAAGACATCTTAGAGCAAATCTAGAGCAATTCAGTCTGCCTCTCATCTATGAACACTGAAACAATGATTAATAAGGAATTAAGCAATGAAGTAGGTAGAAAAACTTAGAACAAGTACATTTTGTAAAAACAGCACAGGTATTTATTTTGCACACGCTTTACATGGATTTTTCTCATCAGGATTAGACAGCTAGGAGCATTGTTAATTCCAAGGAATACTGTACTAAAGCAATTAAGCTGTCTCAGGAAAACACAACCAGATCAGCATTACCAAGGTCCAATATCAAAATAATGAATTACAATAGACTCAGAGTGTGGCAGGTGAGAAACTCCTGCTGTTGGGAAGATGCAACGAGTCTGTGCCAAGGCTCCCCACATCCAGTCCCAGCCACTTTCTCAGACAAGTTTTGCACCGAGCTCCATATCCCTGTGGTTGTAGTACCACTTGTAGTAGCTTAAGACTAGTTTTGGTCACTCTGTAGAACATGAAAAAGGCAAGCAGATGTCAGTGACACTGAGCAATCGAAGCAAAAGGTCCATCGGACCAGCCCAAGGCTGCTTGTTTAGCTGCTCCAGCACCTTGTCCCTTGGCACTTATGTTGTCTGAACAGTAAAAAAGCTCTCCTGGACTCTGAAATAAATGGAATCAGAAAAGGCATGATGCTGGGCCAGATCACCACTTCTAATGAGAGTATCCCAACCACCTTTACAGTGTAGAGCAGCTTTAAAATACTTGTAAATCATCGCTTTTGCACTCACCTTGATGGTGGATTTATATCTCTAAAGAAAAGTATAAGAAAGAACTGGTGTTCGAGGTCTCAGTTCCACACTAGAGGCCAAGGTTATCATGTCTTTTGCAATAAGCTTAGACAATCCTAGAATTAATTTTTAAAAATTATTTCTTTGTTACACATGCTTCTATTTTTAGATTAAGCTCCCATGAAATTAAGCAACTATACTATTGGGAATAAGGTGAACAATTATCACGATTCCACATTTTCTAGGTGCAGAGGTAAAGCCAATTGTATAAGAGCACTATGGGGAAATACTGAATATATTTTTGCCCTATAGGCAAATCCCAAACATAACTGTTCAGAAATCTGTTTAAAGCATTTTCTTCTGCATACACTTGAGTCACTTGAGGTTTATTTGTTTTAGTGAACTGCTTAATTGGGCAGTTACCCCAACACATTAATTCGATTAAGTCATTTCAAGGGTAATTTTTGTTCCTCGTTACTTAGTAAGTCATAAAAAGATTACAGAGTACTGCCCTGGTGTTGCTGTATGAAAGGACTTGATGCATTTCCTGCACAGTCAACATGACTGAAGCAGGTGAATTGTGGGATCCAGTGGAGATAACAGATTGGTCATTTCACCTTTCATGTCACCCTTTCCCCATGGCCAGACACACAGCATGGAAGAGTGAAGACATTTGTACATGCTTGGCTGCTGTAGCATCCCTCACCCTGAACTGCAGGTATTCCCAACAGACTGTGTGATGATAGGAGAGCAAGGTCACTTCATTTTTACTCCTGAGCTCATCTCGATCTTAGCCCCAACACTTGGCTCTTCACACTAGCAAATTTGAAGAAAGTAAGCATATACCATAGTGCTTTGTGAAATATATGCTCTGATGGACACTTAGACCTTACAATACTCTGGCTCAGCAACTTGCCATGTAAGGTAAGGACTAGCAGAGCTTGTATTGACTGCACAATAAATTGCACACAGATTTATAATCCAAATAACATCCTTTAAGAGCCAGATTCAGTCCAAAAAGGTGTGGCCTTTGTATAACTTTCTTACCTCTTATGCCTCTGGTAAAAAGTAAACCCTGCTATAACTGAAGCACTTCCCTTCCATTAAGCAATAAAATACCATTGCATTGTCTCATAAATGTTTCTTCAGGGCTGCTCTGAGCTCTTCATCTCTGAACCTTTTCCATTCTTGAAGTGAAGTATAAGTCATGCTGGATCAGCTGCCAGCTTTGCAGATCATTTTCCAAAACTGCAGGGATCGTGCTCTACAGGTGCAGTGGGCAGAACGTGCTCATGAAGAAAGATTACACAGACAAGCTGAAGAATTTGAGTTCAAATCTCCAAACAGGTTTGAGCTCCTGTTGACAACCAGGTGGAGAGAAATTAATGACGGAAAATCTGCAGCTATAAAGAGAGTGGCCTGTATAGGTGGGGATGAAAGCTGTCTTTATCCCTCAGTTTTAGCAGGGTGCTACAGTTGCTGATCTTTGACCTGGTATAGATATCCATATTCAATTCCTTGAAGTGTTATAAAGACATAAAAAAGTAATAGGTGGTACAAAGCCCTTTACCTTTCTAAAGCCTCTAGAAATAGATATAAAAGAGAAAAGTGGACTTCTAAGATTTAAAAGTCATGTAAGAAGCCCACACCAGTGCCAGACCTTCTGAAATGCAAATTGTTCCACAGGGAGAAAGAGAGTCTTTCAAGAGTGCATCCGATCTCCTGCTTTGCCCTGTTTCAGCTGCTGCTAAGACACTGTGGGATTTTATTTATTTTTTTAACACTCCTCCAAGTTTATACTCATGGCTCTCCTGCATCCCTGGAACATGTAGCAGTTATGGAACAGATTTGTCTTCCCAGATTCCTGAGACTGAAATGTCTAATAATGGTCTTTAGAGTTTTGTTTTCTTAAGCTCATACTGCAAATCCACAGCCAACCTTTGGGCTCAAATAACATTTTCTGCACTTGGAATTAAGGACTGTGGCTGCTAGACATGGACTCTGTCACCAAAACAGCTTAAAATGCACAGGGCAATAGATGTAGATTGTTTCCCCTTGTCCTCAATGATTTGACAGTCAAAGGAAATAAGCCCTTCTGGGCCTAGGGAATAAGAATTGCAGTTATGTAGAAAAATGACAAGACAAGTATAAGTGGTTTAAATAGGACTTGTGTTAAACAGGCATCCTGATATTCAATGCTGTGGGGCTATGTTTGTTTTCTTGAATAAATGAAAAAAGTTCCGTGTGAACACATATCAGCTTCTATATATTATTACAATGGTCTTCATACCTGGTATTTTTTCAAGAAGACACCTCATTTTTATCCCATTTGAAAATCATGAGTTACCACAGGAAAAATATTTGTTCTTTTTATATCTAGCTGTCTCCAAGAAAAGAAAGCAAAAAAAAAAAAATATCCTTGGGATATTATTCTCAAAGAGAACTTTTTTTACTGAAGTTTTATTACCACTTGCTTTTGGAAAATGCTTGCTTTTAAGAACTTGTCCTGTGCAAACATTTTTCTGTGTAAACTAGGAATTGTCTAGATCCCCTGGATATGTTCGGTAGCTCAGAACCGCTACAAAAATGTTTCAAGCAGTAGACTGGCTTCTGTGAAAGAAATTTTAGCCTTTCAGGTTTTAAGTATTAGTGGCATGTTCCCAGGAGCAGTGATGGGGGAATATTAGGTGTGTTCCTGCTCCTTGTCTTGAAGGAATTGAATTATTAGAGATGTCTCTTTCTCCAGTTAATCAAGAGGAAGGTAGCCAGGGAAAAAAGCTCAGATACAGTGAAGGCAGGGACACAAGAGGTTAAGTAAGCACACAAATGTAATCCTGTTATTGCTGTGGTGGTTTCTGAAAGGACCTAGGGAGCTTGTCTCCACCTTAATTCACAGTTCCTGCCCCTGCACTGGGAACTTAGCACAGTGCTCATTTTTCTCACCTGGCATGCAGAATGAGAAAATTCAGGAAGATCCCAGAGCTAGGTGTTGTTTCTACAGTCTTTCAGGCCTACCTCACACATGTCAAATGGGGCTGGGCTCATTTCCCCCATTGACTCAGGGCTCAATACACCCTGGCTGAGATGACAGCTTATGAATATTCTCCATACAAGTCTTGCACCAGTGAGAGGAAACCTGAAACTATACCTAAAGCAATGAAAAACATTAAGTACATAAAATATTTCTATATAAAATTAATTTGTTATACACCACTTAGATTAAAAGCTAAGGTAAAAATAAGCCTCACAACTTGAGTCCCATTTTATTTACAGTGTGAACTGTAAAAGTTCCAGAGCTCAGAAGCATCCTTACTGCAGCTCCATCAAGAAGGAAGAGATCAAATATCAGGAGAATATCCTGTCTAGTCAAGTCCAGGTTTAGCTAATGTTACCAATAACAGTTTCTACTGCTCACTTTTTTGCATGGAAAGGGAAAGATAATCATATGTTACATTAATTATTTTTATCAATATTGTCCTCAACACTTAGCTAAGCTCTCCTGGGCAGAACGTGGGGGTTTTTTATATGTCTGTTCAGGAAAAGTTAAGAAGCAATGAAAACAAGTAGAGGTCTAGAAAACATGACCTGCAAGGAAAGAACTGAAAAAAACTGAAATTGTTCAGTCTAGAGGAGACTGGTAGGAGACATGTTAATAGTCTTCAAATTTAAGTCAGACAAATGGGAAGAGGAAAGGAATCAGATTTTCTCTATTTCCTGATGGATGTGACAAGTAATGGATTTGCAATAAAACAAGGGAGGTTCAGCAGGATAAAACTCTAATATTATAATGATCCTTCCTCCACTTGGAGGGGGAGACTAGAGCTGTGCCTACACTGGTATATAAAACAGTGTTCAGAAATATTCCCAGGCACTGGAACTTCAGCTTCAGCTCTGTCAAACCATCAAACCAGGGTACCCGGCATGCCTCTGCCCTGTGCCAGCCAAGATGCTCACAAACTACTCTAAGAGACAGTGCCCATGAGATCGTTTGTCCCAGGGGCTATCCCCACATAGAGCCCCAAGGAGTAGTTTTCTTGAGGACTTACCCATCACACTTATTCTCAGAGCCCAGAAAAATCCCTGAGCATAACCAATGCACTTCTGTTGGCATTGCAGCTCCATGCTCTTTATTTGAATTAATACTTTGGATAGTGGGGTGGCAAGTCTTCAAGATCTCAAAATAATAAAGCACTTTCATTTCACAAAGTGGTTTCCTCTTGTACTAAAAAGCAAGGATCACACGTGTACATATGTACCTGTTGTATGACAGGAGAGATCAGATAGGGGATACAGTCAGGAAGAAAAAAAGGACTGAACTTATTGAAGAATATATTCCAAATAATGTTTTTACATTCCCACATCAACCATGTATGAATTCTGCACTTATTTATGTGTGGTACTGATTGCTTTTTAGAAAAAAAAGCAGGTCTAGATTGTCTATGGGTCTATTTAAATGGAGAGCTGTAGCAAGTCCCTTTTTTCCACTATTTAGCTAAACCTGTGAGCACATGTACTGTACAGAATTCATCTGAAATCTTTTGTGGATATCAATTTTGCAAGCTGCCTTTGCCTTTCCCCCTAATAATCTTCCCCAGCCATAGAGTCAGTCACTGTCTTTGCAACATAACGGCCACAAATGATGAAGAACAGCCATAAGAGACAGAACTTCACTGCCCCTCCTGGTAGCTGTGCTGGGGGTTCAGGTACAAAGAGGAGAGGCATCTGCAGCTTTCCTTCAAGCCAGAAGAATGATTGACAACCAAGAAGAAAAAGAAATCTCTCCCTCCCTTCAAACTTGAGTGACTATTGATTTCTGCAGCACACCTGCATTCTCTCAAGCATAGGCTATCTCTATCAAACATATATGACTCCTAAACAAAAACAGAGGAAACCAAAGAAGAAAAAAGAGTTATTGCTTACTAGCAGGTGAAAAAAAAAGTCACTGACTTATAATTATTTATTATTTTTGCTGCTTTTATCATCACAATTTTTTGTATTTTTATTTCATTAGCAAATACACAAAAAGAACAACTGCTTAGAAAAGGAGTTGCTCTGAAACACACCTTTAAGTACCACTTCTTGTTCAGGATTTATGCTAAAGTTTCTGTAGTCCAGAAGTTGTTTTGTCAGGGAGCTCTAATCCTAAATCACATGGCTTTTCCTGATACACTTTGTTAGAAGAAGACATAATAACATATAACTGACCAGACACAGAAAAAAGCCTTTTTCTTATCGAATGACATTGGCATTTTGGATGTTTTTATCTTTTTTATTCAAGGAGGAAAGGCAGAATTTCACGTTCAAAAAAAGCTGAAAATATATATTTTCCAGGTAAGTAGAAACATATGTATTGCTCACCACTCTTTTAACTTCAACCATATTTCCCCCTATGTTATATTTTTAAACAAAAACAATGGCCTAAAAAGCCAGGTTTAAGTCTCAAAACAGAATGTCTCATCAATTTTAAATTTTCTTTCCCCAAAAACATTTCATGCAGTGGGATTCATCTAAGCTGAACTACTCCCAACAGAAAATCTTGGTTTCCGCATGTCAGTGTAGTTTCCTAAATCCACTGCTGCTTTATTGTGGGAGTAGACTGCACTCCACCCTACTCATCAACACAGACTAACGAACAGGTCAGGCTCTACCCCAACCTAATCCTGCTTCAGCATTTGTGAACCATCTGTAGAGAGAGGAAGCAGGACGAGTGAACACAGCTGTCATGAGAATTTGTGTTTCCCTCTCCTTACTCACACCATATGCATCCCAAATCTCAAAATAGCCTGTCAGATCCACAAGACCCTTTGTTCCTTGCTTGTATTGCCCCTCTCTGGAGCAGGGATGTTGAGTGAGACAAGGCTGTTGGGATCAGAATGACTGTTGAATAATTCAAAATGCCTAAATGGAGGGAGAAATGTATTGTACACTGATACAGACTCCAATAAAGTGTTAATTTCAGTAAATTCTAAGAAGCTTGAATGGATAAGGATTATTCATCACAGGACAGGGGTTGATAGGTAGCATACAATACATATACAAAGATTTTATCTCTTCTTATTTGAATAATATCCTCCTTGTCAGTGATGGAGCTTCCATGATTGCCTATAGGAAAATCAAAAGTAGTGGTCTGGAGAGAAACATTACAATTACAGTCGGACAGATATTTTCCAACCTAAATTTTTTTCCGTTAGAAAAATGCTGATTCCATGAAATCAACACGCTCCCACGGTACATTTTTGTTTCTTCAAATACTTAGAAGGAAACCAGCTGCCTGGTTCCCTGCCAGTTTGCCTTCTTCCCCAGCAGCCCACCTTGCAAGCATCCATAGGGCCAGGACACAAGAGGCACAAGCTGTAGCATTCAGGACTTCTCCACTCTGCTCACAAAGACACTCAGACCTGTGAGATTTGCAGCCTAATCTCCCGTTTGCACAGCAAAAGGCATCTAGGTGCCTGAAGTCAGGACTGAGGATCCTTACGCTGACTGGATGTCCATCAATTTTGTTTTGAAAACACACGGGAGGAAATGTTCCATCCATTAGACATTTTAAAGGTTTGTTTCAACACAGACCTATTTTATTATTTATCTTTTTTTTAGAATTTCCCACAGAGTAGACACTTTAGATGCCATCTGACACTGCATTACAGCAAGTCGTTACCTGATACAGTCATCATTGATTTTGGATTGGGGGAGGTACATACCTTAGATTTATAAGAGGCAAATGACATCACATTTAGTAAAGACTCCAAGTGTCCTGTAAAACACAGGAAAGGGCTAAGAATAAATATATAAGGACCTAAAAAGTCAAACTGTAACTGAGCAGGATCCCTCATTAATACAGACTGAGTGAACAAAGACAAATATCCTGCTGAGGACAGTAGCGGGGGGGGGGGGGAAGAGGAAGAATTGTTCAGAGTTGTTCAAAAAATAAACTTTCAAGAGTGTACCAACTTGGTCAAAGAAAAGGAGTGAATTATTATCAATGAAAAAGTCAGCCAAGAAAATGTCTTGGCCAAGACTGAGGTTTTTTTGAGCTGTGCTTTGAAATCTTCAAAGAAGGATCTCGCGACTCCTGAGCAAAGGCTCTAATGAAATCTGAGCAAGTGCAAATCTTTTATCAGCAAGTCTAGAGTTACTCAGAAATAACAGCAGGCAGAAATATGTGTATGGTTCCCCTGTCTTCCAACTGTAGTAGTTATTGCCCAGTAAATTATAGGATAATTGACAAAGAGTAGATGGAGTTCAACACTGGAAAATAGCTGTCACATCACCTAAGGCAGACTTTAAATTATACACATGCTGTTAAATGAGAGCAGAAATTGGGGCTAATACATTACTTAAAGAGCATCAGGCAAGCCTTTTGCCCCTAAGACTCAGGGGTGCTGACCATCTTTAATATTCTTCAACTAGATAGATAGATAGATAGATAGATAGATAGATAGATAGATAGATAGATAAAATGCAGCTTTCTTCCTACCAGGTTTTTAAATACTTCCAAGGTAAGACAAAGCTTCATAATAGAAAGGACTCAGCACCATGCAAAACCATAAACAAACAACACTGATGGGAAATTCAGTATGTTACTAGTGGATCTTCCCAGCCTACCAAAATCTGAACAAGCCACCTCAACTGAGAGATCTCCATTATAGAACAACATGGCTAAAGGCTCCTCTTTTGAAAGACTAAAGCCAAGGTAATTGAGTACAACTTTTACTCAGTAATTATTAAAGATATAATCAAACATAGTTGTACTGACTAAACCTTTGACAGACTTAGAGAACAAATTGCCTCAAATCTGAGGCCACAAGAAAGGGAGAGTCCAGAAATTACTGTGTTGAAAAGAAAGCCTGTGAATTAATCACGTAAGCATACTAAAACATTAGTGGTTTTGAATGTTGAAGGTGAAAGAACATTTGTTCACCAAAGGTCACTCTTCCAGCTCAGGGGGGAATTTTAAAGAACACATGTTGGAAAATTTGCCTCAGTTTTTGTGTTATTTCACCCCTGGGCATCGTTTGCAGTGTAAAGCAATTACTCTGGTAGCCAATGAGCATCCTGGTGTTGAAACCCTCCAGAAAAAGTCAGCGTCACTTAAAGTAACAATACCTCACTGCTGGACCCTGGTTCTCATGAATAAGTAATTACTCTTTATTTAAAAAAATAAAAAGATAAATTAAAATCCAGGCTAGAAACTGAACAAGCCAGACTGACATAAAAACTACAGATCCACTGCCAGCAGAAGAAAGGCAACTGCTACTGTGAACCTCAAAGCCATCACCTTTGGAAAGAGAGGAAAATTAATTACAACATTGTTTTAAGGGGTGAAGATCAGTGTGAGTGCATGTCTGGAAAAGAAGCTAGTAACCAACTTTTCTGAAAGAAACACTCAGTGTGAACACAGCATCCTATGCTCAGTTATGATTTTACAAAGATTGCTGTAAAGGAAGTATAATCAGAACAGCTGTGACAAAAGATGAGGTAAAATAATTCCAGAGAAATTCTGATTGCCATCCAACCACATTTGACTATATCCTTAACCGTCAATTTAAAAGAAAAATTAATGTAAAAATAGTTTTTTCTCATTTAGCTTTATATAATGGAGGCAATAGTAATCTCCTTGGAATTTGGTGTCTCTCCAATGTTTATCACGCCATTTATCATCCAGATTTCCAGCTTGCAGAGATGTATAATATGAAGCACAACTGTTAAATCACATTATTCTGTTGGCAAAAAATACTATCTATCATATGTAAAGGAGTTCAGTGGCTGATTTATTCAAGTGGTTGGTTAATATGACTGAAAAGGCAACGACTATCATAAGGTACACTGTATAAATGTTTCTAACGTGAACGCATAATAGACCCATGCTGAAAGTTATTTTTATAACCAATATGCTGTACTACTGTGGAGCATTTTTTTTCCAAATATATGCCCCATATACTCGCTTTTTGCCACTATAGTGATAGGAAGCATCCTTAAGCCATCCTAAATGGACACGTTCTGATTCCCCTTTTGCAGAAGCAGCATTCTTAAGAAAAACTCTCCTGAGGATCCACTAAAATAATATACACTGAGACTGTGGCTGGCCCATGTTGAGTTTTGCACACTCTCAAATTCTGGAAGATCCTTTGAAGATTTCCCTGAAGGAGTTGAATGTACATAGTCTACGCACATTAATATAGGCAGATTACTTATGTACATTAAAATAATAAATAATATAACAACTATCAGAAATCTTCTACAGCTCTCATCATACAGAGTATCGAGTACTTAGTACTATGCAGCAACTCATCTGTGGAAAAGAACACCTCCTTCCCCTGTTCCTCGTGGAGAACAATTGGTGGCTGCAAGAACATCTTAGATACTTTGAGGGACTGACACACTAGTAGAAGATGAAAATATAGATTTTCTTCTTTATATTACAGGGGTCTTCCAGGTGCCCTATCATTTTTCCTGATAACTAGTTATCGACTGTAATGGTTACAGACCACATACCTACTTAGACTACATTAGAGTAGGATTTGCAACACTAAATGATAAAATAAGATTCCAAATCTGAGATATTCAAATTGCAGGTTCCCAAAACACATAATCCCAGGGAGAAGAAGAAAGAACAAAACCATGAACCGTGACCTAAGTATTCACTGGTGGCATAGGGGTAGGTGAGGGAGAAACAAGGACCTGAAGAAGTTTGCCAACTCCATTTTCCAGCACCAGACAAGTGCTATATCAGTTCCACAAACCCATCCAGCCTTTGCGTGTCCTTACTGTTAAAACCCCCCTTCTACCTGTCCTCCACATGTGGTGTTGTATGAAAGCAATGCCAGGTCAACACTGGAAGACAACAAAAGCTAGGAAATAGAAAACTGAGATTCGAAGTGTGTGGTGTGGATGAGGGATTTACTTGGAGTTGGGTCAAGGGAGCAGGGACAGCAGGGCTGGAGAACCTCAGTGGAGACTGCCAGGGAAATCAGCTGGATCCCGGGCACCATATGGACCAAGGGCTTATTTCATAAAACATCATATAACCAAGGAAGGCTGTAGTCCTTCAATAAGAGATTTCCTGTAAAGCAGCAGGGAAAAAAAAGGGGAGGAGAGTAGCTCAGCTTGTTCTGCCTAAGACTCCTTGTTATGGTCAAGACTCCCTGCCCCATGGTCAAGAAAAAAGATGCAACAGCACAGCTGAACTGGAACGGGTAAGACCATGGCGCACTCATAACTGAGCCTGAACAAACGTCGAACTGGAACAAGTTATTAATTGGGTCCTTTGAAGGCTGAAGTTTGTTTGTGTGCTTATTTTCAAAGCACCTTCCACCAAATGAAGAGCTCTAGAGCTAACAGGGTACTTTTTGTACTTGAATTTTTGTTGTTTCAAAGTGTTCACAAGGTGAAGTGATTTACTGATATCAGACTCTCAGTCAGAGCCCAACCTCCCTAAGTTGAGGACTACCCAAGTTTCTACTCCCTAGCTATGTGATGTGGTAGAAGAGTTGAAAACAGTATCCAAGACTCTACAGAGCAGGTAAAGTTGGGTACCACAGAGACACAAAGTCAGAGAGATTCCATTTTAAGAATGATGATAAAAAAGTAGTCTATAGTAAGCACTAACTAATAAAACTGTCAAGATGTTGGAAAATAGACCACATCTGCAATTTCTCTCACCATACCCATTAGCTGCTAAACCATCCAACATTTCACAGCACAACCACATTTCTCATCTCATTATAACCAAGGGTATAGTAGGGATTACAAAAATTTAGGAACCACATGGCACCTTTTACCTAGCAGCACATGCATTTGAACTCTGGATCTACTATTTTCACTGTTGCAGTTACCAAATAGTCACCTCTGCAATAAAACACTTCATGGTAACTGCAATAAGCAGCTAAGGGGAAAGACTTATATAATCAGGAAATGGGAAATAATCACTGAGGCAGCAGAGGAAACAGAAGTCAATATGGGATTGTAAACTTGCTGAAAATAATACCATACACAAATATTTGATGCTAGTGCTCTCTGTGCCAGAAGGAGCAGAACAGGATAACTATCAGTTTGAAGCAAAGAAAATGAGGTTGAAGCATTAGGTACATTTTTCTTACAATATAGCTAGGGAAGCCATGCATGTATATAGGGATTATGCAAGCCTTATCACCAGACTTGAGGAGATCAGTGCAGGCTGGTGCCTCTGCACAGAGGAATAGATTAAGAGGCATCTTCAACTCTCTTTTAACCAACCATTTCTCTGACCAAAGAGCAGTAAAGACAAGAAGTTTAGTTTTTTGTTGATGGAGCTTGTGCCATGAAACTTGTGCCATCCAGTTCAGCTGGTGGTATTTTGTCCCTTCCTGTTAAGATTTGGCAGCTCCTGAGAAATCATAGGACACAGTGCACCCTCCATCAGCTAACTCTGCTCTGCTCAGGGGTATCCCCATATCTCTGCAAGGTGTAACCTTGTTTGCCTTAACACCGTACCACAGGAAGACTACCGGATAGCCCTCATCTTCCTTTTGGTCCTTCACACCTCTACACAAGATGCTTTCATCACGACTCATGCATGGTGGACAGCAGTCACCTACTTCAGTGCTAAAACGGCAGTAAGACCTTAGTGCCAGAGCAGGAGTGACTCCTGCATAAGGGATCTCTCAGGTAACACACATACCTCTTTCCTTTGCACACAAGTCAGGAACAATGCAGCAGGCTTTATCACAGTAGCAACTGTTAGTTTTCTCTCACTATCACTATTCAACCAATCTTCTATTTACAAAGCACCAAACTATCATGATTGTACATCATCCATCAGCTACTGCCCTATCCCTAGAGGAAGGTGTTACATCTCCCGAGTATGTAACTTCACTCTTTGCTATGAAAGGCTTGAAAATTAGCTTTCTGAGATTTACAGAACCAGTAGACAACCCTAAGTCTGCAAGTATCGAGTTTTTTGGGATCGGTTTTTCAAGGGAGCAGAGGTGCCATGAGGTTAGAGGAGAAGCTGTTCCCTAAAGTTATTCAATAACAAATATGATGCCTGAAGTTGAGTTGCTCTTGCAGTGGTCATTTTGACGTTTAAAGTATAAATGGGGAAAAAAAAACCAAACAGAACAATAATCACACAATATCTCTTTTATACCTTTATACTTTCTCTTACATTTGTACACTTACACTTATTTGATAAAAGAAGCCAAAATTAAACATTTCAGATATATCTTTTATTAAAAGTAAAATCAAGGTTGCAAGAGACAATGGAGAAGAAGAAAAGCAAGGTAAATTATGGTTTAGGAGCAGAAAGGTGAATGACAAGAACGATACAGGTTTAAAAAAGAAAGTGCAACCACCATGCGGGAAGCAGAGTCTATAAGTTTCCTTCTCTATCCTATGAATTGTTAACCTTGGCAATGAGCAACTGACTTGCTACAAATTGGATTCCAACCAAGTAAAATAATAAGCAGAGTTTCAAACAAACCCTACATGCTAATAACGGTGAACAAAATACTAAGAGAGATGTACAAACATAATCTATCATCGTGCAAGCTCCTTTTTTTTCTTTTTTTTTTTTTTTGCTTTTACTAAGGTGAAATTAATGCTTATGAATGCTTCCAGATTTATGACACCAGACTGAAGTTTTCTGGCTTTTTCCCATATCGGGACAGACAAAACATCCACTATTCACCTAATCAGCATGTAACATCCACCTAGGTGGCTGGAATACACAGGACAAACTGCTGGCCCAAAGGCCAAGGAGTCAAAAGCTCTGCATTCACTGAAGTCATTCTGCTCCTTCTGCATTGGCAACTCAGAAACAGCTGAAAGAAGATGTGGTTTATTATTGGAAAATAAAGACTTTAGCTTATAGAACCTCAGAGTTGAAACAGGTATTGTAGTTGTATGTATCTTCAAAAAGAAAATTAAAATTTTTATTTTCAGTGTATTAGCATGAAGAACAAAAAGCAGAATAAAACACTGAGATTTTGCCTGCTAATTTGTGATCAGAGGAAAAAAAATAGTTGAAATTGCACATGCTCACAAGATGATCCAGTCTTCAGAATTAACATAACTTAACCTGTAAAAAATTAATATTAAGTTTTCATCCAGCCATGAAATAAGACTCTTGATCAATAATACTATCATTTAAAATAAAGTACAACTTCAATGGCTGTCCAGATCACAAAGAAACCAAATGGAAATTGTGAAAGAAAAAAACAAGATGAAAAAATTATGAAGAAAACAAAAGTACCATGAAGAATAATGTTCTTTGCTGGCAAAAGAAATGCACAATCACCACCCTTCTGCAGATGGCAAGCTGCTAGGAGCCATGGTCCTTCGTCAAAACAAACAGGACAGAGCAGACAGAAATGAAAAGAGGCTGTTAATGTTTTGAGTTAAGAAAATGAAACAGTGAGTAACAATGTGAACAAAAATAATGATTTTTACTGCGAGGAAAGCTAAATGAGCCCCAAAGAATGCATCAGGAAAATATTGAATATAATATGAGAAAAAAAAACACAGAACCACCATAGATACAACCCTTTCAATAAAAGTAAATGTGATTTTCCTAGAACATGTCTTTATAGATGGGGAAATGATAAACTTAACATGGGTACTGAAGGCTAAAGATTGATGTACTCATTCGGAAAGGTCACAAACAAGCAACAGAGAATACTTCAGATATTAAAAGATATGAATGACAGAACACAATTTCTCAAGCTATTAAAAGACAGAAGATGACCCTTCATGAAATTACAGTGCATCTGACGAAAACTTGAAAAAGTCAGTTTGTTTGTACAGTGTAGTAGAAATAGATGATACATTGAGCGATCTAATTTTTTAAGGTATTAAATAATTTATTATATCCATTCAGCCAGTGAGAAATCAGATCATTTACATTTACATTCTGCACATGGCATGAGCTAGAAATATTTCCCTGGAACACAACATTGTGCAACTCATCAACTAGACCTTGATTTTGAACCACAGATGATGCTGTCAAAAGTAATACACGTGGCTCCACAGCCGTGATCCTGTACACCATGGCAAGTCCTACACTCCTGCTGTACCTTTGCTTCCGTTTGACTCTCTGCTGTTAGCAATCATTTTGCATAAGCTCATCACCCTCTTAGCTGTAGAGCCTGAAAATTACAGCAATAGACCATTATTACAATAATTATGAAGATCATTTTGAAAATTTTCCTCCTTTTTATACAGACCTTCTCCTGCTGTGCTTCAAAGAATGCACAATTGCTGAACCTGGAAGGGTAAATCATTTTAGGGAAGAAATGACAGCTAGTTCTTTGAAACAAGAGACAGCTAGTTTCAGCATACTGCTAATCTTTGTGATTTCATACTACAGCTTTCATTGAAAACACACTATAAAATAGATACCTGAAGAATTATGAAAGAAACTATTCCTTTTGTAGCTTTAGAATTTAAAAAAAAAAATGCAGTGATTGAGTAACACATTTCTTCTACAGTATTTCAGAGAAGAGAAGCCAAACCAACCTCATTATGGACAAAATTATTTAAGTGAGGCACTTAAACCCTTATTTAAGACTCCAAATAAAAGTGTATGATGGTGACCTCCAAATAACCCCTGACTTAAATGCAAACCTTTGTCTCAGCTGCTTTAATAGCTCCATAACTCCAGCACTGCCAAGTTTTCCTCCTGGAGTTTCATGATGATGTTCATTCATTTTGGGGAAATAAGCAAGACATCTACAATGACATCATCATTTTCTCAGTGTAGTGCTCTTTGGAGAGTGTCCTAGCAGCTCTAGCTAGGTGTAAAAAAATGAAATGAAACCCTGTCACTGCTCGTTAGAGAGAAGCAGACCTGGTGATTTCAGTTTGTATGTTGCTTGCTCAGTTTCCCAAAGAATAATTACCAAATGTAAAACTAGTACTAGAAAGAATAATGGGAAGACGAAAAGCATGTAGGTTCAGTGCTCCTCAGAGAAGTCACAAAACTCAGGCTGGCAGTGGCGATACACGGTTCTCCATACAGCAGTCAATTTGTCTTGTAGCATATGCTAATCAGCATTTGCCAGGTAAATTGAAAATCATGCAGATGACCCTCTCCCTTGACTAAGTTAGTGGCCTAAATGCTCTTTTTCAGGTCCATTACATTCCATTTGATGTTCAATCCTGAGCTTGATTATAATGATTTCTCCCCTAATTACTTGTCAATTTATTTTAAAAAGCATCCAATTGACAAATCCGATTAGCCCCTTCCAGTATTCAAACAGCACACATCCCCATGCTGTCTACATCAAGGGAAGAAAAAAATAACACAGGTCAGCAAGCTGCTAATGAAGAGATGCTGGAGGCAGCAGGATGAGGAGATGAGAAGGCTGAAAGCATATTCCTCCAGCAGCAGCAGGGACACAGCTGTAATTGTCATCAGGGAATGAGGCACAGGGCATGGGAGCTGCCACACAGCAGGGACCTTCTGGACTGCTCTCCCATACCAGCAGCATTGACAGCAGATGCTTAGGGAAGCATGCAGAGTCTCCTCCATCCACTAGCAAATCCTTCTTGTCTCCAGAAACTCATTCTTCAGGGACATCCAAAGCTGGAAGCTGCATCCACTGCACCAATAAGCTTTTTTTGCAGGATTTGGGTAGTTTTTGAGGTGACTTATACCTATTCTCAGGCTCTGCACCTCTCCACAGTGAGTACCATAACACATGGGCACAGTGCAACCTTCTCCACCTGAGATGTCCACCAAAAACTCCACAGAAAATTTAGGAGACATTCCTCCTGCCTCCTGTTCTTTCTCCATTAAATCAATGAGTTCATAGGTCTCTTTCATTTCTTACTTCAAACATCCAGCTAAAAGTCTTCTTCAGACTGCAGCAGGATTATGTTGCCACTGCCTGCCTATACAGGGCTGCCCCTAGAAATGAGGTCAAGAAGCTCATAGTATGTTATATGCATATTTTAATTGTTATAATAATTGCACTTGAACTTTCTTTTAAGAAGATAAGAAACTATTTGACCACTTAATGGTAATTGCAAAATTAGTTGCCTGCTGCACAGTTGTCCAAAGACCACTGTGAAAAAGGCAGGGGCTTTTGTAGACACCAGCACCATGACTACATAAAGTTCTCCCTGTAGGGCAGAAAGAACAAGAAAATCATAGAATCACAGAGTGATAGAATGATTCAGGTGGCAAGGGACCTTTAAGGGTCATCTAGTCCAACACCCCTGCAGTGAGCAGGGACATCTTCAATCAGATCAGGTCGCTCAGAACTCCATCCAACCTGACCTTGAATGTTTCCAGGGATGGGGTTTCTACCACCCCTCTGTGCAATCTGTGCCAGTGTTTCACCACCTTCATTGTAAAAAAAAAAAGGTTCCTTGTCCACTGATGTAGTCACTCTATCACAGAAGGCCACTAGGCTGGGCAAGACTTGCCTTTGGTGAAGCCATGCTGGCTGCCTTGAATCACCTCCCTGTCCTCTGTGTGCCTTAACACACCTTCTAGAAGGATCTGTTCCATGATCTTTCCAGGCACAGAGCTGAGGCTGACGGGTCAGTAAAATAAAAATGGGGAGCCTAAGACCAAGGAAAATGCCACTGAAGAGCAAAATAAATGGTTGTGTGTAGCCTTGAGAGGAAGCCAAAACCCAGAGCTGAAGAACATAGGTTTGGATCTCTAAACAAAGAAATTATCTGTTTCTTCTTGGCTACAGAGTTAGAATTTGGAGATTAAAAGGATTACCTGACTGCTGGCTTTCTTTGTTGAAGCAACCTGCAAGTTCCCAAATGCCATTTAATTTAAAATTCACAAATATACTTGTACCTTACAGACGAAAAAGCAGGACCCAAGTATGACTCTTTTTCTGCGTGCTGTTGTCAATAAAAAAGGACAGATTCATAAAGAGCAGGTAGGAAGTCCGTGTCCTTGCCTAGAAGCATGCCAAACAAAATTAAACCCATTTCATAAACACCAGTATAAAGCCAACTTTCCCATTCCCAAAATCTCAGTTTAAGAGAACTTTATTGAGTGAGAAAGGAAGGCAGAAGAATATGTTGCAAAAGCCAACAACAAATAAATCAGCCACATCCATTAAGCAAGATTCCCACACCCCAGAGCATACTCATAATAGTTCTAGCCCTCATCCTTCTCCTGCCCCTGTGGAGACTAATGAGATAAAGCCTTCTAGCACTTGTTCAGTCCTTCAGTTTCTAAGTTCCTCCAAACAGCTTTATTCCGCATGTTACCTCCAAGCTGCCAGCATATTACCTCATCCTCAGAGGGAGGATGGCAGGAGGCAGAACCACAGAGGGGTCCCTTGCCCATGGGGAGGGATACTTCTGGCAGGAGCCATTCCCCTCTCAATTCATGCATCCAAACTTGGTTTGATCAGGGTGACTGCTCACCTTAAAAGTATCAATGTGATATTCCTGCATCTCAAAATAGTCTTGTGTCTTGAAATCCAACTTCAAGGTGTTGCAAAGCTAAAATCAAACCTAAAGATACCAGACAAGAGTGCCCTCTCCACTCCATGAGTTTGCTCTTTCCCCTTATTCCACCAAAAGAAATATTGAGTTCCTTTTTCTTTAGGGCTTCAGGTTGTTAGAGCTACATAAAAACATAGTGGTGACAACAAATATAATAGTAAGCAAATTTCAGAAATTTTATTTATTCTGCATTGGGCAGAAACTGAAACTTTTCAAAACATCCATGAAAAGCAAAAGATATTTGCCCTGGAAGAGCAAATGCAAACCCTGGAAGTGGACATTCATGCTGCCCTTTCCTTCTCTATCCCTGCCTGAGGGCTTGTACATGTAGAAACATCTGTGACACTCTGTGTTCTTACAGCCTACAGCAGAGGTAGACAATCCTCCTGAGGCTAAAAGCCCCATTAGGAAAAAAGAAAACAGTGCAGCGTGAAGTTCCAAACATCTCCCCTCCTCCCACAATAATTTTCTAAATCAGTGCCCCATGAGCCCAGCCTCAGCTTCCAACAACCCATCTTCACGGCCCCAGAGCAGGAGCACAGCCCCATCCCACTCCTCTCACCAGCCCTCCATCCCCATTCAGCCCTGGGCAAGGAGCCACCCTGCACATCCATCTCCACAGCATCCCTAAGAGCTCTCAGAGCTGCTGCTGCCCCACACCCAGGGTGCACCAGCCCACGGCAGGGCAGGGGCAGACCCCCCATCTGCAAGCAGCAGCAGATCTGCTGGAGCTTGGCTCCATAACCCCTCCACTGTTGTGAGACTGGACAGGCAGTCCTGCTAGCATCATATGTGTGTCATAGTCTCTGCTGTCATGCAACAAAAAGCACCTGGCCTTGGATGACAGGTCAAAACTCTGGGAAATATCTGCTTTATTCCCTGTGTTTTCACTCTCTCGGAGGAGTGGCAGGGCTCTGGTGAGCAGTGCTGCAACCGAGCAAATGCTGGGCCAGTTGCCTTCCAACTTCAGTCTTCAAGCAAACTTCAGTCCAATGAGTTGCCTCCAGTCTTCAAGCTCTGCAGCCTGATGGACCAACCTGAGCTGTCTCCAGCATTGCTGTCGAAGTCATGGGAAATAGTGTAGGCAGAAACACACTCACTGCACCATGTCCCTTTCTGTTCTGTCCCCATATCCTACCTGTCAGCATTACTAATTGGTGACAAATGCCTTCCCAGTGTACAACAGGCAGCTAGGCTGTCCTGAGGAGCAGTCACTTCTTTCAACTATTTCAGGAAGGCGGTGTCCTGGTCTCAGAAGGCATTTCTCAGTCTGCAAGGATGCATTCATTTGCATGCTCTCACTGTTTTATTTGCATGATCTTTCTCCATGGATGCCAAATTCTGCCTGCACCAGCACGTAGGCCCCCTGTACAAGCTGCAGAAAGCTATGTGTGGTTGATGTCAGTGAGGCAGCAAGTCTTGAAGAGAGCTGTGGTTTCTCATTGTTCTTCCAGTGATGTGCTGCTCCAGAGGGTCATGGCCCAGCACATCATCTGGCCTTTCAGACCCCGTCAGTCTGCTCTGCAGATTCAGGTTTAATTGCAAAACCTCATGGGAACCAGCTGGCTGCCAGTAACAGAGATCTTATTTGCATAAAGATGTCCACACAGTTACTCCACCAGAGAGAGGACAACAGATTGTAGTGCCAGGTCCTTTGCTGTCCTTGTCCTTGATGCACTTGTACCTTTGAGCATCTCAATGTCTCCTTCAACCTCTTTCTTGGCAGCCCAGTTTTCATTTTACAGTCTTGTCCTCAGCAGCTTCTACAGATACCATTCTGAAAGAACATACCCTTCTGTTTAAACAATGCAACACTGGAAGGTAGTTACATATCTGCTATGCTTAGTCAAGTTGGTAGCACATTTGTGGCACCTCAGTTTAGCAATAGAGTACATAAGGAACTGATACCAGAATAAACCATTTTTGTGGAGATAGGAGTGTTGTAAACAGGCCAAAAGAAGAACTAGGCATACACAGAAGAAAAGTTCAACTAAAGGGCACAGTGAAAAACCTTCTACAGTCACCCCAAAGATGACCAGTACGCATGCAAAAAGGACATTTACGTATATTAATTAATTCCTAGAAACATAATGAATATGCTTATGATTTTTTGGAAAAGTCATGAATATGCATTTTTTGACAGTATAAAGCTTTTGCAGAGGGACAGGTAGGTATGCATGATAGGTGGAGAGATCCCCTGTGCATCTAGTGCTGTAATAAAGACTGTCTGCTTCTTAAGACTACATTGGTGTTAAGAAGTTTATTCCCAATTTCAGTGACACTACCATTTCTTTAAAAAATTATTCTGCATGAGATGCAGGGAGCAGTTTCAGTGTTGCTCCAGAGACAAGCTTAAGATGCAGAGGTATCACCTCATTTGAACTCCATTCTCTTAATAATGCTTAATCCCATAAAATTTTATTTCCATCTTTAGTCAAGCCAAGCTGAAATCTCCTGATGGCACTACAAATCACTGCTTTCCTGCCCAGCTTTCTCCAGCCTTTTTCTCTGTAAGCTATTTTGAACATACTTATTAACGGAATAGGTGCTTTGTCTCCTTACTGCACTTTTCTACAAAACATGTAATTTTTTCCCTCTGATTTCTGATAGTTCCTTCCATTGTTTTTTGTAAATACATAATCTTAACTCCACAAAAGACTGTTCTTTCTAAGCAATAGATGCTAACTTTTCCTGAAGATCATCAAATTTTTTACCATTTGCACCTTATATTCTACATTTACATTTTAGATTTCTCTTTTTTCTTTATCATTTTTCCCACTGTTATACAAAAGGAATCTCTCCTTATTTTTAACTTTCTTTCACATTTAAAAGAAAAAGAAATATTAAGGATTCATTCACAGGGAATAAAGCTAAATTTCCAGCTACCTCCTGATACAAAACTTTATTGAATGTTACTTGTGCAACTAGAAAGATAGGAGATTAGACCATAGTTCAAGGTTCAAATCAGAAGGCTTATAAACTGCTTCTCTTGACATTCAAATGAACCTGTTACTCAACTTTGCTTGTGACAAAACAGGATTTTATTTTATTTGAGCCAGGGAAAAGAGCAATAGGGCAGAGTAATTATGACAATTATTCTTTCCAAGTAGTATTACAATGAAGTTATCTTCTGTTGTTCTTGTGACTCATTCTTGGGACATTTGAACCAAAAAGGTGCTGACCTGCATCAAGAGAATCAGCAATTAGAAATAATAACAAACATATTGCAATTCAGGCAACTACTTAGGAAGGCATATTTTTACTTAGAAGTAAAAGTTCTGCCCATTTATAATCTTCTTCGGCAAAAATAAAAGCAAACAAACACAGGAAGTAAGAATCCAAGTGACAGAAATCATGCTCAAACGTTAAGCTGAAATTTAACAAGCAGCCAAAATTAACTAGGTATACAAACATTACTGAATTATTTTTTCAAAAAAAACACAAAGCCAGGAAGACAACAACAATCCATGTATATCATTTGCAAACAATTATTACTAAAATATTCCTACCACAATATTCCAAGTACCTTGTTGCATTTAACATGGATTTATGGTATTCCTAAAAAGTGTAGGAAACGTGAAAATTGGGAAGACAGTGATAAATTTGAAGGAGAAACCTGAGTTGAGGAAGCACTGCACATACCACAGCAGCACAAGTTAGGCAGAAGATAAGTATGGAAATGGCCAGGAATGCCTAGCACAGGATAATGTGTTGTTCGCTCCCTGTTTTTGCACCAGCTGTCCAGCCACTCATGATAGTAGAGGTACTTGAGGGAAGGAGGTCTCTCAGAAACAAGTTATACTGACATTGAGTGTAGCCCTATCATCAGTCTATCTGAATGGCTGCTGTAATGTAATAATGATCAAAACATTTTCTGATACTAAAATGTAAAGGTGAGAGGAGTAAAAGTGGGAAAGAACCCTTCTGGCATATGACAGGTATTAAAACAGAATCACCAGTTTTCTGCAGCCAGCAGGACTTGGCACATCAGTGTTGAATTCTACCTCATCCAGTTACTGGGAAAGTTTCAAAAGAGCCTCCTACAGTGACAGCCCATTAGTGACATATCCCATCTAAGTCATATGCACAGAGATTTAAAGATCTGTTTTCAATTGACTCACCAATGTTCTGCCTGGAGTGTTATCATCTCTGTTTATCGATGATTTGGGATTGACAGCGTAGCCTTGCTTAAGATTTTATTTTTCAAATATTGCTATCAAATCAGGGCAATGAGTGTTGCTTGCATTGCTGTTTAGGGGGCAGTGCTTGGAAAAGAAGAAAAACTGAACAAAATCCAAAGTAATGGCATAGAATGTCCATGTTTCAAGGAATAAAGTGCTCACAGATTCAAATTATAACACTCTGATATCCTTTTACAAACCTCTTTCTGACTCGGATCACTCGCACACATTGCAAGCCTATCACTCCATCAGAGAACACCCTCCATTATAAATAACTTCCTACTTCAAAGACTAACAAATTACTTTGATGCACTTTTAAAGTCAGTGTTTTCAATTCTCCAGCATTTTTGCCTGATGGGAAATCATTAAATAGCTAAGAACACCTTGTTTGCATTTACAACTGTTACCTCTTCGAGGACATATTAGCCCCTTTGCCCTCTGAGATACCGGTATCAGTAGCATCCACATCAAACAAACTCAAAGTAAACCAGCAGTCCAGGCTGCACCCATGCCTGTATTTTTCCAGGAAGAGCTCAGATTCAGAATGGTTCTTCCTTTCTTCTCATCTATCATACAGTTCACCAAATCAATGAAAAATCATGGCTAGGAGTCCTTTGTAATCAACAGAACAAAAGTGTCAAAAAAGCAAAGTAACCGACTATTAATCACATCTCTTTGATAACCCTGACCCTACTAAAGTGTAACATCTGTCTTGTGTTTTTTGTGGCTGAAAGCCAAAGCTGGGATCAGGAAACAACTATTTCACTGGTCAGATGTTAACATAGCACAGCATGTTGACTTTATAACCACCCTATGAGCTCAGAGAATTTAATGGAACTGTCTTTTATTTGGCTTGGTCCATTTTATTAATATTACCGGAGTGAGTAACTCATATAATCAGACATGCACTTAACAGAGCCATGTCTAGACAGACCCAGAAGTGCCTACTCTCTTTTCCACAATTAGGCAAAATCTGAAGCTTAGGACTAGTAAAGCTGGAACAGTTGTTTAAATTCAAACTAAAAACATTCCCATCAGTTACTGTCAAGGTAGACACATGAAACAGCACTTACTGAACAGTAGCAGCCAAGGGCTTTCGACTGTGAACCAGATGGTAAAGATTGGTGGCATTTATGCCAACTTAATGATTAGGCAGAGAGAAAATTTATTATCAGAGAAGTGATATCACCAGAGAAAAAAACCCAAAATTACTACAATACTTGAAAATTGAATTATCTAGTAACTAGGAAATCCATCTAGGTTAGGAAACTCAGGTACCACTTCTTGGTACCACTGTGGTTGCTGTTTGGTCAGCCATGATGTGCACCTTTTTTTCAAGCAGCCAAGATTTGGTTGTCAGGGAGATCCAAAATATAAACAACCCCCAAAACCTTCTACAAAATTTTACTTTGTTGTTACAAGGATACAACCTTAAAATCCTAATCATGGCACATGATTTGAACTACTGATGGTCAGATCTTATCATGGACAAGTGCACCATATTGCCACAGACATATGTGATTGTGGTGGTTTAAACCACAAGTCAACCACACAGTCCTGCACTTCCTCCCCCAACCCAGTGAGATGGGATGGGAGACACAACACAGGGGACACGGGGTTAGGAATGAAGGACAGGGACGGCTCACTCACCAGTTATGGTCACAGGCAAAACAGACTCAACTTGGGGAAGAAAAATCAATTTAATTTGTTGCCATTCATCTGAGTAACACAATGAGATATAACGACCACATCTGACAACACCTTCCCCCACCCCTTCCTTCTTCCCAGGGTCAAATCACTTTGTTCACCATTTCTCTACCTTCACCCTCAGCAGCACAGGAGGCAGGGAATGGGGGTTCAGTCAGGTCACCTCTGCTGCTCTTCCCAGCATGGAAGTCCAGAAACAAGATGTTCCAAAGCAGCTTCCCATGGACTCATGGGCCTCTTTGGGCTCAGCTCCCGGCTCCAACATGGGGATATCCATGGGCTGCAGATGGACATTGGGTTCAGTGCACCTCCTCACCCCCGCTCTGGCATCGAGCGACTCTCAAGGCCTCAACTCAGCCACACTTGTCCTCAGGCTCAACTTCTCTGCTCCACTATGGAGTCCTCCATGACCTACACGTGGGTTTCTGGTCTGCCATTGAATCTCCATGGACCGCAGGGACCTCCTTTGCCTTCTCCTACTCCATGCTGTTGAACCGGGTGTCTGAGGTTCTCTGTCCTCCCCTCCTCCTCCTTCCTCCTGTCAACAAAGCTCTCTCTGTTTGGGCCTATGGTCTTCTGTTCAGGTCAATGGCCCCTCCTCCAGGTTCTCTCCACCTTCTTCTTTCCAGGACAGTCCATCCCCTCACAACTATGGATTGGCAGAGGTGTTTCTCTAGAGCCCATTGGTCCAGCCTGGGCTGGGGGGTCTCTGCCTTGGAGCCAGGGGAGCTTTTCGCTCTCACAAGGTGGCCCTTCCCCCACTACCAAAAATGGTCCCCCCACACACAAACTCAACACAATGATCCTCTTAGCCTCAGCAGTACCAGTAGTAGACTTAAACAGAAACACAAACCCTACCTTGTCCTTCCAGTCCTTGTACTCCTGAAATCTTCCACGAGAATTATGTCCAGGAATTAGCATTTTCTCTGTGCCTCTTTTTACACTTCCATTAAATTATATTTCTGATAATACTTTCACTAGTGATTTTCATTTTTGCAAAAATCCAGAGCAAAAGAAATGACAGAATGACACAATGATGCACCAGCATCTCTAGCACTTGGCTTGGTAATTCTGCTGTCCATAATCTTCCTTCATGTGCTCAGATTGCAACATGTCCTTCTCCTACATGGAATTACTCTTTTCACCACTCTTGTTGTTATTTCTGTCATCTTAGAACCACAGAATCACAGAATGGTTTGGGTTGGAAGGGACCTTAAAGCTCATCCAGTTCCAATCCCCCTGCCATCAGCAAGGACACCTTCCACTAGACCAGGTTGCTCAAAGCCTCATCCAGCCTGGCCTTGAACACTTCCAGGGAGGGGGCATCCGCAACTGCTTGTGTTGCATGAACAAACCATGCTTTGAGCAAAGGACATGGAAAAGATGGTAGCAGCTGTAATGGACTGTGGTCAGTAAAGACAAAAGGAAGTGAAGAAAGGTGGAAAATAAGCTGATTCAACCCAAAACTGATATCCCAGGTAGTATTCACCTCACGCCATTAAAGTTGTATAGAAGTCAGTGTGTTTGTTAAATAGAAATGCCTCATGAGCCAACAGAAAAAGGTGGGCTGTTGTCCCAAAAGCAATTCCTCTTACCTGTATTCCAAGAAGTGAGTTGCTCTCTGTCTCTATGGCCAATCAAAGGGTGTAGATAAGTAGAAGATGTTTTTACCTTCCTTGTAAGAAGGCTAAACTTCAGATATTAGACATCTGCGCTTAAACAGAAAAAATCCAACTCTGTGTGAACCTTGGCTTTACTGCAAGCTTAAGTAGACAGAAATCAAGTCTTTATATGCTTAAATGTATGCAGGCTGACTGTACCGTGTATTTTGAGCATTTTCATTCATTTCACAGAGGACTTAGTTGTTCATGCCTGAATATAATATGCCTATTAGGGTAAACTGGTGATTTGAGAAAACAAACACATCTTGCAAACACTTGAAACACTGCCAGCTCTTCACCCACACTGCCTTGTACGTGCTGCTTAAATTTCCCTGAGTAGACCTTTCTTTGTCAAAGGTATTTGCCTGATCTTTTTGTCTTTCTTTTTTATTCAATAAACTTTACTAAATCACATAAATAATGCAGGTGCACCCCTGAAAGATGCATTGTTTTGAACAGAGACAGGAGTACACATCTGGGCAGTGTGTATTGTTATCACTTCTCCATATAAACACAGTCATTCACATACAGTTGACAACGTATTTCCATATGGTGTTAATTCCCAGATCAGAATTACTCTCCTGAATCACAGTTATCCTCTTTTAAATATGCAAAACGTTTAAACATGTGATTAATTTGAAGCATTTGTGGTTAGTGAATGTTAAGCATTCTCCTGGGCCTTTGCTGGATGACAAGTTTGCTAATTCAACTGAGATAAAAATTCTAGCAGTTCAAGAGCCTATTACTTTGGGGTTTGATTCTTCCCTCTAACTATAGGACAAATCCACATGGAGAAGCAAAAGCCAGTTTGTTGGTTGTTTTGTTGTTGTTGTTGTTTTTTAAAAAAGGAAGGGGGGAAAAAAAAAAAAAGGCTATATATGACATTTGGGTCTACATTTCAACTCAGAAGGCTCTCAAATTCCAGCAAAGTGAATGGCAAATCAGGCACAAGCCTATATCCCATACACACAGCAGGAAAAAAAGTGGTTACCAAATAATTCAGTCCATGACCTCAAGAGATATCTGAGTATTTCATTTTGTATTACAGTACTGATTTCTGTAGAAGCTTACCAACTGATAACTTTTGATTGTGTTTTCCAACTACTTAAGATCCTAAAGAACCTAATAGAAATTAGAAATTGCAAGGCAACTATTTTTTTTTTTTTAAACCATAGCATTAAGAGCTTTTTTCCTTCCTGCTTCAGCTATATTCAGCTGTATGGTACCCACAGTGGGACATCTTAGTGAAGAACAGCACAGAATGCAAATGCATGTCAGAAGAGTATTTTGATTAAATCTGAAGTATGTAAGAGCAGAGTTCATGCAATCTGTCAGCATCCAGTCTGACAACGCTCACTCAGGCACAGTACTCAGGTGTGCACCTCACCCTTCACCACTCCCAGGGCTAACCAACCTGTCAGCAAAAGCTGTCTGGCATGAGAGTGGAAATAAAAAGGCAGCTGGTCTCTTTTCTTTTTTTTTTTTTTCCTTTTTTTTCAGTTGAGACAGGGGTATAATTAACCCAATGCACATCACTGGAATTCATTGTGGGCTTTTGTTCTCCCTGAGCACGCAGCATTGTCGAGGGAACCTCAGCAGAACCAGGCTCTGAATTCCTCACAAAACTAGGCTGAGATAGGGGAACCTGTGGTGGAAGATAGATACATGAAAAGTCTCTGATTATACTAAAGCATCACACTTCAAAATTAGCATAGTGCATTTAGCTGAAATAAAATATGCCAGGCAAATCTATTGCTTTAGACAGTCCAAGATATTTTTTTCTAGCACTGACCTGGACAGAAGATCTTCAGTGTGTTTGTCTGACTCATAATAAAAGAACATATTGAAACACTGAAGTCTTTTGTGAGGTGGAACAACCATCCCATGGGTACCTCTAGTAGAGACAGAGATTTTAGGAGAGTGGCAGAGCTGGGAAGAACATAAAACCCTGCTCCACAAAGAACAAAAAAGGGCAGGAGGGCACTTGTGAAATCACAATGCATAGCCTGTGCAATTACTTTTTGCATAGATCATGTTTTAATGAGAACAGATCTTTAACCAAAACTGTCTTTACAATCAACCTGAGACTTTTCATTTTGCTTCTTCCCATGCCCTCCCTTCAAGTAAGCATAGGTAAGTGCATATGAATCAAAGCCAGGAATACCATGTTTCTGTCCTGTACTTTGAGCTAACACCTCCTAAATAACTGAGGATACAGGAAAGTTGTTTCTACACACAATCCTGCAAGGCTTATCTAACCATACAGTGGCTGGGGACAATCCATGTGTTGCCACTGGGGCATCACCTTGATCTGGAACATGGGCAGCTGCAGGCATTGCTCATGGGGCTGAGGAACAGGAACACCGGGAGCTTGAGTTCCCCTCCCACGCCATTTTTGTCTAGCATGGCTCCACCAATTTCAGGGGCCATGCTCCTGATTTGTACCAGCATAAACAAAGAGGCGATCCCCGGGTTGCTCGTTGCAAAGAGAAGAGTATTTCTCTGATACACTAAACATCTGAAGCATTGCAAGTGAGGAGTTTCCTTACAAGAAAAGCTGGTTGGAATTCATCTATCCTAAAGTAGATGGTTCCTTCTTTTTAAAAGACTGCTTTAAAAATGAACTTGTGGCACTTGAAGTGGCTTTCTACAGTACACAGCTTTGTACATCTGATGGATCCCCTCAGTAGACATTTTTAAATGCTAATGGACAAGCAAAAATAATAGGAAGGCTTCAAACGCCGCAATTCCTAACTCAAATCCATTTCCCCGAAGTCAACCTTCTTGACAGCTGCCTCAGCTGGCAACAAAACATATATAAATACAGACACAGTTGAGGCTGGGGTATCTTTGTTAATATTTATATAGCCTGCCACTGGGTGTTTCAGCAGCACAGCTGTTTCCAGCTGATAACTCTCTGCCTCCAATCACAATTGTACAGTTTTATTTCATGGGGGAATATGTATAATCATAAACATGATATAACTGTCCTGCCTGGTTTATTAGTCTGCATATCTCCAAGGACCATTTTGACATTCCAGATACATTGTGTGTTCAAAAAATTCTTCAGACACTACTGGATTTCAGAGCTCTCTTATAATATTTTTTTTTAATATAAAATTGCCAGTATCCTTATTACTTGGATGAAATGGTCATAATGTTTGGCCATTAGGCAGAGATGAGTAAGTGTCAGTCTCTAAGTGTCCATAGGCATGCAGATAGACAGGTAAATTACTAGACAGACAGATACATACATATGCATACAGATATACATGCAAAAGGCATTTCAAGAAATTATAATTTATTAGTGATCAGGAGCATCTAGCAACAAATAGATTTAGAAAAAAGATTTAATATTTTTCTGCCCCTCTCCCTCGTAGGAGTCGAGACCTGTTGAACAACCATTCACCACCAGTGAAATAGAAGCTGAGTCCTCCTCGTGTTGCATTTGCAAAAGTCATGAAAAACAGCATGGGTGTGAAAAACTGCAATGAATATCTGGCCACACATCTGAACCTGCTTCAAAGGTCTCCATCCCCTGTTATCAGCCAGGTAGTTTGACCTGCTACATCCATCACAGATGAGATGGCACGAAGAGACACTGCTTGAATGCTTCTGGAGGGCAAACAGAAGCAAGCCTGATGTCACACTGCAAAGCTGGTCCACAGCACACCATGACAAACCTTTGCTTCTGTGCATAGTCCCACCAATTCCACTTTGGGTGCCAAAGGACTGGTTACGTAAAGAAAATTTTCCAGAAATGGCCCCAGAATCTTTCTGTCTTCTTCCTACTTCTGAAAAGGGGGGCAACTGCCTGTCTGTGTAGTCTACTGAAATATTGCTTTGGTGTAGGGCTCAGCTGAAGACATATCCTGGTGATAATTCACTTATGCAGGAACAGACAGTGAGCCGGGTGTATTACTTACACATATTGTCTTCTCAGAGACTGACATTTCATCTTTTTTACACAATAAATCTTAATCTTCTAAGTCGAACTGAGGATTTTCCTCTAAATAAGAGAACTGACAATGATACATTTCAACACTTCTGGATTATAAAACTGTCAGCCCTAGCTCAGTTCTCCAATCTCTATCCCTGTCAACAGTGGCTGGCTGTGGAAATTTCAGCCTGCAAACCTATCTACTGTTGAGCAGGTTCTTTCAAGTCTGCAAGGGAAGGAGGGAGAAGAGAATGAATCCCTGAGTGGCTCCAGTCCCAATCCCTTCGTTCTCTTACACAGACAGTTCCCACTGCTGAGAACATCACTGCTTCACTGCAGCCAAACTGGAGGCATGGACCAGCGTAATCAGAACTTGAAATTATTAATCATCTTCCATGATATAAACCACATATTTGTGTGTCTTGGAGGGCTACATGTTGGGTGAATGCTGATACATCATTAATCATCACTGGACAGGCTTTGCTTAATCACATATCACCACCCTGTCCAATGAGCAATGGGTTTTCACTGTCAGGCAACTGTATAACTGTTGTATTTTCTTCTTTTAATTGCAGATGAAGCAAGGAAACTTGTTATATAAGAGAAAAACATCCATGTAACTCTCCCACAGCAAACCAGCCCTTGTGCTACCATCAAACCACAGCGACCAATGGTTTATGGAACTCAGTCTGCTCTTCAATAAGTCAATTAACACAACTTAAAACAAAAAGGCATGGGGTGGAACAGGGAAGTAGAGACATAAAGCCAACCCATCATCTGTAGCCGTATGTGAACCCATCCCAGTACAAATCAGTAAATGGGTATGCACAACAGATAGAACTGAAGTGTAAACACATCTGCTCAGTGAATATAATCCATAAAAGACTTCAAAACAAAGCAAGAGACAATATTCAAGCTGTCGCATTTAAAAATAATTATTAAATGAACTAGGATCCAATTAATCAATTTTTTCCATTGAAGTAAAAATCCCACTGATTTCCCAAAGAGTACAATGAAGCCAGAAGCACACAGTAACATTAAAAAGGCCGGAAATTTTCATGCTATAAGGGATTTGACAAACACCAAATGCTTTAAAATAAGATTCACAATCTGTTACACAGTCAGGATGGGTGATTTGCTGAATAAATGTCTCTTATTAACTACAAGACATTAGAGATAAATTTTAAACCTCAAGATACTTTATTGTCTTGCCAGAAGCATCCAGATCCAAATGTTCCTTTTGCAGAAATGACCTGTGATTTTTTCAGATTTCTAGACTTAGGAGCACCCAGTGGCAGTGAGTCCACAGGTAGGACATGCTACTGCACAAATAAGTTATTTTTTGTGTGTGAAGTTGAAATCTTTCAGCTTGAAAATGTGATACCTTTCCTTTTCTGTGTTATGACAATGAGAGAACAGTGGCTCTCATCTCTTCTGAACACATTTCTCCAAACTGCTGGTCCTATTATGACCTTTTACCACTTCCCTCTTTGTTCATCTCCTTCTAACGTAAACTACCTTGATCTCTTCAGTCTCCCATCACAGAGGCATTTTTCCAAGTCCCCAAACATTGTTGTCACTTTCTCCTCAACCACTTGTAGTCCATAAAACATAGTTACTCTTGACCCAGATCTATGTTCAGACCCTGAGACACAGGAAAAAATATTGACAGAATTTGTGAATCACTATTCTTCTTTAACTGGTACCCAGGCTTGCTTGCATCTCCTCCAGTAAATTTATTTGTACTCTTCTGAAAATTTCAGTTGTTGTCTTTGTCAGCATAAGTTTTTCCACTGCAATGAACTGCAGGAATGTAGAGCTCCAGTATTTTTTACTGTTAAATTTGGGCATCTGATCCTATGGAAAGAGTTCTATTCATATTTTTACATCAATACAGTTGCATAATTATTTCATATTAATCTATTTTCTTTTCTTTTGGAGGGGGAGTGGGCGGAAATTGAGATATTCATCGTCTGAATTATTCAGATGGGATTAAAAATATGTCATGGTGTAAGAAACAATTGTCCATTTTAACAAGTTGTTTAGTAGATGAAGTCCAGCTGAAAAAAACTAAGCACGTTACCTATCCATATAAGACTGTCTCCTTTCTTCATTGAATTAAGCTCATGTTCTGAATTTCCCTCTGCAGATTGCCTGATATCCTTTCTCTTGAGCCCAAAATGCATGGCCAAAAGGCACAACATCTCCAGCCAGAAGATAAGAATTTGATTCACCTCTGCTGTGTAACACTGCTTTAAAGCCCCTCCATGAAATCATAGCACTATTGTCTGGAAGGGACCTCTGGAGTCTACATCCCAACCTCCTGTTTCAAGAGGGACTGTCACCATCACTAGATCAGGTCAAAAGTGGCTTTGACCACCCATTTCTTGACAATCTCCATGGAGGAAGATTTCACATCTTCTCTGGGTAACCCAATACAATGCTGCAATACTCTGCTGGAGAAGAAAGCCTTTCTAAAGCCCAGCCCAAGCTGCAATGTATGGTGCTTGCCCCCTGTTATCTTCTCTGCCAGTGCTGCACTTTTAGGGACACCCTTAGAAAACACCTTTAAACCACCACCCGGACTTTTCAGATGTCTCAAGAGCAATCGCTGTCCCACATGTTCCCCAGTTCATCTCCTTAGATCAACTTCTGGGGCTACATCAGGTAGCTACCAGCAAAATAGAGAGCTACAAATGTCTTGGGTCACTGCAGAAATACCGTTTTCATGCTAGCTCTCCAAGGGGGGATTTGGACACCTCTTGCCAAATGATAGATGAGTGATCATCTCTGGGCTGGAGATGACATAAAGCCAGCAACAGGCTGGGGAGTCACAACTGCTGCTTTGATAGCCCCAGTCTTTGCTGTGGCCATTAGCAATGAGAGAAGTTGGGTTTTTAATTGCACTGTCTCCAAATGTTACATCACTGTAATTTCCAATACCATTTCTTTCTCCATCAACAAACAGCATAATAGTTTCTAAGCTGAAAGACTCAGAGCAGCTACAAAAACAAAATACTGACAAGTAAAAACACTAAAATAGATGTATAACCACATAGAGGGATTTTCCCATGAAAACTGAAGCAGAAAAATAAATCTGGAAAAGAGGTTGGAGGAAAACTCATGTGATTCTTTTTTTTTTTTCTTCTCCCCCCAACCCTCCCCCTTTTTCTGATTACAATAAATTTTCCACAGGATTCAACCATGTGAAAAGTCTCTAGACAAGCTCCTCAAATAGAATAGTAGTCCCTGAAGCCTTAGAAAAAAAGGAAAAAGGGGAAAAAAAAGGAAGAAAAATAAAGAAAAAAGAGCAAGAAAACAAAAACTCTTAAAACTCAATGGGTAGCCATTATTAGGTTTTGCTTAGTGGCCAAATCAGCTCCTAAAAGAAAAAAAATTGCCTTTCATTCCTGGAGCCAAGAAGGAATAGTGTTCATACATCTCTTGCTCCCTGTAGCTAGATTAGCATGACAGATCTGTCTGTTTTCCAACCCTCTTGACTTCACAGTAGATGCGTAAATGACTAATTTCTGCTCTGCCTTTGTTGTTTTATAATCATGCATCTCCTAAACACACACCTTTTAATAACTTCCATCTTTCTAAAGGGAAACAAAACCACTGTTTCATCTGTCTGGCTAAGTAAAATGTGGCTCGTCCATCAAGATGTGTAACTGTGCTGTGGCACTGATCTCCAGAGCCACCAATGACCACTCAGCCATGTCAGTTGCTGTCTGTGGCTTAATGAGGCCACTGATCTTCTCAGGCATGTGATCCTGCTTTGAGAGTTTCAGCTGTACATAGGGACAAATGTTTCTTTTACTCCCTAACTGTTGTGCTATATTGCTTTCATATTAGTATGATCTAACATCCAGTTTCAAATGTCCCAAATGCCATGGTTTTCAATATTTTCCTTACAGGTCCATTCCACCACTATAATGATCTCCACTTTTTTTTTAATTTTCATCCTATTGCTCTTACTTATATCCTCATGTGCAATATGGAAAGCATGAAAGATTATTTCAATCTCTGTTACAGCAGTGGCTGAAGGAAAGGCACAGCCAGCCAATATCAGCATGTAGCTGGCAGACTTCAGCTATTCTTGATGTTAGTTAGGTTTACCTCATCAGCAAAATAACACTCCACTTAAGGAAAGATTGCTGTCCTCTTCTTTACTTAATCTCTTTTTTTATTATTTTAGCATGAAAGTCAACTACAGAAGAATGCATTTAAATATGTTATTAAAGAATCTGCTTTCAACTTCCATTGCCACTCCTAGCCACCAAAGAAAAGCAAAATGCTTGCTTCTGATTTCACATATATTTTTTATCTCTGTGACTCCATTGCAGCATTGTTTACAATTTGACTTAGAAACACAGAATCATAGAATCTCCTGGTTGGAAAAGACCTCTGAGATCACCGAGTCCAACCGTACCTGTCCACTACTAAACCATATCTTTGAGCATCCCATCTAGCCATCTTTTAAACACCTCCAAGGGTGGTGACTCAACCACTTCCCAAGGCAGCACATTCCTGAGAACCCTTTCACAAACAAGTATTTCCTGACATCCAATCTGAATCTCCCCTGGTGTAACTTAAGGCCTTTGCCTCTTGTTCTGTCACCAGTTACCTGGGAGAAAAGACACACAGCCGCCTCCCTACACCCTCCTTTCAGGTAGTTGGAGACAGTGATAAGGTCTCCCCTCAGCCTCCTCTTCTCCAGAGTAAACAACCCCAGTTCCCTCAGCTGCTCCTTATCAGAGTTGTTCTCCAGCCCCTTCACCAGCTCTGTTGCCCTTCTCTGGACACGCTCCAGCACCTCAATGTCCTTCTTGTAATGAGGGGCCCAAAGCTGGACCCAGTATTCAAGGTGTGGCCTCACCAAGGCTGAGTACAGGAGAAAGATGACTTCCTTGGTCCTGCTGGTCATGCTGTTTCTGATCCAGGCCAGGGTGCCATTGGCCTTTTTGACCACCTGGACACACTGCTGGCTCATATTCAGCAATTACATCCAGGTGCACAAAAAGGTACTAGAAAAAGCTCAAAGGATTGGAAGAAAAATATTTCTAATTGAAGAACTTACTGTCACAGTCCAACTATTCTTAAAGCAGAACTAAAGAGCAGATGAAAAATACCAAGCTCATTCAGACAGATGAGATTTTCAGTACAGCAGTTCCACCACCTTTACCACAGCCACTTTTAGTCCATGGTCTGGTAGTCCTCACACTAGTGTCTCCTGTAGCCACTAACTTCTATAAAACAGAAACGTTGCTACTTATTTATCATAAAGGTAGTAATTTGTTAACATTTCTAACACATTTTGAATAGAAATAGAATATCAAAACAGATTTTGCTGTCAGTCACTAATTTTGAGTGCAGAGTCAGTGAAACTACTGTCATTTATTTCAGTTTCAGCCTAAGCAGGAGCAGAAACTCCCCCAAAATAACATGCTAAGTATTATCATCACAGTTCAGTGATATCATTTTACTTCACTTCGAACATCCAGCTTCAATCTAATTAATTCAGACTGGCACAAAACAAAAGAATGGAACAACTAAAGAGGTTGTGTCACAAGACAAAACCCATGATCCTCAATGCTTGTTATTTCAGTAGTCATTTCTTTGGAACACATTCCTGTTATTTGTTATTATTGTTACCCATAAATGGACTTTTGTTCATAAAAGGGACTGATAACCACACTGATATACACGATTACATGAAGTAAACTAATTCATTAATTCATACATCCATCATTTACTGTATGTTATCCTTCATTTGCTATAATTATTTTGTTGTTTGAAGCAGTATCTATCCATACAGAGAAGCTATAGAGATTTGTGTACATCAGCTTGGAAATAATGTGGAAACAGCTCATCTAAATGTGGTCAAAGAAACAATTTTATGTTATAATTATTACTTGGAGGTAAGCATTCTATTTTCTTATGCACTGAAAAAGTATATAACAGTCTTCCTCCTAAAAGCTACAATAATCAGTCGAGGAAGGTCTATTTATTGACTTAACATTTATTTCTGATTTAATGTGTGCAAAAAGAGAGCAACTGTAAATCAATTTAAGACAGTCCACAAAAGACAATTGAATTACAGTCATTCTGACTGAGTTAGTTAAATTAGTTCAGCTTGTACATCCAGGAGGCCTTAGAGCTCTACCTTAGAAGGTGTTACAGCAGCCAGTTCTTTAGCATGGCAAAATTAACTGCAGACTCAATTAAGGTACCCAAGTTCTCCATTTATTTGCAGAAAAAATTAAGAAAGCTCCAAGGAGTGTGTTTCCTATCTCTCTGGATGCATTTTGTCATAGAACAGTCCAGGTTGGAAGGGATCTCAAAATATCATCTAATCCAACCTTTTGTGGGAAAGGGAACCTCAATGAGATCTATGTAGCACCTTGTTCAATCACATCTTGAAAACCCCCAATGATGAGGTGACCTCCATTTGATCATTACCAGAAGTGACCATCTCCTGTCTAGAAATAATCTCCATTTTATGTACAGCCTGCAGTAAGAAGATTCAATGAGAAAGTCCTGCAGTCTCTCTGTCCAGAAAGATGTTCCCTTTCATCAGGATGATGAAGCCAGAGAGTCCTTTTGCAGGTGTTTTTTGTCTGCAAAAAGCCCAGAAAATGAAGGCTCAAAGCATCTGGAGTTAGAGCAATCCAAAGGGATGTGAGAGATGCACATCGAGCCAGTGCTGGAAAGACATATCTTTAATTCACATCCCAGGTGAGTACCCAGCTGTCTCTTGGTTTGGGGTTTTTTTTTCTGTTGTTTTCTCTGTCTGTTGGAGCTATTCAACTCTGCATTTAAAAAACCCACAATGTGTTGGGTTATAGCCATAAGCTTAAATGCCTAGTCATGGGATTTAATTTTTTTTATGCAGAGCAGAGTGTCTCAGCCAGAAGACAATGAGAGAAACCCACTTTGAATAACCAATAGTCCAGCCATTAGAGCATTTGCCGGGGATGCGGGAACACATTCAAATGCCCCTTGCAAATGAAGAAGGGACTGGGACCTGGTCACTCATATTAATGTCTAAGCATTGGGATTTTTCCAGGAGAAGACACAAAATCAAGCCACCTTGGTGGTTTAAATATGCTTTGAATGTAGATAGAGATTTAGACCTTAGTTGTGAGAGAGTGAGGAAAACCTACTTAAAAGCATCTTGTTTCAAAGTGAATGCTGCTTCCCCTTTAGTAAATGTGTAATAGAAACAAGGGTGTTTATGGGATTAAATCACATCCCATTGACACTTTGAAGGATGCCTGCAATTCAGCATGGGTAGATTTGAATGCTTGAAAATGCAGAAAGGTACCATAATGGATGACAATTTTCTAGTGCTTTTAAAGGAAGGCCACACACAAGTTAAACTAGGGAGGGGAAAGGAGCAGGGGCTCAGGTCCATCCCAGGATACATAGGAAGTCTCTTGGCATCTACGTGGAAACAACAGAGCTCTGGAAAGACAGCATGAAGCCAGCTAGACATTTATTGAGGCAGGACTCACATCTGCCCATCAGAGACTATTCCTCTCACCAAGTTAGGATCAGTTTGAGTGCATGGGGATCAGCTTCACCCGCTGCCCTCTCCCAGAGACACGTATGGCCCAGACAACTTGTCAGGGCTTTGGGATCAGGCTGAGCCTGTGCACCAGTGCCTGCAGAAACTTGCTGCAGACCATGGGAAATCATGACCTTGTGATCCTCAACTCCATGAACCCAACCCCACACACTGAACCTTTTCAGTAAATATTTCCAATAACTCTTGCACAGACAGAAACAGGATCAGCTCTGAGCTGTTCAGAAACCAAAAGAAGGGATGCATTCATCTGAGAATTTCATTACAAAGAATAAATCTATCAACCAATATTTCAGGTCACCTCTTTTTTCAGTGACTTAAAATCACATGGCAAGATTCCCAGTAGAGATACAGATGCCTCTGGCAACTACTGGCATTGTTGGAAGTCACTGGAATTCACAAAGCTGTCATTTAACCCCAAGTCCTTAACCATCTATCTTGTCTAAAGGTTTGCTTCCTAGGTATGTGGAGAGCCTCAGCTTTCACAACAGTCAGTTGTTTACACCTGTCTCCTACAAGCCTGGAGCAGGTTCACACATGAGATCTTTCCATGTCCTGGGGCCAATGGCTTTGGTCTCAGAGCTACAGAAAGCACAGTGGTCACTTTGCTCCACTGAGACATAATCTCATCCAGGGTAAGGACCACCTCTTCCATCCCCTGGTAAAGAGACCTACTTCCTGGGGCAGGGACTGACTGCTCCTATGCTGCCGCAGTGACAAGGTCATGGGATTTTAAGTGATGGCATCACATTGAAAAGTCCTTCTTGCTTCAATTCAGTGACAGTCTTAATGCTGAAATCAGCCTCCTGAATCCCATCCAGAACTGCTCTCTGAGATAATGAGGTCTGGAAAGAGGTGGGGGTTTATATCACCTTCCTTCCTTGCAAAAAGTGCTCAGACTGATCTCTCACTACCCTGGCTCCTTGCTGGCTCTTTTGAGCATGACCATGCTATTAATCTTGCACCCTGAATAAATGCCTGCTGGTTATTTGGAGGTTTTCCCACTCTAGTATGGAAAGTCCTTCCCATCCAAGGAGATATGGTTGTTTATTGACCAATGGGTTTACTTCAGATTTTAAAAATTCTTGCAACATACTCAATTAACTTTGAAATAGTCATGTTACATTTTTGTAACAATGACAAACTACTTCCTGAGCAAAACAATGAAATGTCAGCATATTCACAATATTTCAACATTATGTGCTAATTCATTTGAATCCACAATGTTGTTTCTAGAAAAAAAATAGTAGGCCAGCATAATGCAAAGAGTACTTTGATTTATTTTTCTTTCTATTTTTCCTCTTTTTGTCTTTTTCTTTTTTTTTTTTTTTTTGTTAAAAATATTCCAGGGCACACCCTGTGTCATACTTGATAATTCAGAAATGAGACTAATTTGTTTCTCAAGATGGGAGGTCAGAATAAACAAAGACAATATCCATAGTTCATAAACAAGGCACTATCCTTCTGAGAGGAGAGGAGAGGAGCTTCAGGAGAGCTACAGATGTGAGCTTTGTTCAGCTTATCCTTTTTCTACTATATTCCAGCCTGTTATCACATTTCAGTTATTGCTCTGGAGCTTAAGTCCAGGAGACAGATTTATTTCCCTCAAAGTTTAGGAGGTATTCATATCCTCCAATTTTCTTCTGGCTGGCTAGTTATATTAAAACATGAAAGGGCATCATGCAAACATGCTCCTGCATATTGCTGTAGGCCTTCTTAGCAGAGGGACCCACAAGTAAATGAGCTGTCAGTGAAGATTTCTTTCCCAGCTGTGGGCTGTGGCACACTCTAGTCGAGTGTTGTTCCCCGTGTGCTGCTGAAGAAAGAGGAAACGTCAGTCTCCTGGACCTCAACATGCAGCACCCTTCAGAAGCACTGCAATAAAATACCCCACCACCCAAATTCCTCTACTAGACTCTGCGGTCAAATGCACCTGGATCATGTAGGATGTGATTTTGCTTCACTTCTGTTTTTATTACCATGGCCAAAAAACATCTTCTTATACTCAGTACCTTAACTTACACAGAGGGAACAAACCCAACTAACCAACTCACAATAAAAATGGACCCTTGAGTTAGCCAGAATTATCTATGGGAAGTCTCTTTTGAAGAGCTCCATTTAGGAAAACCTTTTAAGAGCTTCTTCAAAGAGAATGTCTTTGGGAGAAGATAATGACAAAAGGAAGGAAGAAGGCTCAGCTGCAATAATAGGAGCTGGAGAATTCCTTCAAAAGTTATTACTGATCATTGCTTCCAGGAAAAAAAATCCCACTGGATAAATTCCACTTTCTGGAAAAGTGTTTAAATTTAGCACATCCATTTTAGTGGTGCTTTGCTTTCCTGCATAGATAAAAGGTAATGACTGACATGAACTGCATGAAATCTTCTCGCTTATCCACACCTCTGGAAAATATGCTGGGCTCTACTTCCTTCCCGGCTTCAGTGAGGCCCACATTTTCACCCTGACATAATCTTTCCCATGTGTTCAAGAAACTGAAAGTCTCTTTGTATCTGGAGAGTAATCAAGTACGCACATGCCCTGAAGATGTAAAGTCAATTAGTGTCTCAGGAAGATCTACAGGAGCAACTCTTGGCACACTTTTTCAGCCTTTGATTATACATCTGCCTTTATTTCTTCATGACGAAACACCCTAGAAATCATGTGTGTTATGTGAATGCCAACGCACCAGCCCTTGCACATGTGAAGCATCTCAAACCCTCTTCTCATGGCTGTATCCTGGAGCTGAGTCAAGCATCCAGAGTGTGGGAGCAGGTCATGGCAACCCAAAACTTGTGAGAGAAGCTCATTCAAGCAGGGACAATGCTGCTGGTTAGCTAATGGCTTGGAAGAGACCTGTTTCTGCTAGTCAGGTGGAAGCCTTGGTCCAAGATACTTGTGATACATGAAATTAAACTCCACTTGGCATAAGAGGTCTTTTGGGAATGCAAGGATATATCCTGGACTGAAAGGCTTGCTTGGCATGATGACTCCATACTAGCCCCATTAAGGGGATGGTATGAGAAATCAAGGCAGCAGATGTGCACACAAGCAAGGTTAACTGAGCTTCCCACACCGCACTGCCCTCGCTCTCCTCCCTGGGCACCCACAGCTCTTGAGAACCCAACCCTCAGCCTTGGTGGAAATGAAGCTGGTGACAAATGACATCCTGGGACAGGAAATGTAAAGGGAAACGCATGTACCTCCACCACAAGCTCCTCTGAACTGTGAAGGTATTTAGTTAGAATTTCAGGCACCATTTATTTCACTTGCATCCGTGATTTTTTTCTTCATTTGCTTTCCTTCACTGAGCATCATCCTTGCAGTTAAACTATCAGTTTCTGTGAGATTTACAATTAGAGAAAATACAAGTACCCTTGGAAAAAAAAAGTTAAGCTCTGTATCTTTTTACACTGGGGCCAGTATTCTCACTATTCCCCCTCTTTCTCTGCTCACTGAAATGCAGGAAAAAGAAAGGCAAAGAAGCAACTGCCTCCCATCCCTACGAATAGGGGTAAATCTATCGCAACAAAGGGCCAAGGTCACCACTTTCAAGAAGAATTCCGTTTCCTTTTGCATGCAAGCCGAGGTTCTTCATCTCCGCAGTGATGACAAAACCTGCCCTCAGGCTGCAGGAGCGCTGCAATTCGCACTGGGAGAGCACAGGAGTCTGAAGTGGTCCGGCTTTATCCCAGTTTAGAGGATATGAAGTGCAAGAAAAAGCATTTGTGGCATGGGAATGTTTCTGCTTTTCCCGAATCCCCTCCTCAGAGCTAGATATGAGGGGCAGACTTCTAAATGTCTGGTGCTGCAGCCATTTTAGAGCCCTCCATTTCTGACAAAGTCCTTTAAAGGAAACAGCAAAGGCCACAATATGAGGGAAGATTGGCACCATTCAGCGTTGCTCCGTCCACTAGTCCAAGAAGCTTCCCAAAAATCTGAATTTAATTTCCAGGATGCTGAATGGTTGCTCGCCTGGTGACAATGTACCAGCAGCTTCATAAGCTTTTTATTTTCCATTAAGAAACCAATTGCCTTGGATTTTGGATGAGAATTAAAACAACCCAGCTCCCTCTCACTGTTTGTTCATTGTTCGTAAGCTGTTCTACATTTGTCCTGTTCAGTGAGCTATTGTTCCACAGGGGCACTGCAAACCTCTACGAGCACAAACTCAAACCACATTGTCAATAGCACATGGCTTTGTTTAATCCAGAGCAAACCCTTCGGCTTCAGCTGGAGAGGCAGTCACAGCAAAGTGACCTGCCTAGTTTATCACCACCATTAGATATTGCCCACTCTATTCCGGTGCCAGGCCATTGTTTGCTGTATTTATATTATATTTTTGAAAATACAGCAACATAAAATGCTTCACCACATTGACTTGTCATGGTTACAAGGATGCTTTAAGGGTTTCCATCCACTAGTTAAAACAGCATTGTCCTATTAAGCTCTGCTAGCAAATGCTCCGCTGTTACAGCTCTCTAACGCAGGCTGCTGATGCCCTCTGCTGCTATATAGCTGTCAGTTTGAGAGCTTTTTATTGTTTCTGCAGAGAGTGAGATTAAGCTACTAGATATCCTTTTCAATCCTAATAAACATGTGTGTCTTGTCAACAAGCTATTGGAAATACTTCCCAACTCAGAAATCTATTATGAGGCAACAGAACAAACTGTTCATCAACTCTCCCCTCCAGTTTAAATTGTAAGTTTTCTTTTTTGGTTGGTTTTTTTTTTTAAAGATAACATGTTGTGTCAATATTTCAGCAATTCATACAGTATCATAGAAAAGGAGAGGAGGGCATTATAATAAAAATACTGGTCATCACATCCTCTAATTCCACTAGAATTTGCAGAAACCAGTCTGGGTTGTCACTCTGCCCTGAAAATACATTGTACATTTGAATAAGGACATTATTTGAAAGTTTGCTGTGATAGATAGGTATATTGTGACAATCCTTACTGGTGCTGTGCAGTGCACTGTTATTAACCCTTTGATCCCCTGTGCCTGCAGTGGGATGGAGCAGAGAGCATTCGTGTGCTTGTATATGTAACGGGCACATATGTGCATGGTGCACAGCACAGGGATCCCTGCACACACATAGGGATGATAAATCTGGTATTGTACAGAGCAGCAGAGAGCCAGGTCATTGCTCTGATGGTGGGAGGGAAACCACAGCAGCCAGTGGTCCCTCACTCAGAGGAGTCGACATGACTTATCTCCAAAGAAGGACAGCAATGAGGGAAAGAGTTAAAAAAATAAACCAAAAAAAAAAATTCTTTCTTCTCTGTGGATAAGCAAACCTTGCCAGCACAGAGCATGAAGTTAGCATCTCTCTACAGCAATGGGGGGAAGTTAGCTCTGTGGGATGATCCTGTAGCATTGTCACCCATTTCGATTTGAGCAGTTAGCCAAGATTTGGGGACAGACATGTTGTTTCCATTAGCAGAAGTAATTGATGAAGAAATCAGATATTTCTCTGATGCACTCCTATTTTTCTGCAGAGAATGTACAAAGCCCTATTTCCCTTCCCCCATTGTGTTCAACCAGCAGGAGACAAGACTTTTCCGTTCAAAACTCCAAAACGTTTTCCAGCTAGGACTCTTCCTGAAGACTGTTTCTTACCCTTTTCCTTATGGATGCATTGCAAATGTGGCTTTGGCTGTCTGTGGCCTTTCCCACTGGCTTTTCCATCCACATATCTGCATTGCTCTGAGTGCTTCTTGCTGGGCACAGAGGATGTACTCGCTGCTCCCCCCGCAGCGTCCCATTCCCCGCTGCTCAGCACAGCTCTTTTCTTAGGCATTTCACCCCAAAAAATGTGCCAGCAGAACTGCTCGCATCAGCCTTCCTCACTTCATGCTGGCAGTGTTGGCTTAACCACTTTAAAAATCGGGTCTTTGCTACCTACCACTTTTCAAATGGACTCGGTTAATCACAGAATCACAGAATGTTTAGGGTTGGAAGGGACCTTAAAGCTCAACCAGTTCCAACCCCCCTGCCATCAGCAGGAACACCTTCCACTAGACCAGGTTGCTCAAAGCCTCATCCAACCTGGCCTTCAACACTTCCAGGGAGGGGGTATCCACAACTTCCTTGGGCAACCTGTTCCAGTGTCTGACCACCCTCACAGCGAAGAATTTATTCCTCAGATCTCATGTCAATCTCCCCTCTTCCAGTTTAAAGCCACTTCCCTCTGTTCTGTCACTACCTGCCCTTATGAAAAGTCCCTCCCCAGCTTTCTTGTAGCCCTTTCAGGTACTCGAAGGCCACAAGAAGATCTCCCCGGAGCCTTCTCTTCTCCAGGCTGAACAGTCCCAACTCTCTCAGCCTGTCCCCATAGCAGAGGTGCTCCAGCCCTCAGATCATCCTTGTGGCCTCCTCTGGACTAGTTCTAACTGGTCAATGTCTTTCTTGTGTTGGGAGCTCCAGAACTGGCGGCAGCACTCCAGGTGGGGTCTCACCAGAGCAGAGTAGAGGGGCAGAATCCCCTCCCTGGACCTGCTGCCCATGCTGCTCTGGATGCAGCCCAGGATACAGTTATTGGTCTTTGAGGCTGCCAGCACATATTGCCAGCTCATGTTGAGCTTCTTGTCCCTCAACACCCTAAGCCCTTTTCCTCATGGCTGCTTTCCATCCCTTCTCTGCCCAGCCTGTGTTTGTGCTTAAGCAGCAGGCACATGAGCAGACTGGCCATCAGAGCTTCAGGGATGAGAATAAAGGCAGTCAGAGAAGAGGAGCTGGGGGTGGCTGAAGGAGCTGCCCATATCCACTGGCAGGGGTGAGCCAAGGTGAGGATGTCTGTGCACAACCTCCTCCCACCGTCTGCTGTGCACACATGCACACGTGGTCTTGTGGGATGAAGTCAAAATTCATACATTTCCATCTTGCCCTGGGTGCAGGCAGCCTGGCTGTGGAGCACAGACTGCTCACCTACCCCACACCTGGCTAACATGTCTCAGATGTGGCCATGCCCTTCTTTCCATCAGCTGCAATGGAAAGAAGCTCCCTGAAGGGCTTTTTTCTCTTTCCCCTGGACAAAGGACAGTGTTCTACCTCCTCAGTGTGAGCTCTCACTCCAACCCCAGCACTGCGTTTTAGTAGCACTTCAAACAGGGTGCCTGAAGAAACATTTTCTGTCAGTGCTCAATCCCTGAAATACAGATTTCCTCTTGTTAGCAGGTACTAAAACAAAAGGCAATAACTAGGTGGAGAAAGCTACCTGGAGAGATTATTCCTCCCTCTGGCCATGAAGAAATCTACCCCTGCAGAAGAAAAGATCTTAAGGCAGAACAAATAATCCTTCCCTCATTTCTGCTCACTACACACAGCTGTAAATTCAATGCTTTCTGGAGAAGGTCATGGAATCCATCTGCTAAAGGCTTTCCTGCCTGAGGGTATTTACAAGGAGAGTATGTTTGATGGACAAGGGTCTTCACGGGTGAAAACAACTTGACAGTGTAGAAGATGAAAGCAGAGAGTGACCAGAGCAGCTCAGAGCACCATCCTTTGAGGACATGTCATGGTAACAGCTTGGACAATGAGCACTTCTGGTAAATACGTTTGAACAAAGGAAGATGCTTGAAGAAACGCAGCTGACAAGGGCTGACAGGAAAACTGCACAATGCAGCTCTGAGCAGAAAAGAGGGGAGGGAGGGAAGGAGGGAGGACTGGGCACACATGTTGCCATGTTAATGTAATAAGGAAGCCTGCAGTTAAGGAGATATCATTTTCAGGTAAATAAAAAGCAGATTTATAAGGAAATGGCAAAAACTTGTATAATTATGGAAAGAATTGATCAGACCTGTCCCTTTTATTGCTTTTTGACCACCCACATCAGAAGATGGATGTATTAAGAGCTGGCCATATAGAAAAAGTGCACAAAGTGGGTTTTTTGTCCATTAGAGCATAGGAGTTGCATACTGTGATAGTCACACACTGGCTCTTAATCTTCACATTATCTGCCTATTCATCTGTCCACTATTTGAAATTGCTTGATCATCCTCTCCTACTCTGTGTCCCCTCACTCCCTCTCCTGTCTTTGTCATGAGCAGCTCCATCAGCAGTACTACAAATTGCAGTAAGTGTCGGGACTCCACCTGTAATGACAAATCCTAACTTTTTCCCTAATCCTAACCATTTGCTGAAGGTAAGAGGTGATGAAGATATTTTGAAATCTAGTTACTGAAGGCCGCTTTGCCTGGCTATACTGGCACTGTCCTTAGCCACGCGTCCATATAAAGTACCTACAGTGACGAATACAGGAGCTGCTCTTCTGTAATGTGGAGGACTTACCTGATATAATTCTGCAGTGATTTTTAGACCTCATTAAGCTGGCAGTCAAGCCACTGCCAGGTGTGAAATCTGCATGCTTGTGTCCATGCTTTGATGGAAGACAAATTTGTAGCTAGACAAACAAGCTTGTTGCTTTGCTCCTTGCATCGCCAACGCAGTAGGAAGCAGTGAAAACAATATAATCCAAGGAGATCTCGCTGTCACTCTCCACTTGGCAAACACTTTCAGACTGTTTCTGTCACTGTTTGCAAAATGGATGGGTTTTTGGGGGTTGGTTTTCGGGTTTTTTTTTGGTTGCAATAAACTCACGGAGCTGGCAACATACTTGCCTTTCTCATGTTTCCCCCCATAGTACAAGCATTGTTTTGCCCTTCCTCACAGGCCACTCTGTTTCTCATTAGTCTGTGTTTGTCTCGTGTTTTATACATGGCAACTAAGCTCCATTACTATTACGCTTTCCACTTTCGTCATCACCTCTTTTCTGCTTTGCTACTTTTGCTGCTGCCGTTAGGACGAGGTGATACAGGTTCCTCAGCAGCTCCATAGCATGCATGTTTTAGATGTGTCACTTCTCAATCGGACATAGCAAGGCAGATCAGGTGCCTAAATCAAAGTACTTAATTTTCTTTGGGAATCTGGGCCCTAGACAAGGACAGAGGTTCCCTTCCCACAGAAACAAAGGCAGGGAGAGAGCAGCCACATCACTTGTGGAGCAGGAGCGCAGCCAGGAGGGAGGCTTAGACCTGGGAGGGTACAAGCTCTTTTCAGTTATTTATTAACTTTATGCATTTGTTTATATGTGTTTTTTAAAAGAATAAACAGGTAAGAAGTGTTTATTTCTATCATGTTGGAAGCTGTTGGTTAAGACAGCACTTTTCGTTTTACTCTGAGATTTAGGTTGTGATTTGCAAAATGACCTTTCAAAAACAGGAATTAAAAAAAAGAGTTACTCTTTAAAGATATTTGGACACTGTAAATACCTGGATGCTAAAGCACATTAATTTTGAAAGGGTACATGGTGTCTTAAAGGGTGCCTATAGAATAAGGGTGCACTCTATGGTATTCTTTGTACATTTCTTAACTTCATGATCTGACATGCAAGTAGTCAAGCAAGTCAAAGACTGCCATCAGAAAAGAGCCTTAGGAAGCCAGAATCACTATCTGTCCAGAGTGACAGCATTATATTTTCTGATGTGCAAAATGAAAGTACCCAAAACTCAAGAGACTTATTAAGAGAACAAATGACAATTTGTCATACAGCAGTGGAGAAAAAGTAACCGAGACAACCTGAGTGAAAGTGAAGGACAAGGTAAAATGCCCAACAGAAGATTTATGAAAATGTTGAGGAAGTCAGTTTTCTTTGTTTCTTTTCATGCCACCCTGAAACTGGTGTAACCAACAGCTGCTTTCCAGGTGCTAGGTACAGCCATGATCCCGATGCACTATGTGACTGGCAGGCTATCTCCATCCCTGTGCTCGTGGAGCTGTTTGCCAGATTGAGTCTGACAGGCATTTCAGTCAAGCACCCTCTTCTCATCACTGAGAATAACTCTGAAGAATAAGTCTTCAAGCAGGTGTTGACACTTGCTCTGTCATACGAGTTTCTCAGGTTAAACAATATTGACGGAAAGCTTTCCGAGTGTTTTCCATTAGCATGAGCCGCCAGTGGGTAACATCGTCATTATTCATATGTAAGAGCCAAAAGCTACTGTGTTATTTATTAACTTTATGTATTTGTTCATATGTTTTTTTAAAAACAAGCAGGTAAGAAGTGTTTATTTCTATCATGTTGGAAGCAGTTGTTAAAGATAGCACCTTTCATTTCACTCTGAGATTTAGGTTGCGATTTGCAAAATGACCCTTGGAAAATAGGCACCAAAGCTACTTTTTAAAGTTATTTGGACACTGGAAATACCTGGGAGCTAAAGCTGATTAATATTGAAAGGGTACATGGTGTCTTGGTGTTTATGAAATAAGAGTGTTTTCTATAGCATTCTTTGTTTATTTCTTAATGAATTCAGAATCTGACATGCAAAGAGACAAGTAAGTCAAAGACTTCCATCAGAAAACAGCCTCAGGAAGCCAGAATCACTCTCTGTCCATCTCCTTGCCTAGGCACCACTGGCTGCCTATCCTGGCCAGTGTAGTTACCCCAACAGAGGTCACAGCCTAGTATTTGGAGGGGGGACATCAAACATAGCCTCCTATATTGGGAGATGTGAACACAGCCCTGTGTCTGCCTTTCTACCCCCTTTGGAAGAGACAGTGACAGCAAGTTGCTGGCTGCAATCTTCCATTAACTGATCTTGAGCCATTATAACTCCAGACACAAATTAGACTCTGTCCTTTGAAACAAATCCATCTCAAAGCGCAGTGGCTCTGCAGACGTTTTCCATGGAAAATATCACTTGGATAATGAACAACTAAATTGTAATTTTAGATTTTTTTCCTATCTTTTCCTCTTTCCAAGATAAAGCAACTGCTGCCATGTTTGTTTGATTAGAAAATACAAATCCCTGATTAAATTCACTGATGTTTTTGAGGTGGGGAAAAAGTCAGGCAAGTGAAAAAAGACTTGTCAAATGGTTATTCTCTTTGGAGTTTTGGGGGTTTTTTTGGTTTTTGTTTTTTTCTTTATAACTATATACTTCCACATTCCCCTGCCTATAGGGGAATGTCCCTTTGGGAGTGCTGCAGCCCTGGTCCCATGGGATGTTAGCTCCTGAGTAGGTGTACCAAGGACTCACAACCTACAAATCCAAAGGAGTGCAATGAACTTCAGTTGAAGTCTTTTTGTAAATAGTCTCTAAGGATCGGATAACCTTATCCATGGACTTCTAAATTAAGTCCAAGAAGAGATAACTCAGTCTTCCAGAACAAACTGGGTGATGAACCCACCAAAAACCTTGGCTTCAGCAAGTGCTGGATGAATTTCAGCATAAATACTTAAACTCTTTGGTAGACCTGTATCTCAGGGACAACCAAAAACATATTTTGGGGAGAAAGGAGAACAGAAGGTGACTGTAACACAGTCATAAACCACCCTTCATTGTCATGACCAAAATATGCACTTGGCCATCCCTAAGGATGGCTGTGGGCACCATGGGCAGTCAGCATTCACCCAAAGTAGCACTAGGCTCAAAAAGTCAGAGAAAAATCTTTGTATGGCAAGTGTTAGGTGGCTGTACTCATTTCTCTTTGGAGGTAGGCACTTAATTAAATGCTCAGTAAAGAAACAGCTACATTTTTCCAGCATGCTGACCCCTGTGTAGTTTGGTCTTAGAAAGCATTTACAGTTTGAAAACTAAAAATAGAGTTTCACATAAATTATTCTTTTGTAACTTGTGAAATTAATAACTACTGGTTAATAAAGGCTAAGTCAATTCTCCCTCAAACAAGAAGGTCAGGTCTGGTTTTAATCGTTAGTTAGATCTAGGCCAAGAATATTTTCTAATTGCAACCCAGACAGAGACAGCACTGGGGTCACAATAGGAGGGGAGTGCAGGTGAACTTGGAATTAAAATTTCCACACCTCTCCCACCTCCTGCTTTTAAGCAGTCTGAGATGGAATCTTTATTCTAAAATTATAAATTCTTGAGTTGTCCTATGCCAAAATTAAGCTTTCTGATAATAATCTTTTTCATTTGCCTTTAAAACCAGAGAGGGACTACAAAAGTGAGTTACTTACATTCGCAATATGGTTGATTGTGAGCCAATGACCTAGACTCATTTTCTCTGAATTTCACATCAAACACTCAAAGTTATTTTTAGGAAGGTCAAAATTGCACAGAATGGAGAGATGGCTGGTATTTACCTAACAGGTCTACATAATAAATTTATAATGAATATTTGCCTCCATTTTGTGTAAGCCCCAGGCTAGTGCAACACTTTTAAGCATACATGTACCTTTAACTTCAGTGGGGCTTAACTACGTGCAGATTTAAACCCAAAAATCATTTCCTTACTGTTTTTCCCCCATCACTTGTACTTCATCTAATTCCCAGTGAAAGAAGGGAGAGTCTGCACCTGCCCACTAGCTCTTACATCAAGCCCTTTCACAAATGATAATTTATCCACCTTTTTTTAAAAAAATCTAAGTCAAACATTCAGATTAGAGGTCTGTAATTATACATGCCAAAAAGTGTTGTGCATTTACTGCCATTATCGACAAGTTAAGGGGCCAGCTAGCTGCCTTATGACTTTTTTTGCAAGGCAAATTTCTACTTTTCCACCACTCATCAGACATTCCTAATCAAAAAATCAAGCACTGAGATTTAAATAGAGCAAGTATTAAATTAAAAGCATGAGTCAGAAGAACTCCTGAAGAGATAATGCATACTGCTTGACCTGGTTCACTTGTCAGACCTTATCCCTCATGAAAAGTGGTTTTCATAAAAAGAGTCAGTAGGCTTTGCCTAGAATCTTTTTTTTTTTAATAATAAATATGGTCCAGAGTTTTCAGTTTGAGAAAAATACTAATTTTAATAAAATCAAACTAGTCTTCCAAGGCTAGTCAATGGGTATTAGAAAATAACAAGTATATCAAAATGTAAGTGAAATTAACATTGCATATCATCCTGCTATGTGACTAATGGCACTGCATAGAGTAAGCAGTTTAATTGCAATTTCCAAGGCTCTAAAAGCAATAAATTGTATACCTTCATTCAAAGATTTCAGCCTCTTAAATCCAGAGATGTTCACCACTAGGAAGCTACTGAGTTGTTTTAACTCCCCTGAATCTACTGTGTACAAAAAAAACCTCATCAGGAGGGCAATATATGTACCTAAGTCCCTACATGTCTTAAGTGTAATTGCAACAGTGGGGTAAAACAGTGTAATGTGTGTTCTAACCAGAGACTGCTTTGTATTCTCCTTTAGACTGTCTGAAAATAAAAGAAATGTGCATAGAGTATTTCAGTGAATTGTTGGATGGTTGTTGACTTCAGACTAGTGTAAAATCTTGTCATATTAAAAATATGACTGGTCATTACCCACAGAGCAACTCATGTTTGTTATATTGCAGATACAGACAAAATATGACAAAGAATAAAAGTCCAAGCAAAATTCTACATCTTGACACTTCCAATTGTCCAGTTTCATGAAAAGTTCAAAATCAGAATCTGAACGGTTTGATTGGTTCTGGTTTTTTTCAGTAGCTGTCATCCAAACAAAGACTTTAACACACTAATCTTGTCTTTTCATAATCACAAATTCTTCCCAGTGCCAGGATGCAAATAGTTCAGTTGTTTTACAATCCGGCCTCATAGCTCACAAGAAACTTAATCTTTTAAAAAAAAAAATCTGTGCACAGCAGAGAGATCTACATATTTCAATTTTCATTAGGTAATAATTTCATTTTCAGAGGTACCTTTTTATCTTTTTGCTTGCTCAAAAATGTCACAATAAATGTCACTTCTTCTTCCATAAGCGGAATTACAATAAAGTCAATACTTCTGTCAATGCCATAGCATTGGAACCTGGGGTTGAGAAATACTTACATGTTTTATCAGTGTAGTGCCAGCACTGGGGGGAAAAAAAAAAAAGTGGTGAATCTGCCCATAGTTTTTCCTTTAACAGTTGCACAAATAATACAGACAAAAAACAAACAAACAGACAAACAAGCAAACAAGCAAACCATACCTATGATTGAAAACAGCTAAAGTATTCGGGGTATCCAAGAGTAAACCTAAAAAAAATGATGCTGAGTTTACATATTGAACTATGTGTATTTCTGCCAAATACTCTCCTAACACAGAGCCCTCAGGCTTTGAAATTGGTGGTGCAATTAATTGGTGCAATGGTGCAATCAGCTTTTGAAATTGGTGGTGCAATTGGTGGTAATTTAGAAAGATTTAGGCTCTGATCTTACATTTGTATGAAATGACCTCAACCACTTAGAAACATCTGACTTTGGGCATGTACATAAATTAACACTGAGAAAATTAGGATGTCAATTTACACCCACTGTTATTAAATGTGAAGTGATGTGCATCCATGACCACTCCCTTGTATTGCGAAATAATCACTTACATTGTGAAATAATCTCTTTCTTTTTCAATTCCAAGATGACCACCTGACCTCGTCTTTAACAGCGCTGAGTGAAGAGGCGTGTTAGCACCCAGGCTTCACACAGTGTTTTGTTTTCCACTGGGCTGCATGTCCTGTAGGTACGTCCTTAGACTACTCACCTCCCTGCTTCACTCACCTTATGTTACCAATAGCCAGGCAAACAGTTGGATGGTTGACCTTTCACCAGTTACTAGTCTGTGGATGGAAAAATGGAGTCACACAAGCAGGAATCTGGTGCAAAACATGAAGTAGTTCCATATTCTGAGATACTTCTGGAAGGTTGTATGACTTCCTCTTCCTGCGAGCATAATGCATCAAGCATTTTTGATGACCAAAATTATGACTAAAGGAGTGGGAAAACATGTTCAACAACAATGTAGTAATGGGATTTATTTCATCTAGTTTCAGTTAGAATGAGTAAAACAATAAACTGTTTTTAAAATGTCTAAGTAAAGGCATGTACTGCAGTACAAAATTTTGTTTTACTAACACAATACATAATTCTGACTGACCACACTGATTTACTCACAAAGTCAGTTATCAATGCTGCAATTAAAGTCACAGTAACTGAGTAATTTATGTCTATCCCACAGATTAGGAAGTGAATAAATGCAGAAGGAGTCTTTCTTACTATGGAACCTCCCTTCATGTTCCATAGTAAAGCCCAAAGGGCTTTACCTGTATAAAAATTAAATTGTATCTTCATATTTATTCCCTTACAGTGTAGGACTTTCCAAAACACTCAGTAGTGACCTGATTTTGCTGCCTTTGAAATCTATTGGCATTTCAGCATAGACATCAGTGGGTGACAGCTAGAATAACTATGAGACCTTCTGAAAACCCCCTTCATATTGTACTGAATGATGAAGGCTTTATTTTCTCTCTCATTACAGAAAGGAAAATTTAAGATTTATATTTTGTTCATTAAAAGCAAAAAGGAATGAAGGAAAAAAAACTATTTTAGGAAAAATAAGATTAGAGTAACAGTCTTTCAACCATTAATATGAATCCCTCTTGCTTTTCAGATTTCAGCACAAACTGTGTGTCATTCAAACATGGTAATCTCCATCCTCACACCCTCATCCTTACCTGCCTCCTCCTGCCTTTGCCAGCATGCTGTGCTTTATCATCATCCTTGTGCTCTGAGATAAAGTCATTTCATCTGGGGCCACATCTCATTAATCCTTAAACTCTTCACATAAAATTCTACCCTTAGACCAGTTCCATTCATTTTCTTGTCTCTTTTGGTTTCTATAGTTAAATTGCAGTTGCCTTATTACTGCCAAATCTAACGCAGCTCTGCTTTAGATCAATACTGGCATGACCCCTTCATTTTGACTTCAAATTATTGCTGACCCCTTTCAATTCCTTGTTAACCTCTGCTTCCTCTTTATTTCTTTTTGAAGGGATGATTCAAGCAGATCTAAACTCTTTCCTTGCAAGCATCTACCCTTGTTAGGGAGCTCTGTACTGGATTTTCTCCAGTCAAGTTCTCTACCTCCTCAGATCCCTAAAGAGGAGTGCCTTACGGCTCCCAGTGCTTGAAAATGCAAATCCTTCTTAAACAACTGATTTTGTCAGAAGGACAGTCACAGACAGTCCCAGGCACCTGAAAAAATTATCCACTTCCCATAGGACCTGAACTATACCCCCAGATAATTATTTGAGCGACCTCGTCTGGATCCACTGGCCTATACAACTGTCAGCTCTTCATGTAGTCTGTGTATCCGGGTTAGACACAAGTATTCCTCCTCTAACAGGGCAATTTCAGCTCACAGGTCTCTTGAGTGCTTATTTATCACCCTGGATGGCAGCAGTTAGGCTGATGGCATGGTTCCCACTGTGCTCCTGTCATCAGCAACAGGCAGAAACAAAAGTCCACATACAGTGTGTGTTACATTTAGGAGAGACTAAACAGCTCCAGCCTAGAAAACCAGAAGAATTGCCACATGAAACTGGACATTCCACACCTAGGATTTTAATAAAACTATAAAATCTGAGTAATGATGCCTGGTTGGAACAAAGCAAAGACAGAATTGGAGTTGCTTGCTCGAGTGCATATTTCTGTTGCATTTATTCAATGTAGACCTACTTTAGCATCAAAGTCATGTGAAAAAGGCAAATGCAGTCCTCTGGCATATCAGATGAGGTATCCAGGAGACAGGTAAGCCATTAATGCTATTCTATTAAAGCAGGATGAAACCTCAACTGAAACAGCCTATGCAGTCGAACCATTTGCATTCAAAGACGAGCCGAAACTGGAACAGACACAGGGCTGGATTGCTGGGATGGTCACGGGAGGAGGCAGCCCCCAATACAGAGGACATGTGAAAGGCTTGCTTAGCATATCAAAGATAACATCGAGAGGGAGTGTGACTGATCTCTAAAAATACCCCGGCGGGTAAACCTTGAGGAGGAAGAACAGTTATCAAGAAAAATGACAGTACTGGCACAGTAACACAAATGTATAGGCTGTCTATGAATGCGATTGGTCTTCAAACCTGATAGCTTCTACATATCAGAGCAGCAAGATTCCCTCCAACAGAAGCAATGAAGGGCAGAAATTGTGAAGTTTTAAATTAGCATTTGGCAAATGAATCACAATGATTATATGGCAGAAAAGACCATGGTAATGGTCTGAGTCTAACAAGGTAGACCATCACAGCCTGTATCTTTTTTACTTTACTATGGATTCCTATTGAACATGTGATATTGTTTTGTTATATTTAATTTATTCAGATGTCTTTCAGATAAAGTTGTGACATTTTTGCCTGCCAGTTAATTTGGGACAACACTTTACCATACCTACCCAAGTTCCTGAAGCACCATCCAACAGCCTTACATCCCATATAAAACTGTGAAGGCTGATAAACAAATTCTGCTAGGAAAAAGTGCATGAGGAAGGATTCTTCTCAGTAAAGTTAAAAAATTAGTGAATAAAACACAGCAAGTTCCTTTATCATTTTAGAAGTTCTTAACTTCTTTTATATCATATTTTGGTACCAGCATATTGTTTTGCCACAAATTTTAAATGTTCCTGTATATTAAAAAAAAAATCTTAATTATTCCTTTTGGCTATTTTAAATCAGGTTGAACCTAACCCCTTTGTTAAACAAATCATAAGTTCACAAAATCTTTAGGTCAGCAGAAAATGTTAATTTTCAAATATTTACACAAAATAATTCAGTCAGTCCAATAATGTAACTGATGTAAAAATACTCTTTTACAAGACATTTTACTTGATACTATACAACACTTCAATTAAAAAAAAAAAAAAGAATTAAATTGACCCACATATGGCATATATTAAATAGCAGACTTCTAAGGGTAATTGTAAACAGATAACCAAAGACAAGTAGATATGCTTTTACTGCAAATGCAGAAATTATTTATTGACCCTATGCTGTGTGACGTGTTATGAATGATACATGGAAAATACAAAAGATTTTTAGTGTTGAACTTGGGAGGTTACAGCAAGATTGAGGGACTAGTAAACAATGAAGAGAGAACAGGACACAGTGATAACCTGGATTAGCCTTGGCATATACCAATGGTACACTCTAATCCAAGCAGACAGATATGAAACTGTATGTGTAAAATCATATGCAGTATACATACAGGATATAGTATGTCTTTCGTGGGAAACGATGATTTTAAAGTATCCAAGGATGGATAATCTCTGCATCATGATCTGCTAGTGTTAAATATAGCCATAGTGATAATGGAAATTTTGAGTGTATATACAGGGAATATTAAATAGGGACAGGGCTGCTAACCACTTCTGTGTTTAGCACTGCAGCAACCAGTACTATATTTTGTCTGTTTCTATTATCAGCAGGTAAATAAGGATATTGATAGTGCAGAGAATATTGGCATAACTGTAAAGAGCTTTCATGTTGACTGAAGAATGAGAAAATTATGATTAAGGGAGAGAGAAAGGCTTGAGAAGATTCACCTCTTTAGTCTACTCATCTCCAAGGAGAACAGACGTTCATCACTGTGATTTTCAGCTGAGCAAGCATAGCTTCACCAGGCAACCAGGAGCTGAAAGTGAAAGCAAAACAGTTCAAAGTAGAAAAAGACTGAAACAATTTACCATGTATTATGATACATTTCCCATCACTGGTGATTTGCAACTCAAGAAATAGAGGCTGTTGCTAAAGACTTGTTCTGTTTCAGGATGGTTAATTCAGGGAAGTCCTAGCAATCATGTCAAAAGTCCCATGAACTGATCCCAGTGGCCTCTCATTTCACACAATAAACCAGAGAGACACAAAGCCTGAAGCAGCCCCGTAAAGCTATTTTCTATATTTTCTTGTCTCTTTAAATACTTCCTTAGCACAGATCTTGCTGGGACCCAGTTGCATATTGCTACAGCAACCTTCCTTTGGAAACCACCCCACAATGCTCCTGCCCTGTCACTGAAGGCCACCATGATGCTCATACAGCAGGAGGTCAGCTCATTTCTTATCCCTCAAGATCGGTCCTCTTACTCTGGAATATGTTCACAGACTTCAAAGGGACCTTCAGATTTTGACAGTAAGCCAGCATGCGATGGCACCTTCAGTGCTTCTTCGCAGGAGGATCTGATGTCTGTTATCCCCAAGCTTTTCACTGGCACAGGTCTGCTACCAACCTGACACATCTACTATAAGACAGAATATATTAGACCTTAGGAGACAAGCTTGTTATAGTCATATTTTAAAAAATATTTACTTTTGAGTCTACTCAGTCTGCATGTTGTCCTGAAGAGGGGAGATTTAGATTAGATATTAGGAAGAAATTATTTCCTGTGAAGTTGGTGAGACACTGGCCCAGGTCGCCCAGAGAAGCTGTGGCTGCTCCTCCCTGGAAGTGTTCAAGGCCAGGTTGGATGAGGCTTTGAGCAACCTGGTCTAGTGGAAGGTGTCCCTGCTGATGGCAGGAGGATTGGGACTGGATGAGCTTTGAGATCCCTTCCAACCCATACATACCATTCTATGATCCTATGATTTTCCAGTTTACATGAGATTTTCCTTGATCTGGCAAACACACTGTTTCTTACTGCACCTGCTGGCACATTTCTTAAACATAGGCTTGTTTCTTAAGAATAAGTTTCTGTTTATTGTCCCCCCCCTATCCAAGTCATGCATATGACCACCACCAGCACCCGAGGCCCATGTTCAACTGCTGGAGGGTCTCCACTCTCCCAGACATTCAGACAGCAATTTCCACTGCAGAGAGACAAACATTCTTCCCTAGGCTGCCACACTGATCCTCGTGTCAGCAGCCCCTGTGGTCTTCTTATGTTTTCATGTGGGTTACAAAGTTATAACCATTTTGCAGTCTTCTACTGAGCTAATGGTCTGTTTCTGAAGGCAGTTGTTTATTTGCTTGTTTCCAGAGCTGTTCCTAACGCCAAAAACATCTTTATGAAAAATATCAGTCATTGAAAAACTTAGATTTATAGTTATAGTAAGGAATTCATAGAAGTAAACTTTTTCATGAGTTTCTTATCTACACTTTTCTAAATGAAGCAGACTATGTCATCTATAGACTACTCCATCCTTTGTCTAACATTTCATAAGTGTCCCTGTGTCCAATACCCACTTTCCCCCAGTATCTCCAGGCACAGAGGAATCATCTTTATGCAGAGGTGTTGTCACAATGAAAGACTAGTCTTTAACATCAGAAAACCAAAATTATTTTTCCCCACCTACTATATTTTTTTTGTAGATCAGAAAATACAAGGTAATGTTGGTTCCTTCTTTCCACTAATAGCTACTTCCACCCTTCAAAGTACCCTACAATGAAGACGAAGCTTTTGTGTAAGATAGGAGAAATAGTACTAGGTGACTAACCAGCTCCCTGTGGATCTCAAGTAGATTACTCAAAGGTCAACACTAAACAACTGGCCATAGTACAGGAACTACAGACCTGGCTTTTCAGCACAGAACATGTGAAAAATCTGTATTCTGCAAAGGAAGTCTGTTTCAAAAAGGAGAAAGTAACATGAATATCCTGGTAGGGGTTTCCTACTCCTACTGCTTTCTTTTTTTCAGAAACATGGGGGTATAACTGGGGAATGACAGTCCTGGTTCTTGTATTAAGCACATCACATGTCCCACTGGCACTCTAGTAATAATTGCATTTGTAAAAGTGAAAGCAAAGAACAATCTTAAAGTCATAGGGGTTTAATCACACAACAGCTGGAACACATTTTAAACAAGCTCCTTAGTTTATTGAAGTTGCATGTCCTATAATTTCTAATTAAAAATCCACTGAATCCAGGTGCTACACATCCTTGCAGTAAAGCTTGATCAGGTTGCACTGTGTGGGATACAAGGGAAGTCCTGTCATACAAAAAAAGAGCATCTGCTTCCCATCTATCAATATCCTATGGAAATAAGCTTGCACCCCTCATTATTTTTAACTGATAAATGCCCTTTACATGTAGCCTTGGGGGGGGGGGGAAGAAAAAAAAAAGTAGTGTGCATTGTGTGAGAATTTGAAGCTTAAGAGGATCTGACTGTGCAGCTGCTGGGATTTTTCTCTAACTGAAGACATTGAACTTCTTACACCTTGGAACTGGTTAAACGGACAAAGGCTCTGCCACCCCTCTGTTTGACCTGGTCCACACACAGAAGTTGTCTGAAAGGGCAAAGATCTACTTGAATCTAGCTGGCCATTATGCTCCCATAGGAAAAACATAAAAGCCACCACAGCTTGCAACACGGGGGAAGTCAGATTAACTGGAAATGGCCTTGAGCACAAGGTTTGAACTCACATCACTGCATCTGCAGCTGAGTCTACTCACATCCATGCTGTCACATTTAAACAAAGGCTGTTGCTCCACAGACCCGGCATATTATTATTTAATGCAGATTTATTTAGATTCAGGTTAAGTTACCCAGTTAAAAATTGAAATAATTGAAAATTAAATGTGTTTTTGAAGCCAAAGAGCTTTCATTCAGAGGACTGCAGAAACGTCTTTACTTCGGTGTTACCAAGGCCATACAAACAAGTGTATATTGGAGACCTGACATTAGTTAATTTAGATTCAGGAAAAGCACATGAATTATGGAATCATAGAATCATTAAGGTCAGAAAAAACTTCAAAGATCATTAAATCCAACTGTCAATCCAACACCACCATGCCCACTAAATCATGTCCCTAAGCACCACATCTACTAGTCTTTTAAATGCTTTCAGGGATGGTGACTCAACCATTTCCCTGGACAGCCTGTTCCAACTCCAGATAACCCTTCTAGTAAATAAATTCTTCCTCTTATCCAATCTAAACATCCCTTGGCACAACCTGAGGCCATTTCCTCTTGTCCTATTACTTGTTATTTGGGAGGAGACCAACCCCCACCTCACTACACCCTCCTTTCAGTGAGTTGGACAGAGCCAGAAGGTCTCCCCTCAGCCTCCGTTTCTCCAGGCTCAACACCCCCAGTTCCTTCAGCTATGAACTCAGCACACTTGTGCTCCAGACCCTTCCCCAGTTCCATTGCCCTTCTCTGGAGACGCTCCAGCACCTCCATGTCTTTCCTGTAGTGAGGGGCCTAGAAAATCTGCTAATCAGTTTTCTGATCTCTACGTTTGCCCCGTGCCAAGCACAAGCTCTGCAGGAGGACATACCAGATGGCGAAGGCACAGCCCCATGCTGATGTAGAAACCCTCCTACCAGGGCCCATGCTCCAGACATCGCACCACGTGGGCATGTCAGAGTGTGGGCAAAAGGCTGGACACACAACTGCTCTTTATCCTCCTGACAAAAACTCTTCTCCTGATATCCTGTCTTTCCACAGATTATAACTGGACACAAAAACCTACAAACCCATAGGGGCCATGTCTTTCCCATCACCTGAAGTTTTTGCCCTTTACACCTCTGGCAAAAATGATATAGTTTATGGTAGTGGCTATAATTATGCTTAATTATTGTCCTGGTTTTTGTTCTTATTTGACTACCAGCTAAGTTAAATTATCACAATTATAAAAAAAAAAAATTATCCATTCTGAACTTACTGTACCTCTATTTTAACTGCACTCGTATTTCAAAGGAACACTGGGGCAAGCAGTAACTTACCCTAGATGATGTTGTTTGAGGCGTGGTAAGGATGAGCTACTGCAATTGGGAATGAAATAAATGAAACATTTCTTCTTTCCTCAAACATTACACTGGAGCTATAACCTCAAAAGGAGACAGTCACATCCCCACTCAACAGCATTTGGCTATGGACATCAGACTTGGTTTCAGCAGAGGTGAGTTAAACAGTGTCAGAGCTTTCCCTGAACTGAGAGCTGCCCTTAAAATAAGGCTGATGGATAACGCAGCTGATGGAAAAGGCTGTACAGCAATCACATGAGGTGATTTAACATTACATGAAGTGTGAATAGAAGAAATCACTTGTAAAGGGAGCAAGACAGTGCTGAGTGATGTGTAGGAAAGAGTTGAAGAATTTCCAGAAGACTAGGGAAAAAAAAACCCACAAAAAAACCGCACAACACTGTAACATCACAGAATCATAGAATAACTTAGTTTGGAAGGGACCTCTGGAGGTCATCTAGTCTGACCTCTTGCTGAAAACAGGGTCTGCTTCAAAGTGGGGTCTAGTTCCTCAAGGCTTTGTCCACCTGAGTTTCAAATACCTCCAGAGATGATGAATTCACAGACTTTCTGGCAAACCTGTTACAAGTGTTAATGACACCCATTATGAAAAAACTCTTCTTTTATAGCCTGCTGGAATTTCCCTTGCTGTAACTTGTGTCCACCATCATTCATCATTTAACCATGCACTTCAAGAGTCCCTACAACCATCAAGTAGGTAGTTGAAGACAGCAAGTACATTTCCCTCCCACCCTTATCCTTCACTTCTGCAGGCTGAACAAAACCCATTCCCTTGGCACCCTGTTGTGCATCCTAATCATCCCTATGGCCCTGTGCTGGACTTGTTTGACATTATCACTGTGTTTAACATAGTCATGTCATCAAAACTGGACACAGATGCAGCCACATGAATTCCAAGTAGTGGAGAACAATCACTTCCCATGACTCACTGGCCCACACTTCATAACGCAGCCCAGCAAATGGTTGGCCTTCAGAGCCAGAATGGTGTACCCCTGAATTGTGTTTAGCTTGCAGTCCACCATGACCTCCAGATCTTTTTGCAAAAATGCCTCCTATTCTGTCAACACTGAGCCCTGTGGTGTTGCATGGGGCTGCTCCCTGTCAGGTAGAAGGCACTGCACGCTGTCAGCTAACCTTCACATCATTGACTTTTACACATGGAGCCCTGACTGGGGCTCACCCAGGTTTCACGAACTTGGTACTCCACCCACCTAATGCATATCTCCAGAAGATGGAGGTACATGACATCCATTGCTCTCCCCTCATGTGCACGACCAGTCATCATAGAAAACAACTAGGCTGATAAAGCAGGATTTTTGCATTGAGGAACACTCTCTGGTTTTTCCCAAGCATCTTATTTTCCTTCCTGTGCCTAGATATGGCTTCCAAGAGGATTTGCTCCACAGTCTTACAAGGGACTGAGGGGAGACCAAGCACTCTGCTGTTTACTGTTTTTTGAAGATGAGAGTGACAATTTCTTTCTCCAAACATCAGAAGCCTCCCATAATCACCAAGACCTTTCACAAATGACACAGCCTCTCAGTGATGTTCACTGACGACCTCAACAGCCTCAGGTGCATCCTGTCCAGTCCATGTCTTGTGTATTTATTCTGCTTAAGACTTCCATAATTCAGCCTTCCTTTGCTCCTTGGTAGTATTTCTTCCCCAATAAAGACCAAGACTGTATTCTTGTATCCCTAATTTCTCTGATTTTTAAAACAGTGATCAAGAATACATCCATCCACCATCCAATACCAATAAATCCATTCTGGAATACTTTAAAGAGAACTTTTTTTAGTGCAAGATTTATAGCTGTGTTTGGAGTGAGTCAGACTATACCAAAAATCAAGGGCTAAAGTTCCCAGTAAAATACTCAGAGGACTTACAGCAGACAGATTTCACAGACAGACAATTCATCTCAGACTTCACTATCAGAGCACGCTGCACCTCATTATACGTTGCCCTAAATCTTATTCATCAGGGAAGACTAACAGAGGACACCTCACAGCAATTAATTTCCAGGGCCTGACTTCATCACATGAGGCATTTTGATTAAGAACATGGACAAGTGAATTCTCTAATCATTTGCACTCCTGGTACTACTCAGGCAGAGGAGGATTTTGTTGGGAACCCTGTGTCAAACGCCGGGAGACGCACTCTGTTTTTTCTCCAGAGAGTCTTGATGCTAAGCCCATCAAAGTCAGGGGAGAGACTTTATTGCTTTTCAGTGTTTCTGTTCTTCTAGTACTGCAGCTGCAATGTCTTAATTACGAGTAGACTGCTCTCGATAGGAACTCCACTTTGTCAAACGTATATACACTTTTTTTAAGTTCAGTTGCTTTGATCTAGAAATGCCATGTGACTTCTCAGATATTTAAAGAGTTCAAAATAAAAATATTTTAATAATTTTGCTTTTATTACCTTTTGTTCCAGTTTCTTTTTGGACCAAATGAAAGGTTAAAAGTTATTTGACAAATGCCAGCACTTTGCCAATGTTCACAGTTTCCTGAAGTTGTATCATTAAAGGTCTGTGCACCCATCTTCTCAAAACAGCTTCTGTGCACTTAGTTTTCCATAATCATGTAAGGAATTACTGTATTCCACAAGTGTTTCATGTGATGTCTTGCTGAGATGCTGGAGCCACGACATCTGATGCACACTAATCTTTTACCAAAACCTTAGATTTGATGCAGGACTGCCCAGCTCTCCTGTTAGATCAGTTGCTTCATTGGCTCACACCTACCTGTCTTCATTCCACCATGGGTATGCAGAATGCACAAATGTACAAGTGCACTGATAGCAAGAGCACCAGGACTCCTCACTGCCCCTGTGATACAGATATCCTTTCAGCTAAATCAATGTTCTTGTAATTCCCTAAACAGGAGATTCGATCTTTAGGAGACCTCAACCACTGGTGACACATGACTGGACATGCATGGATTTAGATCCACCTTCAGCTTTAGAGCACTTGCCAATCCATGAAGCATGTGAGAGGGAACATAGCCTCTAAAAAGAGGGAAGTGGCTTGGGAAATAAATTCTAACAGAAAAACAGTAATCATTTTCAAATTTTAAATAAATAGTCACAAGGAATGCTGTGATTAATGCTCACAAAGGCTACAAGTGGCTGTGTAAATTCCCAGGGAGAAATATCTGATAAACTCAGGAATCAGCTTCACTCTGCAAAGCTGGAAGAAGGAGTAGTGGGGCAGCAGGGATAAGCAGTCAGTCAGGGAAACCTTAAGCAACTCTTTTTCTCCTCAATCTTCCACAGAGTCCCACCAAAAGTCACAGGGGAATATACCAAAGACATAGGAGAGGGAAATTTGTGCATGGTAGGGCAGATCACTCTGATGCCGTACATCTCTAGTTTTTACCTCATTGTGAGAGTAAGAGCAAGGCTGGTCCACAGCTGTAAAAGAAAATAACACTAATGAAGCCTGGGGTAATCCATCTCCTTCCAGACATACTACATGTCTCCCACTGACTTCAGTAGGAGGGAAATCAGACCCACAATTTATGGGTATATTCAGAAAATGTCACATACTGCAAAACAGGCTCAGTAGATAGTGCTAGATACAGACATGAAGGAGGGGAATCATCTTCTAACTGCTCTAAGATGGAAAAATCAACAACATCTCCTGAGATCTTTCTAACCACTCTTTGGAAATATTATTTGGATTTATGCTTCTCAGGTTCTGTCCTCCTGTAGCCTCACCTGCTTTCCACAACCACCTAAGACACTCAACTGTCTATGCCTTCCACCATGCAGCATCATGTAATTAATGCAATACAATCCAGCCCAGCTCCACATTTCATAACAGAGGGCTTCTGAACTATTTAGCAGCTCTGGAACTTAGAGACGGGTGGCATAAGCTGTAAGTTGTTTTCTGGGTTTACAGATGCTTCCTTTGATATGTCATAAAATTGCTGGTAATTGAACCCCATAAGGGATTCTTTTCAGAGCAGCCTGTGAATCAAACTCTGTGTTAACAGAGTTTCTCATGTTTCCCTCTGTAGGAATGAGATTCTGCAGGTCCTAAGGCTTCTTGGCTGTCACCAAAGCTGCAGATATCAGGGGATGTGGCCGTTTAGACGGGCTGAGAGGTCAGGTAGCGTGTGTTTCCAAGTAAACAGCAGTTAACAGAAGGAAAAAGGTGCAGGGCTGCAGGTTTGCAAGCAGGACTCATCAGTCTGTAAGGCAGCTGCTCAAGGTATTTCTTTTTCCTGCCAAGCCTGGCAGACCTGTCTGGAAAGCAGGAATCAGCCCTGTATGGTTACCAGGTCTGCACACTCTTTGCCATCTCACCAGCAAACCTCTTCTCTGCTATTTATCTCTGGTTGCCACTCACCTTTGCAGCCTGGCCAGGTCAGTCTCTGCCATTAACCCAAATCTCACATCCCAGCTGTGCTTAGAAAGAGGAGCAAGAGTGAGAACACCCTGATGTGGGAACGGGACTTCGTGCTTTTCCAGGCAGTGCTGGCAAACCCTCCTTTCACTGAGCACTTAGATCCTGACCAGAGACCATGCCAAACTTCCCGACTCTGGTCTTTGCTTTCTGGTTCACTCCCAGGTCCTCTGAAAGCCTCCCCAGGCAGCTGTAGCCCTCCGAGAAGAGATGGTGCTTGTGCACACCTTGGTGAGTCCTGTTCAGCAGCACAAGCACAGGACACAACAGAACATCTCCAGGCTCTTGGACATGGAAGGAGTACCACTGACTTTCCCTGGCATGGTCAACATTCACAATCTCTCCCCAGAGTCAGAGGCAATTCAGGGCAGAGGAACCATGCTCTGGCAACATATTTTGTGCCAGGGGAGACATAAACCCATGCCAGACACAGCCCATGCAGCTGCAGGGGACACTGCCATGGACACTTTGACTTTCATTTCAAGATTCAAACCCATTCACTTCTGAGTTTCCAAGCTGCTATGTCGCAGAAGACAATGTGATCAGAGCTATCCAAAAGAATCTGTTAAAATGCAAAGAAATCAAATGGGAGCTTTGTAACTGTGCTTGGTTTTTACTGTCCCGTCCTTAAGCTGATGTTTTGGACAGTTTCAATCCAAGCTTCAAAATGTTTTGGGCCAGTTATTTCCCAGACACCTGCCTGTATGGATCATAATTTGGATAGCTGCCATCTGCCAGAGAGAGCTTCCACCTTGGAGATTCTTGTTTTTCAGGCACTGGAAAGCCTCTTGGATTCTGACACTGGACCTAACTCAGATTTTTGTAGTTGTACAAAAAAGCCTGGTAAGCAGAATGGGAGCTGCAGTGGCAGATGTAAGGAAATCAAACCCTGTGTCATCAGTCTTGCCCCTCTTCCATGGCATTTCCCCACACAATGACTTTTGTTCACACGCATGAGCAACAGTGATGTGCACACTTTACACTGCAAGGCACAAACATCGGTTCATCACAGCAGAGAAAGCTACCAAAACATCTAAGTAGAATTAACCTCTTGCAACTGTAGTCACACTGTTAATATTAAGAATGAAGTAAAGAACTGCACCAGATACTGAACTGGGAAAGATCTCCAGTTCTTACCTTTAACTAAGCTACATCTGTCTCCAGGTCTTCTTAATCACATCCCTTCAAATAATAGCATCTGTCTTCTACAGAGCAATACCCCATACCCATACACCTTCTTAGCAAGTCAAGCAGCTTCTTTCAGCCATTGCATTTCTCTGTTTGATGTTGGTGCTTTTAAACTCACCTGTCCTGGTTTTTAGCTAGGACAGAGCTGGGTTTCTTTTTCAGTAGCTAGAATAGTCCTGTGTTTTGCTTTTCAGCCAAAAAGGGGCTTGTTATGAGAGAGACACTGAGAACATCCCAGTGTTTGCATTTTTGTCTCTGGAAGTGAAGGACTTTGGGTTCTGTCAGTCTACAAGAACAAGATCTAGGGGGGCGAGGAATAAATTAATAAGGTAAACTGGCATTTAGATACGCCAGTGGGATATTCCATATCACATCACATCATGCCCAGTATATCAGTGAGGGGCTCTCCCTCTCTGGCTCTCTCTGGCTGTCGCTCGGGCTCTCGCTCTCCCAGGATTGCGGTTTCGGTTCGGGATTGTCGCTCCTCCGGGATCGTTATCTGGGAATGGGCCGGGCTCGGTCAGCGGGTGGTGAGCAGTGGCACTGGGTATCACTCATTTGCATATTTTGTTACTGTTATCATTATCACTGCTATTTTAATATTAGTGTTATTTAAAGTTTTATTTTATTTCTCTTATTAAACTATTCTTATCTCACCCTACAAGTCTCTTTACCCTTGCCCCCCAATCCTCTCCCCTATTCCCTGGGGGTGGGGGGGAAGTGGGTGAAGGGTTGTGTTGGCTGCTAGCCAAGGGCTAGCCCAGTGAACCTGTCACATCAACACAGCCTACAACTCAAGGGAGGCCCCACACCTCCCAATATAAAGGAAATCCTAAAACTCTATGTTGCATCTCAAATAATTTTAATAGATCTATACACACACAGGCATACGTACACACATATGATGCTATGGAGTATCAACAGGGAGGACTCTTGTCCTTTCTCCTCCAACCTACTATGTGTGGATGATATACTCCAGCTTCTCAAGCACATACTGCCCCAGCATCGAGCGAGGACAATACTGCACAACAGAGGAGGATGCAGGAGTAGGAAGGGGAGCAACAGGGTTCTTCCAGATGGTGCATTTCCATCTGCAGAATAGCAGAGCCCCTCTCCTTCTCCATCAACCTATGTGCCAGACATGGCCAGCTCACATCAGGAGAAAGGGAGGAGAGGACTGCAGCCCTGTGCTGCACATGTGCTCAGCATGGATCCATCCCCGAGGATGTGCACAACCAGAGCCACTTACACGAATCTCACTTTCTGCACGCAAGGCCTGGCAGAGCAGACATATTTCTCTGCACTCCTGGATTTCCTTGTGTCATTGTGAATCACACATATGCACGACACAAATTCAGCTGACTTGTCTAAAAGATGTTGCCCTTGTATGCTGCAAAGTGACCCCATGTCCTTAGATCAAGGGGTTTATTTGAGAAAATAAACCTTGTTTGTCTATCTTTATATCCTCCAATAAAATATGTTGCACTATCGTATTTCCTCCTCCTGTTTGCCTTTCCATACTAAATAGTTCTGTTTTTTAAAGTTCTCCTCATGTGGTTTCTCCTCCCCAGGCACTGGGTAATTTTCACTGCCATATTCTGGACCTCTCCTCTCATACAATAGCCTCCTTTAATCTCTTCTCCAGTGAGACACGGTCATCTGCCATAAGTTTTTCAGGATATGAGGAGGAAAAAGATTTTCCCCATCTTTAATTATGTCAAGTTGGGATTGTAGAAAAGCTGCATTCTCCCCAAGCATCTGCATTCCCTTATTAAACAGATTGCCTTCATCAGACTGGCAATGCTCCTCACAGCCAGCCTTGACCTGACCCTCTTCAGAGAGGAAGAATGCCTAAGGCTTGGGATCACTCTTCTGCTTTACATGGTCTCTGTAAGGGACCAGGGGAAATCACATCTGACAACACAAGGAACGAAGAGAGGAAGTGCAGACCCCAAGGAATGAATCTGTGAGAGGGCAGACAGCAGCAGCACTCAGGCTTGTTAAGTATAAAACCTCTCAGAGTTCAAGAAAGGTTGGGAGGAAAAGAAGGAGGGGGAAGAGAGCAGGAGGCAGAGGGGAGAAAATTCCTCGTTGTCTTGTGAGGTGGTCCACAAAAGGGTGGGCTTTGAGTTACTCGAGTGACACTGGTGAGCAGCTATGGAAAAGGTCAGGTAGGCGTCGTATGACAAGAGCACAAGGAGAAATCAAGAGAAGGAAGGCTCTTGCCAGCCATCCGTGTAGCAGCAGACAGAAAAGGGGAAAAGACCACAAGCGAGATGCTCCTGGGGCTAATTAAGGAAGCCGTTCTGCACAAGGCAGATGCCAATCTTCATGACTGACAGCGGGGAGGGGAAGATCGTATTGCAAGAAACCAAGCTGAATAAGTAAAGAGAGGGAGTGAGATGGGCAGAAAGAAAAACGAAGCTCCCCAGCAAACACGGCGCAAGTCTCCTCTTCCTGCTGGAGGGCACTGGCTGTGCCTCCATGGGAGGTCAGGCAGGATACCCTGGGATGTGCCACACAGCACAGGCTGCTGAGGTCACCTCGACTTCCATCTCATCCCAGACTCCCTTGTTATCCACCGTGGGTGGACACACCACTGGTGTGACCCACCTGTGCTGGCTGCAAAGCCCACTAAATCCCTGGAGAGATCCCCATTGGCTTTTCTGGTATTTCAGTTAGGTTCCTATATTTTAAATGAGTACATGGCCAGAAGTGTTCAGAATTAATAAGGCAAAGCAGCACATACATCCTCTAAAACTGATTACACACCAGCTGAGAATCTGACTCAACAAACCAAAGTGTCATGCACAGTCAAGCAAAGCCTCTTTATAAGGCAGTATATGATTTGTTTGGGTTTTTCCTAAAAGCAGGTCCAACAAGGGCAGTCAAACAGTCGCTGTGGCAGAGGAAAAGTCTCGGACTGATGAGGAAAGGCAGGCATGGGGTGGCAGTGGGTTTTGCCTGAGCCAGGAATGAAGGGGTCTTCAGACTCATTATCATTTTTGCTTCTCTCCTGAGTTCATTTCTCCCCTGTCTCCCAGATGATGGCTCAAAGGACCTAGAAAATGGTTGTAGGATGCCAGGTAGAGTCTCATCCCATTTGTTCAGAGCAGGAATTTGCCACTTTTCTCTGTGTATCCCCAGCTCACAGTGGTGTTTTTTTGCCTCAATAGGCACAGTCCAGCTGCTCACCTGATAAAAGGATAAAAGGTGCATAAACCCGCATTACTGTGCAGTTTTTCAGAATAAAACTGGCATTCCTGCCTAATTCTCTCCTATCTTCTATCTAGTTCCTATCTTCCTAACAGTTCCTTTGGGCAGGTTAAAAGCAACTGTGGCCATGGATAAGCACAGATGTCTGTCAGATACAAATAAACAAGGCTGATAGATGAAAGCAAACTTTTTAAAATAAAATCCTGTTGACTATGAGAAGCTACAATGAGAGGGTATGAACACTGCAGCTGTAAGATAGGCTCAAAGCTCCTCAGCACTCAGCCTTCTTCACAATTATTTTTTTTTTTCAGTGTGCTGGACTGAAAAGCTTAAACTAGAAATAACTCCTGTTGAAATACTTAGAAGCTGCCTACTTTTTTTTCCAGAGGTCTTGTTTCAGCACACAAGCAGAGGCTGACAGGAGTTGTTCTCATGTATTTTGTGTACAACAGGCAGACAAAACTCCGTTGTGTTCACAAAGGGATGTATTTCAACCGCCTTGAGCTAGGGGAGGTGTTCATCTCTTACTTGGTGGCTCTACCAAGGGAGGGCAACTCTCAGATCAGCTTCTGGAGGTTAACCATAAAACATCTTGAAGCTCTGCAGATCCCAGTTGCCTTGTCCACTGCTCCTCCCTGGTCTGTCCCACAAGCCACACCAGCTGGTTCCAATCCTGCCCCAAAGGACAGTGTATGGCAGGGAATTTTAGCACTCTGGGTAGGTTTCCTTCTCCAGAACATGGGACAAAGCAAGACAATGGGTAAATCTTGCCTAAAGACAGTAATTTGGACACAGATTGGGACAAATTAGTCCATATAAACACTTCAGGACAGGGACAAAAGACTCATAGACTATACAAAGCAAGTGACCTTTTAACCAACTTGTACAATCTTCTGCTTGGTGTTACAGCATAATGAGGACCTGATTCTGCTTGGCACCTCTAAATTCCATGGGAATACAAATAGATAAATATCCATAATTTTTCTTAATTCTCACAGAGATTAGGGACACAGTTCCCACCACTGTCTCTAATTTGATTAGTCAGAAGAGAGAAATTGTTTCCTTTCTGTGGCAAGTCCTTGTTTGTCTCTTTAAAAGCTTCTAAAGTCAGAATTAAGAAAATACAAAGTGAATATGCCCTCAAAATAACAAATAAATGCTAGTCTTCAGAGAAAATGATGGTGTGTCTGAATTTCCATTGCTAGTATTGCAGCAGTTTCATTAGCTTATAAAAAAAATAGAGATCAATGTGTCCTAGTTTCACTAGGAAGGTTAATTTTCTTCTCAGTAGCTAGAATAATGCTGAGTTTTGATATCAGTATGGGATTTGTTATGAGAAGAATGTTGATAATGTACTAATGTTTTCATTTGATGCTGGAAGTCCAAGGACTTTGTGTTTTGCTAGTCTGCAAGTGCAAAGGACTTGGGGGAGGGGAAAGCGCAGTAGTAATCAGCAAAGCCCAAAATTGGTATTTGGGTATGCCAATGAGATATTCTATACCATATCACATCATGTCAGTATATTAATGAGGGTCTACCAGAAAGCTGAGGATTGTCTCAGGGGTCACTCAGGCTCACTGTTCTGGGATTGCAGTTTCAGTTTTGGGACTGTCTCTGCTCCAGAATTATTAGCTGGGGACAGGCTGTGCATCGGTCAGTGGGTGGTGAGCAATTGCACTGTGCATCGTGCATTTGCATATTCTAGTATTACTGTTATTGTTATTTCAATTAGTAAATTGTTTTTATTTCAACCCATGAGTTTTCTCTAAGTGGGAGTAAGAGGGAGAGGGAGCAAACAGCTGTGTTTGGCTGCTAGCAAAAGGAGTGAAACCACCACACACTGTTATGGAGAAAATGCAATGGTGGGCAGAGAATATGTTATTTTACCATACACATCTGCCACTCAAGGAATGGATATTTTCTGTAATCCTCAAAGAACACTCTAGCAAATCTACTCTTGAATATCAACTTACAATAAGTGGAGTTTTTTTCAAGCTCAAATTGAAAAGCTTAAGGCTTTTCTGTTTGTTTACATGATCTTTGCAGCATATGCTTGCTTTCCTGCATGTTGTCCTGCTCCTATAAAAGACAATAGGAAATTGTTCATGGCAGCAAGGCTGAGTCCACAGCTAATGATGGTCAAGTAATTTCATCATCAATGAATCTTGACGGAGTACTAACTCTGAAATACAGACCTGAAGACACAAAGACAATACATTCACTTTAAAGTCCTCAGTGGTATGGACCAAAGTGATAAGCAGCAACAAAGACACTATGCTCACAATAAAGTGATATATTTGGGGACAAGGAGAGTTTAGCAGATTTTTCGTTGTTCTTTTACATAAATTTTCTATAAGTTTTCAACCCAGCTCAGCACCTCTTTAGAGAGCAGTTATCTCTGAGGCGAAGCAGTTACCTCACAAGACGTCACCAATCTAGACAGTAGAAAGCCTGCATTTTGGGACATCCCGATGACTTCTGCTGAAATATGAATCTTGTATGACTTTTGTATGTTAGAAAAACAACCCAGGGGCCTAGGATAGATAATGTAAAAACAGTTGTTAATCAATATAGACACGTCTACCATTCTTTATTTATTTCCTTGTCCGAAAGAAGAAAATAGGCTTTGCGGGGAAATTACGTGGTTCTAAAGAAATCAGTAAAAGCTTATTGCTACAGCTTGGTTCTAGGATCCTCTGAAGAGCAATTCACACAAAAAATCTGCTACATGAGTCTGAGCAAGACTTCATACTCTCAGATTTGACCAGTCCTTTTATCCTGGGATGAAAGGAGAACAGCTGAGCACCTTCTCACAAGACTGAAGACTCAAAAAAAAAACCAACCTGACCAAAGGATCTCAGTCTCCCTGTAACTGCTAGAAAGATGAAAAGAGATAAGAAATTATTAATCTTGAAGAAAAGCATAGGATGTATTCAGCCAAGTCTTGTTCTTCCCTTGTTCCTTATAAAAGCCTATTATTTTTGAAAGTTTAGGATCCTTTTCATACCATATAATGTTTTACTGAATTGGGATATGGCAAATGTGTAAATAATTATCTGCCTCCAGAATAAGGAATTGAAATGATACCCATTAATTTTAAATACAATTTGTCACAGTTTTGGTATGATTATACACTGGCCCCAGACAAGCTAGCTTTCTGGTAGAGTCTACTTATTATCAGATACCAAAGAGAAAATTTGTCAGAATACATTACTTGGAAGACAAAATTAGCACCTAACAGAGCTTTTTTATGGCTGCTGCTGCTGTTCCATGAAACATAAAGAAAATCTCTATGTATCTACCCTTTGAGTAATCAAAATTTCAAGCATATGATAGAAAATAAGTTTTGAATTTATTATTTTGAGACATTAAAAAAAAAAAATCTATAGATTGAGCAAAGCACTGTGTGGAGGAGCCCCAGAAATTTTTGACTGGACAGCATTAGTTGAAAGTGATAATTTGGCTCCCTCAGTGACTAAACTGATTACAAGACAAGTGGAAGGAGGTATTATCACTCTGGAGTCTCAAGACTGCTACAGCATGAAACTGCATGACTTCACAAACTCTTCTCAGATTTTGTCATGGAAGAATATAGCAGTATAAACTTAGGTGAATTGAGGAATATCTCTTATCTAGATTAATAGTCCTAGTGGAATTTCCTCTTGCCTAGTGCATCTATTTTTCTATGCTCCTGCGTAAGACCACAGAGGAGTGTATTAACACTACAACTTCAACACCATTCTGCATTTCTCTAGAACTTGAACAGCAGCTCTCTTAAAGACCAAACAAGCTGCATCAACTGATAAGAGTTTGCAAATGATCAATTATTTTTCTTGTTCTCCATGTGTCAATCAAGGAAACAAACATAATTGTCTTGAACCAGCATAGCATGACATTGCCCCACATCACATCCTCCCAGGTTTGCATAGTTGTTGGCTCCACAGATCAGTGGTTCCACAAAAGGCATTTGCTCTGGTTATGGAGAAGAAATGTTAAGTCTAGAAGATCACTGTGTTTGTACTGGTAATAGAGGTGCTATATTATTTTTTGCAGTGCACTGTATATTGCACTAGCAAGGACACTCCTCAGTCCTTTGCACAGCCACGGAGCACCAAGGGTGGGCTTCATCACTTGGAGGGTTTTGAAGACACCAGAGCATGCCATGGGCTGCCTGGAGTGGGGTGTTTCTGATTTGCAAAGCCCTGAGTGCATTAAATCTTTTGGAATTATCCTGTTAATTTGTAATCTGAGAGGCTTTATAAATCTCAGTCCCGGGAGTTTATGCAAATTCTGCTGGTAATACGTGGTGTATGGCAAGTTGGTTGAGAAGAACAAATAATGTCCTTAGCAAAGAATAGAAAAATAAATCTAGGTTAATTTTATATAAACTGATGTTCAGAGAAGCAGTCCATAATTTAACAGTCTTGAGTTTGGGATTGATTTTTCAGGTTAACTTTTCCTCCCTCACAGTGAAATCTTTTTGTTAACATATGTATGCAACCTAATTGACCTAATGAAGCTGGTTTGTTTGTAAAATTTTAATACAAGAGAAGAAGGCCACTTTTCTATGTCATTGGATGTAGAGGGTCAATAGCAACATAATTTATTTGAGCTTCACCTACCAGAATTAATTTCAGATTGTTCTATAATTGCTCTTACAAAGCAGCTCCTACAGAGGAAGGGCTAGTCTAGCAATTCAGTGACGTCTCATGAATTTTTATTTAATTTATCAGAACTTCAAGGATGAGAGTTAAAATATATGACCTAAAGAAAACTTCTATAATATTTAATGGAAGCAGTGAAGGTCCCTGCATCTTGAGAATCTGAGGGAGATCAAAAGGGCTGATCAGACTCCAGTTATCTATTAGCCCCAATCTTTCTGTACATTTATTAATAACAGGGAACCAAACATGTTGCTTGTTGCTCTTTTCCCAGCTTATATCACACTAAAAAACTCATATGGGTCTCTACATAGAGCCCCTACCATTTGCCTCTCCATTAGTGGAGATGGCACCTGGTCCCACATGGCAGGAGCCTTTCCTGGGTCTCAGGTCTCCTATTGGGAGAGCTGAGGAGGCACATGAGATTAAGTGACAGGATTGGCACCATTAGCTTGGAGCTAAGGTCCAATCCTCCTTCTAGAGGAGTACTTGGAGAGAGCTTGGTCTTCCTGGTGTACCAGTGCCTGTCCTTCAGCGCTGTAGATGCTCTCCTGCAGCAGGTACAGTCATCCAGCACACCTCCAGCAGCAGCACATGATGGCTTTTGTTCACCATAACTCAGGTCAGAAACATTACCTGCATTGCCTTTTGAAACACCCAGATGCTCTTTGGAGTGTGTCCTGGAAGCAATGAGACTTTGGTAACTCAGAACAGTTTGGATATTAGGCTTCCTAATGGACCACAAAACATTCATTAAAAACTGCAACTATTAACTAACTTTTTAGTTTGGAAGTAGAGAAGAAAAATGAGTGAGATCTCACCTCCCAGCTCAGATTCCACACGCTTTGCATGTAAATCAAGGGTTCCTGCTGAAATCAGGTACCACTGAAGCTGACGGCGTATCAGTGCTCTCTGGCTTCATGTCATCTGGTTTGTGTAAGCGGTTTGAAGTGTCCTGGACCCATAATCTTCTGCTTTCAGTGGGGCTCACAGAGATGATGGACTCCCTCTGCCTGGAATGGCTTGCAAGGTTGGCATCAGCAGCTCACTCCTGTACCTGTCTTTATGTCCTTCTAAAAAGCTCGTTCAAACACAGCTCATGTGTTAAATACCAGATAGTAGCTGGAAAACAAAGTCTCTCAGCAACAGGTCACATATTTTTCCGTAACACATCCACAAATAAATGACCAACACTTTCTGACAGGGTGACTGTGGTTATATAGTGTGGTCTGATAACACAGGAGGAAAAACATGAGGAATAATCCTGTCTGGATGTCTCCACCTGCACTGAAACGCTGGGATGGAGGAGCTGCGATGGTGAGAGGCGCTCACCAGAGGGCTGTCCTGCTCTGAACGAACACAAAACCCGGCTGCAAAGGCAGCACAGCTCCAGATCTCTCCTTTGCAGAGCAAGCAACAACAAAGCGCATTATAACATGTCCTAAAAAATGTCTTTCAAGCGGTTGGCCAAAGAATCATAGCCAAATATGTGTTCAGACATCACTTGAGTATGATTCTCCAGCTACTTCCACACAAATGCCTACAAGGTTTTTATGTAATTCACTAAGCAGATTTTTCAAGAATGGAAATATGTGTAATTCTGTATATTTTTAATTTTCACTCTGGAATTTTTGCAAAATTTAAGAAGCTGCATGGCATATCCCAGGGACATAGGTCTCAAGTGATTTTGGCAGAGCATCTGCTTTACTGTAAGTGTTTATATAAACCATTTCAACTTTTAAAAGTCCTCAGCCGGCATCACAGGCAGCACCCGCAATAACAAAATGGATCCACGAGATGAACAGTCAGATTTAAAATTCCTTCTTGTATTGTGCACAAAGCCAAGTCACCTCAAGCCAAGGGAAACAGAAGCAGATCTGAAATGGAAGAACATTAATGCTGAGGGTATACTTCTTTGGGAATAGATTTCAGGATTTCCACCAATACCCCAAAAGGAAAGAAAGACCTGAAAGGATTTCTCCAGGGAGGTACCATCTTCTACAGGACAAACCTAACCAGCACAAGGCATTCTTAGCGATAACTGCAGAGAAACACCTGTCTAGGTTAGAGGCCATTTGCACAGTGATTTTAAATTCAGGTTCTTCACCATTTACACTTTTTCTTCTTTTGTGTCCGCTCTCCCTGGGGCCTGAATGCTTGTCATCTTTAGTATCACAGTTTCTTTACTCTGGAATGCAGACATACTGTTGGCAGAATATTTCTGTCTAAGGTAAAATACAACAAGGACAGGATACTGTTCCCATTTTTCACAAAGACAGAACTTTGTAGCAGGGATGTGGGTGCTGGACCACACCGATTTTTGGTTAGTGCTTGAACTTGGAGATATGAAGCTCTGCTCCACAGCTTGCTGATTAAGGGCAAGGTTTTTAATGACTCCACATCTCCTTTCACAAGCCATGGCTTTGGATTGGTTGAGCATGGGATTCTCAAGGAGTGAGGCTAAAACTGACCCTTTTTCTTAGGCTTCACATTTTTGAAGTTGCAGTTATAACTAGAACAAAGCTTTTCAGTTCTTTGAAGAGCCGTGATTAATATTTTGTGACAGAAAACTGCAGCTGGGAGTGAAAAACCTGCTCATTGTTGATAAGAAAAAATGCTGCAATTTCAAGGATAAGAGCTTGGTGAGTTTCAGACGGTGGAAATCTGTTGTTCAAAGCAAGCAGACAGCCTGCCCTGCCCTGCACAACCAAGGGGCAAGCACTTGCAAAGTGGCAGAAATGGCTAATGCACTCACCGATCTGCTCCACAGTCCCATATCCCACCTCAGGTCCCACCTCTCCTCCCTATCCCACTGTCTTCTCATGGCCCATCACAAAACACCACTTCCTGGGAACCAGGATCGCCTCCAAACCACATTACAGGCACCCAGAGCATCCCTTCAGAGCTTGATGAAAACCCAGAGGTATTGTGCCACTGTGAGACAGGACAAGACACCCCTGCCTCATGTATTCAGGATCTAATGTCTCTGAACAGCCTTGCTCCTAAAGAAGTTTTTTAAATAAAAGCATTTGTGCTGGTGCTACTCCTGCTAAGGTAGAGCTGGGTCCTTTCCATTTGGGGCTCTTCTCTTCCCTTTTCACCGGGAAAAACACCTTTACCTAGAGGAAAACAATGAGAAATTGTGTCCAGGGCTGAAAAACTTGTTCTTTTTTTTTTTTTCCTTTGTTAGAGAAGACAGGTAATAAATGCCTTCCAGTGCAGACATGCAGGAATGGTGGAAAACACAGTTTTCTCAAGAAGATGCTTGATCATGAGATGTTACTGGCAGCAACATGGAAGAAACAAAAGCATCCAGCCACCACTTCAGACTGCCTCTGGAGACCTGCTGCCTCTCTGGGCAGCTAGCTTGTCTCCTGGACCTCTGAGAGGCAACAGCCTAAGAGGCAGCATGAGGCCAAACAAAATGTGTTGCTGCTCTTTCTGTGGCTCTGATCAATCCACTTAACCTTCAGGTTAAAGGCAGGAGACTGCCCTTCCTGGAGAGAGGAAGGTGAAAGCTGCAATGATCAAGTGGCTGGTGTTAATAAGATGCTCTGTACATGCAAAAATTCACCAGGATGCATTGAAAAAATAAGTCCTTTATTTGGAAAACTTACTTTTATAAAAGAAGTCTAAGTGCTGGAAGCACAGGGGTTTGCCTCAGAGTAGAGGTCAGTCAGTAGAGCTGGTTTCATCAGCCATCAGCTCACTCACAGACCACAGAGGTGGTGGCAGCAGACCCCCAGAGCAGTGCACTGCCAGGGATGCCCTGGGTGGGCAGAGGGCCCTTGCTCACAGCCAGGTTGTGTCTTTTCTCCCAGCCTAGAGAAATGACAAGACACATATATCTCCAAAAGTGTTCTTTGAGTGCAAGCTGGAAAATCTTGTCTCTGCCTCACACAGCAGGATTTAATAAAATAAATGGAATAATGCACTTTGCTCTGATTATGAACACTGCTAAATTAATTCAGAAAATGGATCATCCAGTCATGGTATTAAGATGAAGAAAGCTGTCCTATGTAAGTGGAGAGGGTTATAGAACAGGTAAGTGAGTAAAGAGCTGTATGCAGAAATCAGTGTGAGTTTCCATCCTAAACCAATATTCCTTTATGTTCCCAAGCAGCAGTACTCACCTACAAATATGCTAAGAAGTCATCTGCAATAACTGATTCAAATCTTTAGGTAGCTAGCATAGGGCATGCTGATGTACTGAAATTATAAATTTATCCAGATAAAGCATTCAGAATTAGGCAGATGCGAAAAGTTTCAGGAAGGCTGTTCCAAAACTTGTCTGGAATTGAATCTCTTTGTTAAGCCTCAAAAATAACATGAGTCACTAGCAAATTTATACCACTGACCCAGAAGAAACAAACTGTATTTTCTGATAAAAGATAAATGATCAGCTTGAAGGAATAAAAGTGCAAAAATGTATGTACAAGGTTTAGCACTTTCTTCTGGTTTCTTATCTCAGCTTTTGTTGTAAGTTCCCATGGAGGCCAAGAACCATTCACCATGAAAAATGGAGTTTTCAGCAGAGCCTGAACCTGTGTTGACAGCCAACTTTCCAGAAAAGCTAAATACAGGCACAACTACTCTTCTGTCCTTTCTGCAGCTGCCTTCCTGTTCAGAAGCAGCTGCAAAGATATCAATATTACCTGTGGAAATCCTACACACACAGAAAATCACTTTTATCAGAATTATTTGCAGTACATGCTGTTACTGTAAAGTTCGAGATCCCTTAGGCAGGTTATTTAATTCATTCTCCTTCAGGAGATGTAAATTCTTCCTTAATAAAATGCTTTGTGTTAATTTTAGAACTACTCCAAGATGAGGTTTTACCTGAGGAGAAGGACAGAGAGCAGCAGTGGTCCAGGGCAAGAACAGGGTCCTCTCAGACGGTGCGTCTCCTGACTCAATGAGGAATCCCAAACTGGCTGTTCAGTGCGTGTTCACTTCTGTTGACTCTCTTACAGCAGATAAACCAATCTTAGAAGACCACACAGTGTGACATCCCAACCAGCGTGGCTACATGTAAGTCACAACTCTTGAGGTGCTCCTTCAGCTGGGGCAAATTCTGAATTTTAATTAGAAGTTTCTTACAATGAATATGATTCATATTAAAAGACTGGCTGTTAAGAGGTTTGCACAGATCTGAAGGTAGTTTTGGATCTTTGTTCTGTGCCTACAAGAAAGGGACTTCTTATAAGGGCAGTTAATGATAGAACAGGGGGAAATGGCTTTAAACTGGAAGAGGAGAGGTTTAGATTAGATCTGAGGAAGAAATTCTTTCCTGTGAGGGTGGTGAGACACTGGAACAGGTTGCCCAGAGAAGCTGTGGCTGCTCCTCCCTGGAAGTGTTCAAGGCCAGGTTGGATGAGGCTTTGAGCAACCTGGTCTAGTGGAAGGTGTCCCTGCTGATGGCAGGGGGGTTGGAACTGGATGAGCTTTAAGGTCCCTTCCAACCCAAACCAGTCTGGGATTCTATGACACCAAATATGGCCTGTAATGTTAGAGCAAACAAATTAAGGTGTGAGCTAGGAACCTCTGAATCAGATTTAAGATCTATCAGGCATCATTTAAATGCCATGTTACACAGCTGACTGGAAATGGAGAAAACCTAAAGAGATATTAAAGTAATGGTGATGAACAGACTCACCCTGAAAAATGCAAACAGCAGAGGGTTAGATGAACTGCTGAAGTCATGGAGAGAACTGAAGACAACTCGAGTTACTAAGAGAAGATATGATGCAGAGAACCAGTAAGAGTAATCTGAATGCCAGCTCAAAGCCCTGGTGTTGGGTATGGGAGGGTTTCCTCAGGATGATTCTGAGTAAAGATTCTCCCATGTGAGACAATCCTTATAAAGGTGATCACCACATTTTTGCCAGCCTGTCAGATGTAGAAGCTTCATCTTCTGTGCAGATAAATAAGAAGCAACAGCAACGAAGAATATGGTTCTTTGTTACTCATGTTTAGATACAGCTTTTCAGGACTGAAGTGCTGATTTTTCCCTTTGTACCAGGCTACCATTTTCCCTATCAGGACTTCTTTCAACTGCAGAAACTGAAGGTTGCATCCAGCTTTTTGAAAGTCCCAATTAAAAAAAAAAAAAAACAAAACCCAACAAAACAATCTGCCAGAAACACCAGTGCTGTTACAGCAACAATCAGGGTTTAAATGAGAGAAGAGAAATGCTACCATTTTAAAAACCTGAAGGAAATAAATAAATCTGCTTCTTCTGGTTTGCTGGAATTCAGTGTTACTTAACATCTAGTGGACTTGTGTTTTTTCTCCCTGTCTTCTCAGTGATCTTGGCTTTTATCATTCCTTGTGCATTTGTAACTAATACTATGCCAACAGTTCAGCACTTCAGTTCGAACAATATTTAATGTATTGTCTGAAATCCCAGTTTTCTACAGGTGTGAAATTGCCTAATATTGGGGCAAGGAGCAATTACATAAAATTTTAATTACAACAGCTCAAATGTATGAGAAACAAATGTATTATTTGTTCAATTCAGTGACTATTGCACAGGGAGAGCTGCATAGTCTGTGAAATTTATCCTGTTTCAGTTAAAGGAAATGAGACTCTTCCCTCTGTCTTTAAGAGTCAATGGCACCCTGATTTTGAAACAACACAACAGTTTTGAAGAGATGTTATAAGGCTCTTGTTTGAATGAATGTATGTAAGTTGAAAAGGCTGCTGTGTTCTGGTGCAGCAAAGAAATTATGCAGGATGTGGTTCATGTAAAACAGCTTTATTAATTGGTCCATTAGTGCCAATGTAGCTTATTTTTGTAGCAAGCACCTAATTTTAGCTTGAATTTTCTTTGTTTCAAGACCAGAGCAATGGAATGCCTCTGTTGTTCCAAAATCTGCATTCAATAAGGATTGTTTGGCTCACAGAAAATACAGCCTACTGGGAACGCAAAAATCCACATTTTGTCTTTTTCAACCATGGGTGCTTGCTTTTATATATGGCACCAGGAGAAAGAAACTGCAATAATATTTTTTTTTCTTCTGGTGCTGTTTTTCCACTAAAGTATTGTTAACTTCTTACAAATGTATGGCTCATAATTCCACAACTGAACGTGGTATGTCCTGTCTAACTCAATGAGTGCATTTATCCTTTCACAGAATCACAGAATGTCAGGGATTGGAAGGGACCTCGAAAGATCATCCAGTCCAATCCCCCTGCCAATGCAGGATCAACTCTTTCTAACTCTTGGTGGCACCTAGGTAGACTTGTGATGACACTGACCATACCTGACAGAGTAAAATCATCTGCCACTTCTAGGCAGGGCTGCAACATGAAAAGTCCTAGCAGAGAAAAGATAAACTATGGTGGAGATACTCCTCCACCCAAGAGATCCTTGGTATAATACCAGTTAGAGAAAGCTAAGAAATGTACAGGAATTTTATTTTTACCTTTTTTAAAAATTTTTATCTGCATTCTCTTTTTCTTGTGAAGTTTGCCTTGTAAATAGTGGGTATAAATTAATATTTCTTGTTCAAATCCATTCCTGAGTAAAGGGTCCCACTCATCTTTTAATTCTGCACCAAAAACTCCTCACAGGACATTTGCAGTGCTGACTCTCTAACCAGCAGGTATCACCTCTCTCAAAACCAAGATAAGGTGAAAGGAACATATGTGGGTTGGGAAGGAGGTTTAGAAGGACGCAAGGAGTGCAGGACATGATTAGAGGGAAGTTGTCTTATTCCTGATTTATCAGTCTCATAAGAACCTCTTACACTGACAATGATAATACTGTCTATTTAAAATTTAGAAGAAATGGCAAGCAAAGCTCAGGCACAACAGCACTGCTCTCCAGACTCTGAGGAACATCACCTATTTAGCACTGGCATCCTGAAGTCCTAATGTCATCAGTCCACATCTAGAGAACAGAAGGCTCCAAGGAGACCTTCTAGTGGCCTTCCAGTATCTGAAAGAGCTCCAGGAAGGCTGGGGAGAGACTTTTTACAACAGCAGGGAGTGACAAAACAAGGGGTTATGATTATAAATTTAGATTAGATATCAGGAAGAAATTCTTTGCTGTGAGGGTGGTGAGACACTGGAACAGGTTGCCCAAGGAAGCTGTGGCTGCTCCTCCCTGGAAGTGTTCAAGGCCAGGTTGGATGAGGCTTTGAGCAACCTGGTCTAGTGGAAGGTGTCCTTGCTGATGGCAGGGGGGTTGGAACTGGATGAGCTTTAAGGTCCCTTCCAACCCCAACCAGTCTATGATTCAATGATTCTATGATCTGTATGTAAGCAGGGGGGGACAAAGATGGTGAGTGTTTTGCTGCCCCATGTAGTATACTCTTGTTTTCATTTGCACCTTCTCATTTTACCCTCATGCAGCTTCCCAGACAGTCATGTTTTTGCTTGCTTCCTTTATGAAACAGATAAAGCTTGGCACTAACTGGCCACAGACATTCTGGCCAAGTCCCCAGAAGCTTGTCTTTTATGTCTGGTTACAGTTCAAAGATGTTTTATTTTTCTTCTCTGAAGTGCCTTCCTAAATCAACTAACTGCTTTGGACCAGTCTATGTGTCATCTGTGCTCATAAACTGGAGATCTTTGGATATCTCTCAAGGTGTTTAAAGAGCACTCTGCTACAGTTTACAAAGCCCACAAACAACTAACTAGATCTATTATCTAAGATTAAAAAGGCATTTGTTTTGTAACTCTGGTTTTGCAGATTTTCTAACATGCTGGGTCTTGTATTACCTGTGACCTAAAAGCGCTACAATTAGTACGTTACTGCGTTCTTCCTTGCTCGAAGTCAGGGCCAAATTACAGGCTAATCTGGAGTTTCCAGATTTTGACTCTAACAGAAGAAAGGATGAGTGGGAAGACAGTATCTTAAAACACTCAGAAGGAGGAGTGAAAATTATATCACAGTATCCTTTCCACTGCTGGGGAGCTTCCACCACTTTGTTTATATATTTTTTTCAATTATAGCACTAGCTATGTCCTTTCAGGTAAAATTCCCAAGGGAGACTGATGGGATTTGACAGAAAAGAAGTTAAACCAGAATTACCATGTATAATGCTCATAATCTGTCTTCTGGCTTGCAGTTGAGCCGGGAAGTTAAGGGTAAGCCTTTGACCAGATGTCTGCTGTTCTCCCACTAGATCCTTACAGTAAGCTTCCAGCTTAGACAGAGAAAAGTATCAAGATGCTGCTGTACCCGAGCCACCACTATTTCATCAGTGTAGTAGATAATACACAGCTTATATGGCTCTGAAGACTCCAAAGGAAGAAAAGGAGTTTATGAGGACAAATTGGAGAGGATGCAATTTGCAAAATAGAAGGAAAACATATACTGAGAAAGGAATGGATGCCATTTTGTCAGGACACAGAGCAGGGTGGGTGAAGTAAACACAAAATCAGGAAAAATCTTGCCTTCTGAAAGAATAAGGAAAGAGATTTTTTTAATTATTATTTTGCAATTTTTTGTATCTTTATTTAATTTCAAAGGCTCCATTACCGATTCTCTCAGTAAAACGGCTGAAAAGATATGCATTTTGGTTTTATACTAGAGGAATAAACTCCCATCACATGAAATCTCTTACTCACAACAGAATTTTTTTCTCTCGTCTTGTTTCCCAAGGCATCTTTGAGATGGTTATCAGTAAATAACAGACAGTAACTGGCGAAAAGGTCTGTCACCTACTTTTCCCTTCATGAATTAGTGAAATATCTGCACAATCTACAGACAGTGCCAGCAGAATACAATACCCCTTGTTCCACTGAGACAGAGGCATACTGCTAAATATAGATTTTACAGAACTGCTGGTTTCTAAGTTCATAGGACTCATTCCCACTGCTTCTTAGTGGTTCTTTCTCATCCCCTACGTGATTGTCTTTCACCTGTGCAAAATAGGCAGGAGAAGCTCTGCATTCATAGTGTCTGTCAAGAGATTTCAGGTGGATCAACATATGAAGAGCATAGGCAAGAACCAGCAGCAGAATCAGCGACATAACCAATCCCATAAGTATTGCTGGAGAGAAGAGGGATGCACAGTCTTTTGCATAGGCAAAATGTCCTTCTTGGATGTTAAAACCTTGAATCTACAAAGAGAACAAAAGGGCTCATATTAAATACAGTATTTGCTGTCTCAGTTACAAACAACTTCATGAATTTGCTCCTGATGCCAGTAAGAATTTTTAATTTAATATATGCTTATGGCAAAATTGTATCTACTAGTGCCAGCTGCAGTTAATGCTCAGAGTTTATCCAGGTCAGTATTCTAGAAACCACCTAATCCTCTTCACTCTGCTGCCCAAAGGATTTGCAGTGGTGCTTTAAACAAAATCTTCTATGATCACTCCTGATAGCCCAGTAATATTTAAATATAAGCATGGTACCTGTCAAGTTAACGATGCCTTCCAGCGTCATTTGTTGAGAACCTCCAGAGTCTCTGTTTCAAACTGCATAAACTTCAACATGACAATAAAGGAAATATTCTCAACTGCCTACCCTAATATCAGATTTTTCTCACCAGATCCAAGTATGTGGTATACAGCAGCAAATCAGCTAGACTACATGAAGTTGTGTCCAACCACGGCCAATACCAGTAATTCTTACTTGTGGCTTCATTTCTAACATAAAGATTACTGCATAGGTATTCAGGGAATTGACTGTTTGCTCCACTAAACCGGTCTATGAGCATTTATCATATGGTGAAAAAAGGGGGATCAGCTTTCCCCCTTAATCCCTTTTTCGGCTATTCATGTCCTATGACTTTGGTATCTAAAAGCAAGACATCCTAGCCCAGTTATCTTAGGTTCCCTTATTGCCAAACACAGAAAAATAGACATTTTCAGAAGATTATTAATCTCATCCTAAAATAAGGACTTTTAAAATGAGTCAGGGTAATTATCCACTGGCTTTACAGACAGGCTGGGGTGATTATAGTCATGGTACAAGGTTAAAATTACTAGGCATCAAAAGTTAAGTGAGATAAATACCATACTTGGTGACTGATGCTGTTATTGATGCCAAGTTTAAGAGCCCAGCTCAGAGAGACGTAACACTGAAAGTTAAATTCACTCCCCAGGCTTAAGGGAAACCTAATCAAGAAACTACAGAAAATCCATATGGATTTTCTATATATCATTCTGTATACCTTTCACTGCCTTTGACAGGAAGATAAGTATAATAATTTAAGTCTTCATTTCTATTTCATGGAGATCCCATAAACTGTACATGGAAGATTACTGCACTTTCTTGGCAGTGAAGCACAAAATTTCCCATCAGTCTACCTACGGGATCCATTCGGCTTAATTCCATGACATTACCTGGAAATCAATAAAAGTGACTTCCCAAAGCTTTGAAAGATCATTTGCAGAGCTGGGTATGAGGAGTGCATCGTATCTCTGCAAGCTGCTCACATGTTCACAGTGGTAGGAGTAACTTGCCGGTGCGTATATTCTGGTTGCATTAAACGTCGCTTGTATGGAGTGGTTGTAAAGAAGTTGCAGTCTGTGTAAACTGAACCAGTTCTGAACAGACAGCTGGTAATAGGTGGTTGTTAATAAGAACCTGAAAATATTGTATGGGAAGAAGGATGGGTAAGAAAACAAGTCTAACTAAGAGTTGTAACTAATAAATTGACACGCTGAACAATCTTAGAAGACACACTGGTACTATCAGAGTTTCACCCATTTATATCAGTGGGAGCTCAACCTCCTTCTACTGAGTCTGGAAAGTCATTTGAGTTTCTTCACTGCTGCAGCTGAAGGATTTTGCTCCTTTGCCACACAGTGAGAAGAAACACAAGGGATTTTTTCTGAATTAATGAGAAAAGTCTATATGCAACATTGGAATTGTACTTCCATTCAAGATACGGAAAACTATTTATCAAGAAGTGTTGTTTTTTATGATTTCCAAGAAGCAAACATAAAGTAGGTGACAGTCTGATGCCTGAGCTGCCCACACTATCAGTTCTTGTCGAAAAATTCCCATACAAAAATGTGGCTAATTAGCAAGGTTTAGCAAAAATCTCAGGCACAGGAAGATTCTATTCAAGAGAGATGACCCGAACTTTTCTCATTAATACAAAAGTCAGCACAGAAGAAGAAATGCCTTAATAAAACAAGACAGACCTTGTTTGTTAAATGACAGAGCTATTAAATGCAGGTGTCTTGATTATAAAATAAACAGTTCTACCATGTTATTTTTGCTTATATCAATTCTCCCAAACCAAATTGCACAAGCAACTGCATAACAACGGGTGTTAACATGCAATATTTTCTTAATCATCTTTATCTTTTCTTTAAACATCTAATATTTTATTTATCGTATAAACTTACCTAATAACAAGTCCCTTTAGATTGCCAATGTCACCAAACTTCAGAGAAAGTCTAGGCCAAAAAGCAAGTAACGTCAGGCTAGATAAAAACTTTAGAAATCTTAAGTGAAAAAAGCAACACAAAAGATTAAGCACAGTTATACACAGAGCCTTTTGCTCAGTACACCTTTAAAGTCAGTAGAAAAAAGAAACCAGAATGATTAAATTATCCTCCAGTGAAATCCAGTAGTTCAGCTGTCAATTTGAAGGAGGCCTAGACTATCCAGAAAGAAAAAAACTGCATGCTCAACTTTCAACAGACTTTAATCCCACTGCTTCCAACATGGGTTGACAATTAGGTTAATTTTATCTGTGTTCTCCTTCTCAAGCCATGACATCCCAGTCATGAATCACTTCTGTATGTCATTACAAAGGGAAAACTGCCACACTATTCTCATTTTTTTGATACTAGAGCATAACAAACGCAGATGACATTTGAGTTCAAATTTCACACATGTGCATCATTAGTATAACATAAATACACCGACTGTGAGGCAGCTCTACAAAACTTACCTGCAGTGAGCATGGGCACCTGAAGTTTATTAAACTGAAAGAGCAGGTTAATTGTAAATTAATGCATACTCTACCATCTCTGGAATTAATGCATTGTAGCACTGCATGATTGAGTGGCATACTTTTTTTGGCTTAATGACAATATTTTGCCTCTTAAAACCTGCATAATAGATCCTCAGTGTTGAAATAACATTTTCAGACTAAGTTAGAGACAAGACATAATGAAACCATGAAGTATCTGAAAGACTTATGAACCTAAAGCTGAAGAAAATAGTAAAAAAAAGATAGTCCTATCATTTCATATGAGATCTGGACTCCTTCTTGTGGGCCTGATCCAGAAGCTGGTGCATAAAAAAATCCTCATATAGGTTGGATTATTATATTTGTCTAGCAAATGCATGTGTTCAGTGTCTATTTGTCTATTTTTTTTCCTGGCTCCAGCTACTTTGTTTTAATAAAACAGTATAAACCAGATTAAAAGCTGGACTAAAGCCACAACAAATTATTGTTTTAACAAAGAAGGCTGGAGAAGGGAGAAGTTTAAGGGACTCTTCTGGGATGAGAAAAACTGGGCAATGCACCATGTGAGCACTCAGCCATCAACTGGGATAATTTAGGTCAGTCCTTAAACCTGAGATTACAGAGCAACATCCAAGCCAGTTGTTTCCTTTTCTTTCTGCTACAGCCAAATGCAGGTTGACTGAAAATCCAACCCAAGACTTGTATTTGGCAATTACACTGTGTCTAATCCTGACTCACAAGCCCAGATTATCCACTTTCTTATCCATACAGCCTGATTTCTACATGCAAGGACTTGATCAGTACTTAGATCCTGTCAATGGCAATGAATGAAGGGATACTTGAAAAATACAGTTTCTAATGACTTGATACTTGGAATCTAGCAGAGATGCCACAGATTTGTTCATGCAATCTATCAAATCTACAATCTATCAAATGTCCTGACAAATCCCTCTTAGCAAGAGCTCAAAATAAGCCAGGTTTTTCTTGGTTAGGCACATTTATAGGGTAGGAGTCAGAGGGACGAGTATTTCGCAGTGTATCTCAAATAAGCAAAGTACAGAACATGCCAGAAAGCATAGCCATCAGGAAGGGGCAGCACTTCCGCACCTCTCTCCACAGAACAGAGGAGAAAAGGCTCAGTAGTCACGGTATATATCTTGACCCCAGCAAAAACATGCCAGCTTCAGCTCCAAACTAAGCATCAAGGTCCTGCCTTTAGCAGCCATGTCCCTATTTTGAGGCTACTCTGAAAACTGTAGGAGAAACAAAGAGACAGATCAGAAGACACGGTAGATAAAATGGCATTAGACCCACAGATTTTGAGATCAAACCTCAGTTATGGTGAAACATTGATAAAAAGATATGTCAAGGGTATGCTGTAGAGTAGTTCAGCTTCCAGACTCTTCCTACAGTTTTTTTAATGAATCATGTGTTTTATAAATTCCCAAATATCTTCCAACACAATGCATCAAGCAGGACATACAACCCTGCCCAGCAGCTAAGATCCATGCAGCTGCTCACTCACTCTGCCCTCTCCACCCCACAGGAGGACAGAGGAGAGAACAGGAAGGGATACTTGACTCATAGGTCAAGATAGAGTTGAGTAAGTGGAGGAAAGAGGAAAAATAAGAGATCAAAGTTTTGCAAAGGCAATCACTGACCATCTCCCATGAGCAAATTGATGCACAGCAAATCTCTGAGCAACAGCCACCCTGGAAGACACAACCCCTACCCACTTCTTCTTCCTCTACCCCAGCTTCTATTGCTGAGCATGACATTATATGGCAGGAAACACAACTTCAGCCAGTTTGGGTCAGCTGTTCAGGCACTGTCCACTCCCAACCTCTCACCAACTTCAACCTACTGGCTGCAGGGGCAGAGTAACAGAGGAAGCCTGGATGCTGTGCAAGCACTGCTCAGCAACAGCCAAAACACTGGTGTGTGATCAACGCTGTCTTAGCCACAAATCCAAAACACAAGAGAACTATCTCCCTCCCAGCCACAGCCAAGACAAGTCCTAATTTATTATAACTGTGTATTTACAGAATGAAGCATTCACTACTGTAATCAGACTAGGGAGGTAGTGACTGCCTGTGACAGACAGGCAGACAGAATAGCCTGCTCAAATCTAACAGTCTCCAAACAGCAGCTCCAGAAGGAGTTTGCAGTCCACCACTGCACTCCCTTTCTGATTTTTCAGAAACTATATGAACTTATGAACAACTATAAAACTGTACTTGGTGTTTTGAAATCCTTACTTTTGCATGAGTATATTTTCTATTAGGTTACAATCATTACTAATAAGACTAAGATTATTTCCAAATTGCAGACCAGAAGAGAAGAAGGAATGTTATTACTTTTTCTTTTTCAAATAATATTATTCCATTCTCTACCTCTGCCTGTCAAAACATAGTGCTGGATCGGTTCACATGCTGATGAAATAAAATTCAGACTGCCTTGTTGAATACTCTGATACCACAGGCAGAAAACCTAACTTCTTTTTCAATTAAACTTCTAGCTTTCCTGTAACTTCACTAACATTTCTGTGCACCTTAACCTTCACAGATGTATAATCAGAAAGAGGTAAGACCAAATTCCTGTGGAAACATCTTTAGACATACAGGGAAAATGTAGTACAGGAGCTAAATGAAACTGCTGGGTTTGGTCATATTCTTTTTTATTGTTGTGTGTCATTAAAGATTTAAACTCCATTTATGTGGTAGACGCAATGCTCATGTTCAGCACATGCCCAGTTAGGTATCCACCTCCTAATTTTTAGACTCTTGCCTACCACAGTGGAATCAACAATCTGGTATTAGACATGAAGCCAGTCAGTACACTACATGGAGGGAGAGAAGTGGTAAGGTACACAAGAAATGAAATAAACAAAAAAATCCTACATGCCTTACTTGTATAGCCATGGCATTGGAGGATTTTAGATCCAGTTATATTAATATATAGCTCTCACACAGGTTTTGCAGGAGCAAAGCATTGTGCTGTTCATGCTGAAGGAATTAATGACAGACTGGGATGCAGAGTTCAGGTTTTCAGAAACTCTTCAGGTCACATGCAAATGTGTAATGAATTGACTCCAGCTTCAGCAACTCACAGATCACACCCTGGGACTTGGGGCTACCTGTAACTGTTTCTAAACACACATCTGCATCTTGTACCAATGGTTTAAACTACTGCTGGCACACATCCTATGAAGGGAGGGACTTTCTATACGGGTAATTAATGATAGAACAAGGGGAAATGGCTTTAAACTGGAAAAGGGTAGGTTTAGATTACAGAATCACAGAATCACAGTATATTAGGGATTGGAAGGGACCTCGAAAGATAATCCAGTCCAATCCCCCTGCCGGAGCAGGAACACCTAGATGAGTTTACACAGGAAGGTGTCCAGGCGGGTCTTGAATGTCTCCAGAGAAGGAGACTCCACAACCTCCCTGGGCAGCCTGTTCCAGTGCTCTGTTACCCTCACTGTAAAAAAGTTCTTTCTCAAATTTAAGCAGATTAGATCTGAGGAAGAAATTATTGACTGTGGGGGTGATCAGACACTGGCCCAGGTTGCCCAGAGAAGCTGTGGCTGCTCCTCCCTGGAAGTGTTCAAGGCCAGGTTGGATGAGGCTTTGAACAACCTGGTCTAGTGGAAGGTGTCCCTGCTGATGGCAGGGGGGTTGGAACTGGATGAGCTTTAAGGTCCCTTCCAACCCAAACCATTCTATGATTCAATGATTCTAAGGGATAAGTAGTCATGCATGGCCAGCCCCTAAGCCCTCATATTCAGCATAGGATCCCCTATTCAATCTTGCAAGCAGCTATGTAAAAACAGCTGGAGACTAAAGAGATGAACAGTTTCAGCCTCACTAAAAGCAAAACTGGCTGGCCACGAGGATTGACTACACCGCTGCAAGAGATGAAAGACTAGTCTGAAATTGTATAACCCCATGCTGCCCTGCTGCCTGCAACATCAGGCCATTGTAGGAAGGAGCTTGCCCCTGGGGCTCTACAGGCTCTACACCACATAATACAAAGTATCTCCAGTATGTATTTACTAGGCTTGTCATCTAGTTCCACTGGAAGAGTAGAAAGCCATCTTACATTGCATTATCTTCACTGCAGTTTGAATCTCCAACATCCACCGTTGCATGGACACCAAATGTCTTCTCAGTCAAATCCAGCTGTGAGTGGTTTTCAAACTTAATCATGATCCTCTTGGCCCAGAAGAGAATGCAGGGAATGCCATTAACCGTGACGTTGAGAGGGCTGTAGTGGCTCTGGGTGAATGGCCTCCAGGTTGCTCTTTCCCACTGTCCTTCCCTGCTCAAATTGTAGCTGACAACCTGATTGACCACATAAAAGATCAGTTTCAGAAGATGAGCATTTCAGGAGTAACTCTTCATCTTACCAGAATAAATGAGGCCAGCACTTGGAGAGCATCTGTGGAGCAGGTGCCGAAGCAGTACTGACATAAGGAAGCAGAGAAATCTCTGACTAACCTCTTCCCACCATGGGAATGGCACCATACAGACCCCTAGCTTCAGCACAACTGGCCAGAGAGCCAATATAAGGTGTATTTATTCTACTAGGGTAGTATCACTGGGGCAAGCCACATTTGTAGCATGCTCCCATCTCATCACAGAGTTGAATAATATAAAAAAATGAATCAAAGTTAGAATCACAAAGTGCTTACCCCAGTAGAAGACTCTCTGGGACACCCATAAGAATTACTCCAACACACTAAAGAGGACTCAGCTTGGGCCAACAACACAGCTTACCATGCTGAAAGCACACTAGGTAGCTGTTTGGGTGAAAAAAATGTCCAAGTCTACATCCACCTGCAGACAGTCTGGCTCCTGACAGCTTTAAAAGGGGTAAATGCCTGCTGCAGAACAGGATGGCCCAAGAATGGATCCCTGCCTCTACAAAATCAGTTGTGCACAAGATTAAAACATGGAGACTGCAGCTTCCATGTCACCTGTAGACATTAGAAAAATCCTATCCCCCCTAAGTCAAATTTCATAGCAAAAGGAGGACAAATTGGCTGTCAGGCAATGTAATTTCAGACAGTGAGGTAGGGCTCAGAAAGAACTTCAAAATTTAACTGTCATTCCCATATTTCAAACTGAAATTTCCAGACACCAACTTTTCTCCATCTACACATATGTCCTATCTGAATATGATAACATATACAATGTCTGCATGCCTACTTTGCATGTCATACTAAGCAAGTTCAAATAGTGTACAAACAGGAGAGGTATTTTGAGTCCCAATCATAAACGGCATCTTACCAAGCTCCAGAAGGGACATGGTTAAGCCCCAAAGCTTTGTCTTGGCTTAAAGAGATATTTCTTTTCTTTTTTCTGTTTAGATTAGCAAATCACATCTCCCCACTCAGACCCTGAAAGACCCCTTTTGATACTTGACCTTCCACATGGCACAAGATTGCTTTAGGATTAAAATCAGTAAGTACTGAGAGTAACAAGCCGAAAGTAAGGCAAGATCATGGTCAGAAAACGTGATGCAACAGCCAGCAAGAAAAGTGGACTATGACTGACCTTTGTATAAATGATAAGGCTGTCTCCTCAGAAATACAGGTGAGAGAGATTTAATCAACAGGTTATTTATATGAGATTGCATCTTTTGCAGGGTTTTTGATAGGGAAGCCTTTTATGCTCAGTTTTTTACAAGACCTACAGGCTGGACTCAGGAAAAACTCCCACTGAATTTAAACAACCAGAAGTTTTGCTTCAGCTATTCTTCTAGTACTAAGTGACACAAACAAAACACTGGCTGCAGTAGCCAAATGTATGAATATGGGTGATAGGATTTGCTTCTGTAAGACCCTGTGCCCAAACCCACTGCCAGTCAGCTCCAGCAACTGCAACTGAAGTCTCACCTCACTTCTCAGAAAAGCAGAAGATATCTTGTACAGCCCGTGGTGAATCAGTATCACATCATAATGACTTAGACCATTTTGTTGGCTATTTCTTGTAAACAATATATTATTTAATTCAATAATGCAAACATAAATATCTCAGTGTGCTATGAAAAAAATGTCACAGATCCAGTTCCTTCAAACGTTACCTGTGTAATTGCTACTTCATTTTCATTAAACCTTGGTTTCACACCACCATCATAACGTCGGCCTGCAGAAGAAAGCATGTTACTAGCCTACAAAGGAAACACCCAATCATTTATAAAAGCATAAACATCCATCTTCTTATGCAAACAGCAATCATCCCTGCACAAAATGTGTATTTCAGAATACCTGGTTTTGTTCTGGAAAATATTTGGCTTGATGTAAACACTGTCTTCAAAACATCCATTTTCCAGTTTGTCTTAGACAAGGTACAACAAGGTTCCTTTTCTTTTACTTAACATCTTGCCACCTTTACCAGGAGGAACTCCAGTGCCCAAAAACGACAGGATTCAGCCCATACATATATTTCTTCAGCCCAAACTCACTGAATGAAAGCTTCTTCTTTCTTCATACAGCAAATTCTGTTGTCAAAGGGTGTGTGTTGAATTGCACAGCAAAAGTGTGTAACTGTGGGTGGGAATTTCTTTCCCTGCACTGGCAAGAGATGGGAAGCTCTGACAAATGACCTGTTGGCCTGACTGCTTGCCAGGAGAGTGAAGTTTCGCAGATGACAGATCATTTCATGGACATTCTCACAGCTCCGTCCTTCAAACATTTAACTCTGTTTTTGTTTGGTTAAAAAAGAATAAAAATTTTTTAAAAAAGAAATGAATACTTCTTTCTCCCACGTTCTCACTGCATCTCAGAGTCATTCAGTAAATGACTATTTTAACCAGGCAAATCCCTTAAAGGGTACTTTTTAAAGAGGGATACTCTTTAACAACACATTTGACAGAAGAGTCACTAATGCCAACAGAAGCAACGTCTGGGAATGAAGATCTTTTACAGCCACACTAAGAAAGCCAGTATCCAGCTATTCAGGCCACTGAAAAAAAAAAAAAAGCCTTACCATTCCTTTGCAGAGAGTCTTGATCTGAAAACGCAGGTGAACTAGAAGAGAGGAGAAAAATATTTACTGTGCAGCAACTAGATTTAAAGTCTGCAGCGAGTTTACTGCAGAGAGCTTCTGTTCCTGCTTCATTCAATAAAACATCCAAAAGGTAAATTAGATCCTTGGCCAGTTGATGTCACAGTAACAGGACAAATTAATCCCAAAGCCAGTGTACCCAGGCTAATAACACCTCATTTTCAGAACTCACTCAGGTGGACCAGCCCCGCCAGGCATTCCCATGCCTCACCATACTGACTAAAGGCTTCATTACCCCTATTGTCCCTTTTCATGGGACATCAGTTCTGGGTTAGAGACTGAACCAGTTCCAGCTCACAAGCAGGGGAACACAAGGATTATGCTGCACCATCCTCATCGCCCAGTGAGGATCAGCAGCAACACGTTAAATTCATCCAGGACAGAGCAAATGTACAGCCATCTAAAGACAGCTCCTGAATGGTTCCAGGCAAACCCAAATCCCATGGAAGTCAGCTGCTCCCCCAGGAAGGTAGGGAGCACGTGAACACAGCTCAAGTAGAAACTAACTTGTGAAATTTTCAGCCTTTGATTTTCTTCTTCAGTATAATTTAGGTATAAATCTTCAGTTTGTATAAGTACATTCTGCTTTCCTCAATGAGAGAATCAAGTGCAGTAGATTCATGTACATCACCAAAAGACCTAGAAGATCAAAGCCCAAGAAACCAGGCTCTCCCTTAGGACCAGACTCCACTTCTTGAGTCACAGGAACACGTTCCTGCCCCCTCCACACCACAGCAGCTTCCTTGGGACCTGCAGCCCCCTCCAGTGGATTGATCTACTGATCTGATGGACACATGCCCACTTCTCACATCTGCTGTCAGCGTTCTCTGGAGGTCAACACAACAGCCCTTCCACACTCACATCTGAGTATGATCCCACAGAGACCTTGTGTAGCCCACCCTACTCCTGCCCACACAGAGCCTTCCAGGCCACAAGCGATGGTGGAGACGGAGCTGCCTCACAGCCCCTTCACATGGAAATACACTTCCATCTTCTTTCCTGGTCTTGTTTCTTACTGGTTTTCCAACCCACTACAAAATAAAATACTTCAAAAGATATATGCAAACACCTGCACATAAAGACTAGAAACAAAAGCAGTTTTTAGTATTTACACGTAAATTGTACCATAAGGTATCTGAATTACAGTGTCGAGCCTTGGCCTTGCTCAGAAGTCCTTCAACAGCTGGGTGAGCCCACTCCCTGATGGACCCCCTGGGTAGGGGATCTGTGCCATGCACTAGCATGTACTTTGGGACTGATCCCAACCTAATTTCCATCACAGTGTCCCTAATAGCAGATAAGTCCAATCAAATACCAACAAAGGAGAAAGGTGGGATGGCTTGGAGCCTGCCTTGCTTGCTGCCATGCCCATGTGGCTCTGGCAGTCAGGGAGTTTGATCACACTGAGTCTGGCTTGCCCAAAACCCACAGAAATGTCACCATTTCACAGGCAATGTCTTGCTAACACTCAAGGCTCAGGAGGGCAGCAGGCTCTTTCTTCTGATCAGTGTCTCTCCAGCAAGAATGTCATTCCGCAGGCGTACTCTCTGCTGCCACAAATAGATCAGTTGTGTCCCCCTGCAAACTCCTCAAACCCAGGAGGCAAAATAGACCAAAGTGATGTGGAGTCTGTATTCCAGCTTGTCACTTTGCCACCAAACACCATTCTGATGAGCAGCTTTGCTCCAAACTATCAGGCAGGCTGCTCGGTCCTTTCAGCTACCAGGGCAATAAAGCAGAAGACAGTCTCCAGAGAAAACATAACACAGCACAAAAAGACAGCTAGGCTCTGCAGCACCGCAGCAGTGGCTGTGATCTGAGCTGAAAGAACCTTAAAATGATGTTACGTTCAGAAAAATTTCAAGGTAAAGAATACTATTTAAAATCAGTCAGTTTATTTATATATAGTGAGACCAACTTTCTCCTCAGCTGTAGCTGTTAAATCCCAGTGATTTCAAGGGGGCTGTGCAGTTTCAAAGTGGGTCCTGCTGTCTCCCACTGCCCTTTGGGTGACGGGGTTAGCACTGGGCTGAGGTCTCCAAGCTGCTCGAAGGTCTCGCACCAACAGAAGCCTTCAGAGATGAGTGGAAATTATCCTCATTTTGACAGACAGGTAACAAAAACACACAGCTAGAATGGATCAAACCTTGTTTTCATGCTCAGGCAAAACTCTTTCTTAGGTTGTTTAACAATTAGGAACATGGTTTTTGTGATTTGATGCAGTCTTCATTTTATTTTCTAGACTTACTTCATGACAAGGTGTGCCTTCAGGCTGGAAAAGGCCATTTTGGGGCTTTTTTCCATGTTAATGGCTAAAAAAATGAGGCACACCAAAAGGAAATTAATGTAAATTATTTTGTTATACTAACTTTCGATATATATAGTTGTACCTATATATGTTTAGTTATGCTTACTTATACTTTTATCTCCTCCCTATATACATAATTAAAAGCTCATTGCCCATTACTCCAGTTTGGAAATCACCATGCTGTAGTGTGCAGACTAAAACATTGGGATGAGAAGAGACTGGTGTAAAATTCTGTAATTCATCTAATTCCCTCACTGGACTTGAAAGGTTTTTATGTTGTTCTGAGAAGAGGAAGGGTTATTTTTTATTTCATGATTGTCAATTAAAAAAAAAAAAAATCATTACTTAGCTTCCCATCTGGGATAAGGCTAATACTGTGGGCAAGCTGGGGAATGCACAGGTGATCTTTGGCAGTGAGACTGCCAGAGTTCTGTTGCCCTCAGCTGGAGCATGTTTCAGAGAACAAAAGCACAATAAGAAGACATAGGAAATAGCGACACATTAAAAATATGTATTCCCATTTTCATTTAAAATTATTAAGTATAAGAGACAGGATACTAGCTAGTGCTACTGCTGCCTTCTCCACTGCTTGCAAAACTGCCAGCAAACAATGGCTAGACCTGAAATCAGTGACAGCAAATCATTTTCAGCACACTGAATTAGAGACTGGACTTTTACACCTACCCCTCTACCCTAAAACTTCTAGTTCAGTTGCACACATGGTATATTTATTGATGACTAATATTTTTCCACTTCCTAAATAACAATCCCAGGTACACCCATATATGTCTGTTGTATGTTGAATTTACCATATCAACTATGTCAGGAACCCACACAAAATTGGATTAGCCCTAATACAAAGCACTGGGATGACTAATCACCACATAAACCCCAATTAAATAAGATTATAAGTACAAAGGAGTGAAATTCCCTCTTATCAGACGACATTATCCATCTATATAAGATAATCAAGTCTAACTTGTTTGTCTGAAAAAAGTTGATATAGGCTCCAGCCCTTGAAGACTTTCATGTGAGCAGCCTTTTGCCCACCCAGATGAGCCGTGTGAATTAGCCTGGCATTTAGCAGTGATCATGTGTGGAGGCCACAGACAGTTTTCACACCATCAGCCATATTCACACTGTCTTTTACCGTTCATATTGCTGCTCTGACAAACTGCATCAGATGGCAAAATGCACTCTACTGTAGTATTCTGATTACTCCAGAATTATCACTCCAACACTAATGTAGTCCAGCTGCAGACTATCTGACCGTCTGCTAAATGAGTTTCCATTAATTTATGAAGCATTTAATTGGAAAAGAACATGTGAACCTTCAAATTCACTAAAAACAAAGTTAGGATGAAAGGTGATGCATGCTTGCTGAGCGCTTGGTAGGAATGAACAGGTTGTAGTCCTGGGGACATTGGTAATGAGTAATTTCAATTAAGTTACTAAAATTATATATTTGTAAGCCTGGGAGCTCAGATTCAGGGCAAAAGGTGGTTCCTTCTAAGAAATAGCCTAACAAAAATGTTACAAAATTTTAAATTCAACTATTTAAGTTCTATCATTAAGAAATATCTACAAAGCCCATGTCTCTTATAGTTTTTAAATGTTAAATGTTCTGTGTCATATCCTCATGTGTGATTTGACACAGGGAGACAGATTTACATAGTTATTTTACAATATACTGAGTACTGGGGTTTGCTCTGCACTTTAATGGATGTCCATTGAGAAGAGGAGCAGAATGAGAAGATACTCAAGCTTCCATTTTTAATATAATAAAATAAATTGAGCTCATAGAACTTCTAGGAGATTAACACTGTGCAGGCACAATCCCACCTCCACTGAATGCAAAGGCAAAATCCCCACTCCATTCACTGGCATCAAGATCACAACAGCATTTCTCAATATTTATTAGAATAAAGTCCATGTAATGCTCCACTGCTTGCTCTCTTCCAGACTTACATCTGATTGCAGAAAAGTGCAATTACACTAACACACTAACAAATCTGAAAACTGGCAGAGGAGAACAGCAAGTAAGCTATGTAAATGCAAACATATTGTAGTATTTATTGGTAACTGACTACCAGATCTCTTAACACAAGCTTAAGAAAATCACCACATGTCCTTCTTGCTTTAAATGCACAGATTTTACTGCCAGCTGTGATCTTCATCAGCATATCTGATATGTGTCCTAGTGACTTTGAGGCATGATTTAACTAACACAGCTTAGACTGTTCTCAGTTTTGTAATGCTTGGCTCTAGAAAGTCCTATCTTTCCCCTGCAATGTTTTGGGCTTCCTATTTATATTTCATTAGAGAATTAAATACCACTATAAACAATGACAAATCCAAATCTCTAGTGATTTCATAAGGTTAAAACTTCTTTGTAATATTGAATTCATGCTTTGAATATTCATAAGTAGAATACTTTAGGACCTATGTTTCTTGGACTAATTTTCACAACCTTGCTGTTCTATTTATAACTCTGTTTTTACACAGAGCAGGGAAAGTCAGGTATTAAGATGTAATGAAATACAGGATAGATCTTCAGAGAATGCTAATTTTAAAACAGTTTCTAGCATTGCTTACGAAACTGTTGTGAAGTTACATTTTTAATGCCATGGGTGCTTCAAAATAATTCATTTCTGTACCAGCCCCTGGTGTTTCCAAACCTGAAAAGAAAAATAAAATCAAGTCCTGACATTCTAAACCGCAATCAAATCTGCTTCCACACAGCACAAATGACCAAGTTACAACATTTAAAACATGCACTCCACTTCACCAACAGAGCCTGTGGAGACACACCGAATCACTGACCTGCCGTCCGCTGTCGCAATCGTTTGCTCCACAGACACTGTGAATCCCACATACAGAAAAAGCAGCAGGAACCTAACGGCAGCGTTTCTTTCCATCGAGAAGAGAGCCAGCCCCTCCACACCAGCACATCTGCTCCTCTGGTCCAGCTCTGCCTGTGCCCGTGCTCTGCCTGGCAGCCTGACAAGCAGCAGATGCAGCCAATCGGGGTCGGGATTCGCTTCTCCATCGCTGCACCGGTACCCAAGGGAGAAATCCTTGGTGTGCTCAGATGTACTCTGATGGTGGACACCTACCTCTGTCATGATCCTTGTGAAATACAGATTACACATTCTGGGGAAATTGTACTGGGATGTGAGCTGTTTGCTAAGGAAAAAGGAAATAAAATCAGATGATCTCTCCAGGCTTTAAAACCACACTTCTTATCTGGACTCAACTCTAACATTAAACCAAGGTGAAGTTGCTGTTTCCAAACAGCTCTTAAATTTCTCCTTCTATATGACAGCCAAAGACCTACATGTATTTTGAAGTCTTATATTAGTAATAGTATACTATTACACTTCACAGTAAGTTTATACTATAATATATTATACTTCACAGTAATCGTCTTATTTATGCCCATTTTACAGATGTGAAAGCAGACATAGCAAGCTCAGAAGTCAAATATTTGGAAGCAGTTTTCTTTCTTCAGCACTAATTCAGTTTGTCCATGTGCAGCTTTGTGGCTCAATTGTTTCTATACTTGCAGATAACTCTAAGAAAGAACACAGTTGTTAAATGCCCACAGAATTACAGTGCCTCTGTTTCTGGACTGTGTCTGGGTTTGTAGGTGACACAGAGCTGGGTTTCTTTTTAGCAGCTAGAATAGTGTTGTGTTTTGGTTTCAGCTGGGTTTGTTGTGAGAAGAAAGTTGGTAACATGCTAATGTTTTCAGTTATCACTGGAAGTCAAAGGACTTTGTGTTTTGCTAGTCTAAAGGTGCAATGTCTAGAGGTGGGTGAGAAATACTAAAATTAATGAGCTAGATTGGCAGTTAGATATGGGATATTCCATGTCACATAAGGTCGTGTTCAGTATACTCATTTCGATCTCTCCCTCAGGGGGGGTTCACTCTCTCTCTGGCTCTCACCCAGGCTCTTGCTCTTCTGGGATTGCGGTTTCATTTTTGTTCAGTCACTCCTCTGGGATTGTTACCAGAGAACAGGCCGGGCTTGGTCAGCAGGTGGAGAGCAACTGCACTATGTATCGCTTATTTGCATATTTTATTATTATTTTAAATATCATTACTTAAAGAGAGAGTGAGCAAGCAGCTGTGTGTGGCTGCTAGCGAAGTGTTAGCCAAGTGAAAGCACCACAACTGTCAGACTGACACATCAAGGTGCACACACATCACTGTGAAAATGGTAGGTTGGTTCTGGGACAAGTTACTCTCAAAAGATAGGTGAGCACCGGTACCTCTTCTGCAGACACTCTGTCCTCATCAACCTTCTCAAAATACACATCAGCTGTGCTCACAATGGCAAAGAAGAGGGCAAGGCACAGACTCCTCAAACCCTATGACCCACCTATGTTCTCCACACGTTGCTCACTAACTGTACCTCACATTCAAAGTGTCTACACAGGACCAGGAAAGCTGAAAGCAGGATACTTACCGGTGGACCAGGTGCAATGACAAGTGCCCCGCAGTATGCTCATGTGCAGTCTGGCCACCTTCATGAACAGACACGGATCTGTGACCAGTCTGGAGGGAACTCTGGGGTCAGGGCAGAAATGGGTCCTTGGTACCTGCCTTCAGACTGTGTGACTGGGCAGCTCACTCCTGAAAGGAAGCTCAGACCAGCGCTTGGCTGATATTTTGTCACACTGCACCCTTCTCCACCTAATTATGAGACAGGACATAGTCACAACCTGCTCCTTCTAACAGCTACATGTACTCTCATGTGGGTTTGATGGATGAACCACTTGGTGGATAAGGAACTGGCTGGATGGTCGCACTCAAAGAGTTGTGGTCAACAGCTCAAAGCCTAAACTGGTGACGAGTGGTGTCCCTCAGGTTTGGTATTGGGGCCAGTGCTGTTCAACATCTTTGTTGGAGACATGGACAGTGGGGTTGAGTGCACCCTCAGCAAGTTTGCAGATGACACCAAGCTGAGTGGTGTGGTTGACATGCTGGAGGGATGGGACCCCATCCAGAGGGACCCTGACAGGCTTGAGAGGTGGGCCTGTGCGAACCTCATGAAGTTCAACAAGGCCAAATGCAAGGTCCTGCGCCTGGGTCAGGGCAATCCCAAGCACAAATACAGGCTGGGCCATGAGTGGCTTGAGAGCAGCTCCAAAGAGAAGAACTTGGGGGTGGTGGTGGACAAGAAGCTCAACATGAGCCGGCAATGTGCGCTGGCAGCCCAGAGGCCAATGATCGTGTCCTGGGCTGCATCCAGAGCAGCGTGGGCAGCAGGGCAAGGGAGGGGATTCTGCCCCTCTGCTCTGCTCTCATAAGGCTCCACCTGGAGTGCTCTGTCCAGTTCTGGAGCCCCCAACACAAGAAAGACATGGACCAGTTAGAACGAGTCCAGAGGAGGCCACGAGGACGATCCGAGGGCTGGAGCAGCTCTGCTATGGGGACAGGCTGAGAGAGTTGGGGCTGTTCAGCCTAGAGAAGGCTCCAGGGATAACTTCTAGTGGCCTTCCAGTACCTGAAGGGGCTACAAGAAAGCTGGGGAGGGACTTTTCATAAGGGCAGGTAGTGACAGAACAAGGGGAAATGGCTTTAAAGTGGAAGAGGGCAGGTTCAGATTAGATCTGAGGAAGAAATTCTTTCCTGTGAGGGCGGTCAGACACTGGCCCAGGTTGCCCAGAGAAGCTGTGGATGCTCCTCCCTGGAAGTGTTGAAGGCCAGGTTGGATGAGGCTTTGAGCAACCTGGTCTAGTGGAAGGTGTCCCTGCTGATGGCTGGGGGGGTTGGGACTGGATGAGCTTTAAGGTCCCTTCCAACCCAAACCAGTCTGGGATTCTATGATTCCTGTATGTACGTATCTATCTATGTACACACTTATCCCACACACACAGTTTTCTTGCTCAGCAGCTCCCATCAGTAACCTCCTGATGTGATCACACAGTAAGCCTTGCTTCACTGATTAAGAGCTCCTGTCTGCTGCATTCCAGATATAAGATAAAGTTAGGGGCTTCAGAATCATAACTATTAAAAAAAAGATTTACCACCTTAATTTATTCTCTTTCAGTGACACTGAGAGTATTCACTAATCTTAAAAATCTCTCAACAGTTCGTCCTCAGTAGTACTGCTTCTACCCAACTTAAGGAGGAATTCAGATGCTTACATGAGAATCCCAGCTTGAAAACTGAGATAAGGGAGCATAGTGATAAACAAGTACTAGTTGAAAATAATCTCTAAATTTTCTGTGTTGCACTAGAAATGTATTATGTTAAACTTGGAATAAATACACCAGTACCTGGCTCAGCTGAAAATTTTAAGCAGTCCTGGAAGGAGGCAGAAGTCCCACAAACTGTTCTAAAAACTGCGAAGCCACTCATGTCACTGGCTTGTTAAACTTTTCTGTACTCCTGACCCACAGTCCCTCCTAAGTAAGAGGGGGGAAAACACACAGAGAGGCTTTATGATGGTGTCTTGAGATTTCATTCATGTGCTGCTGTTTTCTAAGTGTTGTTCACCAGAATGGAGCAAAAGCTAAGAAATAAAAATGCTGAAATACAAACCAGTATGGCACAAATGAACAAATAATGTGTCCTCTGAGGGCAGAGAAAGTGAGAGAAAGTAGTATAAACACCACATGGGAGGCCACAGCTAAAGTCAGAACAGGCTGAATCCAAGACAATGTCCTGTAGCCCATCCTATGACAATAGAATACACCTTTAATTACACTCCCAGCCTGTGTGTTTCCATGGTGCTATCAATATCTAGAGAGAACTTGGCTCCTTAGACCACCATTTCACATCACCGAAGAGGGGAAAGTACATGTCAGTTTGCTCAGGAACAAAAGAGGTTTTTTCAGACAACCAAGAAAATATGTAATGCCAAACTGCTACATAGGTTAAATCAGTATAAACCAGTGAAAATATACTGACTTCATCATTATACACTAATACTATGGGTGCCAGTGGCAATTCACTGATCAGCAGTCATCATCAGATATAATGGTAGAAGCAAAGAGCATGAAGAAAAGTCTTTCCTTACCTCCTGACACTTGCTAATAATAACAACAACAACAATAATATTAAACATGTGATACACATCTTTAAATTGTTGCTTTTTTATGAGATCCAAGCATAAACAGACTATCAAGGTATCTAAAAAGAAATGAGATCCAGTGAAAACAAAGAAATCATCCTTACTTCATTCTGGTGAAGAATGATGACAAAACCACCGTCTCTGCACTACTGAGTTTGAAAATAAAACTTGAATGGAGCCTTACATGCAGTAGTCCTGACGAGGGCATGATTAGATGAGCTCCTGTCACTCACTTGACAAATCACTGTTGTACATTCTCCTGTTTTAGGTTGAAATCAACCAAACAAAGCTTGGTCAACCACATGCTCCAGCTACATGCATACACAGCGGACAAAGGGTGAACACAGAAATCGTGGGCAAAGCCCACACACTCTTTTATGGAACACATGAGGTCACATTCAACTCCACAAAGGCATCCGATGAACCTCCTGCAGGACAAAGTCAGTAGTTTTGTTTACATCCTACCAGATGGGTTATGGTGGGCTAAAAGTGGCCAACATTCCAAATAAGAGGATTAAACTGCTGTTTATCTTCTTTTTTTTCCCCCTCTGGCAATAAGTTTTTGCTCGTGACTACTCTTCCTGCAAGGCCCATCCTTTGGTGATAGAGCAGCTACCACTTGGTTGTTTTTTACTTAGCAGCATGGCAGTTCAGACATTTCCACGGGCAGGGAGAAAGCACAGCAGGAGATGTTACTGTACTTTAAACACTGCTCCTGTTTTGGATCTACCTCACAGATAAGGTAGTCAAGAAAGCAGCTGGCAATTATATTCAGTGTTAGATTTCACAGTTTTACGAGGTTTGTGAAGCAAACAATCAGAGACTGATAGGTCAGGCAGTCAGTATCTCTGACACCCCACACACCCCCAGATGTGTCACCAAAGTCCAGCAAACCCCCGGGCACACGGGATGATTACAGAAGCGTTGAAGGAGACCCTGAGATGAGAGTTGTTCTGCCTGATGCTGCAACGATTACACACGCACTGAGTTTGCCAGCAATGAGTGAGAGTGCAGACATAATTTTAAACATGGATAATTTATCTCTTTGGCTAGGACAACAATCTATTTTCAACAGTTTATAATTACCTTCAGATCACATATCAGGTCACCATGACCTGAGCAGCTTTCTAAAATAACGTGTTGTCAGCCAAAGTATGAAGTATCAGCCACTGTACAAGGTACTTACTACATCATTACTATTTTTTTTCACTTTGAGACAGGCATTGTTCACCTGATTCAGATAGATTCACAATGCACTGACAATGCAACACAAGCACAGACAGAAAATTGGCCTTAATATATAGAAAAACCTTGTCTCAGTTCTAACAAAATCCTCTCTCTGGGCAAATAATCTGTCTGCAGGCCCTGCAACCTTCATCTCCACCACACAGGCCAGGATGATGCAAAATTAATCCCGTTACAACTCTGACTCTTTCCTGCCTGCATTCTACTCCTTGCACCCTTTCTAACAACCCCAAAGGATGCCAACTTGCCCTGAGAAATCTCCACGCAGACTCCGGGCCCTACCGTTAGAAAATAAGTAAACTTCTATTTTGAGTTGTAACAAGGCACCTGTAGTTCAGCTTTGAGTAAGTACCAAGGGGCACGTTGTCTTTAGCCTGTGAAAGTTTGTATAAACTATGCAGGCCTTACTAACTACTATGCCCTTGAAAAGGAGCTAGCTGGATAACTGCCTGAGAAGGATGAACTCAGCAAAAATCAGCAGAAACTGGGGAAAAATTAAATGTGTCATGGGGAGATCGAGACCACTGACCCCCAGAGAGACTGAACAGACTTACTCTTCCCCCCCATCCCTTCCATATTAGAGCATACAGCATGAATTCTTTGTGTTCTGTACTCTTATTAAAAGGTAACTGAGAGAAGTTTAAGCCAATCATTAAGTTGAATAGTAATGCATATGTATAATATGTATAATAGGTAGAACAAGGTCATCAATTATGTATAAATGTGTGAAGTTTTGCAAACTCATTGTGCTAGATCTGTGGTCACATACCCCTAGCACCCAGCGCTGACTAAAATAATGCCTGTTCTTTAACACACAACCTGTGTTAAGGAGTTTTATTCCCAATTTTGGTGAAATTACAGTAGCTGGTCTGTGTGGAGACTGCATCAAGAATGCAGGTTCTGATTTCTGGTTTACCTTCAGGGGTTTGGGTAGGGGAATAATACATGCACACACAAAAACAAACAAACAAAAACAAACCAGAGAAGCTCATTTTCTGTAGTTCAGCGCCGGCCCTGGGACGATGAGGACGTGAGGCGGGAGCACCGGGGAGCGGCCACAGAGAGGTTGGGCCCCTCACACCTGCCAGGTGAAGCTCTGCCGGACGACAGAAATCAGATTTCACAGAGGGAACAGCGGAGATCAGATTATACCGGGAGTTTAAAGATAAATTGTAGGATTTTGGGTGGATTTATAATCTGCTCGACCAACCGAAACATTTAATTTTAGAAGCGCTTTATGTAACAGCGCTGGTGTTCTCCACAGAAAATAACCCATTTCCACCCAGCTGCCAACAGTTCCCAGGTGGCTGTTTCCAGCAGAGTTACGAATTTGGGGTATTTCACTGCAAAAAAAACTCCACCTAGCCATGGAGAGGAAGGAATTACCTGAACTGGCCCCGTGTAGCCGCTCAGCAATAGTGCTGGTGCTCACCCTACGCTCTGGGGAGCGTGGAGCTACTGTGTTCTGCTGGTCCATAAACACAGACTGGGACATTGCTGAGCAAAAATCTTCAACTTGAGGCCATTTCAACAGACTTGAGAGCACAACTGCTCCACTGGACCAAAGCAAGTCTTGGTTGTTATCCTTACTTGTCTTTATTCTTGTTATTTGAATTAAATCGTACCGTTGTTTTTAACACTCCGGTTACTGCTAAATTCTAGCAAAATAACACAGTTCTGGTCGCTGGTTTGGGTGGGAAGGGCCACCCTGTTGGCGATATTTGATGGAGTTCAGGGGTGTCAACGTAGCCATTGTTCCTCAGTTGGCCTTGGACAAGGGCAAGAAAGAGAGACCAAGATCATAAGTTCCTTTTCTACAAGCTGGAGTACAAATAAACATCTTAATTTGATAATTTTGTATGCCTTTCTATGCCACAAAAAATAGTCTGTATATGCAAATATATCCTCTGCACGCTATTCAACACTTGATTACGTATCTAAGTGAACATTTTTTCAATGGATGACACTAACTAAACCTGAGTACTTCTCTTTGGTTTTGGATCAAACAAACAAGTGTAATTTTGAAGAACATGGTGAAATTAAGAAAAACTGTCATAACAGAAGCATCCCAAAGTCCTACTAAAGTTTAAAAAGAAACATCAAAACCTACCGTAGCTTCATCTCAAATTATCTTTCCTAGATCTTAACGTCTTAGTGAATATTTGTGCACCAAATGCCAGTTTGCTTCTGTATGTTCATTTTATTTATTCCTCAATTTCCTTCCTATTCAGTTTTTAAGTTTTCCTAATATTCTTAAGATTGTAAAGCAATCTTTAGGCAGTGTAGCATTTTTACAAGATTAACTTCCCTATTCTTAAAATTACCAAAAAGTGATTGCATTCTCCACATTGGAACTTCATCTTCTAAAGAGTTGCTTTGTATAATAGTAATCTCTTTGCTCCTTAAACTGTTGCTGGGTTTTCTGGTTTCTGTTTGTTGTCCTTTTGATGGATTTCTTTTTTATTATTTATTTAAGGTTTTTTGATTATTTATTCTTTCCAGATTGAATGCGAGAACAGCCCTGCATCAACAAAGTACATATTTCCTGTTTAAGCTCTAAACACAGGTTGTGTTAACAAAGATATATTTAGATGTCATTACTGCCCCTTTGCAGCAATCCCCAAAAGGGAAGTGAATTTTCATGATTTTTCCTTTTAGGGAGTGGATTGCTTGAGTGAGGCAGCTGTGCCTCTCCTATCAGCATCTGCAGATTGCTGGAGTTTGGCTATATGGACTAAAATTAATAAACACTTGTTGCTGCTAGAGGGGTTTACTCTGCTGTGGAGCCACTGAAAGACTTAGGGGCAATGTAGATATTTAAGTCAAAAAGTGGACATAAGAAATCCTGACTCAGCTATCATCAGAGCTCTTTGGTACCTTCCTCGCTCACCCTAAATACACCTAAATGTGTGGGATTTTTGCTCTCGCTCACACTGTGAGCAGGTTGGCAGGTGCCAGCAGCACATGTCTGATGAGGATGCAGAGGGACCAAGGGGCTCAGGGAGCCCCAGGAACATTGCGGCAGAAGAACAGAGCACCCCAAAGCTTGAGTTCCATGCTTAATTTTGGGCCCCTTACTACAAGGACGATGTTGAGGTGCTGGAGCGTGTCCAGAGAAGGGCAATGAAGCTGGTGAAGGATCTGGAGCACAAGTGTGATGAGGAGTCACTGAGGGAACTGGGGCTCTTCAGTCTGGAAAAGAAGAGGCTGAGGAGAGACCTTGTCACTGTCTACAGGTACCTGAAAGGACACTAGCGAGGTGGGTCGGTCTCCTCCCAGGTAACCAGCGATAGGACGAGAGGAAATGGCCTCAAGTTGCAGCAGGGGAGGTTCAGGTTGGATATTAGGAAGAAGTTTCTTTGAAAGAGGGGTCAGACATTGGCACAGGCTGCCCGGGGAAGTGGTGGAGTCACCATCCCTGGGTGTGTTCAAGAAACGTGTAGATGTAGCAGTCAGGGACACGGTTTAGTGGGCACAGTGGTGATGGCGCTGACGGTTGGAGTGGATGATCTTAGGTCTTTTCCAACCTTAATGACTGTGTGATTCTGGAGCTGACACCACCGTGCCCCCCTCACAGCTAAGACTGCCGCTGTTCGCCTTTCGGAGCGTGGCACTCATCCTCCGTTTCTCTCAACCACGGGAAGCACCGCAAGCACCCCTCACGCTACGGAGAAGTCGGCCAAGCGCCATGTGGTGAAGCCTCCCCCACCGTGTGCCGCTCCTTCTGCTCCCTCAGAGCGGGAGCTTCCTTTGCTGCCTCAGCTCAGGGAGGCGGCGGACGCGCTGCGCTCCGTGCCCGCCTCCTCCCTATCGAGCTCGCTGACTCCCGGAGAAACCGCATCAAACACGTTCTGACCCCACACCCACACCTGGGGCGGTGCCGCCCGCCGCTGAGGGAACCGACCGCTCGGGCCGGGACGTGTCGGACCGCCCGCGACGTGCCGGTGCCGGGCGGGGGTTTCAGTCAGGCGCGACGCGGGCAGCCCTTGGCGGGGCCTCGCGGCCGCAGCTAGGCGGCGCGCCGCGGGCGGGACTCCCTCTTTCTCGCTCGGCAGCCGCGGAGAAAGGATGGGTGAGGGCCGCGCTGCGGCCGGGCCGAGCCGGACCGCAGGGTGGGCTGGGCTGGGCTGGGGGGAGGTGAGGCGGCGGGGGCGGCCGAGGGGCCCGCAGCGCTTTGCGCTGCCAGCCCCTCCAGCCTGCCGCGGGATCTGGGCCCTGACGGCCGCACCGCCGGGGTGGGCCGCAGCGGCGCCGCCGCCATTATCCCCTACACCGCCGGCGCTCCCCGGGTGGTGGTGGTGGTGGAGGGGGGGGTTGGCGTCTGGAGCGGCCCCCTCACTCCTTTCGCCCGTGTTCCGCAGGGAAGTGCCGAGGACTCCGCACCGCCCGGAAGCTCCGCAGCCACCGCCGCGACCAGAAGTGGCACGACAAGCAGTACAAGAAGGCCCACCTGGGCACGGCGCTGAAGGCCAACCCCTTCGGCGGCGCCTCCCACGCCAAGGGGATCGTGCTGGAGAAAGTGTGGGTAGAGCTGCGCCGAGTGGGTCGGGCAGCGTGGCTGGGTTGTGGGGGGAGCACCCCCGGCGTGGCCGGCTCTGCGGCCGGCGTGGCCGCCTTGGAAAGGCCCCCGGAAAATGGGGCTTTAAGAGGCGCCTCAGGAAAGAAGGAAGCACTTTATTTTCTAAATACGGCAGAGGTTTTGCTACCTGTAACATGCTACGTTTTTGTTAATTTCTGTGTGCTAGATCGAAAACGTGTTTTATTTTTATTATTTTCATTAATACTCATACACGTGTCACTTTAAATATTTTGCTTATTTAGAGTCAAAAGAATAAAAATATCACAACTCAGTTTAGGATTTGGGGGTGGGTAGATTTTGTGTTTTGTGTCAAATATCCTATATGCTTTTCTGACCTTTATTTTTCTCTTGTAATTTATTAGCTTCATTGGGACACTGCCAGGCCTCCAAGATGTTTCTCTCCCTTCCCCTCCCTCTGCCCTTTCCCTCCAGATTTTTATGAGTCTTTTGATGATAAATATTCAGGTTCTACTCAGTTTAGGAACTGGGCTTTTATATATTGAGTAACCCTAAATAGGTAACATAGTTTTTGGTTTTGATACAACTTGCACTTAGGACAAAGCAATACCGTAATTTGTGGTGGTGTAATGAATATCGGCTAGCTCATCAAACTGATTTTTGTTCATTTATTTCTATGTGTTTCATTTTAGTGGAGTTGAAGCTAAACAGCCTAACTCTGCCATCAGGAAATGTGTCAGAGTCCAGCTGATCAAGAACGGCAAAAAGATCACAGCTTTTGTTCCCAACGATGGCTGCTTGAACTTCATTGAAGTGAGAAAATTTCAGTAATTGATCTATAAAAAGTTGTGTATTAAAGTAAAGAAACATAATTGATGGATGTAGGGGATGGTTCATGCCATTCTGTACCATGTGTATCTTAAAGTTGCAGTGGCAGAAACAGACAAAAAATGTGAGAGATGTTTTTGTACTGTCCCTCAGCAAAGTCAGTTCTCAGCTGTGCTGATGCCAGCTAAATGATGCCTCCAGTGAGGTTTCCTTTCTCCCAAACACTGAAGGGGGTAACAATCCTTTACTAACGTGTATCCATCAATAGCCTCCAGTTTTTCTGTCCTTTCTTTAAATTTGAGCCACCCCTCAGACTTCCTGATGTTGCAGGTTTAATGTTTTATGTAACTATGTGGTCTTTCGTTGCAGGAAAACGATGAAGTTCTGGTTGCTGGTTTCGGTCGGAAGGGTCACGCTGTTGGTGACATTCCTGGAGTTCGCTTCAAGGTTGTCAAAGTCGCCAACGTTTCTCTGCTGGCTTTGTACAAGGGCAAGAAGGAGAGACCAAGATCATAAATTTAGATTAATTTGCTGAGAATGTCAATAAAATTTTTGATTGGAAAAAAAACTTCTGTGCTTGTTATTTAAGGCTTATGATTTTTTTTTTAATGTGTATCTGCAAGTGATACACCTGGGGTGGCTCCTGCAGCGGAAGGGGTTGGGGGAGTAACAGCTTCACTGCCACACCTCACAGTAAGGTCATGCTTCCTTCTTTTCTCTGTCAAAGGTCTGGAGTGGTTATTTCAACTGGAGTGGAGCGTTAGCAGAGCACTTGCAGATGGAATATAACTTGGGATGAAAAGATTTGTCAGGCAGCAAGATTAGATTTTGTATCTTTGTTAAAGTTACTGTGACCTTTTGTTCGTCATTTGATAATTTTATTTTTTAAAAAGTAATCCCAGTTTTAGAAAGCACCACTATAAAGAAAGATAAATTGCTTTTTCAGGAGCACAGGATAACTTTTTTTGTTGTTTTTTGGACACTAAATAGTTCAGCTATTGCATAATTAAAGGTGGTTGGTTTGCTTGGTTTGGTTTTTTTTAACAAACCCTGAAGTATTACATATTTCTCTCTTTGTTTTTGCCTATCTACTCGGTGGCTGAGTGTAGATACTGACAGATGTTTGCATTAACTGTAGTAAATACTGCATAATCCAGAATATAAATTACAGACTTTTTTCAGAAGAAGGACTGCTGCCTAGTGTAGCTGGAATTTTATCTTCAGTCATAAAACTTCCCATAGGAACTGAAATGAAATTTCTTACTGCCAGGTCTGGCCAAAAACACCCCTAAAGTTTCTCTGGGGCTGTTCAGTTCATCAGGAATCAAACCAATCCCTTCAACTTTTAAGTTGGAAGGAGAAACTGCATGAATTTTAACATGTATTCTGAAAAACAGCCTTGCTCAAATAAAAAATGGTCACTGCAAATGTTGGAAATGGTATTTATTTGTGGTCATCAAATGATGTGAAGTTCCTAGTGTGAAGACAGGCAATGACACTTGATACACAATACAATTCTTTTAGTGCATTCCAGCTGTTTTCATTTAATTTCTCTTACTGACTCCAAATGTGTCCTTGAGCAGGGCTTTTTGTCTTTCTTTGCTAGATTAAAAAAACCTTAAAAATAGCTGGATTTTTTTTTATTTTTTTCTACTTTTCAAAGATGTCTGTACCATAAACCAGGCTATTTGAAAAACTGAATTATTTCATCAGTTCACATCTTCAATAATTTTTCTCTCTGTATTGTCCAGTTTTTCAACACCACTTTAAAGTGTGGATGCCAGAACTCATACAGAATTATAAGACAAAACATCACCTGAGAAGTCAACATGTCCCTCTATCAACCTGTAAATTATTGCCAGATCTGTGCATACTTGCACTTACATATTTACCTTGAATTTGGCCCCTTGAAGGTACATTCTGCACAGAGCTTAGAGCAGAGCACTTAAGGTTCTTTATTTCATGTTAGAGTTCTTTTATGCAATGAAACCCTCAAAATATTTATTTGGCTGGATTTAGAGTGTAAAGAATTCCATCATTATAATCACAATTCATCTGTGTGTTCATCCAAAAGGCTCTGCTTCAATTAGTATTCATTAATTTATATGAAAATGGAGTCAAAGTTAAGAACAGATTGAGACTCTGCTCCTGGGTATTTTGTAGTTTAGTCATCCGGGAATTGGTGAGATTTGGACTCAAATCCTTGCTCAGGCGCGGAAGCGATGCTGAACTTGGGTTTCCCTTGTCCTTGTAAGTGCAATAGCCCCAGTTGTAATGAAAATGGCTTTTGCTGCTTCCCTGCTTTATAGGAGACGTTTGGAAAAGCTGCTCTCTGCAATTCCAGAATTAACCCAGAACCTGGCTGAAATACCCTCTCAGATTTTCAGAGATGCCTTAACTCCTTGAGCAACGTTGGACGCAGTGTCAATGGACCGTACCTGTCACACACTTCAGTCAGCGAGCACATGGGAGCCCTGGTGAAGAGGTTGGGTGGAACATCAGCTATCCCCACAGTACCAAATATCACCATTTTTTTTAACTGTGCTTTCTGGTTTCCTAGCCCTCCTGTTTTCTTGGATAACAGAGAGTTAACTGCTAGTAGTTATTTTTCTTTCATGCCACCATACACGTGTTCTGGGTGTGTTCTCTTTTCACACAAAACGTTATATGGATGGATTCTGAGGATCTTCTACATCTGCCCAGGATTTCTTACAGCTTTGCTGAATCAAATCTAACTTTTCAGTAACTTCAACCATGATATTGTGCATCCAGAAATCCCAGATACATCCTCATCACATCTGCAGGGGAGCTGTCTCATGCTTCTGTGAAATGTGGAAAACATACGCAGTAATCGGAGGCAGCACATCGTAGAGATGTGTACATATTCTACCACAAAGCTTCTGAAACACAGCCTTCATCTAGAAGCAGAAGAATGTGAGTCGACAGCCAGGTTTGAAAGCATTGGCTGCCATCAGTACAGACACATCTACCAATAACTTACATCAAACCAACTGCAGGTGCACATGGGACAGAAATCAGGTGCACAATTCCATGCAAAACAGCCAGAAAGACATTTTTTCTTTTCTTTTCTTTTCTTTTCTTTTCTTTTCTTTTCTTTTCTTTTCTTTTCTTTTCTTTTCTTTTCTTTTCTTTTCTTTTCTTTTCTTTTCTTTTCTTTTCTTTTCTTTTCTTTTCTTTTCTTTTCTTTTCTTTTCTTTTCTTTTCTTTTCTTTTCTTTTCTTTTCTTTTCTTTCCTTTTCTTTCCTTTCCTTTCCTTTCCTCCTTTCCTTTCCTTTCCTTTCCTTTCCTTTCCTTTCCTTTCCTTTCCTTTCCTTTCCTTTCCTTTCCTTTCCTTTCCTTTCCTTTCCTTTCCTTTCCTTTCCTTTCCTTTCCTTTCCTTTCCTTTCCTTTCCTTTCCTTTCCTTTCCTTTCCTTTCCTTTCCTTTCCTTTCCTTTCCTTTCCTTTCCTTTCCTTTCCTTTCCTTTCTTTTCTTTTCCTTCCTTTCCTTTCCTTTCCTTTCCCTTCCTTTCCTTTCCTTTCCTTTCCTTTCCTTTCCTTTCCTTTCCTTTCCTTTCCTTTCCTTTCCTTTCCTTTCCTTTCCTTTCCTTTCCTTTCCTTTCCTTTCCTTTCCTTTCCTTTCCTTTCCTTTCCTTTCCTTTCCTTTCCTTTCCTTTCCTTTCCTTTCCTTTCCTTTCCTTTCCTTTCTTCTTTTCTTTTTTCTCCAGGTGATCCCTGATTACAATATGTCTGGAAGCTACGGGGTGAGTGCACCTGAAGACTGAATTATGACTCAGCTGGCAGATCTGACAGCAGTTCTGGTGGAAGACAGATCCCAGTCAGCTCGTTTAATCTAGAAATCATGGATTTATGTATGCAAATGTTATCCTACACAACTGCTGGTGTCAGGATTCCAGCTCAGTTTTTACTGGAGATACTTCAACTAAGAAAATCAGCAGCTTTAGTTTTATTACAGCAAGCTGAGTCTGTTTAGGTTTGTTATTATCATTTGCTTTCCTTGCACAGCAAAAATTATTAGTAGGACTGCCAGTGATATTCCTTTGGAAAAAAAACAAAACACGATTTTACAGCTGCCAGCAAAGAGGACTACTGAAGTCTTTGCGGTTCAAATTCTTCTCAAATTCTAAAGTCAACCTGGCAGTAGAGATGAAGATTTGCCCAGAAATAAATGGAGCTGGACCAGTTTCCAAAAGTAGGGCGCTGTCATGACGTCATCTTGCCACTAGATGTTGCTATCAGTACAATGAGGCGGGAAAGCCGAAACGCAAAGCTGTAAGCCAAAATTTAGTTATGATGTGGACTTTAACAAAGGAAACGTTCAAAATGGGAAATTTAGCTTTTAACTGACTCCCTGATGAACACAGCTGCTTATTACTCCATCAACCATGTGTACACTTACAGCTTTGGTTGAATTAGGGGCTTGTTTTGTTGGTGGTGTTTTTTTTTCCTAAACTTGCAATGCAGTAGAAGTGAGACTGCTATTAAGGTGAAGGAATAATAATAGTTACCAGGAGCAGGAGAATGCACAGAACTGGGAGCAGAACAAGTAAAGCACGACGTTATGAAAGCTGGCTGCACCTTTTGAGTTGCATTTTATTATTTGTTTTACCAGCCTGGTTAGCACGTAACACCCAGTCAATGCTCAGGCATCGGGATTCTTCTAGCAAATGTGTCTGTGAATTCTGACAGCGCCCAGGAATCACCTGTGTGATCTGTACACTGTAGGAAGAAGAGCCAAGCCAAACCTCATCACCAGGTGATGAGGTGTTTTAAGCCTAGTAAAGAAGCATTGAAACTATGTGTTATACAACCGAAATCCTCTGTAACAGAAGGGAATCCACAGAGATCAGAGAAGTGAACTCACGCAATAGAAACAGCAGTCCATGTTTCTAATTCATTAGCAAACCATGTGTAAATATTAAAAGACTTGGCTAATCATGTGAAGCTAACAACACCTGACTGCTGGATGCAGGAGAATGAACTTCACAAAACCCTGGAGAAGGAATCAGTGCTTGGTGGAGTGAGGCCTGCCTGGAATCCAACAAAATTCAGCTCAGGATTTGGATTTCCATCAAGTGCAAAGGAAAGAAGGATTAGTTAATTTCCACAATTTGCCAAATGTTTTTCCACCTATGCTCAGCCCATGTTCTCCCCTGCTGTGGAAGGGGCTGTGGCACTCGCTCAGCAGAAACAAAAATCATCAAGACCAGCTTCTGTGTTTTAAGGTGATGGATTCCAAAAGGGACACCACAGGGATTGCTCCTGGTGATGCAGATGATTGCCAGTGAAAATCTCCTTACCGGGATTTTTTTCTATCTATAGCCTAATCCTGGGCAGGGACAAAGGTGGGGAAAGGAAGCACCTGAATAGTATCTCACTCCATCTGGTCTGCTGAACCCCGCAGTGCAGAAAACACGCAGCCTCTTCTCTTTAGATGGGGCTACCTCTTCCAGTGTGCTGTACTAACATTATTACTGAAAAACAGTACTACAAGAAAACACGTTGTTTTCTAACAGGTTTGAGGAAAAAAGGTGTTCCAGGCAAGGCTCTGTAAAGCCACTCTCTTTTCAAACACAGCAGTGAACTCCTCTCTCGCCTTAAATTGAAATTCATCTTCAGTAGGTGACAGCTACAACAAGCTCTCAAGCGGTGAAGTGAAAGCTTCCTTGTGGTGCAGCGTTTTTTTAAGACTCTAATGAAATCTAGGACATAAAGATAACAGACATGACACCTTCCTAATTCTTCCCAAGCACTCAATACATGGTTACTCTTCTTGGGGCCACTCTCCTAGCGTGTCTGGCTTTTTAAATTTAGGAATTAAAAGCTGCAGCTACTTGACATGACAGTTTTGAACTTTGCAGCTATGAACTTCAGATACACTTTTTTTTAATTCTAGATGGTAAGAACTTATTGCTAAGAAAAGTTTTAAACTCTCTGAAACACTTTTTAAAACCTACACGTTACTAAAATAATGCACAGATATTCATATCTACATTGTTCTCTAGAAAAGAGTATTTTGGAGGAAATAGTTGTAACTTCCCAGTGCAGAGGAAAGAGCAATCATTTTTCCTTTGTGAAATGCTGTGCAGTATAAATATAGATGTCCAAACAAACTCATTAAATAAGCAAATAAATAAGTCATAGCAAATGGGGGGGAGGGGGGGAGTTATTGAAAAAGTTTTGCTGAAATTCATGGAGTTGCAACAGGAATTGATACTCTTACCATATTTAGCTCTAATCAACCAGCTCAACAAACACTGTTGTGAAAACATGCATGCAATTTAACCAAAGGAATGTTTCTTTTAGTAACCAAAATCAACCAACTACAAGCCTTCTGGCAGACCAGATGGGGGTTAAATTCTAACCTGATCATGCTGACACAAATGAGGGATTATGTAGATAGCAATTGCGTTCCAAAGAAAAGCGTATTTTTGGCCTACTTGAACACATAAAATTCATTCTTCTTGCTCATTCTTGTAACCAAGGGCAGGTATGAGTCAGTTCTCTTAACAAGAAGTCCCCAGAAGCAATGGTCCTCAATATGTCTTCCCAGATTAACCAGGTTGAAGGACTGAGCAAATTTACAAAACTGTTTGGAACTGGAAGTTTTCTTTTTGGTAGGCTGCAAGATTTCAGATAATGCCTGTAGCCAAAACCCAGGTTCAGATCTGAGAATCTTCAACAGATTCAATAAATAAAATTACAAAATAGTGCTGCAATTAACTTGATTCTGAAATAAAATAGGATTTTTGTACATAAACATTCTGTTTAAAAACCCTGTAAGTCATTAAGGCACAGATGTTAATGGGAAATTAGATGCCTACCTCCCACTTACGCCATTAGAAAGTAGATACCTAAACAGGATTGTATCTCTCCTTCATCCCAAATATTTCTGTTATCCTGTATTTGTTTCTCAGTCTAGGTTTCTCAGTCTGTTTGTACAAACTGAGCTGAATTTTTGTCTAGTGGTATTCTGGACAAATTTCAGGGAAACAGTGACACTGGGGGTGACACTGCTGTGTTAGTTGTCTGTTTACAGCGTTAAGCAGTTAAGAATTGCAGCAGGCCAGGGGAACTGTCAGCTTGCTTATCCATTTCATGCTTCCCCATTATTATCATCATGTCTCAGTAACTGTGGGAACAGGGTCACGGCACTGAAGAGGAATTTGGAGGGACATTATCAGCAGGAAGGAAGAAAGACAGAGAGAGCTCCAGAAAATGGGAATAATTTGAGTGTCCAGCCAAGTGAATGTATGGTTGTAAGATATCTAGAAGGTAGAGTGATTGCTAGGAGAGGATGTCTAGGAGTTAGAGTGTGACTGTCAGGACACTGACACAGCAGTATCCATTAGAGAAGTGCCTAGGGTTGTCTCTGACAGAGGAAATTTAAGGTCTAGTATAATGTGCAATGCCATGTCCAAATAATACTCCATTTTGTTTACAAATAATAAATTAAGTTAGAAAGTAATGGGCATTGAGAATCCACGTAAAAGAAAAATATTTATTCTTTATTCACATACAAATTCCAGTTTTCTTGTAATTCTTGGAAAAAAGAAGATAAGATTAAGGTGTAATGGAAAGCTGATGGAGAAAGTGACTGCAGCATATTCTCCTAGACTTACTTCATATTTGTTTTCTTTCATCTGTAATTACAATCTGCAAGTTACACTGTCTGATGTGGTGTCGCATAGATGAGATGCTGACATTCTGAATAGAGCAATGACACATCACAGACTTGCAGTAAGAAGTCCTGCCTACAGTGAAGAAACCAAACTGGCCAAATCCTGTTATGAGTGATACCGTTTTAATGCAGTTTATGCTTCTGAGACAGAAACAGGAAGAGCTGGTCTCCAAGAAATGACTATGAAACTATGCTTACAAATTTTACACAGCAGCATCTTAGCAGTTGAATCTTCTCAAAGTCCAACAACCAATACTGAAAATAACACTCCAAGTTGTTCCAGGCTCTTCTCTTCTTTATCAAGGAACAGCTCTTGTCCAGTATATGAGAACACTAAAATCAGCATTTCAGCTATAAGTTACTCCAAAGCCACTCTGTATTCAAAATTGCATTTTATTATTTCTATTGTTTAAAAGTTGAATTTCTTCTGTCTATTCAACCCCCAGTGCAGTATCATCATCTGCGATGCTTTGGGGAAATGAGCACAGCCGATCCTCAGATATGCTGACGCAGCATTCAGTGATGATGGTTTATAGGGAACAACTCCATCAATCCTTTCCACTTCCCTGATCCTAAGGTCAGCAGGAGCTAATTCAGCTCTTGGTTTAAATAAAGCTACCTGAGGCCCGTTTCTAAGTTAAACTGGGAATAAAGGTCCCACGGGCTAGCCAGCAAACTGTGAGCGTGCCAATACGCTGGACAGAGGCAGGAGAAGCTGGCAGAGCTGATTAGCAATGCAGGGCAGCTGAGGAGGGCTGATTGCTTTTACTCCTTTGTGCCAGTGTATCATGAATGAACATCACAGAGCAGGGATAAACATTTAACAGCTCTTAAAACTACTGTTAACTGCTTTTTTGTTTTTTTCTCCTGGGTAAGTTTCCCTTGAATTTAAAAAGAGGCTATGGATGCAATTACGAAGCATATGTTAAAAAAAGTGTTAAAAAAGACAATGTAGCTACTGCTGTGGTACATAAAGGGAAAGCTGTATTTCACAAATCTTACATGGAAAAGTGTCTTTTCAAGTTGTTACACTCCAGAATGGGATAAATTATGTGCTTTCATTATTAATTCCAAATGGCTGGCAAAAGAATTCTGCACCAATGGAATTTTAAAGACTGCACTATGTGTCAATCCACCAATAACATATGATGTAAGTTAAAAATATGCAACCAACCAAAAAAACCCAGAACCTGAAACCCAATGCATTTCACATTTCCAGCTCTGGTGTGGCATACATCGGACTCTGGATGCAAATGACATATTGCTCAACATGTAAAGTAAAATCTGTAATTCCATCTCAACTGCTCAGGACTTGCGGTCTGGTTCACACTGAAAACAAAATGTGACTGGGAAAGAATCCAAAATGAGTTGTATGGAAGTTAATTCTAATCTTTGTTTCACTGATTGCACTGTTAAGAAATTCCTACTCGCCCAAAATTCAACAGCTGTCAGGGGAGGCTCGCATAAAGACTGCAGGATAGGGACCAAACCTGTGAACAACTACTAGTACAATGAGAAATACTAATTGACTGCAACAGCAACTCCCACAGGGTATGGCAAAGCTTCCTTTGGAGCCAGTGGAGCATGGAAAAGCCAGATGTTTTCATACAACAGCATTAAGCACCTTGAACTCCAGAACTGTACATGCTTAGTCAGATGTAGACTGTAAGTACTCTGCTTGTCTACAGTCCTGATCCTTTTTGTTCCCTGAAGCATGACGTACACAAAATATTCTCAGCAAAGTATTACTCAGTCCTGGGATTAGGATATTGTGTGTGTGGTGTGGAACATGAGGATGGTCTATGCACCAGGCTATGGTGGAGAAGGTGGTTCCAAGGTGAAGTAGCCTCAGCCCATACACTGATTTCCACAAGCTTAAACCACATCCTACAAATATATTGCTGTACATATCCTCACAGATGGTGCAGATTTTCTAGAGACACAATTTTTAGTAGCTAAGTTTAGTAGATCCAAACCCAGCATCTCAACTGTGTATGAAGGAACCATAGGCTTGTGCATTTGTGTGCAGTCTTACTAAGGCCATAACCACAGTAAAACAGAAGTAGGAAATTAAGTTCAATGGGTCAATGCAATCGCAAGGGAGTTCAGGTCTTGGTGGTGCTTGAGAGTTGTTGTCACAACTGCAGCCAACTCTTAAGTCTTCCACTGTAACCAGGCAAGTTCTTGGCGAGAAAGAGCCATGAACAGTCATCCTTCCACACTGCACTGCTTACCAGTCAGGAAGGGTTCCTTTATCTGATTTCATCCCTAGGAAGGAAAGTCTGCAGCAGCTTTACTACAGCTAACCACCATCATCTGTTCTTCAGCTCAGAGGTCTGGAGTGGAGACATCAAACAGAAAAACAGAGATGAAATTAAAATCACTGTAGCAGAGTTATGCTAGATCACACCACCAACCATGTGCCAGAGGGACCACCATAAAATGCTTTTACACACCTGAGAAAGACCCCAGGACATCAGGCACCTTCTGACAGCCATGAAGGGTGTCAGCAATGCGCCAAGCACATGTCCCTCAGTGCAAATTTTAATTGCAAAGTAAGTAAGGCAGCCATGTAACCAAAGTATCAAAAAGTGCGTCCTAAACTAACTGAACCAAAAAGCTCCAAAGAAGATAATGGTTTTGCCAGTTATTCATCTGATCTTTTTAATTTCATAGGAGGATGGGAGAGAAGAAAGTTGATTTCATTTTTCTTACCTTTCAACTGAAGCAGTATTTGTGTTCTGCTCAGGTGCTAGCTTTGCATAACTCAGAGGCAAATTTAGACCCACAACTGGGCCTACAGTACTGAGCCACAAAATAATGTAATTTGTGTGTCTAGGAGGAAAAAAAAAATCAACAAAAAAGCACCATAAACATATTATCCCAACCTTTTCTGAATTGCAGGCACACTTGACAGTCATAAAATAACTTCATATGGGGCTATTCCTTCACCTTATCCATATCAAATGTATTTTAACTTTCAGCCCTTAGGTGACAATCCAGAATCTTATTCTGTTTGGACCAAGGAAGTTGTTTTCAGCATTTCCACTTCCCAGCTGTTTACTTTATCTGTATTGCATAAGCACAAATAGTGTTTCTCACCTGTTCTGTTTCTGTGAACTGGTCAGTACAGAAGACATGAATTCATTAGTCCGGCAAGGGTGCAGAACAAAAAACGGTTGTCCAAGTAAGGGGTGCTCCTATGAAGGAATATCAGTTGTTTTATTACTCAAGAAGAAAACAGAAGCTACACCATTTGCATTTGGAAAAGACAAAGCAGAAGCCAATTAATCTTTGATGCACTTCCCTCATTTCAGAACCTAACCCACATTGCTCTTTTACTTACTGTCATTGACAAATTAATATATGAGACTATATTCTCCTATCTTGAAAAGGAAATAAGATCACCAACCAGGCTATGCCGCTGTTTTAGTTAAAATTTATTTGGTTAACATTATCTGAATGGGAGTAGGCAAAGCTGCTGTGTAAACAAGTAGCTGATCAAATGTAATACATAAAACAAATCCACTCCATGGAAAACCTCTTGAAGAACCCTGACCCCTTATACTTGTATCTTCTCAGGCTGTTGCTGTGAAGTCAATATGGTTCAATTTGGAGCCTGTAAGGGGGAGCAAGAAAGAAGAGCCCTCAAGGTGGCTTAAACTTCCACTAGGTGGCATATCCTCATTTTAAGCTACTCTACTGAAAAATGTCCTTAAACGGTTGTTCTTCAACAAGCCCAAACAAAACCACCCTGAGGAGAAAAAAAAAAAGAGTCGTTTAGTGACAGTTAAGTTTGCAGTTAGACACACTGCCTACAACACGGTAAGCCTCTGTCTGCTCCGCTCCACCTTCACACTGCACACAGTGCTGCTGAAAACTCAATCCAACGCCCCATAAAGCTTTCACTTTCATCTCCAGCCGGCACTCGGACAGAATACGTGTTCTGACTTAATCAAGCCTGCACTCAATGCAAAGCCAGAACAGTGATCTCATCCGCTCTTACATGGGTGATACCACGAGATCAGCGTATCTGCCTGTCTCAGGCACCGTGCCCTGGGGAAGCGATTTTCCTTTAACGCTGCTGAGGTCACTGCTACTACTCCTTCACCAAAATAAACAAATCCTACCTCATCCCCAGTCAGGGGGAGGTAACAGCACAGCAGGGAATGGCGACAAAGGGATTCCAGGCAAGAAAGATGTTAAATATGAAATGCCATGATATCCTGTTTACAGCTGAGCACAGACTGCGCTTAGATGTCACTAAGCCCAGGACTCTGCTGCAGCCTGCGAGGCAGTGGGGTGGGAAGAAGCAGGCATGGACCATGGTAGAGAAAGCAGCAAGATCACCATCTCTGTACAGCGTTCCTCGTTCAGCCCTGTGAGTCTGGTCCACTGCACTGTGCTACTCAGCAGAGTCACAGCAGACTGACTACCAGGATTAACACGGTGGGTGTTTCATCAGGGTTAAGACCCTTTTCCTTAGATGTGTTCTTGTGGTGGCTCTGCTTCTCAATGGCAAAGAAACACTAAATTTATGCTCCAACACACATCTCCCTCATCCAACCTGATTCAGTTGTATCCAGACTCCCCTAGTTCTGTGGTGGCATTTTATCTTAGCATGTAGTAAATTGCCTGCATTGAAAAGAAGATGCTCACAAAGTCTGTGGGCTACACAGTAAAAACTCTTTCTCCAACCCCTTGCTTAGAAACAAAAAAACAAATCCTGTCATGTTCAGCTAATAGGACATGTTTTATATAATTAAATATTAAACACGGTCTCTTACAGCTGAAGGACAATTGGTTCTTATGCTGAAAATGTGCTCATGGGGATCAATCATTTTATGTCTAAGAGAACCTTAAAAAAATTCCAGAAGCTTCAGAACATACACAAAAATAATATTCAGAAAGCTTTGTTTTACAAAACTGCAGTGCAAACAGGTAACTTACACAAGAATGCTACCATCTGCTGTTGGTAAAAGTGAACTGATGCCATTTTCCATTGAGAAAAGGTGGTAGTTTGAATTAAAAATCCTTAAATCAACATAAGTCTCCAAATAATTCTAGAAAATACATAGATTGTGCCAACTGTATTCCCCAAAGATAGTTTACAATATTTACAAAACTACTAAGCAAAGAAAAAGAAAAGCAGCCTGGGTAGCAATTTCAGACAACTGCTTTACGTAAAGAAAGAGCATAAAGAGGTAGCACACACTCCCAAAAAGAACAGAGAAGATAATCTCTGCTTTAAGTGAGTTTGAAGCACTTTGAAGAAGCCATAATTTCCAAAGCTGAATATTCAGCCTGAAGTCATTCCCAAGACCCTGTCACCTGGTATTTGATTCTGTCCTGCACTTCCTCCTTCAGCAAACCACCAGTGAGTGACAAACACAGGACAGACTTGATTTTTTAAAAGAGCATATCAACTTTACATTCTACATCTTTCTTCTATTAGTCCTTCCTCTTCTTAAAACATGACAGAGTGTCACAGAAAAGATTTCCAAACTCTAACAACTAGATGTCCATGTGAAGAAGCAGAGTGTATTCCCACTCAGGTTTTCAAAAGGGTAACATCCTTGGTCCCCACATCTTTGCCATCAATTTGTGACTTATGAGCATGTGATAGAGGTGAAATCTGTTCACACTCTGAATTCCCTGCAATCATCTCCTCCATTCTTCTTAAATGGGTGGAGAAGCTCTTTCTTCCCCTCTGGATTCAGCAGATGTAAAGGAAGAGGTTTTTGCTACATGACCCAGCCATCAGCATCGGGGTTGATAAGAAGGCTCTGAGGTCCTGGTTAGTCATCTCCTTGTTCTTCAAATTACCAAGGGTTGCTTCATCCTGAAGTAACAGCTGTGCCAGGGTGGTGTAAATCTCACTATAATCCAGAGGATTTTGAATGGCAACAATGAAATGACCCAGAGGTTTAGTTAAAATTGTGCTGCTCCCTGGCCAGGCTCTAAGAATGGCATGTGCACTAAAGCTGCACATCTGCACGCTCAGGAAGAGTTGCTTTGGTTTCCATTTAGCAGGGTATTTTTGAAAACTGACCACTGTCTCTTATTTGTTTACCTCTAATCCAGGAAACTGAAGTTCATTATTGCACACATCCTTCAGCATGGGAAGTCCACAGGCATGATGTCATGCCAAACAGCTGTGTCCATAGTCAGAATTTTTCAGTAAGCTTGCTGCCTGTATCTTTCTTACCCTAAACAAAAGGCATGGAATTGCAAGAATATCATGCTGTTTATTCAAAACCTGAAAGACAGGAATATGTCACACACTAATAGGAAATGTACAAAAGCACGAGAGATTAAAAAAAATCCTGAGCCAAGACCCATTAAGCAGGAGCCTCTAAAACAGGAAACGGCTGAGGCAGGTAAGAGCTGTTGAGCATCAGGGATAACACTCTGAGAGCATCAGATCTGATTCAGTCAAATCCTACATTCCAAACCCTGTACATAATGGCATCCCCATGAGGCTTTAATGTACACTTGGGGTTAAATTACTGACACAGCAACTCTGAGGAGGAAGTACCAGACAGCTGCCAATAAAAATGCAAGAGTTATCAAAGCCCTGAATGATTTCAGAACTGGTAATGGGCTACAGAGCTTTTTCACTGCCAGGTCACCAGCCCAGATTTGGCCCAGACTGGCAGTAGCTGAAACTCATTACTGTACAATTGCTGTATATGCCACTGTTAGATTTTGCATGGTCAAAATGCCATTAATTAGTGCCCTTGCTGGTAGTCACTGCAGACGAGTCCAGAACTGAAGATGGTGGTTTATCTTCTCGCCGTAGTCAGCAGTTCCTGTAAGTCATCTCTGAAGTCAGCAAAAGCAGGAAACTCACACTTCTGCTGCTCATGGCATGCCCGGAGAGAGGGCTGTGCGTCTGCAGTGTGATGTCCCAGGTTCTTCTCAAACACCACCAAGAGCATGAGCACAAATGAATGTTTCTGCTGCAACAGCGTCATGAGCATATTTACTACCTGCTGCAGTCACCTGGTGGCATGATGATATTCCACATGCAGTGAAATGTACTCTCAGCAAAATATTAGGGCATCAACAGTATCCTTCAGCTAGCCTGATCCATGAGCCAGCTATATGGAAAATGTAAAATTAATGCAAAAAACACCCCACTTTAAATAGTCTTCCCACTTTTAGTTTACAAATAATCTTTTTTCCAATGGGTCATGTAGCAATGCATTTCAGAGAGTAAAGTGTCAGAGTTTCAAGTCAATTCTCAGAATTACTTGCTGGCACTGTAGAGCAAGAACCCATTTGCGGGTTGCCCACAATTCTTCTGGACAGTAATACACTGACACACACAGTTTATCTGAAATCAACACCATTACTTTCTTGTATCTATATAAGATCTTGTAACTGTCTATCTCTGAGACTGATTCCTAACACCGTCTATTTAGCACTGTATGCTGGGGTCCATCATACCACAAAATCACAGAATCCCAGACTGGTTTGGGTTGGAAGGGATTTTAAAGCTCACCCAGTTCCAACCCCCCTGCCATCAGCAGGGACACCTTCCACTAGACCAGGTTGCTCAAAGCCTCATCCAGCCTGGCCTTCAACACTTCCAGGGAGGAGCAGCCACAGCTTCTCTGGGCAACCTGGGCCAGTGTCTCACCACCCTCACAGGAAATTTTTTCCTAATATCTAATCTAAACCTCCCCTCTTTCAGCTTAAAGCCATTACCCTTTGTTGATCTCCCCTCTCAGCCTTCTCTTCTCCAGGCTGAACAGCCCCAACTCTCTCAGCCTGTCCCCATAGCAGAGGTGCTCCAGCCCTCGGATCATCCTTGTGGCCTCCTCTGGACTCGTTCTAACTGGTCCATGTCTCTCTTGTGTTGGGGGCTCCAGAACTGGACACAGCACTCCAGGTGGGGCCCTATGAGAGCAGAGTAGCGGGGCAGAATCCCCTCCCTCAACCTGCTGCCCACGCTGCTCTGGATGCAGCCCAGGACACGGTTATTGGCCTCTTTGCCTCCAGGGCACATTGCCGGCTCATGTTGAGCTTCTCATCTACCACCACTCCCAACTCCTTCTCTTCAGAGCTGCTCTCAAGCCACTCATGGCCCAGCTTGTATTTATGTTTGGGATTGCCCTGACCCAGGTGCAGGACCCTGTACTTGGCCTTGTTGAACTCCATGAGGTTCGCACAGGCCCCACCTCTCAAGCCTGTCCAGGTCCCTCTGGATGGGGTCCCATCCCTCCAGTGTGTGAACCACACCACTCAGCTTGGTGTCATCAGCAAACTTGCTGAGGGTGCACTCAAACCCCCTGTCCGTGTCACTGACAAAGGTGTTGAAGAGCACTGGTCCCAATACCAAACCTTGAGGGACACCACTTGTCACCGGTTTCCACTCAGACATTGAGCTGTTGACCACAACTCTTTGAGTGTGACCGTCCAGCCGTTTCCTTATCCACCAAGTGGTCCATCCATCAAACCCACACATTTCCAATTTAGAGACAAGGATGCCATGTGGGACAGTGTCAAACGCCCTGCACAAGTTCAGGTAGATGACATCTGTTGCTTTAGCCTTATCCACCAATGTTGTAACCCTGTCATAAAAGGCCACCAGACTGGTCAGGCATGATTTGCACTTGATGAAGCCATGCTGGTTGTCACCAATCACCTTCTCATTCTCCATGTGCCTTGGCATAGTTTCTAGGAGTATCTGCTCCATGATCTTGCCTGGCACTGAGGTGAGACTGACCAGCCTGTCGTTCCCTGGGTCTTCCTTGTTACCCTTTATAAAAATGAGGGTGATGTTCCCCTTTTTCTCAGTCTGTGGGAACTTCACCAGACTGCCAGGACTGCTCAAATATGATGGATAGTGGCTTTGCAACTTCATCTGCCAGTTCCCTCAGGACCCATGGATGCATCCCACCAGGTCCCATGGATCTGCATATCATTCCGAGTCTGACCAAATTTCATGGGAAGTAAAATTTTTACAGGCAGCAACTAGCTCCACTGAATCTGAAGGCTCAAAATGTTGCTTCATTTATTTTCTGTAGAAAGACCTCTTTACTAGGCAACTTCCAGAAAGATTTGTAAGGATGTTCTGTACCCATTTCTGTAGTTCTTACCGCAACAAAACCATGCAAGAGATATACACAGATGAAAGTTGTGAAATGTTTCATCAGGTAGTTTGGAAATGAATGTAGTTTTGTTCAGGAATGCTAGGGAAGACTGAATGTGACTGACTGCTGGCAGCACAACAGGTTACTACTTGTTAGCCATAACCATCCGTGCACAGGTGCTGAGGTGCCTTGGTTGTGAGGATAAACTAGTGAGCTTACACCTCTTTCACTGAGGTTTATGTTACATAATGTGCCTGATCCCTCAGCAGCAACAACAAAAAATGATTGTTACAGGCTCCCAGAGGAACGCAAAACATTTCAGCTGAGCGGCAGCTTTTCCTACGTGGTGTAAGAAGACCTCTTCCCATAAAGTCCATCAGGGATGTGAGGGCTTGATCAACTGTCCTTCACCTGTCCTGTCATCATTTACTAATGAAACTGGATTGACCCTTACAGGGTCATCAAGAGTTAAGATGTAAAATAACTTCATCCCCTCTCCCGTGCAGTGCCTATAGCACAGTGACACCTTAAGACATGAATGTGAACAGTGGCAAAGACTGGGTAGTTCCTAAGTACAAGTACAATTAAGTATAAAACTTCCATCAGATTGGATGATGTCATTTTATCAAGCAATGCATTATAGGAAACACTATCCATGTCAAATTTAAATTAAAAATAAACACCAGTTCAGGTAACGGGTAATTGCCTGTAGGTATCTGTACTGTGCTCTGCTCTTCTCTTCCCCAAACAGCAGGTATTTTGTTATCAGTACACCTCTCATAACAGCACCATTTTATTTTCTCTGTCACAACTGGAGTTCTTCCAGTAGTAACGGCTTCTATTTTCTCTGGTGCTACACTGAACTGCCTTTGAGCATCCATCATGACATTTATGGTCTCTCCATTTGTGATACTGCAAGGGATTTGTGCCCGAACTGCCTTTTCCTCAATACAGTTTGCATGATGTTGCTTTGCAAAAATAAATTCACAGAGGGGTGTCAACACTTTTACACAGTATACTACCACCAAACACCACAGCCAGGACCAATTTTTTCAGACATTTCCTCAGCAGTGTTCACAATCTCAGTCATTAGGTCAGAAAAAGAAGGCAGTATTAATAAAACATGTCCCCCCATAATCTCATCCATTTAGGGATATGGAAATAGTGATGCAATGAATAAAGAAGTTGCATGCTCTTCCCTTTTCACCCATTTTTGACCACAATAACTGAAACAAATGCCTGCTTTTAAGTAAAAATCTTTCACTCAGGATTATGATACTATAAATATTTTATGTTCTTGAATTCACAGTCTTATTTTTCATACCTTATTTTTATATACATTAATAATAAGTTACTTGTTAATAAAATCTAACTCTGCTCATTCAGAAAGAAATAAAATTTTGCTCTTCAGATTGACTGTCTGTCCCACAACCGGAATAGTCACTGTGTCCTTGGGGAACTTAAACCGTGTTGAACTTGAGGTCAAAGGGATTATTCTGCTTAAATTACACATGTGCTCAGGTTTAGGTGTAAAAAGTGAGTATCATTTTTATTAATGAGGGCTAAGGAGACTTTAAGCCTGAGCACTGAAGCCAGATGAGTATAAGCACCTTGTGTTTACAAGGACATGCTTGCAGAGTTAACAGGACAGCAACAGCTGTCACAAGAAAAATGTTCCAAACTTTTCTCTCCCCTTCTCCTCACAGAAGATTTTCCTCTAATAATGGGATTACTACAACAGAAATCTATTACTGTGGAATCATTGTTGTAGAAGCAACATTCAGGAACTGTAATTACACAGGGAACTTTTATCATCCTGATAGAAGGTATAGATCACAGTAATAAAACTGTTTTTAGGTTACTAATTTTACAGGGCTTCTCCACTGTACTGACATAAGTCACAACAGTTCTACTGATGCAGCCATTTCATAAAAATAACATGTTAGTGATAGGATTGGTACTGGTTAGAGAGAAATCATCATTAAAATTTTTAGAGAGGGCAAAATGGCTGTTGAAAGATATGTGTTTGCTGTAATAGCCAGCAACTCCAAAAAAGCCATTTTTCCTACTGGGCATGGGATACAGTTCATTACCTGGGACAGGTAACATTTACAGTCGCCTTGATTTCAATTTACAAGCAGAAGCCAAGTCACCCTACTGGTATCACTGAGGAAAGTTTCTATAACTTTGCCATAAAACCCAGAGAAGCACTCCCACTGCTAAGCCCATTGAAGATGAAACAACCTACTTCTGTCTGCAATGGATGCTGAAGAATGACTACGAAAGTGCAACTACTGCTGTTCTCCTGCATTTTCTTAGACAATCAAAATAAATCTGTAATGGTACTGAGCCAGGGAAAACCTGAAGGGACCCTGATGAGACAAAGAAGTGCAAACTACACTAAAAAAAGAAAATTTCTGTCATTACTGAACCTCTTTTTGGAGGAGAAGGCAGCAGAGAGATTTTGATTTATGCTCCAGTTCTTCTTTGCAGACAAACAGTTGCAATTGCCCTTATGATTTAATGTATCTGTTCCTTGTGTATTTCGAAAGACATACAAACTAACTTTAGTGACAAGTTTTTATTAATACTTTTACTACCACTAACCGCAAGCAGCCGACTAAGCTGGATCCTATCCTTCTTTCATCAAATAGGAAGTCCGAGCTGAAGAGGTCATTAATCAAGTTTTTCTGAGGAAAATGGAGTTGCTTTGGCAGATCCTACAACCCAAACAAGTGAGGACACTTAACACAGCCAGAATTTCTGTCAGGTGAACCACACCTACCACTTTGTACCTGCTGTTTCAAATCCACCAAGGTGGAAATGCAGGTCCTGGAGAAATAAACACTTCAGGGCACAAACTGCTCTTTTTGTAAAAGATGTCTTAAAAACCTGCTAATGTCAGGCAGCCTGGCTGATTACAGCCTGAAGGCCGCCTCTTGACTGCAGCCAGCAATAAAACCGTTTTTTCCTTCGGACAGAACCCAAACCACCATGCTCCATGCACATATCACTGCTATATCGTTAACTTATTGTTACTTATGTTGACAGCTGTGGTTTCTGCTGAATGTGACAGCTGAATATGTCTACAGTTCGATGCCACAAAAACATCAATCTTGTTTTTCCATTTTTAAAGCTATATCAGAACTACCAGGTTGCATCCAAAACAGGAACAATACCTCTATCCATGATCTTTGAAGACAGCTTTACTTCTCCTGTATAATGCACAATGCAAGTTAGAAAGTCACAGACAAAGCCAGTTTGCCAGAAGTGTTTTCAAGGGTGGCAGATGGAAATGGGTTGAAATCAAAAGTTCTGCTTTAGTTTACTTTACATCTTTAGGCCCTTCCTATTTTAAGTGTATTCAAAAGATAAATATATTGTCCATATAGTGATTTCTGTAACAAGGGCAAGGATAACAACAGAGAAGACTGTCCATAATATCTGATGTGCATATATGCTTTCTGTGCAGAGCTAATTAATTACTGTAATACTTGATACTATATAATACAATATATAATAACTAGACGACCAAGACCTATTTCATGTTTCAACCCCAAAACCAGTTTACCTGCCTGATTCTAGAATATTTACATGTTTGAGAGGGTGCTGATCCTTTCTTACAATTTATAATTTTATTAATTTTTGAAAAGTTATTGCATAGCTAACACAATATCTGTGAGAGGCATACCTAGGAGGTAATGCAGGACAAGCGCAACGTTAGTCAAGAATAGACAACACCGCTCATATCTATACATTTATGTATTTAAAATTAATTTTATATATATTGACTTAGACTTATTGTCATCTAAGAAGATGATGAATTAAATCCTGATCCTTACAGAACTGCTTGAAAAAAGAATGTTACCTCCATTACATTTGTGAATTCTTATACTTGTGAGGTTTTTTTTCTGAAGTGACCCAGTGCTACATAATGGATCCTTAATACTATTATTTAGTGGTGAAACATTAATGAAAAGAAAGGGACCTCCCATACCAGCATTCTGTGATTCTATATAAATTAATTATATCTTTAAAAAATAAGGTTTGAGTTATTAATTTTAAGAACAAGAGGAATCAAAGCACAAGGTGATGTTCAGAGAAAACTATGTTTTTAAAGCTTAAAGTTCTCACAAGCGGGTAACTTGCATTTAGGATTCTTTAAGAAAACTTTAAAAATTGGCAGCTCTACAGTTATATTGTCAAGAAATGGCATCTCAGCCATTTTCCTAAGAAAATAAACAGATGATTCTTTTTCCATGCTTGCCAAAATAAGATTAATTCAGTTGTCAACATTTTAGTTATGTAGCATATAGTCTTAATTAATTACTATTTAAAATCTGTTCTTAAGTTAAGAGATTCATCTACGGTACAAAACTGAAAGATCCAACAAGCTGTGGAAGTATGGAAAAGACACTGGGGACAGATTTCCTACTCTGATTAAAAAATGGTAAGTTAAGAAAAAAAATCCACAATGGCATTTGACAAATGTGGCCTGAAAGGGTTCATTTTATAATCCCAGGAATTCCTGGATAAAAAGATATTGGGAAGAGAGATTTCATAAGACTTTTGAGTTTGAAATATTGTAACCAGCAAATGGGATGGCATATATTCTTACCTCCTCTTTACAGTTTCTCAAGAAGGAAGTATGACTGATAGCTATAACAGTCAGAAGACAATTACCACAAGGTAAGGAATAGATAGTAAAAAAAAAGGACACTAATTTAACTATATCAAATATGAGGAGGTATTGATGTGTCCACAGAAGTGTGACTGAACCCTCATTTTGAGTTTGGGCCAAGGGAAGACTTTCTTTGTTCCTTAGCATCAGATGTTTGTGCTCCCCTCCTCCAGTCAAAGCATCTTACATTATCTATCATTTGAAATAACATTTATTGGACCACGTGTGTCTCAGTCAACACAGGACAGAAATGTTGAGCTCTCTTTTGAGAACACAGAAGAGCTACAGCTCATGGAAGCTTGAACCCACCATTTCTAGAGGAGCCATAGGTCCCACTCCACAGGGGGATTTTGGGTGGTCTTTCACCTTGTTCTTGAATCAGGCTGCTATGCAGTCAGAAATACAACATACAAAAAGAGGACCTGAAAAGGGGCTCTGGTTGACTTTCAACTTCAAGGGTTCTCAGCTGGTTTTGCGAGCCTTGGACATTTTATCCAGCTTCATCACAATTCTGACTACATGGAATAAATTCACCTCCCTGGATGAGTTCACTTTCTTTTTTGAAACTCAGACTGCTTTAAAAATGTAAGAAGTGCCTGACTGGATTGGACCAATGGTCCCTTCTAGCACTGCATCCCTTCTCCAACAGCAGCAGTTGCAAAGGCTATTTTGGGAGAACACGAGCCTGGCCTCTTGCTGTGGTGCATTCCCCTTGTACTGTTCCAGCATGATGTTGTATTAAGGATGATGGAGGACACATTCCTGCCTGGTAAATTTCCACCCATTTATGGCCAAGTGGTCTCATGAATTTGTCTAAATGCTTTTGAACTGCTGATACCATCTGCTTTCACAATTTGAGAGCACAGGTGCTTAGGCATAAATTGTCTTCTGTTAACATGAATACCTAACTTACATTTAAATGACACTTATAATGCTTTTTTATTAAAAAAAAATGCCAAAGGGCTTGACCAAAAGTCCTTGCTGCAGAAAACAAAAAGGGAAATTGTCATACAGTTTTCATACAACTTGCCTTTCAAATGGAGCTGAATGTGCCATATATGATACCCAGTTCTTTCATATTGTGTAGTCAATGTTGTTGTGTATTTTAGACTTTTTCACAAAAATATTCAATAATGGAGAGTGTTCAGTAACCAGCTTAATTCCAGTAGTGAACTGTCAGATGTCACGGCAGGGGGAGAGAGCAGAGCAGCCCACTTCAGCCTACAAGGGGAAATGCCAGACCACAGAGGTAACAAGGTATTACAACTTCCACAAAATTTCTGCTTGGGAAGCTCTGTGAAAGCAAAGCCACTGCTAGAGAAATCATCTGTAAACGCAATGTGTAGCACTGAAACAGTTTTCCTACAGACGTAGAAAAGAATAAGAGAATCAATGCTATTACATTGTAATTCATTCAATTAATTACATGCCTGTGGAAAAATATTATTGAATCTTCATTTCAGAATAACTGATCAATTCACATAACCATAGTACCAGGACTTAAATGTCTATCCTGAATTGTGCCCCAGAAATTGGCAAGGATCCTCCTCCTACTTTTTAGCTCTACATGTAAATTATCCATTAAGCCTCTGTATTTATTCTACATCATTTAGTATTAGTCCACTGTTTGGTCTTTTCCTCCTATGAAATTAGTTAGACTAGGTTTATGTCCATAAAGTCTTACTGGGAAAAGCATGATTAAACTGTAGGGCAGCTATACATTATTAATTAATGTTTAGTTTTAAAATAAAAACTACTTGCTAGCTTGTACAATACTACTACTTGGTTTAAATCACAGTAAGTTCCATATAGCACAGAAAATTTTAGTTAGAAATAAATATCCACCCAGATTTCCCATTCTTAGATTTTTTCCCTGTGAAACAGCTTTCCAACCTATACTGGTAAGACTCTCCTTCCTCAGGATGTTGTACTAATAATTTTCCAAAAATATTAGCAGGGGATCCATAGCAACTGTTGATATGACTCAAAATGATTTAAGAGCGATCTTAGCAACCTTCTGTTAAGATACACTGTATACAGCCTCCCTCACTTAGCAAAATCCCACAATATGGCAAGAAAGATTTGTATGTCTAAGAATAGCTACCTACACACATTTTTCAAGATGATGAGCCATAATGATTTAAATCCTCCCTACCACAGTTTCAGCAAGATGTGCCTCTACAACACTATATCAATATGTTCTCTTCAGAGTTTTGAATCTTTCTCCTTTTTTAAATCACACCATTAACATCCCTGACATTTTAGAAATAATGTTTATTGATTTTTCTGTTAACACTGCTATAAATTAAGTGATGTAATGGACAGGATTATTGAAGTACTATAAAGAATACATCTTCCAGATTCTTAACTACATATTGAAAAAGAGCAGACTCTGGATTAATACAGAAATAGTGCAGGGCTGTGCTGTTATTTGGGAAGTTTAGGTTTGGTTGACTACTTTTTATATGACAGAATGGACATGTAACAGAGATGATATTACAACTACCTGCTAAGTATCAAATGACAGAAGAAAAACATCTCATGCAGATGAAATTGAGAAATAAATGTTGAGAAAAAAACAGACACAGGAGAATTCCTTATCACTCACTATTCTAAAACAAACAGCACTTTGTGGGACAGTTACTAATTAATCCCTTTTTGTAGTAGAAGTGCTATTAGTAAATGCAAACAGCTTTAGTCATTGCTCAAAAAAGGATTGAATACTCTGCACCTGATGATGCATGAACAATGCAGAAGGAAAACAGAAGAATCACCTTCAGTCCTCGCTTGATGAGCATTTGTTATTTACAGTTCACACCTTTTTATTTTAAGAGTTATACAAGGTGAGCCTTTAAGCTAAGACTTGAAGCACTGTGGAGGACCTTTTAATAGACCACCACATAGACACAATGATCTCCCATATTTAAGAATTTGTTAAAGGTTATAGAACAGTAGGAACACACCAAAGGAGAATGAAACTTTGAAGAAAGGTGTATTTGCAGAGATTGCTATTCATAGGTTAGACCATTAGGTTTATCTTCTTAGCGGTGCCACGAAGGAAAGGCTCATGAAAATAAAGGTTTTATGAGAAGACAGAGTGGCAGAATAACACAATCAATATAACCACAGGAAATTTCTCATTCTTAAGAATCCAGAAGGTTTTTGCACCCTTTTGGAAGCAGAATTCCAGACTGGCAGAAGATCTGAGTTAATCCAATCCCAAATCTTACACTGTCCTACAAACTGCCACATTTACTGAGAATGCTCTGAACATCTTCTTCTGGAGGGACAGCAAAGCACTAAACAAGTAAAATGCTGATGTATTTTTTTGGTAAATCCGAACCCAGGTATCAGATGTGAAACGTGTCCACTGTTAAGGCTGCAGGGAGTGCCCTGCACACAGAGGACTAAAGCACGTTTTGGTAACAGAAGTAACCAGGTGTGAACAAGTTTTGGATTAAAAAAAAAAAAGGAGGGGAAGGGCAGGATGGAGAGGCAAATGTGCCTCTCTGACTTCCATAATCTTTCAGAGTCCTGACTCACATATTAGTTTTTTAGACTATTTCTGCAGGACCTCCAAGTCATTTCACTGTTTTATTGGGCAGTTTTTCAACTGTTAAGCCTCCTGTAATAAAGCAATTCCATTTCTATCCCTGGATGTTTGATTTTACACTCCATCATCACTAAGCATTGATTAAGCCTTAGCACATATACTTGATTGTGTTTATGACTTTGTTTTCTTAGGGCAAGGTCAGGCTTTATGAGAACATTACACCGTTAAAAACAAAATTTTTGGTGACAATTATTACTGATTCTTAGTGGTGACACTTATTACTGGTTTTTAGGTTAATTCATCAGCTTTTAAAATTCTCTTGCTAGTTTGCTTCCAGAGAGGAAAAAAATAACTAAGGCATGGACTAGCACAAGTGACAAGAATAAAACATGGGCTTGGGCACATATGTGCAAGGGCTTGTATCTAAATTCACAAAATTATTCCTCAGCTACATCATAGCCTTAGAAATGGCTGTTTCTCAGATTGTTCTCTCTCCTCACAGGAAAAAAAAATACATTTCTGTCCCTGGGCATGTACATAAACAACTGCATCTTGAAAAGATGATCAGTTCACGGCCTGTGCTCCGATATGAGTCCCAGAGTATGTCTGTGACAGTAATGCAGGTAGCCCGTAAGCATTCATGCAGCACACCTACGAAAGCAGGTCTTGCACAAAACATATCAAAAAGAAAGATAAGAAGGCAGTTTACTCTACAAGCAAGTAAAGAACTCACCTGAGACACAACAGACCTAGATTCAGATTTGTTTTTCTGCTTGATTTAGAGTAAAACTCTCTAATTCCTAGGAGAGCAGTTCACCATCGACCTACATGGTACCCTGAGGTGGGAATGCTTCACTTTCCCCAGTTGAAGTTGTTCTACTTTGTATACATTTCCATAAATACCCATCAAACCAAAGAAAAGATGAAAAATTACTAGTGCTTTCGCCCACCTTCCACTCCACTATTTTTAAACAACTTTCAGAAGGTGTCTGGGAAATAACTGGGTCTCAGTTTACCTTCTAATAAGTGACTGTATACATCACCAATCCAGTATCAGTTCACACTTTCTGTAGAAACCAATGACTTCACTGGATGTGGAGACTACATTTGTGTCTTGGTCCCTGGTGCAGGTACTTCAAAATAGGTTTGGAACACTTACCCAAACCAGGATGAAAATTCATGCACTGTCAATGCCTATCTCACACCCATTCTAACAAAAAAGAGCTTCAGTCTTGTAAACTGCCATCTTAACAACTTTTCATACACAAAGGTATCCTAGAGCTAGAAAATATGTAAACACAGATCACCAAGCTGATCATCTCTGTTCAATTTTTTATTTATATTTTTAAATATAAATAGTTCAATTATTACTTGAAATTTCAGCTATTAGACACACTTTAAACTTTTCAAAGCAGCTTTACTGCTGTATGCAATAATGTGTATGGCTTATATAGAAGTACGTATATAGTATTTGGTGAAGTTATTATGCTCTTACATCTTCATGATTACCACGCCATAATTTTGAAAAAAAATATGAAAAGCAGTTTTCTAAAAATTAGGGGCTAAAATCTGATATTCTCAGGAACTTACGGCCATTATATTTTCAACTTCTATGGCAAGGATCTAATAGCACATAGTCTTAAGAGAGAAGTTCTGGCTATAACCATATAGTGACCTTCTGCTGTTTCACTTCTCACATTCATGTTGCAAAAGATTTCCAAAATGATAAAAGGTAAAACACAGCCTTACAGATTAACCAAACTTTCGTTATCATTGTTTTTTAAATTCCTGGTTGTTAAATCACACCCTACCATGTGGCTAAATATGTTCACCTCTTTGTTTCATTTCTATTCTCTACCCCCTGTTCTTTGTTTTGGTACCTTTTTCCTATTCTTGTGGGTTTGTTTGGTTTTTTTTCAAACTGCCTCATCAATTAGCATTTGACCATGGCACTTTGGGACTGCTGCCAACTTAACTATGCCTCTGGTATATTATACCTGTTTGTTAATGTGGTAGATCTGCTGTTCAATTAAACAAAGAAGGACCATTATGTTTGAGCTGTTTTATACAACACCACTATGTATTTACCTAAAACTGTACTGGACTTCTCTGCTGAATATCAGAGATCATGTGAGAGAAATATGTGTCTTTTGCTGCCATCCATTACCACAATGACTTACTTCATTATTCTTTTGTCTAGACTTTTCTTCCCACTTACTGTAACTTTCTTTTAGCTGGATACATTTGCCTGAGCTTTTGGAAATGTGTCTTGTTTTTGTTCTCCACTATTAATTGAAATCTCTCCAGGACCCTTAGTGTTATTTTTACATTCATCCTATTTGCAATGTCTCTCAGTCTGACATACTTGTCTTTTTCTCCCACCACTCTTTTCCAAACTTCTACTTTTCTTATTTGCTTTTAAGGCTGATATATAACTGGCTTAATAAGTATTTTTAAAAAGCAAGGCAGTCGGGAAAAACACCAGGGCTGGCAGCCTGAGCAGCCTGGAAGGTTACCAAGCATGGTGGTATGTGGGTTGCAGGGCTGAGACTCCATCCTAAGTCAAGCTGAACAGAAAAATCCAACTGAGGGACAACTGAGAAAAGCTCTGATTGTCTGCTGTTCAGGAGAGGCTACAAAGGCTTGGAAGGGAGCTTATTGAAAAGAGGACATTTCTAGCATCCATTAATTCAAAAAGGTGAAGAGACATTCTTCTGTGTAGAATGGGTAAAGAGAAATATCTAAAACAGGACGTCCTCAAAAGCACTCACCAAGTTACAAGTAAAGTATTTGGGAGATGGGCATGCAATGTCTGCAATTCCATTTCTGACACTTTGTAAAAAGAAGCTAAAATCACAGTTGGCAATGGTTCTGAAATGCAACAGTAATCCATAAATACTCCTTAATTTTCCTGTCATTGCAGAATTAAGCTACTTCCAGCTCACACAGATCTTACCAGGTGTGCTAAATTGATGTCATTATAAGCCATCAGGAAATACCCACAGAGACCTGTAGCAACATTCAGAAGTTTTGTTAAACAGCTGTGTGTTATAATTGATTTGTATTATTTAAAACAGCTAAAGCAAGTTACCGCCGGATGTAGAAAAGGGATGACTGAAGACTCCAGGGAGATTTAACTCAGAAGAAAGCCAATCATAGGAACTTCATTTGAGCATTTTAAGATTATTACTAGAGGAAGTGCAATTAAATCATCACCATTTATCAATTATCATTATAAAATACTATGCAACCTTATCATATTAATTTATTTATGAGAACATAACTAGTAGACTTCTGATTTTTGCAATAAAAATAATCTAGTCAGTAAAAATATCTGAGGATGCTTTCTCTGAAATCGAGTGTGACTTTCCACAATAATAAGAAGTAACTTAAAAAGTTAACATTTTACCAAAAATTTTGTTCTGGCAATGTAATTGCCAAAAAGGTACATTATTTGGAGCTTAGGCAGTGTCTCAGTTCCAGATCTTGCATGTATTTTACCACAGAGTGTATAAGACAAAATATAGTTGTATCAAAAATGTGCACAGGCATGACACCCACATTTCATAAAACTCATGGAATATAAGTCTCAACTGATTAGTGGGAGATCCTGGAGCTGGAAGAAAAACAGGCAGTATGCCTTCCTTTTCCTAATCTGCCAACTATTGAATCAAAGTGCAAAATCAGCCCTAGTTAAAAGTAACCTTATACATAGACAGTGGTAAGCTCAATTTTTATTCCCAGTGGTGTATTGCTTGTAGAATTTAAAATCTGTACCTGCTTTGGAGCAAAACACTAAACCTTTTCTCTCTGTTGTTCATGTGTACTGAGAGTTCAAGCCCAATTTGGTGAATTTGCCCAGTGACTTGCATTATACGATCTGTGTCCCTGCAGGCAAAGCCTAACCCACATAACAAAATGGGTCAGCAGAAAAGGAAGAGGAAACTCAGTATTTCAATTCAGAACCTTGATTCGAGGGAGAAAAACCTAACTCTTGTTTTGATCTGAGCCTTGCAGTCTATTGCTTACAGTGTTTTTTTATTATCTCTTGGGATTTCTTTGAGAATAATCTGATTTTTACTGCTGTTTTGTATTTGCACTGGCATATGCATCTCTCTTTACAAGGGGAAGTGTTTGCTGCACTAGTGGCTGCTGGCACTGATAATACAAGTGTTGACACTGCTAATTGTACTGGTGCTTTCCCCTGCTCTAATTCAGCTCCAGAGATGTACACTTCCACAAAACATGCATTCCTTGGTCTTCTTATCACTTGACTGAATGACCATAAGCAAATGCACCCTCACTGCCTGGTGCCTTTCTGCTTTCATCTAAAATTAAAACTGTAGACCTCCTAAAGCTGCTTTCCCAGAGGCTCTCTCTTGCAGCCGTGTGGGAAAGTACATATCCAATCCAGTAATGCAGCTGGCACCTTTGGACCAAGTTCAATACTGATGTAAAGCAGGCTAACCTCACCAAAGTCAGTGGAATTCAACAGCCTTGAGCCACAGGTACACACTCTTCAGGGAAAAGGTGTAAAAAGTAAAGTAATTCCAAATTATCTAGTGGGATTGCTGGAGGATCTTATCTTCTCTGGCTTCTTCTACCTGCCAGCAGTATTGTGCTATCAGCCTGATGTACAGTCTGTATTACTCTAGGCCTAACAGTCTGAGTTTGTAATCTCCTTATTTAATGGAAATTCACCTTGGTATTATGTTCCATAGTACTTTGCTGCTATATCTTTGCTTATTTCTCCAAAATGTTTTTTCCTTAGGTCTTAGTTTGTGTTTGTCATTGGACTCACATTGGCTGAACCACCTCTGGAGGCGTGCCACAGAGAAAACAGGTTCAGCACTCCACACATTTTACCACCCGTAAAACCTGTTTCTGCAAGCCTTTGTGTGTGTGTGTATCTCACACACACCTCTAGTTATTAGATGCAGGACAGTTTTACTTTACTGTTCTTTAAGAGGCAAAAATAATCTATGGGTGGGAGTGACCTGGTTTTCCTTTTGGCTTCCATCACTCTGATTTTACACATTCCAAACATATCACTTATACTTTATTCTCAGTAGTATTGCATTATGATTTACTACCTACACAGAGCTGTAGGTTCTTGCAGTGCTTTGCAGACCTATAGAAAGACAGTGTGCTTTCTACAGAGGAGCTTGAACGTGGCTTCAGGCCACGGCATAATGTGAGTGTAGAGAAGGCACACCACCTCGAGAGCACACAGAGCAGATTCTCCTGTCTGTTTTTGCAGGTGGGAATATAAACCACAAGTCAGAACAGTTCAGCTGGGAAATACCAGAGATGTCAGCCCTAAAGGACACCTAGCATCTGACCGCGGGGTTACTGGTCTCTGTCTCCTAGGAATGCAAAAAGGTGGATGCAGTGAAGGCAAAGTTAATTGATTCCTCTGCCTTTCTATGCAGAAACAGTTATGACTTAGCTACAGACGTGAAACTTCAGCTATAAACCATAAAACTTTACTGAAAAATCTGAACTGAAATACTTTCCTATGCAGAAAATCAGTTGTCTGCTACCACACTAAAGTATTTTATTAAAACTCAATTTTCTCATCTTCATTCTGCAGTAGACAAGTCAGGTAATTGCTACTTTATGTAAAAGTGTGTATTACAAAAATCTGCAAACTCACAACTGGAATTCAGATATGCACAGCAAATACCAGAAAACCAACGCTTGTTAGGTTCTCAGTAAGCTATTATAATACAAATAATAGTCCACGGTTACAAAAACGTGAATGCCGCTTGTGTTCCCATGATTGAGTACCATCTACAAATAGGCATCCTGTAATTAAATTGTATTAGTTGAACTAAGGAAACACCTGTAGATCTCAGTTCAAGTTATAGCCCTGTTGTGCCAGCTGCTGTGGGAAGAGACCTTTGTACCTGGAAACAGCTAAAATAAAAAAATCAAGGGAGGAAGAAAGAACACATTAGTATCTTCATCTGATGCTAAAAAATTCACACCTGGAGTGTTTCCATTCTTTGTCCAAACTTGCACTGGATGCCTAGAGCTGAGGAAAAAAAACCAGAGCAACCAACTCAGCTCTGAACCATATTTCATTCTTCCTTGAACAAGTGTGACTGTTTTCAAGAGAGCCATCATCACAAGTCAGGAAACGGTTGCTGAAACGATCTGGTGACTTTAAAACCACTTCAAATAAAAGTGATTTGAATAGCTCTAAAAGAAGGCAGCAGTATCACAGTTTACTAATCTGCTTCCTCTTGTAAAACATGGCATTCATCAACTACTGATTCTTAAGGACATCAGTCAGCAATAACTTATTTGATTGAGAGACCAATTTTCTCTCCTTCAATCCTAGGGATTGCAAGTCTATTTAAAATTGAAAATTACACAGTCTTTTTTGGTAATTTGATTAATAGACAATCTGTGAAATTGAAACACTAATATATTTTTCTTACATAAATAAGTCTGGTTTTGTATTTACCCAAATCCATGATCACTCAGAAATTGCCCAAAGTTTTCAGGACTTGCTTTGGAAAAGTATTTTAAATGAGAGATAGTGCCACATTGAGTCTCACGTGGTGAACACCTATATATCCTTCAAAATCAAGGACTAAAACTATTGTTGGTAACTGGCTCAGCACAACCTCAGTTAGACTTTTATATATTTCACTTGTGTCTGGGAGGGGAATAAGGCCATTGAGGATTCAGGCATATATTGCAGTGATCAATTTTGTAAAGGACCAGTGGTTTCTCACCTGCTGTGTAATAGCGTCCCAGGGCCCCTCCAGCAGACGAGCCTGGTAGCATGCATGAACACTTTTCCATATCTCATCCAGAGTTAAAGGTCTTCCATCTGTAAGTGGGGAGGAACAACCACCCACAGTTAAAGCTCTTAAGCATGCTATACCTTTAATACAAAATAGCAAAAGTAAATACTGATTAGCTGGAAGCAGATGGAAAAAATAACAGCAAAACGTGACTGAGCCATTCCTGGCCCCATAACTCCAAAACAGCATTGCTCAAACCCTGACTGAAGGTGCATATAAAACTATGCTCAATTCCCTGTTTAGCTTTCTTCTCTGTCACCTGAGAGTAACAGCTTACTGTTTTGGTTGTAAGATGTGAAGTTAAACTAATTTTGTAAAACAACGCTTGGATGAGATAAATTTAAAACCACAAAATAATATCATGAACAGTTATCTCACATAAACACATGCAGTTCATAGTGAGAGAGTGGAAAAAAATCTAAGAAACAAAATTCTGTAGACAAAAGGTTGCTGCATTTTGGTAACCCACATGCCCTTTTTTTTTTTTTTGAGCTGCATTTATACAGCATTGTTGTATCAGGTTTTTAGTTGTGATTTTAGAATGATGCCAAGATATTAGTGTCAACCACTTAGAAAATAAGCATGTTAATTTTTCCTGAATATTTGTTTTTGGCAAACAGCAATAGAATATTTTGATATACTTTCAATAAGTAGCTTCATCTTGGCATTTATTAGGTGTCAGAAACCATTATCCTGTGATAAATAGTTTTATTCCACTGACATTTTCATGTCTGTAAAATGAACAAGATTTATTCACCCAATTAACATTTGAATGCCATGTTTAGATATAAGTTAAAACCAGCTGCCTACAGCCTCTGTTTTATCTTATTTTCTGCACATATTTATGAAAAAGCACTGAACTTATGTAAGCACCATATAGCAGAAGCATGTGGCAAATAAAATATCTGACAGGGTAGCAGCTTATTAACTAGCTATACTGCACCATCCTCACAAACGTGAGACCTGTTAGACCATCATGTCCTCTGTCTTATGATGAGGCAGATACCAGAGCTGTGCTGGAGATGGTCTAACTTTTGCTAAGAAATTTGTTACAAGAGTGTAAGTTAACTTTAGAAGGGTCTATTTATGCTCAGATCATCTGTGTGCAGGTAATACGAGATGCCATGCATACTTGCAATTTTCTGTCTTCTATTGAACCTGCAAAGACAATCCAGAGAAAGTCCAAATGTAAAATCTAGAACAGGACATGTTCTAATGAAAAAATTTATTTGCCACTCTAGATTTTGTTCTGTACACCTTTCTTTTTATCTGTGAATTTTTATAGTAACACTTGAGCAAATTCAGATTGTATACATGGAACGGATTACTCTGACTCTAACCGTTAATCTCATTTACAGAAACAATCCAATATTATTGAAGCATTAATCATATTATAGTTAAAACTGAGTTTTGTCTTTACCTCAGGGATTTTATTACTTCATGTATGAGAAGGAGTATATCTTCCCTCAAATTTCAGTATAGGTTTATTTTCATTTCACAGAAAAACACAAATACATCCAAACTGAAAGCTTCACTTCACATCAGAGTGAGATCACAGACAGTAAAATACTTAAATAATTAATATAAATAGTAATTGCAATATTTCACATAGGAACAAAAAATTGATCTGGGTATTCTGATTATGCACTTATATACTGAAATATGCTTGGATTTAACTTTCCCTACATTTAGAATTTTCTGCACTATCTTAATATATTCCACTAGGTTTTAAAAGAGTTTTAATGAAGTGTGTTTTTTAAACTGAGTAAGCTTTCATACATGCTCCCACATATCGTGTTCCTGTAAATTCTTATTTATCTGACTAGTTCAGAAGATGGGAGGTCAGGTGCAGCAGGAAAGAATAAGTTACTAATACCTAAAATGGATGTGAGGTTCAGCTACATAGTTGGAAGCTGTGAGACTCTTGCGAAAGGAGAGGGGGTGGATGGGCATTTTCCCCATACTTTTTTGTGGGATGAAGACCTGAAAGGCTATTGAAAAGAGTTTTCTCTCCCAGTAAAATAAAATAAACCAAAACAACTATACTAAGATCTTAAAATGACTGCTAGAAGGATCCATTTCAGGTAATCTGGCTGGAGGTGTGTTTTATATTTTAAAACTCCTCAGTTTGTGTAGTCATCTGCTTAGGATGATATAACCGAATCCATTTGATTTGTGAACTCCCAGATTTGCACAAAACACACATCTGTATTCTTTGGGCACTATTTCCAGAGCTGCCAGCATTCACATGTTTAGCAGCCCTGTTACACATTCTTGCAACCCACTGAGACCTCAAATATCCAGCTGGGCTGACAGAGCAGTCTGTAATTGTTGCTGCTAGCAACAAGGGGCCACTGTGGCACCTGCTGAGCAAAGCAGCCTCTCTGCTTCTTGCCTCATTCTTGCCTGTGATGGAGCTGAACCCAAAAAGTTCAGCCAGAAAAAGAAGGCAATAGCAGCACCAAGCCAAAAGACATGGCAGGAGAGGGAGGTAGAGGCTTCAAATTCACCCAGTAGTACATTTACTCATCATCCACCCACGACAACACAGCTGCTGAGGTGCTTGCAGCTTGTCCCAGGTCTTACCCCAGGTCAATCTGGGAGTGGGTATGCAGACAGAAGTTTGTGGTTATATGTACTTTTTGTATCATTCAGCTCATTAAATAATTACACAGAGTGAAAGGAGATAGCTGCCTGTGGGTCATACCAGATATACTGTATTTCTGTCTGAAGCTCCATGCCTGCATTGTCACCATTCTGGCACGACACATCATCAGCTCATCACTGCTAACCCAGGCTCTGCAAAATGCAGACTCTGATCCCATAAACTTGACAAAAGAGCCCGGGAAGGAACCAAGATTTTTGTTGACAGAAAGGTGATAAAGGATGGGAGTCAAGAGCTCCCAAGTATGAGTTCTGTCATTAATTAACTAGGGGCTCAAATCAACGAGTTCATCTGCCTCAACAGGCAGGCAAAACCAAGTACAGCTTTTCTGTCACAAACTCAGACTTTCATTATTTAAACTGTCTAGACAAACTTTTCTGAGAAAAGCTTCTTGATGGTCCACTTGGGGTTAACTCATTTATGTCACCACAAATAAGAAATAGTTAAAAAGGAGAGGGCTGAGTGCCCCCTCACAGCAGAAAGGTGTGGCATTAAGGTGACATAGGAGTTGTAGCTCCCAGATGTCTTGGCACCTTAATTTTTACAAAGAGCAGAAATCCTTCAGGCATATAAATTTCAAGCACATTTTCACATTAAATATTCAGGCTTCCCAAGTTGCTGTATTCTGTTTTCTTGATGATTACTGAGGATTTTTAGTAATTTCTTAGATTTCACACTTTTGGTGAAATGGTGCACAAGATGTTTTGAGGCTTCATTCTGGCATACTTTCCAAAGAAATATTAGATTTTTGTACTCTTAAGAAACCATTGCCACAGAAGGAAAAACACCCTTACCAGATATTCAGGAGAATACTTGACTGTACAAGTTACTCAATTTTATTTATGTACAAAGCCATGCTAAAAACAGTTCATATGGGACATGGTCTTAAGAGGAGCTTTGTTCTGAGAAAGGACAGAGGGGTTACACGCTTCTGAGTTCAGGGAATAAATCTATATTCTAGAAAGTGATCAGTCAGGCCCAGTATGGTTATGAATCCAGAAAGTCATGCCTTCAGGGTTGGAGGAAGTAACATTATCTCACAAGTTCCCTCTCTCTAAGCACTGATTAACATGTGTTTTATTGGCAGGCTTCTGTCTATATATCAGAGAGCTAGATGTATTTCGAGCAGGTCAACTTGAAAATCCCATTCCTTCTCTCTTTTCTAGAGCAATTAGGCTGCAGTCCTCACTGACTCCCATCAGTTCTGTTCTTTCTTTCAGTGCTTAGCTAGCATTCATGGTTCTTTCTCTACCTTTGTAGGAAAAATAAGAAGACAAGCCATTATTTTCTTAACATGCAGGGTGATTCCTGAATGATGCCTGTCCACCTCTGATTGTGTTGCAGCTACATCACTGTGCAAGACATTTTTGAATGTATGGCTTTGGACAATGACAGTTCAGGAAAAGACCAAAGATCCTTGACATCTTAAAGACTAAGAAAAGGGGAAAATGCTTTGCTGATTAAAGAAAGCTTACTGGACCTAGCCCAGCCCATCTGGCTGATGCCAGCATTGAAGGGGAAGGCTAATTGCCTATACCATCTGTCTCTAAGAGGGCTAATTGCTGACATCAGATATCAGCAGGGGTTCACGCATTTCTTCAACTATCTGGTAATCTCAGAAGCCAGAGAAAGAAAGAAAGTCTCCATTTCTGAAAGGTATGTCATGCACAGGACTGATTTTGGAGAAATGACCCCTAATTCTCTGGGACTCTGAGGTATTGAGGACCACTGCCTTCAGCTCCTGACACAGACTGGGACTTCAGTAAGTCTGAATTTAGGAATATATGCCACATGGGAAGTATCATGAGGCAGTGAAAAATGTTTCTTACATATATATGTAGCCTAAAAATATCTCATTGTATCCTATAATGTTCTCAAACATCTTTCCAGGCACAGTCATCACACTTAATCATTATTTTCAGCTGAAGTATTTGTCCTTGCACAGAACAAGATCTTCCCTGTAAATCTATCCTCAGAGACTACCAAAAAGTTCAGATGTCTCTTAAAATGTTTTAGTTCCAATTAAAATCTCAAACCCTTACCTTGCACTACCTTCCATATCAAACTCAATCTCACCAAGAAAATGATGAATTCCAGAAAATAAGTTATCATCTCATCCAACATAGACAACAGCAAGGAGACAATGCAACTTTCACCCTTCTGCAGGAAGAACTGATCTGTAATGTTCGAGCACAATTGCTAGCAGAGAGGAGTGACAACTGGATGCCCTCACCAATACAACCTCCTGAAGATGTCAACCATGTTGAAGATGACAGGAAAATCTCCCCAGCAACTCTACTGGAAGCCTTTTTCCTTGGAGGGACTGTGAGAGACCAAGTCAATGAAAACTTGACTTACATAAGATGTGAGAAAGGCAGGATTTAATTGTTCTGGAAAAGTTTTTAAAGATTCTATTTGGAAGAGCACAGATTTGGACAGGCTAGCACCAGTTGCTATTATAACATAAAAAGTGAGGAAATTAATATTGCAAAACAAGCAAAACTACTTAGTCAGGTTGAACAGAAGAGTTGTTATTTCCTAGGCAGGCCTTGAGGTGTAATGGCCACTTAACATATTTCCAGAGAGGAAGCAGAGTTTTGAATTCAAACTCTCTGCCCTGCTGCTGGGGAAGGCAAGACAGGGCAGGATTGTGGAAACACTGGAAGGATTATAGCTCACCTTCACCTCCTGCAACAAACTCTAATTAACACGAGGATCAGTATGGGCAGGACTGAAGGGAAACCATGAACAACTCACAAGAGACTTGTAAAGAACTGATTCTGTTACTTCATCTACAAATAATGGTAGGAATTTAGACTGGGAAATTGATGTAGGTCTCAGAAGATTCTTCCCTGATTGTTTCAGATGAGGAATGCCATGAACATTACCAGTTGTCTAGTAATGTTCACTGAGAAACAAGGTGAGGAGCCTATCACCGGAAAACTATTACTTCAAAGGGAAAAAATCTCAGGGCATTATCTAGAGTTTTCCTCATACCAGGTTCAGGAGAAGACAAAAGATACTTTGGTCAGGTATCTAAAGCAATTGTGAGTGACTGCTTGTTCTTGAAAACTCATGTTGGGACCTGAAGACAGCATGGCACAGGTGGGCAAATAACTTGCAGGGATGATGGAATTTTTCATTTTCAGAAGTAAGCTATCCATAATTAAAATCAGAGAAAATTAGCTGGAAACATTATAAGAAAAGTACTTACTGACAACATTTTGTATCCTTCTCTCTTCAAGAGTCAGAGAATGTTAAATGTTAAAAGAGAATGTTAAACGCTGAAGAGAACCCAGGTGACTTTAGGAATTATCTAAAAAAAGTCCTTGTTTTCCATTGTGAAAGGTTCCCAAGAAGTGTTTTAAAATATAATTGTACTTGTAGGAACAATTACCGTTTTGTACTGCAAGGGGAGCTGTTGGCACATAATCCTACAACTGTGCATTAGATCATCCACCAGCTCCTGTAATATCCACTTCCAGCTATAAGGAGTCATGTTTCAACACCTCCGATTCCCTGATGCTGACAAGCTAAACAACTTGTTTTGTCTCTGGGAGCTCTTCTCTGGTGATTAACTGCTTATGGTGAATACTAATTATATGAAAGTACAGTACAGTAGAAATAGTGTCCTATTTCCTCTACCTGCAGCATCTCCATCCCCTTCTGTAGAGACTGTACTATTAATGCAGCTAAAACCAAGAAGATGACATTTTTCAGGACCACAAATAGGTTAATCTGTTTCTCACAGCAAAACTTTCTTTATCTTCCTCTCTGCACAGTAAGTTTAAAGGCAAAACATTGCACATTTGTAAATGCCTGCAATAATTCTGGAAATAAATTTGCAGCAGGATGTGTGCAAATGAGTTCTGTTGGTGGTAAAGGCAGAGCAACGTCCCTAATTCCCCACGTCCCAGTTTGAAAATTTACCCCAAATTATAAATTCCTGAAACTGCACCTCAGACTAAAATATTTCCACCAGGGAGTCTATGAGAATTTGTTCTTCAATTTTATATCTAGAGTGCCTTTTAAAATGCTAACACTGCAAAATTAGAAACCATTAAACAATATAAGGCAGAGAGTGATTAAATCTACCAAACACATTCAAAGCAGCTTAAGCTACTTTTTAATTAAAAAGGAAAAGATATCACTGGCAACATTCAGACATCTTTATCTCGATAAAGTTAGGAGATTATTCAAAACACAAAAGATGCTGATGTTACCATGCAGGAGACTGACTGAAATGACTTGAAGATTTCAATCCCTCCGCCCTAGGTACAGAGTCTTCGGGCAGAGAGGAACAGAGCACAGCCAGTGCTGCAGTGTGATCACTCTATGTTTGCTGATTAAATAAGTGACACTAACAGCGGCCTTGGAGGGAGGCTGTGTGTTCCTCCTTCCTTCCTGACAGGATGGCGAATGCTATAGCAATTGCGTAATGGGTAACAAGATGTACATATCAGGGAGAAAAGAAGATCTGTTAGTGTTTCAAGAGCCAGTTTCAATAGACAGAAAAAGGCAATACCTTACTGGGGGTTTTTTTGTTGTTATTTTTTTAAGCAGCCAAATTAGATAGAAAAGAATGTACACTTTTAAAGGTACATTTAGACCCCAGCCTTGTGGCTCAAATTCAGGCTTCAAAGAAACAGACACAGTTCTGCTGAAGCACTCTAATTAAGTCCACTTATTTTGTAGCCAAATTCAAACCTGCAGCTTTAAGTTTTTTGTACTCATTTAAAGAAAAGAACAAGAAAAATGACCAGCAGTTTTAGTCAACCACAGGCAAGATGCCAGGAGCCAAAGATCAGTCTCCTTCAGGCTGAGATGATATCATCTACTCCAAGGTCCTGAAGCTCTGTGTCGGGAGTATTACAAAATTTACTGGTGAACAACCTCATCTCTTTATTTTCTTATTACATATGATCACTAGTCTGCTCCTCAATTTAATACAAAATATGTGTTTTTAACATCTATTGCATCCAACATATTTTTATTCTTCCCTTTGTCTAACAGAAGATTAGCCTTACCTAAAAAGCATGCCCTAAAATAAAGCACAGGTACTTGGTAGCTGCTGGAGAACAAGACGTGATATTCATAGCGAATCACTTCTTCTGTCGCACAAACTCCAGCTTCTTGTGAATCATCCAAAGACTCCTAAAAAAACAAACATGAACACAGTAATACCTCAACTTTTGTATTCGTATCAAGGAAAAAGTAATTAGTACTACTGTAATAAATTCAATAAATATACAGAACAGAAATAATGGCAATCACCCCTTTCACAGCACTACTCATTTGAATTCCTGAAGGAATATTTCAGTACTAGCAGAAAATCACAAAAGTCCAAAACCTACAAAGGCATCTTACAGACTCACTTCCACAAACTGTGACCTACGTGTTATCATTTGCAGAATTGAGGTCTTTCTAAGTGCAGGCTGCTTTTGTAAGCAAAAGACAAAAGCTCTCTAAAATCTTTACAGCACAATAACTTGTACAATAAGGTGACTACAGCTGCATCTCTCCTCATTATCTTTACTGTAGACCATTTAAAAAGTGTGTCCTTAAATAATCTGGTTTTGCTTGCCAAAAGACAAATCAAATGTATCCATCAGAAATCCTCTGTTCTACTTTTTTTAAAGGCTTTATGCTAGAGGTTGTTTCTGCTAGTAATACTTCTAAAACTGAGATCATTTTTTCCTGTTAATCTGTATTTCAGGTGTAAAGTAAGTAAAGTTTATTCTAGATTTGAAATAAATCAGGAGAGATGGAACTTACTGCATTGAGATGTACCCCAGTTGTACCCCAGCTGAAACCTTCCTAATGTTTCAAACTAATATTCAAACATTACTAAGCACCCAGTTGTTTTGAGTGTTCTAAAAACTGTCAATACTCAACATCTCTGAAAATGGAACCATTAAATTAATAATGCCATTAAGATTAAATGTTAGAACAAACTTTCCAAGAAGACGCTATGGGTGTGGACTTGTTCTGTTTTCAAACCCCCAAATTTACATGTATGAACTAAGCAACCATAATGCCCCACAGGTTGGGTGTGCATTTCACAACTTGACTATTGCCAAGCAACTGTGAATATAGTCTTACTGTTTCTGTCCAAGCAAAATAAAAAAGATTTAACAGAAAAGAAGCAGCAGCATCCTTTGAACACCATGCTGGTTTAACACACAAGAAATGTAAAGCTATTTTGCATTCTTATCTCAGATCCTTAACTCAACTCAGCCATGAATCAATCTATGAAGATATATAAGAACTGATACACTGCAACAGTAATGACAGACAAAATATTTTCCTTTTTTTTTTATAGCCCACATAAAAGTGATTTTCCTTAAATTTAGTGTATTAGACAACCAGATGCTCCTGAGGCACATGGTCAGAAGATCACACATGGAAAGCCCAGACCTTGTGAAGCTACGCTCCTAGGTACTGTTAACACATTTTTGGACATTAAATTAGAAAATCATAGACTCTCACAGAACAGAAGGTTTCTGGGAGATTCTGGACAGCTGCAGGAATGGTTGATTTTAGCTTATCAGGAAACAGATATCTATAGCACTGAAACAGAACATTAAAGAAAGTGCTCTGTGTGTTAACCTAGTTTTAAAAACGGTATGTGAAGGGATACTAAAGACAACATGCCAGAAGGGATAATGATGATTACTGCATCTGACTTCATGGGCCAGGTAAAGTTAGGTATGCTATGCATAACAGACTAAGAAGGCAAGGTCTTTTTCTCTTCACACATATCATACCCTCTGATCAGATGTGAAATACAGAGAAAATAACATTTTAAAAAATCTCTCAAGGAAAACAGACATTTGTTCTCTATAGCAGGCTCAACCTTCTTTAAAATAGATCCATTTTCAATGCTTTAGTGAGAATAGGAAAAGAAAGGAGAGCAGCAGCATGTGGTAAAAGCAAACAAAAAACAACTAGAGATTGGTTTTCAGGTTTGTAAGGGTGGGAAGGAATGTGGGTTCAGAACTGAACCTACATTAAAATTTACAAAACCCTTTTGGATCAACCTCTTCAAATCAAAATCATACTGCTTTACAGACATTAATGTTTCATCAGATATTATGGCCTTGCTTATTGCTTAGTCACTAGCTTACCTTGCCCTAAAAAATACCTCTCCTGGAAATGGTAAGACTATCTGTTCATAGCAAGACTACTCGTACATGTATTAAATACTATTGCTACAGAAAAAAACTTTATGTATACACATATTTTTCTCTCTCGCTTTCTGCATATAAGGGTAAAATGACTGCATACCCTCACATGAATACTGATATCTAATTTGTGACAATTTTAGACTGAATGATAAAGAAGCCATATTCTTTATTACCTCCAAATACTTAGGAAAAGAAGCAAGTTAATACTCACTCAAAAATGAAATACTCAAGCCTGTATACCCTTAGGGAAAATATGCTTTACAAAAGCCCTACTTACTATCTCAGAAAGGCATAAATCAAGCTAGGAACAACTTCATCATTAAGAATTCAACTCATTGGGTTAGCAGAGATTTCAGCTGGTACGCAACATCCACTTCATTTTCTGGTTTAGGAACAGGAAAGCAAAGGAGAGACTTTCTAATTCCACTGTTCCTCGAGATGGCCACTGAGAAATCTTAAGAATTCCTGCTATTACCAGACATACGTTAGACAGTGAGGTATTTCCCGAAACATCCTATTACTCCCAGAGAAAGGTGATTTTATCCAGAAGTGGCCTCCCCAAAAGATGTACACAATTTTATTACAGAAGAGGCAGCAGAGGAGGGAAGAAGACAGATTTACTGCTTTACTTTTTTGGTGAGCAGCGGATTTTTGGACACATTTATTTTGCATTATCCTGGATTTTTTTGACTGATAGTTTAGGCAGTTTCTGAAATCAAGTATTCAGCTGAATGCAAAGCTCAAAGAAGCTTTGAAACTGACATTCTTTTGCTGTGTAACAAGATAAACTTCAGTCTACTACAAAGTTTCTACACCTATTCAAAATATAAGTTTGTGATACTGGGATCTCTTTTTCTGCTGTTTCTAGTGACAAATGAGTGTGTTGTACTTGTGATTTGCATACAAAGGCAGATAGCTGAATCCTTCTTAGGGTTACCTCTAATACCTCTTCCTTTCAGTAAACAGCAGTTTCAATATTTCTTACATTAAAAAATACAGCATTGATGTGTAATCCTGTACTTTACAGTCCCTGTAAGTACAACTCACAGTATTCATGCAGGGAAAGTACATTTTGGAGCCTAAAAGTTTTGATGTTATCTCTCTAGCTGATGAGATGAACTTTGCTGCTGAGATGAATAAAATTAGTACAGTCATTTTAGGCGATCTTTAGAACATCTAAAAATCTATGCATGGCTGAATAAACCCATGGAGCCTCAGAGAGTTGTACATCAGCCCAAAAGAAGAGATTTATTTTTTTACTCTTTAACCAACTACTGATAAAGCCATAAATATAAAATGTATAATATTAAAAAAACCCACCAAATTTTATTTTTATATAAGTCAAACGATAGCCTATTTAATTATTTTCTTCAAGTATTTGTTCTAGTCTCCTTTTTTATATATACTGTTGTTCTATCTTTTTTTGAGCTAATGCTGAATTTTACTTACTGTAATAGACAATATCAAAATCAATTTTAACTTCAGAAGGTTTTGTAATTGCTGCAAAACATTAATACATGTACATAAGAAAACAAATTAATTATTTTGCTTAGATCTTATAAAACTAAACATGCCCACATAAAGAAAAAAAATTACTAAAATGTTGATAAAAAAGGGGGTTTGGCCAAAATGCAATCATTAAAAATACCATGAAGTCATTTGATTTCTCAATTTTTTTGTTTCTACTTTGCAAATTTGCTTGCATGGTTGCCACGCTTCAAGTTAAAACAGTGAATCCAGGACTCACTGACTGTTTCCTAAACAAACTGGGAAGTTGTCATCAGGAAGCATCTGCTCCTCTATTGCTCTCACGTAAAATCATTCTCGTGCTATCACAATGGACTATTGAGCAGATGTTTAAAAGCAAAGTATGTATTTGAAAAAAGATAAGCAGCAATTACCTCATTAATTATATTAGTTCCATCATAAATTATTTTGAATGAATTATCACTAAATTTACTTGATATAAAAGTGTTCTCAAATTTTAAGTATCCCCTAAACAAATTAAGTTGATTTGTGCCCTTTGAAATACTAAATCATTTAAATAAATAGATAAGAAATGTCATTCTGAACGCAAAAGAACATATTTGTACTACTTTTATTCCTCCTGATGAAGAAGGCAAGTTAAAAACCCCTGGTAACAAGTTAATTTGACAGCAGGAGAGAGTTAATAGCGTGTTTTGATAGGCTTCAGTAGAAAATGTGCTCTGCAGACTGAAGAGCAGCAGGAAGGTTATGGGTTAAGGCAGGTCACCTTTGGAGAGAGGGTTCCAAAGGAAAGGGAAGGGTCAGGGAAGCGACAGATAGGATAAACTGGGAAGGCGACAGAAATTACCTGATAAAAAAGGGATTTTTCTCTGCTGACACCAAACATTTCCCACTCTCCACCCCACCCCTGCAGAGGCCAGCTGAGCCAGCCTCCCTTGCTCAGCCCAAATTCCCTCTGAAATGCAGAAACAGGCCCTAATGCCCTTTTTTGGGGGAGAAGCTAAGAGAAGTGGTTTAAAGAACAGCAGGCGTATTTCTCCTGGATCTCAAGTCACTGTTGCCTTTCTCCCAATTCCCATGTTCCTCATCTCTTTTCTTGCTGTCTTGACCTATTTCCTCCTGCTGCGGGCCAGCCTCCTGGGAAATTCTCCTGCAGGAGCATGGCAGGGTTGGGCTGCCAGCCGTGGAGGGAGGAGGAGGAGGTGATGCAGGCACAGTTACTGGTACTGCTAGTTTCATTGTGAAGGGGGAAAAAAGGAGTTGCAGTTCAGATTAGTAAGCAAATCTGATTTCATTGCTTGGAATACATTTACACTTAATTTCATCTCAGCCGCTAAAGTTGCAAACAAATGTATCATTGTTTCTCCAGTGCAGCATTTCTCTTTCTTCAGAGATGACTGTGAGCTACCGTGTGAAACACAAGAGCTTTCAGGGAGCAGCTCCCCTCCCCATTCAACACTTTCCCTTTGGCAAACGGGGAGATCTGAGCATGAAAACTGAATGGTAGGACAGTGTTCATCAGACAGAATTAAAACAGAGCTTAATGTGGAGGGTGCGGCAGCATGGTGAGATTGTATCTACACTCTTTATTCTTCCTCCTGGGTGTTCTCCACATCTTTTGGACCATGTCTTATTTTTTTGCCTGCAGCCCCCCATGGGTCTAGTCTCTGCAGGTCATTTTGCTGCCGGTTTTTGTCCCTCCCATGCAGAGTCTCGAGTCATCCCCCACACTTACACAGACCTCAGATCTCTGGATCCCATCCTCCCTTTCCCTTCCATACTGAAAACAGAGCATTGAGTCACAGTGGTCAGCAAGGGAACCCTGGATGGAGGGGAGGAGAGCTGGACCCCCAGGCAGTAGCCCACCTCACACCCTGCCAGAGCAGCTCAGATCATCCCCGTAAACTGGAGGATGGCAGGAGACAGGAGCTTGGCTGAGTGAGTGAAGGCTGAACTGACAGTATGCCCAATAACTGGATTCAAGTCTCAAAGTATTATTTGACAATTGCAAGGAGGCCTAGAAAATGAAAAAAATCTCTGCAAAACTGAACACGCCGAAGAAAACAAACCCAACAAACCAAGACTTGCAAGAACTTCAAAACCATCCTAGCAGATGGGGTTTTAATTCAATATAATAGGAAAATTTCAGTTAGCATTAAGTGTCAGTATTTTCTGTTCACTATTAAATGTCGTCCTAGTGGACAACAGGCTGATCATGAGCCAAGAAATCTGCCCTTGCAGCCAAGACCACCAATGTCATCCTGAGGTGCATTAAGAAGAGTGTGGCCAGCAGGTCAAAGGAGGTTCTCCTCCCTCTTTACTCTGCCCTGGTGAGGCCTTACCTGGAGTATTGTGTCCAGTTCTGTGCCACCCAGTTCAAGAGGGACAAGGAACCACTGGAGAGAGAGGGGACTGGAGCATCTACCATGGGAGGAGAGGCTGAGAGAGCTGGGTCTCTTCAGCCTGGAGAAGAGGAGGCTGAGGGGGAATTTCATCAATGCTTACAAATATCTAAAGGGCAGGTGTCGGAGGATGGGGCCAGACTCTTCTCAGTGGTATCCACCGACAGGACAAGGGGCAATGGTCACAAACTGGAAAACAGAAGGTTCAACCTAAGGAAAAACTTTTTTAATGTGAGGGTAACAGAGCACTGGAACAGGCTGCCCAGGGAGGTTGTGGAGTCTCCTTCTCTGAAGATGTTTAAAACCCACCTGGACGCCTTCCTGTGTGATCTACTCTAGGTGATCCCGCTCTAACAGGAGGGTTGGACTAGAAGATCTTCAGAGGTGCCTTCCAAACCCTACCAGTCTGCGATTCTGTGACTTACACTATGCTAAAATTTACAGACTCTAACCAAACTCACCCCACTGTACCACGGCCTGTGAAAATGCACAAAAACCTGGACATCTTCTTGAATAATTTAAGTGTAAGATGAAAGGTTTACAAATGTCTTTGTCACCAGTTGCAGTATTTTTATATACATTAGTAAATTGCTCTTCTATGTGAAGTATATATGGGGAAACCAACAATCTCCATGTGTTTTCTGGTGTTGCCATCATTAGTGACAGATGAGGCAATATGAGAATAACAAAAATGCTCTGAAGAACAACAAAGCTACTTTAAGGATTCATTTTTTGTATGCAGCTACAAAATCCTCCCAACTATCTTGGATTTCTCCAATTCAGCTAGCCGAGTAAAATACTGCCCTTCAAAAACAGAAATAAATTGGCCCTTTAATTAGTTGGTGATGTTACTAAAGGCCATGTCCAAGGAGCCTTCTTTTGGAAGACACAGCTACCGTTAAAAGCCACTGCACCACCACTGGAAAAACTCAAGAGGTGAGTCAATAAAAACAGGCAATGGATTCCTATGGGCACACAGATCCCTGAAACACTTCACTTCCCAAAGGAAAATCTTCTGACTGCAAGTCAGCCCCTGAACGTGACACTGTTAAACCATCCAGTCATTAACAGAATGAGTATTTTCCCCCAAAAAAATACAGGTTACTAACAAAAAAAACCCTATATGCTTTTGTCATTCAAGGCATAACAAAAGACCAGAACCAAATTTTCCACCCAAAAAAGACAGAGCACATAGTCCCTCATGCATTAACAATCACTTCTAATGGCTGGAAATCAGATTTGTCTTTTGATTGCTTTAAATCCACCATCACAAGTGAAAGCAAAATCTATTCAAGCAAAAGAAGCAACAGACCATGAAAACAGAGCAGTTGTGAATTTCTTCTTCACATAAAGGTGCGGAATTCTTTCAAAATCACTCTTCACTATTCCCAGATCATTACATATAAAATACAGAATTTGGTGGCTTCTCTCCTCCCCCAAAGGAACATTTTCTCTTTTTTTTATGTAGGAATTACAAGACTCCATTCTGAGCAGGGCTGAAGCACTGAAACACAGTACTTGAGGTAACCTCTTCTGGTGGAAACTACAGTTAACACCCAGTGAAGCTAGCAAACAAGGCAAGGTAATCAAAGGAGCAGGACAGATGTGGCCCACCTGCTGAGGGACGATGGACTAACCCAGATTACTCAAAATTCCTAAAATAAGGGTGCATGAAAAGTTATGGGCACACACCTTGCAGAAGAACAGAGCCACCTCACCTGTGAGCTGCAGGTATGCATTTACTTCCACTACCTGCAACCAATATTCTCTGTCTGTATTATTCCTCGGAATTAGGCATTTACAGCAGACCTTCTTTCTAAGGAACTATGGTGAGATGAGAAGCAATTAGAGATGGTGGTACCCATTCCTTCTCTTTTTTGTCTCTAGCCTTTCTGTAAGAAAAGTCATGCAGGACAAATAAGGTATGGGAACCACCCTGAACATGTCCCTCTGACAAGACAGAAACTCCAGCTTCTGTTTCCGAGTACTGCGAACACCAGCCCAAAGTCCTTTCCTCTGTCTGCCCCAAAGTATACCTAATTATTCCATATGAAGGAGAACAGCTTCCACAGTACCTCGACAGCCCATGAGTCAGGTGCTTTCAAAGCAGTTTCCAGCCCCTCTGCCAACGGAGGAAACCGAAATCAGGGTTGCCCACAACCTCCCTCAGACTACAGGCAATACAGGACAACAAGATGTCCTCTGGACATCTTTTGCAGGGCACATTCTGACTTGCTAGAGCTGGTCCTGAGAGCAAGACAGGTCATGGAAGTTCATGGTGTGACCAACCTGGGACTGGACACCCAGGGTCCCCAGGCACATCACAGGTTAACAAGCAGGTGAGAAAGGTGTATTCCAGACCAAATTTTGGCCAGAGCTGCCAAGTGCATCCACGTCCTTTGGTGGATATGACCTCTAGCGATTTAGATCTGTTCATTTCCTGCTCTAGGGTTACAACGAGAAAACTAGTTATATTTAATACAAAGTTTTGAAATTTCATTCAGAAAAGTAAAAATATTCAGTAAAAATATTCAGTAAAAAATACCTGCAAAACACACCAGTCCTCAACAGTGCCACTGTAGGAGAACAAGCTACAGATGTACACAGGGATGTACAGAATTTTCAAGGCTCACGTAAAACAGATCAAGTAGGTATAAATACCCATCATTGCAGTCAGTTTACAATAATTATCAGAGTAAAAAAATTAAAATTCACATGTAAGCAAAGTTTCATATAATTGATTTTTTTCTAGACAAGCATAAACCAGATTTCAGTATTTTCTCATTGTTTTTGTCACTATCTTGCATTTATACAAATTGGGAAAAGTTACTACTTCAATGTTAAATACTATTTCACAAGATTATTGCTTTTTTGAAATGAAGTCCTCCCAGGATTGGGGTCTATGCTTCATACTAATATGCTTTATAATAGGCAAAAGGAAAAAAATATGCTACACTGTAAGACTATGGTAGCAGTTCAGCTGTATTTTAGGTCAGTTTTATTTTTTTAGAACAAGGATTATTATTTCTGCTTTGAGAATCTCAGCAGCAACCCAGTTTTGGCCATGCTTAATTCAATGGGGAGACTGACAGCAAATGCCTACAAACCTTTACTTTATAGAAGACAAACTCAAATCCTCATTAATTTCTCAGACAGGAAACTGTGTGAAAATGGTGCCAAGAGTGACAGATAGCATTTAGCAGTAATTCAAGTGAAAAAAAGTTACAGACAGAACTGCTCAAATTGTCACAAAATCTGGCATTATAAAACCAAGAAATTTAAAGTCAAAGGTTACAACTGGAAGCAGCTCAAGGGGAAGCAGGGACGGTGCAGTTCTGGGGTCGTACGTTGTCCTATGGGCTTGGCCACCGCGGTCTCCACTGATGCCCACCCAGGACACCGTGACAGGAATGCAGTGTCACTGGGACGGTGACTTACTGCAATAAGTGTAATATTTGCATGCTGCCTAGTTGAAAAAGGAAATAGTTTTCAATTAAGTCAATATCTGTCAAAATGATAAAACTTCAAAGTTACCCAAGATGCTACTCTAAGCTTGGCCATAGCCTATATTATGTAAGCACAACAGTTAGAAACAATAATAATAATAAACAATGTAGCCTAATTACAACTAATTTATTTGAATATGAGAGATATAATTAAATCAACTATACATTAAGGTTAAAGCATATACATTATTCTTTTATTAAGATAACAGGATGAGAAAATTAAAATATAATGATCCATTTCAAATTCAAAATAACCTTAATTCAAATATTGTAACCATCACTCAAAATAATTATGAATTTCCTTGTAAATTCTCAAAAAAAAGTCTTAATTTCTTGCAACACTTATCTGAAACTAGTAGCATATTAGGATTCAGTGAGGTTTTCTTTTTGGAAATGCATAGATACAATAAATACATTTTTAATGGAACAGAGACAGACCCTACCAAGTCAAATAAGTTCAGCTTTTGCTTGCTCTGAAAAACTGTTTATGTTATTAATATATGATGTAATACAGATGTACTTACTTCCTAGTCTCTACTCATTGTTACATAGGAAATAAAAAGCTCTGAATTCAGACGTGGGCAGGTCAAAAGCCCTACAGTTCATTTTCAAACAGAATACTCTGTAAGAATATTCTAAGTTTTAATAAATATAATGTTATCAAATGCCATTGATCAGAACCAGCCCAAATGTATATTGGAGACATTCACAGTGGCTAGAAAGTACTGAATGACTTCTTTTATTAACATGATCTCAAATGAAAACTGCCATGCTATATTATGTGATACTATTAATTTCCAGGAATGCAGTACATAATAGATCTCAACGCAAATTTAACTACTAGCAAGCTTACAAAGAAGTAATTGTAGTTTGACAAAATGCAGCTAAAATTCACAAAATTCAAATGAGAAGACACAATGCAATAGATTCTTGTAATTAAGAATTGCCTGTTAAGGCATTATCTAACAATAAAGATAGCTATACTACATTCCTATGGCTGAATAATATGGTTGGGAGACTTTTATGGAAAAATAAAGAAAATACAGAAGTAAAAAGGATCTCAGCTAGAGCAATACAACACACAGAGTTTTATGCAACTCAATACAACTGCACCTTGCAGTCAGCTATACTCCAAAATTAAGATTTTGGAATTTGCTTTGTAATTCTTTAAAGCCAAGTAGAAAATTTGTATGAATTATTTACAAAGTTTCTGTCTGGAATGAGTCTTCTGACAGTCTCCATCTTCATTGCAAACTCTTGTTTTATTTCACAAGAAAGCCTAGTACAGAATTAGAAATATCCCAAATATTTCCACAGCACTATGTGGTGGAAAACAGCTGTATCAGTCCACAACACTAGATAAATAAAATGGCCAGACAACACCACTGTAGCAGGTATACAAAAATTAAGGAATGGTACACGCTACACACAGCTACACTTGGCCAAGCTCATGTTTGGTGTTACCACAGAAATTTTACACAGATCAAAATGCACTTAATGGGTGAGCTGTTACTCACATTAATTTACCTCATTTTAGGGAATTCTTCTAGTAGTTGAATTGCTCAATACTAGGTGGAGGGACGTGAAGACATTGCTCTGTATACAACTGTTCAACAAGCGTATTTAAATTTTTCCTTCAAACTTTATAAGCTATGTAAAATACTTCAAGCAATTAGCAAATTGTCTCCAAAAAATTGTTCAAATTTTTATTTTTTGGGGAGCAGAAAACTTGAGAAGGAAAAGGAGAGCTGGTACGTTTGCCTCCTCTCTTTCAATGCTGCATTCACCCATTCTGCACAGTTCCTCCTTCTGCATGGGGAAAACTTGAAGGCACATTCCGGCTCCCTCAGAAGAGCACTTCAGACTCCAAGCCACAAAGCACTGGAGGTGACATCTCTCCTGTTCCACTCTGCGGGAGCAGGGAACAAGAGCCCAGGCACCCCAGGGTGCTGGTGAATGACACCATGCCATACCAGTCTCCACAGGTGATTTCTGTGTTCAGAGGCCACAAAGTGTGAAAGGCTCCACAGCCTCAGCTTCCTTGGCTGTATCAGAAAGTGATTCCCTCAGGATCAGAAACACAGGATAGAAGAAATAAGGAAAGAGCTAGTAATTGTACACATGTGCAAAGAAAGAGCCAGAACGTTGCTTTGACTGTTGCTACATTTTATCTCCTCTAATTTCCCTCAAAAGCTACTCTACAGCTACTGGAGTTAATTTATTCTTTCAATTTGATTAAGGTATCTCAGGGACTATTTCATATATTCTTCCCTATTTTCAACTAACTGAAATCATTGCTAAGATTATGAAGTACTTAATCGGTTAAATTGCTCTTGCTTTTCAGAACTGAGATATTCCAAGTGTCCCGAAGGCATGTAACGCCAAAACAGGAAGCCAAAGCAGAGAGCACTCGGTAATTCTAATCGTGCGCAGATCTCTTGGAAAGTATTTTCCTAAACATTTGCTGAAAGAACCCTTGATTGTACTGCGTGCTGCTGCAGGTACCCCAAACAGGGTTCCACAGAAACAGAAAGGCATTTACTACTTAAATAATTTCTGGTTATGTAAAGGAATCAATCTAGAATCAACTAAAAGTATGCGTTCCTAAACATTAAAGTTCAGTTGTGTGCAAAACAAAGGATGTAAGTGGAAAAAAAAGCGCAACTAAAAATATATTAAATATATTTTTAACATCTTACACGATAACTTTATTCATAAGGCAGAGGCTATGAATGGCACGAAAATCAAAGACACAATTCGATTTTTTCTTAACTTCTGTTTATAGGATTCTGCAACTCAACTGCAATTCCCGAAGGAATAATTTTAGAATAAAAGCCTGGTGTCCATATGATATTTCAAACAGTACTGCTGAGGTCCTTATTCTGTTATGTTTCAGGTAAAGGAGGACCTCTGCTTTTTTTTTTTTTTGCTGAGTCTGGAAGTAATACATGAACAGATCAAGAATTTATGGCTGTAAGAACCAGATCCCACATACCAGGATCTTTCATATATTGAATTCTACAGGACTGTATGCAGTTTACAGAAAATGGCAAATGTTAGCTTTTTCCATCAACGCGTATGTTTTCACAAATGTTCACACACTTATGCACCCTATGAGTGTAGATTTTTTTAAAATTTTTTTTTTTTAATAGTAGATGGCAATTTTTTTCCCAAAGGACTCCTCACCTCACTCAGCACACAGGACAGAGTCAGCAGCAGTACCATACTTTTTCTTCTTGTCACTCAAGCACCTTCCAAGCTCCAGATTGAGAGGAAGTGTGGGAAAACTCCACTGCATGTCCCTCAAACTGAGGCAAACCCTAAATCTGCATTTCTGCAGAAATGACTCACAGTAACCTGCACCAGGCAGAAGAAAACACTCAATGAAACAAAAGTGTCATGGAACTTGCAGCGGAAATTTTGTAGTTCTCTGGGATTTGCCTTTTCAAGGGAAGGAAGGTGGAGGCGTGACAACATAGTGTTGATCAGCAGACAACTTAAATACTTCAGAAGGTTTGGGGATGTTTTATTGTTAGTAGGTATTCAGACAAAACTGACTTCTCTCAACAAAAAGACGTGGTTTGAGCATGGGTCACTCATGTTTACAGTCACATCTAGTAGAGACAGTAAGTGTTTTAAAACAGGAAATCAGCAGAAAAATGTTGTGAAAGATTTGTCCATTATCCAAACAGAGAATAAAACCATACATGAAGAAACATTAAAATATAAATAAAAATTTAACATTAAAAAAAAAGGAAAAATGCTGGAAACATTGTTAGGAGAGAGGAATTATGATCCTTGAAACTAGAGTTCACAGTCAGTGAAAGGGTTGTCCTTGAGCTACACAGGAGATGGGAACAGGTCCAAGGAAGCACTCACAGTGTCAGCATACTGATTCAAGAACTCTACCAACATGGGAAGAACCAGAAACTTCTGGTGGATGGATGGTCCAAGACTTGAAGGAAGATACTACAGCATGTTCTCCCTTTGAGAAAAAATGTGCCTATATTCCAGCTGTGAATGCTGCAGAGAAATACAAGTAACGCAGATGAAAATACCTCAGCGTGGGTGAAAAATCATCTGGGGGAAGGATGATAAAAATAGGGTCTATAGGAGTACAAATAGGACCAACGGGATTTTATTTGGATAAAAATCTATCAAATACTGTTAGAGAGATGAATACTGGCAGGAACTGCAGGAGATTATGCTTTTGATATGGGCAAGACTCACTTTTTCTTAGATGCAATACTTGAATTATTTCTTCATCAAAAAGTCACTGAATTAACAAACATATTTTCTTATGTGGATTAACGTTTCAAGATGATTACAGGATAGCTGCTTATATAAAATAAGTCTGACTCAAAGATTTTGATTACATATAAATCCAAACAAATACAGAAAGATAGGTGCATACATGAAATTAAGCTTATTTGACAGTTGCATCTTGCTCAAACTCTCAAAAACAACCAATTGCAAGACTGCAAATCAGGTGGGAATCTCTCCACCATCAGACTGGCAGAGATCATTGAAACTTTAATGCTCTGGACAGGAGATCAGAGTCAGCTCAGCTTTCTAGGATCAGCTAGGAATTTTATAAATTAAAGAAGTGGCTGTTGGTATTTTACAACAGATCTTCACTTTGTTTGATGAACTAAAAAATGTGTTTTGGCCTGCAAGACACAGAACAGGTATTTTCTGGATCCTCCTGTACTGACTATCTGTTGAGAGAAACTGTTCATTATAAGTCTTTTTATACTATGTAAAAAAATTTAAAAATATTTGAAAAATTAAGGGAAATAATGAGTTAAAGCAGCCAAACTAAAAAGGTAGACTAAGTCTGGAAAAGACTTAAATTTATTTTAATCAGAGATACAAAAACTGCCTAAAATTCACACCCTGAACCACTGGAAAAAACTCATTATAGGATAAAGCTGGAGACTTAACTGAGCGAATAACCACCTCAAAAAAGATACCAAGACTATGCAAAAAACATCTACAGAGACTAGAAAAGAGGAAAGGCAAGCAAAAAAAGCTACATCTTGAAGTGTAAGTTAGAAGGAGAAAGTGAGAACTGCCAAAATTCAAGCTGGATTTACACTTACAAATGGCAAAAGGCTCACCAGATACGAGTGGAAGAAAAATAAGGAAAAAAAGCGGTGAAGAGACGTAGTAAGACTGAGGTTCAAATTAAAAATAACAAAGAAACAGCCTCAAGTCTAACTTCAGATTTTGTCTCAGTGACCAGTATGCACATTCAGAGCACTATGGTAGAAGAAGGGAGCACAATACAATGGCTAACGAAGAAGAGGGTACATTCATTGCATGATAGATGACCAAGACATAACTTGGTCACTGACAGGAGAGCCAAGGAACAAGACCAGTCCAAGCTCCAAAAGAACGGACACATGAAGGTACAGATCCAGAAGCAAGGGGGTTTTTATAACTCAATCATGCTGGGGTGATAATACCTGAATGAAAAATAACAAATTAAGGATCTGCATTTAAGAAATGGGAAAAAAAGCTACTTAGGTAATCATTGTCTGACCTCAGTGTATGCCAGGGTTAGAACCATTTTTGAAAGAAAGAATAATTAAACATACAGAGCCATTCAGAAATTGGGATAAAACACAACATAGGTTTACAAAAGAAAGAGCATGCTAAACCAACCTGATATCTTCCTCTGTTAATTAAATTAGTTGGACAAGGAAATTCAAGAGATTCAATCTGTCTGGATTCAGTAAAACATATTGTGCCAAACTGGAAATTATTATTTAAACTAGAAAAGATGGGGGTTATGTTAAAAATATAATGAAAAGGAAACTGGAAGAAGGGGAGATAATAATGGGATATGTTAAAAGGAGAGAGTCGACTAACTAAGCACTTCCAAAACTGGTCTGTAAAGTAATCTTAGTTAAAATATTCCTTAATAACCTGAGCACAAAAGCAAGAGGTTGTTGACAAATTTTGCTGATGATACCAAGCTGGGAAGCACAGTCAATAGAGCAGGAGATAGAAACAGCTACAGGAAAGAGAATTTATAACATAAGTGTTGCGACATCAAGATTACCCACAGGCTGAGCTCAGCTCTACTCTCCCTCTTTGTCACAAAAGTATTGACAGCATCAACAAATCAAAAGACGAACGCCCCTCATTCTGCTATTGCAACTAGGGATTCTCCTCGCACTTCACAGATCTCATTTGCTCAACCATGTTTCACACAAAGAAAAGAGAACTCAAAATGCTGAGATCTGACCAAATACTGTAATTTCCATCCCATGAGAAATTCCAGTATTTTAACATTTGTCTTTTTCTTTAATCAACATAGAAGTTAAATATGAACATTTTTTCACATGACAAAGACTTTCTGGTTAGAGATGGTAAATATTAAAAAACAAAATGTCAGTATTTCCAAATTAAAGTGTGCCATATAAATCTGCTGAACTGATCCACTTGCAATCAGCTGGACATTTAGTTTGATAATCCTAATAGTGTGCATATCCTAATACAGGTCTGATTCTCACCCATAAAACAGGGTTTCCAGCCAGCCTATCTCCACCTTTAGGCATTCAAAGGCACTCCACTAGTCTAATGGACACACAGTCAAAGGAAATACTATACCACCAAAATTATAATGCTATTTTCCTCAACAGAGCATTGGTGAGGAAAAATTTAAAAAAAACAACTCTGCTAGGCAATGTAGCATATTGTTAAACTGCTGCTAAAAAAACTTTCAGAAATGTTTACTACACTGTCACACTTTCAGTAGTATTAAACTGATTCTAGATAAACTACTTAATTTTCATTTGTCTAATTAGAAAAATGAATTCCTTAAGAAAATCTGAGTTTGCAGAAAATGAATTTTCCATTTAAAAATTCTCTAACACCTTCAACTCTGCCATTATAACCAGAGAGCACTAAGCAAAAGAGAACTGCAGGTTTATAAACATGACTGCAATTGTAACTCTGAAAAAAAGAAAAATAAAGCCACTTACTAATCAAAGAAAATCCATTTATTTCATATTGATATCAGGGACATTTCAAATCCTTTTATAAGGCTTTTACTACGTGGACATACTGAGCATACTGAAAAAGTACTTCAAGAGCTAGAGGATGCACTTACACGACAGAATGTGAAACCAAAATCAATTCACTGCAGCTCACCACGTAGGCGGCTATGGTTACATCAGTTTTGTTCTTTGCCTCTGAAAACAACTGACAACACACAAATCTGAATTAAAACAAAATCAAAGGTCGAACTTCAAAACAACACAGTCCCCAAGGTCTAGAGTTAAAGCATCTTTACGGTTCTGCCTCATATATCATCCTAGAACATCTAAGCTGCTCAATAACGTGTGGAACTGAGATAGCAGCAGCCACTAACACAGCGCAGGAGGTGCCATCATATGGACGAATCTGCGGTTTTAGCAGCCTGGTTTATCTCATTTGGGGCTGTGGGGATGGTTCTACCCACCACTGCAGTAGAAATTGCCAGCAGTGGCTATTGAACTACGCCCACAGCAGCAGCAGTTTGCTGGTATGGCCTGATGGTAGAGCTCACTTAGTGCAGACTTGCTGTATTCCTGATACACTTCCAAATAGTTTCTTATATTTTTCTAAAAGAGCTTTTTAAAATGTCTGTAGTTCAATGGAGTTAGAAAGAATGTTCCTGTTTTTTCCCTGGAGTATAAAAGTTGACACAGACTCATTCCAGTCTTCCCAACAGTTAGAACACATCCAGTAAGGAAAAAAATAAAATAAAATTGTATTTTCCTCCCACTCCTGCTAGAGACGCAGACCTCCAACAGGAAGTTGTATTTCAAACTAAATCTGAGGGTGGAGGGGGTTAAACTAGCCCTCTAGTTCTCCTCTAATGTCATTTCTTTTTCTTCATTTTGAATTGTCTCCAAATGCTTAGAGACATGGGTCACCAGAGAAATGTGTAACTACTTACAATACAGCATGTTAGCAGTCAAACAGAAAACGTGGCTGCTGCTCAAGCCGAATAAACAACCTGCAGCAGGGGAATCCATAATGACGAACACGCTCTCATTACTGCGGAACACGCAGTAGGAATTCCTCACTGTGTTTCATTGGGGCAACGTAATGTTTCCCCTTCTCCTCGGCTCAGGGAAAACTGTAAAATTAAAATTAGATTACAGCAAAACAAGAGAAATGGGGTCAGATTTATTCCTTGCTTAATTCCACATGTTTTAATGTGTCGCATGAAAGAAGAATGTAAACCATTGCACTAATACTGGTGATACACAGTTCTATTGTGAAATAGTTTGTTCTAACTTTGAAGTATATGTTGATCATCTGTAACATAAATACCAAATAGCTCAATACTGAGTTTTTTATTCTCACAAATAGTGTTCACTCATATGATTTTTTTTTTTAAAGTTGCACCATGCTTGCTTATTTTACAGTTCCAGCTTTAAAAAAAAATTAGGCAAAAACTTTCAGTAATAAACCCAGGAGGACCAAGACGTAACAAGGAGAGGCAAAGTCTTAAATATACCTATTTCTTGTTTAAGATAGGAATAGTTGAAAAGAAAGTAAACATTACAATTAAATGAGAGATTAATTCAAGGTAAAGGTCTTGCCTTACTAGTTTTATTGGTTATTATAAGGAGGTTTTTCCATACAAAGTGGTATTACAAAGTTCACTGCATATTCTGTAGCAAGATTACTCTTGTATAAAGTTATTTTACTTTATTAACTTCTACCCCCTACAGACACCAGCTACTCTGTGAAAACTGAGACAGAAAGGTGAAGTGCTTTAATTGAACTTACTTGGTAAATTCACAACAGAACTGAGAGTATAATTTAATTATTCTGATTCCTAGTGCCAAATTCTGTGTATTTCCAAACACTCAAAACAATAATTACCTACCTTACAACTCAGTATTTTAGCAAAACAACTTCAAAACCAGTTCTGAAGCTTCAGCAGGTAAATGATTTATGATTAGCAATCATAAGCAAGGGATGGCAGTAAAATATACAAGACATACTCAAGATGGTTTTGTTTCCAAAACCAAACATTCCAAAACGAAGATCAAATATTATAAAGCTGTAGTTATTCAGTGGTAAAATATCAGTGCATCAGTCCTTTTTGTAATTGTCTACTTTTACAACTGAAATCAATAAAAACCAGGCTTACCAGTTTATCAAAGATCAGCACCACCTTTAACTACAGGACAATAAAAACAAAGCCTTCTCTCAGTCAACCTTCCAGTACATCCCTGGACCTTCAGAGCTTTAGCCACTATAAATTTGTGCTTTGAAAAAAACCTAACAAATAATTTAAGAACAATAACTCTCTGTACTAAATACTTGAGTTTAAGAACAAAAATACTGCCAAATTGTTCTATGAACTATTAGACAACATACTTTCAAAAGTTGGATGTCCCTCCATCAGCAGAGGTAAAATGTACTTTTCAGCAACCTTGAAGAAAAAAAAAAAGCAAGAATACTTCAACCTAGTAACACCAAGATGTGTGAATTTCTTCAGATGGTGTAAGACTGTTACTAGATATAATCAAGGAAAACCGTAGGACTGTGCCTATAAAACTAGTATTATCATGCTAGTAAGTAACTTCTAGTGTAAACCCAGCCACAGAACTTGATGCCAGAGAAGCAACAGCAGATGCAAGATGTGTTTGTATCTTTAACCTAGAAATACAATTTAAACACTGAGATGGTTAACTCTTTCACAAATTTGTCTTCTATTCAAATAAAGATTAATCACAGAAGTAGTACTCGAAAGCATACTTAAAATATAGTTTAACATACTCTGATTAAAAATTCTTTTCCCATGTTTTCCTGTTAGCATTCCTGTTAGCATTCCTGTTAGCTCTTCAATCATACAGTTTTCCTCAAGGTAAAACAGTAGCATAAAATCTTAATTCTTAACATAATCTTTGGAAGAAAGATGAAAATGGTAAAGAAAAAAGAAACATGAATCTTATAACAACAACTAAAGATACATATATTTCCTTAAAATTATTAAGAATTATGTGTGGGTAAAATAGGACTGTATCAGCTTTCCAAAACTGACTGAGCAGCTGCAGTGTATTTGCTTTGTTTCATTTTGCCATGGTTCATGGTGGTTGTACATGAGCAACCCTCTTGATACATGACACAGTTTTAAACAATTCCATTTGACTTGGAATAAAAAAGGAAAAGAACATACAAGTAAATGCAGAATACCCGAATCACGTTAGCCTGGCAGACTGCACGTTGGGCTTTACTGAGGGCCAGGTTTTCCAAAATGTGTTAAAAAACTCCTGCCCACACATTAACTGAAATACTTGAAATGTGAGTTAGATGATCACGCACGCAGGAGCAGGATGCAGCATCGAGCCTAGTACCAGTCCTGCACAGCAACTGTACACGACATATTCTCTTAGAGATGCTAGCTCTATCTCAAAACCATCAAATCGCCTTGCCCCACTCCTCTTCCTGACAGTCTTGAAATTTGATAGTGAGAAATAATCTAACTTCCAACAGAACTTCTGCAGCTTCCATCCCTTTGGTATCTGGTACTCTCAAAATAACTAACTTTTCCAGGATTATCTCTTAATCACACTGGTATTGAAGGAACTGTTGATATTGTAGATAAGAAACATACATATAATTGAGCCAAAAGATACATAACATTTGTAACACACACCAAAAACAATCAGATGCTAGACATAAATATACAACTTTGCTAACTAAAAATAGAAACAAGACAGTGATACTTAATTCTTTGTCACGGAGATAAGATTCAAGGAAACAAGAAAAATCATATGCCATGTTAGGAAGTTAATTAGAGATTTTATTTTGGTTATAAGGTTTAAGGTTAGACACTGTTGAGAAACAGCAGCTACATAAGTTATGGTACTTGCACAAACTAAAATCCTTGTTTTTCTTCCTAAAAGACCATAGATGTATGCATCCAACACTGTTCTACTTTCACGTTAACAAGGCTCCCTGAGATGGCATGTAGAAGCTCCACTCTATTTCAAATTTCTGAAGGGTATTTATAAAATATCCAACATTAGCTACCAGTGCAAATGTTTAGTGTGACTTGTAAAATGGCCATTCTGTTTTATATTTACATTTCCCTACTCTTACATAAGTCTTTGTCTCTGGTACTTTAGACGTTAATTTCTTCAGCCCCCATGAACTCATTCTTTAGAAAAAAGCAGAGCAATCATGTCTCTATCTGTGCAGAAAAGCAAACAATTATACTGTCTGCTCTGAGGCTTGTCATTTTGATGAAGAAACATGACTTAGTGCTCATATTATTGCTATTGATTGCCAATCACAATTGGGAACTGTCTGAGTCACTCAGACAAAATTAACCTAAAAAGAGCACATTAATATTAGATTTTCTTATATAAAACCATAATTCTATAATCAAGGTTAGTGAGGGGATTTTTTTGCAGTACAAACCACTGACTATACAGATGGTCTATCCCCTTCCCCACTTCTGACTGCATGGATGTGCTTTAACAGGCACACTTGACTGAAGGATAGGTTTCCACAAGCCCGTATGGAACATACACAAGGCTGTGCCCCACAGCCTTGTCTCCTGGGGACCATCCTGAGGCTTCCAGGCACTACAGGGATTACAGAGACTACACCAACATGGGCTGAGAAATCAGTGCCTACACAAACCCAGAACTATTGGCCTCAGTCCCAATATGGAGATAAAGGCTGATGAGCAATTGGGTATTAAAAATGAAACAGAATTGAAGATAATATTTCGGGGAAAAAAAAAAAAGGCAGAATGGTCTTGTGATTTAGGAAAAAAGGAAATGAAAATTCAACACATTTGTAGATGATTTCTACAGTCTTCATTTCATTGTCATCAAAAAAGTATTCACCTCATCTCTTTACTATGTATTGGCTCATTTTTCTAACATGAAAGTAAAATAATAAGCTTGAACAAAGTTCATGAAGATGTGTGCCGTTGAGAACAAGGGCAAGGGAAGTTAAGAACAATGTTAATATTCAAAACTTATCTATTTCACTAGGGCAAGCTTTCAGCACCGAGATGTAAAATGGCACTTTCAAAAAGATTTGTTCTTTTTCCAAATGACTGCACTTTCAGCCACTAGAAGGTAAGTAACATGGACCATTTAATAGCACATATGCTTCAACTTGTAGCATGGTTCCCAAATACCAGTCATCTGTAAAGATTGGGTAAAAAGTGCTTTTCTAAAAGTGTGCACTTTTGGAAGTGTGCAGAAGTATGTAATGATTTGGGGGATTGCCCAGGGTTCTGCTTTACTCCACCTGTACCTTGCCTGCCAGGACATTTTCCGACCAGTCAGCAGTTGACACCAGGTGCACGGGGATCCCTCCAGTTGGCAGGACTCATGCACAACTCCAGAAAATCCCAGTCTGCACTCAGGTCTTAGATCCCTGCTGCTTGGCAGCTTTACATACTGCTTTCCTAGGATACATGTCCTCTGGAGAAGCCCGTTTGTCAGTTCTGTTCACTTTTAACACCCAGTGGCTTACAAATGAAAATAAATTTCACCTAGGAAAGCAAAAGATTATGCTTTTGGTAACAAAGCTGGAGAGAAGATTGCCAGGAAAAAGGTAAAAATCTAAAACTATGGATAATCAAACATTCTGTTTTATGAAAAGTGGCATTTTTAACCACCATAGTGTTTCTCTCCTTCAAGGCAAAGCTTGGCAACAAAGGTGAAACAAATGACGAACCTTGCAGCACCCTCCCTCTTTAATCCACCAGAGCTCAGCTCTAAAGCTAAACTGCAGGAGCAGGGACCAAGTTCTCAACCTTTGAGGCTGCCCCGTGCAGTGCTCTCTCCACTCTCTTTCTGTGCTTTGTGTTGAGGATAGGACCACTCATCCCCTCTGTCTCCCAGCTTATCACCTCCTGGTTCTTTTTATCAGGTAAGATAGTAGTTTTTAGACTGATATACTACAAACAGCTATGGCAACTCACATTTCCAATCCCAAAGAAAAAACAAAACCAAAAGTAAACAAGGGGATTTAATAATTTGTTGGTCTCATCCCATCACAAAATGTCCATCATTCATTACAAAGGGGACACAAGCTACCCGAAGCCCACAGGCATGGTTTAGCATTACTAATAATATTTCTGAGTAGTGGTATCACATTTGAACCATGGAAGCACAAAAGTTCCCTGTTCAACCTCTGGAGAAAAAAAAAAAAGCGATGCACAGCATCATTAAGCAAGTTTTAGCAGGGAACAACCTTAGTCTGTACCAACAAGTGGTTATCCCAGACTTTCTCTACGTGTTCCTCTTCACAGTCCAGCCGTAGCAAACGCTCCTCCCTTCTTTCTTACACGGATGAATGGTGACCACACATGCAATCTCACCCACAAATTCTCAGCCCACTTCCTCTAACTAAACCAAACTATTTCCTCATTTTCTTTTGAAAGCTTACCCTAAGACAGGCATCCCACATGGTACACTGGAGTCTCAGTGATGAAGCAGGTCTCCAGTACCTGAAGGGGGCCTACAAGAAAGCTGGGGAAGGACTTTTCATAATGGCAGTTAGTGATAGAACAAGGGGAAATGGCTTTAAGCTGAAAGAGGGGAGGTTTAGATTAGACATTAGGAAGAAATTCCTTGGTGTGAGGGTGGTGAGACACTGGCCCAGGTTGCCCAAGGAAGTTGTGGATGCTCCTCCCTGGAAGTGTTCAAGGCCAGGCTGGATAAGGCTTTGAGCAACCTGGTCTAGTGGAAGGTGTCCCTGCTGATGGCAGCGGGGTTGGAACTGGGTGAGCTTTAAGGTCCCTTCCAACCCGAACCGTTCTATGATTCTGTGATTCTATGATTCCAAATAATAAACGGAAAATGCTAGCTAGTGCTGTGAATTTTTAGCCTAATTCTTGATAAACTTCCTGTATTTTCTTCCCTTTGTTTCCTCTGCTGTGAAGGTAAAATATCTCTCAGATTTGTTTTGGAAAGGACAAAAGAGAAGGAGAAAATCCTAGGTAAACGTCACATGAAAACAGAACATGGGACCTAGATTCTGAAAGAATGAAATCTGAGAGATTTTTTTTGAGAGTCGCATTTTCTCAAAATCAGATCCCAGGCTTTTAGGACCCTTTATCAAGGGCAAAAGTGATAATCTCTCTCACACATAATGTCAAGATGAGGGTCCTGTTTTACAAGGGAAAATATGCACTCCTGCGCAGTCTCTGCTCTGATTTCCTGACCCTTCAAGCAGCCTTGCAAAATCTGAGATATATAGATATATAGATATATATATATATGTATGCATCCGTTTCAACAAAGGCATTAACTCTAAATACCCATCTTTTACTACAGTCATGGATAACACAAAATGAATAATAATGGTGTATGAAACAGGAAGGCAAGGGACCTTCTGAGTCATTAAGTTCAGTATCTCATTATCACAGGTATCAAACATCATATAATACCTTTTACTAAATTTACATAGTTTTATCTGAAAACTAACTGGCTTCAGGATACTATTGTTCCCTTTGAAAAGCCACTTCAGCATCTCACTTCTCCTCTGGTTCTAGTGCAAGTTTATTGAAGTTCAGTTTATAACTTTTAACTCCAGTGCCAACATTTTAGTTCAGTTTAAATAGCTCTTTCCATCCCTTGCATTTCAATCATTTTTTCCCCAATGTATTAACAGAGATAAATCATATTTCCTTTCAGGCTTTGATTTTTTCTAGGCTAAATAAGATTAATTCTTCCACTCTTTTCTCATAAAATAGGCTTTTCCCAATCTGATTTTCCCAGCCACCATAACAATTCTGGGTTTTTTAATTCCCTCCTTATTTTTTGAGTGGGAGTAACTGAAATTATAAACATACGACAAAATAGATGAGTCCTCAGCATCCTTGTTGTATAATACCAATTTCAGACAAGAGCAACACCCAGACAGAACCTAAAGCTGTCTTTATTTCATTCATGCACATTAGCAGCTCACAGTAATCCTACAATTAACCAAAACACCCATTTCTTTCTCCTCCTCAGTCACTTCCATCTAATGAGCCACCAGCTTCTGAAACAGAATTATCTTGCCCTTACTCCCCAGGTACATGACCTTATACTCTGCACCACTAAATTCCACCCTGTTTCTGTTATGCCAGTCCTCAAGGTCCTCTGGTTCTCTCCATAGGAATTTATTATCTTCTGCTGTAATGACAATGTCTCCAGATATTTTGCCATTAGCAAATTTAATTAACCCTCTCCTACTTCCTGTACTACAATTACTAGTTAAAATACAAGATTTGTCTGAGGACAAATTTTCGTGGCAATATCACTCAACTTTGTTTTCCGTGTGCTATTAATATAAAAAGTTTTACTAAACTCTTAATGGATTGGAAGTATTGAATTTTCTTTCTCTGACAAATCAGTTATTTTGCCAAGACAATGGTTCAATATATCCACTATCTTCTATAAACCCATCTTGTACTCCATGCTATTTCCATTTTCAAACTTCACTTATTTCTTTTTCAGTCATTTATTCAAAAGCCTTAAATAACACTGATATTAGGCTAACAAACTTACAGCTTTTTGCCTTTCTAAATAGAAAATAACAGATTTCCTTTTTTTGCATTCCAATACTATCACCTAACATGACAGACACCTGAAAGGAATTCTAGGGTAGAAGTTATCTCCCATCACCTGCCTCACAATATCATCTCAAATTTTGCTTCACCCTTGATTGAAGTAATTTGTCTACATACACCCCCATTCACATTAGCCATCATGTCTTCTATGAAATCATCTTTACTGAAAATGGGCATTCATTTCCATCTACCTGGTGGAGAGAGTAAAATCTAATTTTGTCTGCCGTCTTTTCCCTGGGCTTGCTTCTCTTCCTTTAATCTTTCTATACACAGGGTTTTGACATTTGTCTTAGCATCTTTTTGGACCTGTTTTCAAGATACAATGCAGTTCTCTTTTTAGGAATTATTTTTATATCTAAAATGTCTAAGCTACACCTTTGCTCCACTCCTTAAGGTTGCTTTATTTTCCTGATGATCTTGCTACAACGGTGAGGTTTCAGACTATTCCGTACTTTCAGATGATGGGAAGTCAAGGCATGCTTCAGCCAAAATCATTAAATCTCTCTAAGAAATTACAAATTGTCCTTTTGAAATTAAGAAACATAAATACTTAAGTTGTCCATCTATTTATTTTAAACAGAATCAATTCATGACACATCCATTCAAGCTTGTTTTCTAAGGCCAGCTATTCTGTAATTCTTACTACATGCAAAAACCAAATCTGAAAGTTTCAGGTTTTGCTTGTTAAGAAACCCAACTGCTGAAAGAAATTAATCTGCTGTTACATAGAGAAGACTGTTACCATTTTCAGAAATAATACCAGAATAATAATTAAATTTAATAATGCCATAGTTATAAACAAACCACTTGCAATAAACTAGTGGGGAAAAATAATTCCTTAAGTTCACTTTCAATTGCTATTATTGACATGGTAAAATCCTGTTTCCAACTTTCTTTTAACCTAAAAAGCTCTAAATCCTCCAGAACTGATTTCCAGTTCCATGACAAATATTTCTACTAACCTATTTTTGGAGAGACGTGTTGACAAAGCTTTCTGTATTCTTCCAAATACTATGGATACAATTGTTATTTGTCTACCACTACTAAAAATACTCAAGAAAAAACATTATGAAGTGCAGCAAAAGGAAAGATGGAAAATAAGGAGAAAGGATTACCTGTATTCCTGTCTATTTTACAGTACAATTCAGAGAATAAAACACTAGTGAACATAAATACAGAGGGTATGGACAGATGGAAACTATTCAGTGTATGCAGTAATTTTATTATGTTGTTTGGCTTCCTGGCATTATCAGAATGAATCATCTGTTTCAGCAAAGCCACGTTCCCAACTTCTAGAGAGATGGCTCAGGTACCAGAGAGAATGTAGCCGTGTTAGTATGATACTCTGCCTGGATTAACATAATATCCTACTTCTCTACTTATCTCTCACAAAGCAACGCATGAGTAATAGCTACTCTGCCTCCAGAAGTAAGCATTTATAACTACTTCAAAAAGAGAATAAACAGAAGGTCCCTGAGAAACAGCTTACAACCTAAGTTATTTCTTTATTACAGCCATGCTTGAAACATCTGAAATCTGAAAAAAATTTTATCTTTTCTCTGTTACTGGCAACATACAACACATAGCTGCAAACTGTGTTAGTGTAGTGGAAGAATCCATTCGCAACACTCCTAAGTGGCGTCCATTATTGGCTAATTCTATACATGTCAGAAAAATTAATCAATGTTTTTAATTTCTAGCATTTTCCTAAATTATTATTTAAGGACAAACATATTTCAGAACCAGCTGAATATAGCTGTGTTTACTCTACAGTCAGAGATATTTTTAAATATCTGTTCTTTGATACTGGTAAGGCACAATTTAAGAGAGATCAAAAGATGGAAAGAAAAAAGAAAGGAGGAAAAACTGTTCATTCTGCTCTCCTGATTCTGAAAATCAAACTATTTGTATTCTAATTCTAGCAGTCTGCAACTGCTCTAAAAGTAGTCTCTGACTACAATGGGCTCATTCCTGACCTTACCAAAGTATTTCACCAATTCATTTCCCTCCTACTCTTAACACTTGTTTCTATTCATTCAGTCCTTGCATGTCTACATATTATTAGTAAGTTCTGTTCAAAGTGTTCAGTTCTAAATAATTAGTATTTAAAAATTTTTGAGGCACTTGATTTTGATTTGATTTGCTTAAACACTTTGGTGTATTACTCATGTATGGTTATTAAATGTTCTTCAGTCACTAAAGAAAACTGTTTACACTTTTTAATTACACATTATTTACATCTTTGACAAGTGCTGTCCTTTATGAAGGATTTCACAGGTATAAGGGAAAAACTCATCACAGCAAGATTTCTAGACCTGACTGAAAAAACAGATACCACTCACTGGAACACCTACAACATAACCAGCTGTCACTACAGTAGACGCTTATAAAATCGATGTTCACGCATAGTTAGGGGATCTGTGATAAAGGACTGCCTTTGGAAAACAACAGGTAGGAGGTGATTCTCGGATATGGTTTAAAATAACACCAATAGTCAAAATGTGAAAGCACCAGCTAAATAAAATACTGTGAGGACACCTTCCAGAACACTAAGTGTATCAGATTACAAGAGGGATTTTCGCTGAAGATAATCAAGTGCATTAACTGAAAGACTCCAGTAACAACTTAATTCATGTTATTTTTCTATTTCTTCCTTTTTATCAATATTTCTGTCGCAGTAGCATTTGGGCAGCTTTCAGAAAGAAGGTTTTAAAAAAAGGACATTAAAGTCTAGCTATTCTTACAGGTTAGTTTCTAGACATGGATTTGAAATAAAATTCTGTAATGAGATTCTACTGTGGCAGCAGAATGCTCTTTTTGTGCAGAAACAAAGAAAATAAGTAACTTCAGTAAAAGAGGTGAAAAACCTGAATAACTACATGGAGCAGTAAATAAAGTTTAATACAACAAATCTTATTAGCAGTGGCCAAAAAGACCTTGTCTAGATCACTGATGGCCAGATTATTCTGGGTGCTCAAGAAGCACTATAAAAAGAAGTTCAGACTAGCTCCAGTGCTTGAAAACGTGGTTTAGAAAGAACTTTACTTCAACAGTAAGGTGTGATTCACTTTGATTCAAAAACTTGGATGTTAAAGAGCTTTGCATGCCTGGCTACTAAGGCTGTCACCTGTAAAGCAGGATCAGATACAGTTCACAGTACAGTGAATCCTTACATTAACTCCTGTGAATGCGGGATAGAATTTTAATATATCCTTGCTCTGAAATCTGCTACAGCAACCAATATTATAGTTATAAAATTATGAAGAAAAAAAAAATCTTCAAATATGCAAAAAGACAGGGAAAGTAGGAATTCCTCATACTAAAAAAAAAAGGCATTTCCATTACATTTTGCTTTCAAAGATGGCTATCTGCTGTAAATATGAGAGATGCTTAGCACTATATAGTGCCTGCACAGTAAGTCCAATGTTTTCCTTGGAAGTGTAAAGATTTTTTGCATATATGAAGAACTGCGTAATAAAGCTTGGCAGAATCACTGGTCTTGGTGTATAGATTATGCATTTACTTCTTCAGCACAACACAAACACACAGCAGCTTTGGATAGGGTCATGTATGTTCAGAAGCTTAGGACACACTTAGCAAGTCCTGAATATCTATATAACACAGGAACAAAAATGCTACCAGAAAGGTCTAGCGCAGTTTTACTATGTACAGGCATCCCAGCCTTCCACTCACAGGGACAGATGTTGTACCAACTAAAGGTATGCTGGGTTTCACCACAGAATGCAATGTTTCAATATCGATATACCCAGCACATTCTGACAGGGCTACAAGGCTGCCCATCAGGAGACTTTACTCACAGTTAGTCAAATGCACCGTGTGTGTTCCCAGAGCACAGGTACTTGAGGAAAGAGGAAAAAAAATTCAATAACAAAAAAACAATCTTTATTTATGTAAGCACAGCTCTTTAATCAACTCGTGTTTGTTTTCTTCATTTCGCATCAAATCCACATGACAAAACATTTTGAAATTGCTCATCAAGTTGCTTGTTAAACATTGTACACTCAGAATTACCTTGAATTATTCTGAAATGTTTTGTCTGATTGATTTTTCTTTCCCTCAGATTTGCATCTTGTGGTCAATTGAGCTTTAGGCCCAAGGAAGGGCATGGTTTTTCCTTCAGCTGGGACATATATAAGGTCTTTCTCATGTGGATTCTCTGGCACATAGTAAAGTTATCAGCACATAATGCAAGTTTGCCCTCAGGCAGGGAACTTTTACAGCCCCTGTCCTCCACTCAGCCATTTAATTCCGTAAAATTTACAGAAGCTTAATTATCTTTAAAAACCTCTACCTTGCTCAAATGTGGTTAACATCATTCCACTGATGGAAGATTTTCTGCATAGAGGCAAGACCAGAGACAGAAACACACATCACAGAAAATCAGATCAAAACAGTTTTTCTAACACAATGCAAAGAAGAGTATTATATCTTGCTAACTCCTGGTAAGGTAGGCCTTTTGTATTCTCATCTTTCCAACATTTAACATTTTTCTTAGAATTCAAATTTGTGCAGTAACAATTTACACAAAAAATGTGTCTTTGATGTTAAAAGGCAAATATGATTCTACCCTTTCAAAATGTGGGAAAAAACCTGGGGAATGTGAAAATAAGCATCTAACAACAGACAGCAAATAAAAAATATTTTTAAAATTAGAAACTCATGACAGTTTCTACCATTTACATTTGTATTTAAATGGCTGCAGTTGAAACATTTTTTTGAAAGCTAAATAATTCTAGTTAATACCAGACCACAGGATCAAAATTTTGATTGCATATTCTCTTCAATTGTTCTTTAACTGCATTTCCACATCTTAATCACTGTACTAGTTAAACATGCAATAAACATACATTAAAACACATGCTGTGACACTGATGAAGCACAAGGACCCTACAGAGGAGTTATTTAAATGCATTCCATGCATCCTACCTGGGATTTAGGATTTCATATAAGGTAGCTTTTTCTTGCTATTGTGTTCATTCTTGCAAACCCATGTAACTACTCAAGACAATTAACACCTTGCCTTAGCTTCTAAATCTTGGACAAAACCCTCAAAATCAGAAACTTGCATTTAGATTAATAGGTTTCAAATATATTTAAGTGCCTCTGTGGTCTGATCTTCCAAAGCATCAGGTACTCAGAAGCTTCCATTAAGGACAGCCAAAGGACTCACCACTGCTAAGCATCAGGTCAGTTCAGAAATCTAAACTTAGCTTCTAGAGATTGCTAAAAATTGCCCAGATTTAGTCATGTTTAACTAATTCTTCTGACACATCTCGCTTCTAACCTGATTAGTATTATCTGCTAATATCCCAAAAGTGTGGATTTGACTGAGCAGTGCATAAAGGAAGGAAAACAAAAGTTTCACAAGCTGAAGAACTAAAAAAGCTGGAAGACGGAATTCAGTTTGCTTAAGCTAGACACTTGGCTCAATTCATTAATTTAGATTCAAGGCTTAAGTTTCAGCTTAGTTGGTGAAGAAATAACTGGCTTTGAAGACCTCCAAAAGCAGACCATGTGTGCATAACTGCTGCCTAAACTCAAGCAGGCAAGATTATTTAGAGATGCTCAGAAGCACATCCTGCTCTCCACTGACTAGACAGGAACTGAGGTCCCTGCTTTAGGAGGACTACTTTACTAAGGACAAGTACTGGCACACTAAGGTACTTTGGGCTACACCTGCATCTGCAAGTAATACAGCACTACAGGAATAGATCAAGGGCATCAACCATGGGTGCAGAGACCTCAAAACCTACAGGGCATGCAGCTGCAAGATTTTACTGCAGACTGGACTTAGTCTGATTCTCTGAACTAAAACTACACATGCTTCAAAGCTGTTCACAGAAATCATTCATTGGTTTGGAGCCTTATACCTCCATTAGGAGTTGGTGCCCATGCAGCACCTACCTGGAACAGATCTCCTACTTTAGTTTCCTCCAAAAATAATCTAGTTCACGTGCACCAAACCAACCAACTCATGGTAAGCATGAGGGACAGTTGGGGGCTTTGCTCCAAAACTACACTATTGCTCTGAACCACAGTACTAATGCAGACACAGGCCAAACAAATCTCAGGATTTCCCTACGGCTTCCATTCCTCCCTCCCCTTTTCTCCATCCCCAGGTGAAAATCAGTCATTTGAGTTATTACCCGCACTTTTCTTCTCTGTCTCACTGATTGGTATTGCAAAGCTTGTTAGTAACTCAACAACTTCAGAACACACATAACCTCTGCCAGATGTGACTGATTTTGGCAAACAACTTCAAAAGTGCATGGTGGTAGAGGGGCAGACAAGACAGTATGACCTCTTAAGACCATTTCCAAAGGAAATTAGTCAAAAAAGGCTACTTATAACCACTAGCTTTCCCATATTACCACCAATAGGAGCTGTGCTTTCATCCTAAATCTCCTTGATACTGAAACACTTGAGAGGACCTTAGCATAAAATGCACTTTATACAAAAGTTTCACATTTATTGATTTTGAAACCTTGTAACACAGTAGCTGATTGTTTGAAATAGAAATGTGCATGTTATCAGCCTATTACAGTAATGAATTGTAAAAAGTGGCCACGATGTAAACAATTTTCAAACTGTGTAGGTATTGTTCATACCTCCCTGATTTTTTTCTGCAGTACCAATTACAGCTTTTTTCTTCAAACTTTTCTCATGAGCTATAAGACCAAATGGGCTTCCCTTAATTAAGCCTTTTCCTTTCTGTGAAATATTGATTATTTTTTTTCTCCCACAAGTAACATATCAATAGTAGATGAAGACCAGTGGTGTTGTAGCTGCTATAAACTGTCCCTTCTACACAAGGGTTCTCCAATCCAGTAACTGGCAGTTAGTATTTCAGTCACAGCACTTCTAGCACGTAGGAATACAACACACAGTGACAAATTCCATAAACTACCATAGTTACATCAATACAGAGAACACCAAATCCTTCAAGAAAAAGGTGAAAAAGTTACATAGTAAAGCACCTAAATGCTTCCATATGCCACAATTAACATTTCCCGTGTAGTCTGAATTCACTGCCTTGTTGTTCACACTTTCTGAAAGCAAGACAAGATTTACATAAATGCATATTATTACATGGCATTTGACTAAAATGGGTAGAATGCTAGGAATTCTTACAATATTTTCAGGAAAAATATTAGTAAGTTCATTTACCTGCTCACTATTGCAGGACTGAAGAGATTAATTTATATTCTGGGAGAAAAGAACATAAAACAGGTGACCGTGAACCCAGCAAGCTTGTCTTGCTAGGAACGTATCATCAAAGACTCTTGCCACATGAACATGGTTATTATCAGATGTTCAAGGAGGACCAACAGTAGGACACTTTTAAGTGGTTTGTACTCAGAAATTACATATCAACTCCTTTATCTCCTGGTCTGGCAAGAAATAAGTGTGCTTTCTCTGTCTTCACTCACTGTCCTCCTAACAGAACTCTGAAGGTTTTCCTGTGAAAGCCATAAATACTGACCCTGCGGCAGCCTGAGGCCCATGTTTCCTCTAAATATTCCCTATGAAGACCTAAGATGGTCCTGTTCTTCAGTAAAGTGACAAAACCTGATGTTTCAGGTCATCAGGGTTTTGGGCAACCCTGATACTGCACCAACTGGCAACCAATATAAAAGGAAATGAGGAATTTGTCCCCTTTTGCTACTGGGAGTGAAAAGCATCAGCTCCAGCTCTTACCCATCTTTGAGTGCACAAAACCATTCTTCCCTCTCAGAGGGACATCTTCCTTTCAGTCAGTAGCTATCTCACAGCCCTGAAAATTAACCAGTCCAGATGTAACAAAGAAAATAACTACAGAGATTCTAAGAAAAGAAAGAATTTTAAGGCTGGGATGTTAGCTAACATAAGCCAAGAAATTTAAAACAGAAATTGAAATTTCAGTCTAAGACAGACATTTTGGCACAGATATTGCATGATTTTCCTTTGAGTATTGTCAGTCAAGATCCTCACTCCTGGGACTACACCTTCACAGTACATTCCAAATATACACAACATGCAGAGATGCTTTGAAATTTTCTGATATTTGCATTTGGACTGACATCTCCTTGTAATACGTTTGACACCAAGCACTTCTGTAACAAAGAACTGAGTCGATTTCAACCCAAGTCTTTTCCAAAGAATAACGGGAAGCTACACATGAATGAATAAGTGAACACTCTGCGACAGCAATGAATGCCTCTGAAAACAGCAAGTTTGCAGGCACCAGATGGAAGAAGAACATTATTGCAATTCCTGCATCCCATTGTGTAACAGCCAACAGAGCCGTTAACGCTTTCTGGTGATTTCTAAGCTTTTTAATGTGCTTTCCTTTGAAGGTGTTTTTTTGTTCCCTGTCAGTCTGCAAGCTAGGTTCAGATGTCTAGAAAATAAATGTTATTGGCAGGATATCAAATAGAGAAAAACTCAAAATATAGATGAAAATATATACTAATGATTGTATTACAAAAAGCACTAGATGGACACAAAGCTTACCTTATAGAGGATGACCTACTACCTACAGCCCAGGTATTTAACCTCTTAGGAGCCACAGCTTTCTCTCTTCTATACTACAGCTGTTGGTCTTTCTGCATCTTAGTTTATCACCCAATCCCACAGAAATGTCTATCTCATGATCCCAAGGAGTTCTTACCCTTTATTGTTTTCTTTTTCAGAAAGCAAACTTAAACCTTACCTAACATCACATCTTCCTCCAGAATTCATAGCAAAATGGTAAAAGAAGTTTGAGGCAATTCAAATTACTTATTTCCATTGCTACCACCACAAATCATCACGAGAAAGTTACCCACTGAGGAAAATACTCCAGATTACAGGCATTTGTTTATGTTAAGCAGCATAACTTCCTGTCCCCAAACGTATATGAACATTTAAACAATGTTCCTTTAACATGGAATGTGCTTCAGTATCTTATATACAGTAGAAGTGTCTCATTTAAATTGTCAATAAGCATCTGTAAGCTATGTCTGAACTAGCCCCTGGCAAACCAGGGCAGAAAGATTACACAGCGTTAACAGTCTGAATTCAAGTAAAAAAAAAACCTGCTATGTATTAAAGATATATTGTCTTGTTCATTCAGGAAAACACCTGTATCTCATACAAACTCACAGAAACAAATTAATTTATACTGTAAACTAGAATAATAATTTTGAAATTGGGGCATTCATAGTCACATTAGCATCAAATTTTAACACTCTGCTTTCGTAGTATCAAGTTGAGTAACAGTTCAGTATGAAAATAAGAATTATTTTCATAGATCCATTTTTAAAGGACATATACTAAGACTTGATTCCTAAAAGATAAGAAAGCAGCATGTCCTCATTGTGTGTGTCTGTATGAGAAAAGATAAATTACTGTTATTATTGACAATAAAACATTTCTTAAATCTAGAACATATTCTCCTGCAGCAGAAGTTCCTAAATCTCTATCAACTTCAATGCTATTGAGTTATATCTAGGAAGGAATAGACCTCAAAATCATACACAGTATAACTCTACAATGTTCTTGAGAAACACCAAATTCTGACCTCAAGAAGAAAGCTAAATCATTATCTTTACAATATTAACATAAAACCAGCAGCAGCTGCTTTTTAATTAATCAGGCTAACAAATAAGATTGGCAGCACAGAAAGATTTAGCACGCAGAAAAAAAAAGTATGGGATTGCATCTTTTTCCAGAGTAGGAACTGTTCTTTGTAACAAAGAGGAAAAAAAGCATTGTTTCATGTTTCTTGAGAGTGACCCATGTGAACAGTTGAGACAATGATGGCGATATGGTGTTGTGGAGGAAACAAAACTCAAGAGTTAGATCTCACAGCTAAAAGGACAGTAACAATGATTAGGGAATTTTAAGGTGAGTAAACAAACTGGAAGCTAGGATCACAACTATGTGGCCTGACTTTGCAATAACAGCAATGACAAGCATGTTTAAAGACGGCACACTCTTCTTAACTGTCAAGATAATTTGCAGCTTACACTCCTGATGTATTTAAAGTTTCAGTGGTATAACTGAAGGTGGTCCAACCTCAACAGCCTCAGAGGATGGAGTCAGGTCTGGCAATTCCTTGCTCCCCATCTCCCACAGCACAGTTCTCTCGACTGTCTGCTGGACTGCAGTCCATGCTATACAATTTAACACATCAAAAGGGGCCATTACTTAAGAATGTTTTTAAGAGAAGTAAAACAATTTTCAGAAACAAATAGAAGAAGAATCTATAAGCTTTTTAACGTTGGAATTTTCTACAGATCAGCAACATGTCCAAGTTTGGCCATATTGGCTGGTTCTCAGGAAAGCACTGCTCACTCTAAGGCCCTAAATCTGCAGTATTCATTCCAAGCCACCATGACCTGTGACTTGCAGGCAAATAATCCAAACACACTGAAAGATGAATCATATAACGCCGCCACAAAACACAGGCACTTGGCCAAAATAACAGTATTGCTCCAACACAGATGAGCATTGTCCCTGGAAAATTAGAGCATAATACTGTACCAGCACAATTTAATTTAAAAGAAACAAAGGAAGGCATATATGTGAGATGGGCAGTATGAAGTATTTGGAGGTTCACCATAAAAAGTAAAATGCTAACAATTGACTAGACTGTGATTTTGTTTCCTTTGTGGTAAAACAGTATTGACAAATACTATAGTGTCATGTTTCGTGTTTGTGAGCTAATGTCATAAACATTTGAAAAATACAGTCTGGACAAAAAGACAATGGTCTGCCTGGAGTTAGGGCAGTGCATCATCAGACTGCCCCCGGAGCAGACAAATGCTGTAATTATGATTAGGGTGTTGCATTCTCCCTCGGGACTTCCTCACCACTCCAGGAGGAGAAAACTAATCTACACCTGGCACAGCACACACTGCCCAACATGCTGGTGCAGCAATGCCACCCAGGGTGCCGGGAGCAAGGCTCATCTTCTTCACTTCCTCCACCCCTATTTGCCACCATCACTAACAAGCCATACGTATGGGCATAAAACGGGAGCACACTTCAGAATCCAGGCTTCCAAAATGCTGCTCATGATTCGAGTGGCTCTCTTACATCTCCATACCCTACAATGGCCAAATCAAGATTATTTCTGTATCAATTAATTTCAAAATTATTTCTATTACTCCAAAATCCCTTCCTTTTGCCTTCTTAAGGCCAGATTATTCCAAACACACATGAACAATTGTTTTCAGAAATGCAAGAATTTTAACATTAATCTTCTTTCTGTTATATTTAACATCCCTGTCAGTTTCAATGTACGTGCTTAGAGGATAATCCTTTTGCATTTTGCATATCTCAGTGATGAATCAATTCTGAACTACTACCACCAGTAAGTATCATGTGTTCCACTGAATCCTGAAGTGTATAGTCTTAATATGAAAATGCACACAATTTAGAGATAAGAGATTTTAGAGATTGGACAATTCAGAGATTTTACTCACACAAATTGTGAGTAAAATACAGAGAAACACATGTGGATCTTTTATGCATTCTAGTGAGCTTTTAACCACACACCTGTCCCCAATTATGAGCTGTACTGAGTAAAAACACTGTATTTATTATACAGCCTCTTTTAACTCTCCAACAATCCAGTTTTGGAGGTTTAGCTGAGGAAGTGCTTGGTATCTACTTGCTCATACAAAAATCATTGTACCCTACTGATACGCTCCCCTCAAACTCCTCATTCCCACTATCCCCAAGGACAGCACTGCTTTGGAAATGTCACCCCGGTACTATGCTACAACACACGTTCAGTTTTAACGTATTAAATAATATAATAGGATGTCACAGTGTGGCCATACGTGCCACCATAAGCACTGTTGATATTTCAGTATATCATCCACTCATGGTAGCTCAAATTGAACTTTTTTTTGAGGGAAAAGAAAGGGGGAGGGGAAACAATACATTGTAACAACAAAACACTGTACTGTGAACTTTTTTTTAAAAAGTAGTAACATGACAAACAAGAAATGTCTATTTTTATAACAGTTTTTCATATTGAGTCTACTACTGTGATATTTTTTAATTGAAAACAGAACAGATTTTAATTTCTCGCAAGCCCTCCCACTGATACAACTGTAGAAGCTGGAACCTCTGGATATTTTGTCCAGGTATCAAGACATGTCAAGCAAGTGGCTAGCAGAACTTTTGATGCAAAAGTCACCAAGTCTTGTCAAAAAAGACATTACCCTAGCAAATTCAGAGGGGAAACATATAACCCAGGTAGGAAACCATCTGAATGTGCAGCCTAAGTATCTCTGACACTTCTGCTGTATCTGCAATTACACACAATTTTAAGGTAAATTAGTCAGCATAATTTACAGGGCAAAGACAATTGTTGTTGAAGTCTACTTCGACACCATTTTTAAAAATTATTTTTTACAATCTCATAATAATGATTTTATTAAAATGGCACACATATAAAAGACAGACTGTAAATTTATGAAATTAAACCACATTTTAAAAATATTTAATTAAATTTTAACTTGACTTTTAAAAGTTTAAACACTTTAAAGATTTTTTCTTTTTTGTCTAGATGTGCTAAAGCCGCCTATATAAATTTTTGAAAACAACTTTCTAGATGCAATGAAAAAAAATGCACTATATGGAAACAAAGTAACAATACAGATATTTAATATCCATACTACAGGATCACCAGGCCAAACGAGGGAGCTTATAAATAATTTTGTCAGTGGTATTACTAGTCTCTCCCAGTTGAGATTCTGAGAAACCGATCTTCACTCACCACAGTCTCAGTGTGTGCTTCATAGGAAATGGATGGGTTTTTATTGCAGAAGGAAGACATTCTGCTGGGATGATGCCATGCCTTCAACCATGGTAACTCTTAACAAAACTGTCACATTCAGTTACCAAATCTGAATTAGAGCATCTTTTTCTGTGTTTGATGTAGCATTTATTTGCTAATATTAAGTGACAACTCTGGATACTGAGAAAGCAGATTAAAAAGTTGAAATAACTCTACACTAACATCTAAACTAAAAAGAAATCACTTTTGGAGGTCACACAATGAGGTTCTTCAGTTCTTCCAAAAGCTTCATAATTAGTTTATAGCTTTGCTTTGATATAATTTCTGAGGTTCATGAAAAATTATTAATCATATCCTACTGAGTAAAACGGAACAGCAATCAAAGAATGTATAAGATAGAGAATTAAGATCAGAGTGCCACCACCCACGATAGTCAAGCCAAGAGCACGTCATGAAAGCTGCTGGAAACTAAATGTAACTACTGCTAATAAGATTTGCCAAGATACCAAAGTGACACATAGAAAACGACTTACAAAGGTCTGTGCATGGGAGACAAAAACTGCCCATGTCTACAGAGCTTCACAAAGGCAGAAGCATTTAGCCTCTTCCATGAAGACTGACATCCCATCAGTGAAGGAGCCCAGAAGCAGGACATATCTGGGATTCAAATGACTTCTGTCACCACCACATTCTTCCTTTATTGAGGCTTCTCCAGCTCAAGGAAAGAGTGTAATGTCTACACCAAAGCTTCTTCCAGCCTCGATTTTTCTAAACAATGTCATTTTTTTGCCAAGCCTTTTCATGTGGAACACAGTTAATAAACTCCACATCAGAATATTTCCTTGTGGTTTAAGAAAAGCTAATTCCATTTTCAGATTAATACATTTTTAAGTAAAATCACAAGCATCTTCACTGCATTTTGCAACACACTTTAGATAGCCTTAGAAAAAGTGGTTTCTTGGTTTATTTTTTACAGGTTTCCATCCACAATTTGAGTTTCCTTTCTGTGACCTGGCATTTGAAAAGGTTTCTGGTACATATGTTAGACAATGAAGTATTAAGGACTTTGGAAGATGGGGGTCAAACACTGGCCTGGCTAATACAGAATTATGGGGCACAACACATGAACCAGTGGCCCAATTAAGGCTGAGCAGCAACATTTTGGGCAGAAGCACCAAAGGAAGAGCTCACTCCTGGGAGACCTAATGCAATTGGAATAGGAAGCCAAGCATGATGAAAAGGGTCTGTGTAGATCCTAGACAAACTAAAAGTAGAATCTTCCTATCAGTGCTACCAAAGCTTCTCACATCAGTTTTTCAAGTGAACACATTTTTGGTTGAATACAGATGCAGCACAATTTACTTCCCTTCTCAGAGCAACAGGGAAGCTACCGAAAGACTAAGTGTAAACTCACCTATTTCTGAGCAACTGCACTGCTCTTAAGCTCAGATCATTCATTACAAACCAATGTTTTAGGTGAGTATATAACACTTGATTTTCTCCCTCTTTACTAAAGTCCCTTCATTATTTTCTGCAGTGAGTGCTGGATTCCATTAAATGTATTTACATTTTTCTCCTTAAGTACTGTTTGCTGGGTTTTCACTTCACATGTTTTAACCATCCAACAAATACTGTGGTTATGCAAGTGTTTACACTGAGTTCATCTTATTTACTTTTGCAGAAAAAATGAGTTGTTCTTAATTCTAAAAATACTGTATTTGTTTAGAGAAAAAATGATTAATAATTACTAAGAATTGTAATTTTCTAGTTGTTATAAACTGAACAGCACAGCTGAACAGCAAATCACACGGTATTATGAAGTTTAAGAAAGATGTCAGGCTCCTTCCCACATCCTACATCATGCAGATCTTCACTTACACTAATGCACATCTGCCAGCAAAGGTGGAGTCCCTGTAAAAGTAAATACATAACTTAACATGTTTGTGAAGCTCAGTGCTCATTTTCCAAAGGCAACCTCAGGTATTAACAGACCTTCAACATTCCCAACCTGCCCACTCCTTCATAAAAGCAGCAATGGCTCCAGCTTCAGAAATGGTTCCGTGCTGACTCACTTCTTCTGCAATACCCAGAAGAGCTGAGACAAACCACACACAGAGAATTATTACTCCAAGTTATTGCTTCCCTTGAGCTATTTGAATAACAAACAAAAAGAACACATAAAGTGAATCCAGATTTTCCTATTTTACTCTTTTAGAATATAAGCTCTTTGAGGCAGAAGGACTGTCTTCATTTTGAATTTGGTATAGTATTTTTCACCTTATCAACAATACATGTAATTGTTCTGTCCTTGCTTAAAATGTGTCTACACAGCACTTAAAAAAAAGCTGGAGCTGGATGATGGTAAATACTAAAGTCTCAAATGAAAGCCATCGTTTCAGTGCAGTTGGCTACCTGGGCTCATAATAAAGTAAATGAAATATGACTTTATAGCATTTGAATAATTTCAATCACAGGGAGGAAAAAAAACCTTCTGTTCACTGTGATATATTTAGACTGGAAAAAAGAAGGATGATTGAAAAAGGGGGAAAAAAAAACAACCACAAATTTGGAAGAGTAAGATTCCAGTTTCAGTGGAAGCAACAGCTACTGCCTCACACAGTCAAGACAGCAGTGTCCCTCAAAACCAAGCCAAGGTTAAGTTCATCAAACTTATTACCTTCCACAGCTGGTCATCATTGCATCTATTCTCAGTGAAGAGCTTGTGATGAACAACTTAAATGAATCTCTTATAAATTTGGGTAGTAGAAGATTGTCAATACAGAAATATTTGAAACATGTTTCCACTTTTAGAAAAGAAGATGCAATTCCATGTTCACTGATACAGACCCTGACGGATCTCCTGGCAGGACAGATTTGATTTGAATCAAGAAAGAATTATACACTGAAGATTGTTGTTGAATTAACCAGAACACAGTATGGTAGTTACACAAGATGCTGTCTGCAGAAAAGTATAGATGACACTCAGCTGGCATAGAAAGCACAGAAAGACAACAATCGATTCAATAAAAAATTTAATCACAACAAAATTGCAACTTAAAAAATTTCAAATGGCACTGTGTGTTTTTATCAGTTCCTTGTTTTGCATCTCATGCTATTTTTATTGTATTGGAAGATACTCTACAAGATTTATGAACTCTTCAGCTCATATCCTAGGGATAGAGTCCGATCTCACTGGTTAGAAGGGTGTCCTCCACAAACTTGGTCAAAAGTTTGTTTATAGTTAGTCACAATGTCAAAAGTTTGATTATGGTTAGTCACATGTCATTAGTAGTTTCTGTTTACCAATCTGGATGTTAAAATAAACATCTTGATTCAACTAAATCCACAGAAATCAGAGAATGGAATTCCAGAGGAATACTCTCAATCCTTCTCTAGGAAAGACAGCAAATGGAAAGATAAGGTCTGCATAAAAGAGGATCCCCAGGCACCTGGTTAGATAAACAGCTTGACAACTCAGTGACTGCCAAGTACAAAGAGAGAAACTTGCCTTCAACTGCTCTAGGTGGATGTTAGCATTTAAGCGTACCTGTCTCCTGATACTTTGCTTTATAGTGTCACTGCATCTGCATGGACATAAGTCCTTTTTTACACTTACCTTCACCTCAGCTTGTGTTAAGGGTCATTTCAACATAAAGAGTAAAATCCACTTCATGATGCTTATACTGAACTCACTTAAAGCTGTGAGCCTTCCCACACCTCCCAGTGCCTTATACCGTCCTCAGATGAGTTCATAAGGTAATTTGCTCTACTGCCTACAACAGCTCAGGAATTAGCAAGAGTGTGTCTGGAAACTACCAGCTATCAAAGGTTCACGGACATGCAAAAGGACAACAAGGAGACAGTCTGAACTCTGTAGGCTTGCTAATGAGCTGGAGAACTATCAATTATTATGAATATGGCAGAAACCTTCAAGTTCCAGAAAATCAAAAACCTGCCTCATACTAGACAACATGTCAACTTCCTGCCGTACAGCACAGTGGTTCCCAACCCTGTTCTCAGCTTCTCTCGTCTTCCTGCTGGTCCTACAGGTCAGGCTGCCCCCCATTACGGACACGTACTGACAATCAGTTGACCCTTAGTATCTCACACCTGCAATACAGGAACCTCTCTGCAAGTAAGAATTTCCACCACGAGCTCAAACACAGCACCTGGCACCACCATCCCCCCGAAAAGGGCAGTACTTTGGCATACTGTGCAGATCCATTACATGTCCTGACTGTGACTCCCAGTATCACAAAGACCACAGTGCTCCACGGCAAAAGCATGCCAGTCTCACCATAAGTATCTCAATCAAAGCTTAAACCAATGTCAGTTGCTCCAATGACTTATCCTTAATTTTTTTTTTTTTTAATTGCTACTTTACATAATACAGTCCTCAACTAAGTATAAGCTTTACCATCAAAGTGAAATCTCAGCCTCAGTGAAGTCACCAGCAAAAATTACTATTTATTTTATTGAACTCAGATTCATATTTTGTTGTATAAGATTGACAAAATGCAGACATCTACATCCAGGTTAACCATCTGGCTTCCCTTGATCATCAAGGAAGAAAAACAGACACTTTTTTGACTCATCTTCTCCTAAAGAAGACACCTAAAATAGACTGACTGATTTATATCCAAAAATGCTTTCTTACCTCCTCAGGCTGAAACAAAGATTTAAGTGACAAGTTCTATATTGCAGATATCTAAAATAAGCGGAAAGAAACCCACACAGAATTTTATTCTTGGTTTTCAGATGAAAACACAACTTGTGTAAATGGAACCAAGCATACTCCACAAGACAGACTGCTCTGTTATTCAGCGCTCCTTCAGCAGGAAGGCTACAAATATTTAGATACTAGACAATGAGATGGAAAGCTGGAAACATTAACTATCCATAAGACCAACAAGCTGAAATAAACTTTTCAAATAATTTGATCAGGGTCCCTGGAGATCCCATATGATTAGCACATTTGTGATACTGTGATAACAGATAATTGATTTTCTATTTGAATAAAGTTACTAAAGCTGTTCTGTGTATCTTCTGCACTGTATCATTATACCTCAGTACCTCTTCACAGATTAAAAACCAACAGAACAGTAATAATTTTGTTTCTCTGATATTTCAACATCCTAATTGAACTCTTTGCTACAACAGGATACACTCAGCGATTTATTCAACATAACCTCTTCCCTGATGCATTTAGTTCAATTACCTAAATAGGAGTTATTCTCACTATGGATAACTTTCCTCTAACTCCCTTCAGCTTTCACAATTTGCCTTCTGATTTTTCTTGTATTTTTCACCTTGCCTGTCAAAACTAACATTCTATTTGTAATCTCTGAACCAGATTCCCAAGAACAGGAGAGAAAACTCTTGTGGTCTCTCATGCCCTGTCATGTGCCACTGTACATTTTTTCTCTTGTCTTTTTGTCAACACTGGTTGTTCCCAAAAATGGATATTGATTACTCGGACCTTGATTTCATAATTTTTCCCTTCTTGATGTTTATCTTACATAAAGCTATATGTTATACCTCCTACCACAGCTTGAAGGAGAAGATCAGACTACCGATAGATGGAAATACCTAAATAAGACACAAATAGTAGAGATACAATATAGAAAAAGCTACATCACAGCAGTAACTCTGAAACTGAAAACTGTGAAATATGCAACTATCACACAATGGCCACACTCTTTCCAAAATAGATTAAAATTCTTACCTAGAGTTCCTTTAGACTGCAAGTATTTAAAAATAAAATTTATAAACTTTCTAAATAAAAAAATGCTAAACATTGAAGGCATATAACCAGTATAAAGCTTTCCAAGTTCTATCAAGACCACAACTTTTGCTGAACTCTATTCATCAGATTATATGTCAATAACTTATTAAAAGAGACTGCAGTTAACTTAAGGACACCATGTCATTTGCAGGTGTAGCATGTATTTCTATTTTTTAAAAAACCTATTTAAACAACACACTGTTAGAACAGTGCAACAGGACTCTCGCATTCCACATGTGTGGAAAAGAACATGCATCTTATAGATGCACTGTTCTGCTTGAGCAAATTTAGCCTCTCTACACTCACCATTTCCATCCTTCTCGTTAGTATTAAATATATAGTTTTACTTTATGTATCCACAGCAAATTTCATTTTCCAACTTACTGGTGTGCTTCTCCCATTTTCTAGATTAAATAACTTTAACAGCCTGGTTACCCTTCAGTTCAATGAAGAACATAAATTTGACATAAACTCTACCAGGCAGTGAACATTTTGGAGAGGAAACTCAATTTTTTTCTCACGCAGAACCTCATGTCTTAGAACCGGTATAATTTTCTAAGACTTTTTTCTTGCCTCACTCTACTGCTACTGTGCAACATGAACAAAGGGTCCTTCTCAAAGAGGACCAGCTAACATTCAACTTCCAACCCAGCCACTTCAATGATTCAAGACACAGAAATCTTTCACGATATTTCAAGAGGTCATTACTGCTATTAATAACTTGATAAACAATAGAGTTTGGCCTGGAATAGACTGTTTATTATTATATTTCAGTATATTAAAGACTCTGTTTCAGTATGTTAGAGGCTCTGAAGCCTTTTTTGCTTTGTGACACTTCTTCTATAGCTGATATATGTTTCCAGATGAAGGACTCAATAGGTTTTTTTACAAGATTTTTTTTAATTTTAAATACATTCTGTAATGAAGACTTAATTCATTATCTTAAAAAAGCCACAATTGTCAAAAACAATTTTGAATATAAACAGTAATCTCTTCTTACAAGCCAGGAATGAAGTATACAAACACTGTCATAGTGACAATTAAGTAACAACCATGGAAGCACTGATATAGTCTTCATTTTCTGGTTAAGAAACACCAGAATTTAAATTAAAGAAAAACTTAAAATGTTTCAGTTACCCTTCAGATGATGTACATCCCATGCTTATAATTGATACTTACCAAACAAATGCAAGGTAATGACTCTAAAGATTATATGGATTCCAATTCATACCAAATGGGGTTGTAAAATTTCCTCTGTTTTTTCAGTGGATTGAACAAGTTGCCTTTTTTGTACCAGAACCATGTCTTGTTTCCAGCTTACTTATGCCATTTGAACCCTACCTATTTCTCACAGCATTTTGAAGAACCAAGGTGCTGTTTTAGTCCAGTCCTGCACTTGCAATGACTAGCCAAACGAAATATAACGATCAGACTTCTACCCAACAATAAAAGCTATCTTACATCTAGCCAGCGGTCTGCTTTCCCTAAATTTTTAAGAACCAAATACTTTTTGATATCTATTCCTCTTTAAAATACAGCTGAAATCTGTGAGTGAACTCAAAAATCAGTAGAAACGACAACATCACAGACTAACAGACAGCATGATTGTTTTAAGTGACATTTCCTTCAAAAACCAGGCCAAAAGAACACTCATTTCAGACTCTGTACCAGAGTCTCTGTGGAAAAAAAAAAATAAAATCAGTGTGCTGACAAAAAAAGAAAAGGAATTGTAACAGAAAAATGTAACTGGAAAATAGACCATGTCCATCTATTAAACAGTTGATAATATATGGAATACATTTTTTTCAGACAACTAGAATCCAAGATTTCTTTTCATATTTATTATAACAACAAAATAACAGAGTGAATTTCTACTGTTTATATCTTGATTAGTCAATAATCTGGAGGTCTAATACAGAATCAAACAAGCAAATAATTATTCTGATCAGTTCACTCTGAGTTTAATGAACAGTTTTAATTTCCTGGAAGAAAGAAGTTTATTCTCCTTCAAGAACACCAAACCTCCTTCATTTCCCACCTCCAGTTTCAAAAAATTGCTCAGCATTTTAAGTTAGTTCCACAGTAGAAAAGTATACACTGAGTATAAAATTCTTATACATAATTATTCAGCACATATCTCTTCAAATTAGTATTAACCTCCAAATTTTCTCTATTTTTTTTAATTACTGTTTACCTCTAACATAACTAATCTTTCCCTTCCCCCCTAAAAAAAGTTTCCTTAGCATTAGTGAATCATTGCGCAAAGAATTATTATCCTTCCTATAGGATGAAAATATACACACAAAAGATGCTGGATCCTTTCCATTTCCTCCTAATTTTCATCACGAACATAGCTGTACACCTGAATGAGAACAACTGCAGGAAGAATAAATAACAGCTGTTGGTAACTTAAGAGCTGAAATCTTTCTGGAGGGATTTCATTTTTAATAGTATAGTATTTTAAAACATGCTGTTCACGGTTTATTTTATAAACACAAAAGTAAAAAATCTGTACTTACTTCAACATGTGTAAATAACGTTTGTTCACTGTTATCATTGTTTCTCTCCTTGAGATCTGGCGGGATGTTTCTATTTCTCACTTGGAAGTGTGTTTTACTAAGATAACCATCACCAAGGTCCTGTGTTCAGAAAACAAGAAAGAAAAGAGTTTTCTGTAACCAAAATGCTAAACGATATCACTGTTCTAGAAAATAAACAGAGCATGGTATTTAGGCATAAGCTCCAAGGCTTTTTATAGGCATCGATGACTGCATTGCTCTTCAGCATCTTCTCACAGGTAGTTCACACTGATTCTTGATGTTAAAGGAAGTCAAAGATCAGAACAATAAAAATAAAATTTAATACCACTATTAACTGAATTAGGCAATTGCTACCTGGGGACCACGATGAGTGCCAAAAAACTGGAAGGCAGTGCACTAAGGTCATGAAAAGATGAGCAGCTATTGATGATTTTGACCTATTTCAAGCAATATATTCACGCCAATATAAACTTCCCAATTCCTGGTAGATTGGTTTATTTTTGCTCTATTCCCCCTCTAACCTTCTTAAAGTCCTGGGAAAAACAAAACAAAACAAAACAAACAAAAAAAAAACCCCACAAACAAAAAACACTTCAGACCTTATGTGTGCAGAGTCACAATTTGTTCCCTTCTCTTGATCACCTCCGAGGACCAAAAGTAAGAGAAAACATACAAAGCTGTACATTCTCCCAGTTCCTTTTTATCATTTTACTTCGCAGGCCACATGGCCTACTGCTGTAAAAGAACCTTGTGCAATTTCAGAGTGGCAGGAGAATGTTTTTGGAGCTTTTCCTCCCTTGCTGACCCAACTATCTGCACATACATATATTTCTTTTATTAGAAGCAAGAGGAGAGAAAGAGTTTAATAACGGATCACTGGAAAAACATACATTCTGAAAGGGAGAAAGTATGCAGAACGCAAAGAACAGTAGTTGCACGTTAAGAACTCATTTCTCAAAGGAAACAAATAAATTGGAGTTTTATTAGCTGTTTCATTACATTTTATTTTAGACAAACACAGAAAGCATATGCACAACATCTGACAGAAAATGATTCTATTCAAAACAGTCTTTCTACAAAATTCATTAATGTAGCATTAAATTGCTTGACAAGGCTGCAAATTTAATTGTAATTTAACTCTTTAGTTAACCTGTCATTGCTGACACAGTTTATTACTTGTCCTCTGACCTTTAAATCAACATGGGTTTTATTCTGACATACTGGTTCTCTCTTTTCAAGGACACTGTGGAATACATGTACCTCCAAAATCTGCTATGGGTTTCCTTTATGCTTATCAAGTTTCATATCTAATAAAAAATCATAATACTCTCTACATGTATTTTTGTCCATGAATTTTTAAGTATGAATCATACTATGAGCAATTACCTTGCTCATAACTTCTCCCATGCATGCCTTATTTTCTGTCTAACTCTCATCAAGAGCATGAATTTGCCAAACTCTGCTGGGTGTCCTGGCTGCAGAACCAACTCCATCCTGCACAGTGAAGAATCCAACATGCAGAGGACAACGGTGACAGAAAAGTTAAGCCTAAATGGGTGACACAAAAGCCACTTTTCTCATTCTCAACACTCAAGTGTCTCCCTGTGGAGCTTCTTGAGAGTATTAGCAGGACTAAAGCTACCTGCATTGGTATTTATCCCCCTAAAAGCAGCAAAAAAAGTACAAGAGCCACCCACAGAGTTAAAATGCCCCAAGGTACAATGAGCTTTGCCAAAGAAGGATTGGATAATAGCATTCAACTCCCCAAACCAGTTCTTCCTGTCAGCAGGAAGGAGCCAAGCTCCATAGCCTTTGCATTCTATAGGATTTGAGTGCCATGAAAAAATACCCATGGATCATTGGAAATGTCAAGTTACCAGTCTCTGTATTTGAGAGCTGCATGTCAGAGGCTGGAGGAGAGGTGGCAGGGAAGAGCAGCATCCCTCCTGTTGCACTCTCCACAGCACTATGTATTTTGTACACTGCTACCCCTCGTCCTTGAGCAAGGAGTTTGAGACCTATAATATGGAAAGAGAGCCCATTTTTACTCCAGCTGCCTTGTGAGTATCATGAGCAAAAGTGAACTGATAACAGCCTTTGATATGGGTACCTAGATTAACCAAACAAAACATGAAACAAACATAAAGCAGAAAGCAAAAGAGAAGCAGCCTTCTTGGACAAGATGAACTATCCATCCCTAATAACAGCACCCATGTTTAGCTTCATCAGGTCCTACAGCAGAGGTGCTCTTGGCTTTTTTACAGCATTCCTCTGGGGGAAAAACAGCAGATTATAAAAATAACATAAGTTAGAACATTTCACTTAAAGCTATAAATACAGGGCTCTCCTTGGGCCATGTGAGCTTATGTCACAAGAGCCAGCTCTGCAAAAACAGTGAGTATTTCATCATCTAAATTTAACCTCTACAGAAAACACAGGAACACAAAAACACAGCTCTACAAGCCTGGTTTACTTGTGTGGTCTTACTGCTATCAATGGGTCTATTCACGTGAGTATGGAATGAGGAAAGGGATCCAAGTGCATTACATCAGCAAAATTAAGAGTGCCCCCAACTACCCACAACACATAGACTGGTTAAAAAAAAAAAACCAACAAAAAGACAATGAGGCATCTTGTTAACAAAAAATCTCCCTTCCCAGACTACATACTATAAATGGATGGCCTCAACCGCCAGGTTTTTATCACGCACTGAAATCTCAGAGTCACCAACTTGGCCCATTTAAAAAAAAAAACAACCAACAAACAAAAAACCTTACAATTTTCTTATATGTGAGAACAAAAAATCGATCTCATTCTGCTATTTCCAGCAAGCTTCTTATTTCACAGAAAGTTCAAACTTTGACCCATGTATTAAATTCCCAATAGAGGCTCAGAGCATCTTTCTTTGTTGAATAAATCCTCACAAATATAGCTTTGGACTGAAATCTAGAGTTTCAAATGGCTGCCTGAAAGAAAGGGTGCATTGTAACACTTGGCTAATATTTGCACTCTTAAACACTTCTCAACAGAATGCATCTATGGCCACGATCCTGCTTCTTACTGAAATTCTGTTTCATCTGTGATGAAAGGTTATAAATGCTAATATGCTAATATATAATTAGTGATATAGAAATGATGGTATACATTTATTCTGGGACTTCTTGCATTTCAAAATGGTACAAGCATTATTTTTCTCCCTAAAATTCATGAAAGCATGGGAAACCACTAAAGCCATTAAAGTTTTGGTTTGTTTTGGTTTTTTAAAAAAAGATAAGTAAATTTCTACAGTAGAAGGGAGAAATATATGAATAATAATCAATATCTCAAACCATGCATTACTGAAAACCAGTCAGAGAAGCAAGAGAACACATGAAAATCTACATTGTCCACCCATTAAAAAAAGTGGCAAAAAGAAATCCTAGAACAGCATAGATTTATTATTAGGCGGAAAATAACAGAAGCATTCAAAGTAGAAAAAGCAAATAATCAAAATATTTATATATATATATATGTAATATATATATAATATATAATGTTCTTATAGAACAAATACAAATTATGTAGCCATAAACCATAACTATTATGAAGTTTCCATTTACACAGTAGTTATGCAGGACATGAAGTGGCTATCATTACCTACTTTTAAATCAGCACATAAAATTCACCCATTTTCTTTAAGTCTTCAAGCACTGTGGAAGTTCTAGGGAACTTTGGAGAAAGCCACCATGTATTGGTATATCTTTACATACTGGATAATTTGTGTAACTATATGCATACCATCCCAAGCAAAGTAACAGATGACATCATGCAGAATTCAGTAAATAAAAAAATGTATCAGTAAATGTAGTTACTTTTCAAGAAAAAAAAGACCATGTTTGCTGTTAAACATAAAAGTCATAACAATATATGCTCAGACTTCCAAAGATGTTGATTCCACAAGCGGAAATTAAAAAATGAAACTAATTCCTCGTTAATCTGACACACACTAAAGGGTGAAAAAATGATTCACACATCTCAAATGTAACTTAAAAATGGGGAATCATCATAAAAGATTTGATTCTAATTTCTGTGGTCCTGCGAGACCAGTCTTGGCCCCATGCTAGTTAAAAATTTTATTAATGACCTAGAATAAATATGTAATTATTACTGGTGAGGTTTCAAATATATAGGAAAGCAGCAAACAATGAGGCTTGATCATTAATACAGACAGATTCTTCTGGTTGCTGCTTGTAGCCAACATGTATCTTAATACAAAATATTAAGTCACACATCTAGAACAAAAACTTTGTGGTATTTCAGCTTAAGAGGTTAAAGTGATCCCTGGATACACAACCAGAAGCACTTGCCTGGAGTAGGAAGGTTTGAATTTCAATGATACAACATTCATTGTCTAGTTTTGCCCATAGCTGAAAAAAAAAGGTTTTTATATACTGGAAAGGATTCAGAGGAGATCCACAAGAATGATTAAAATATTGGAAAACATGTCAGGGAGTTCAACATTTTGCTTTTACACTGACAAGGTTAAGGGATGAATTGATCTGAATGTAAAGTACCAAAACAGAGAGAGTTCTGATAAAATAGGGGTGCTCAGCTTAGTAGACAAGGTACAGCTAACAATAGCTAGAAGGTGAAGCTAGGAATTTAAGATTAAAAGTAATAGCTTTTTTAAAAATTAAAAAAAAATTAAGCCTAGCCAAATACTCAAAAGGTTTGTTAAGATCTGTGACTGTTTCCCCATCATCGGGAATTCTGAAATTGAAGACTGCATAATGCCTTAAAAGACATTTTCTAATCAAAAGAAAAAGCATCTCGGGTAATCCCACCCCTCTGTTAAACAACAAGTTGCACCAAACCATCTCAGCATTTGTTTCTAGGTTTGTGAACCCTATCCAATAGATGTACTGGCCTAAATCCTCATGTAAAACCACCTATGCACTCGTTTGTTCTTGGACCAGCTGTGTAAAATGCCATTTATTTCATGTGATGTAAAACCCCCTTAAAGGATGTTCCAGATTGTGGTGGTTGTCAACAGCTCAAAAGGCCAGAAATGGAGTCTAAAAATTAACACTGTGATTATTTTTACCTTGCTAGTTTTCCACTCCCAACCATCTCCTATCTGCTGGGAATGTTTAATAAGTTCTTCACAGTACTGCTTGAATCTCTTTTCTTCCAAAAAGATTTCCTCTTCGCCTGCCATGCTACAGGACATCTGCAGAGCAAATTAAATGTTAGTACTGACAGATAAAATTAACACTAAAAACTATCACTGATTTATCACAACTGAGTAGTAAAATAACGAAGCACTGGGAGAAAAAAAAAAACCCAACTGTTTCTTTATGTTAAACAAATATATGTTTCTTCAAGCACATTAGAGAACCACAGATACACAGAACAGCCAAGCTTGGAAAAGATGTCTGGAAACTCTTTAGCCCAATCCCGCTGCTCACAGTAGGGTCAACTAGAGCAGGTTACTTGGGATAATTTCCAGCTGGGTTTTGATTATCTCCAAGGATGGAGATGCCACAACCTCTCTAGGCAACCTGTTCCAGTGTTCATTTACCACAGCAGTAAATAATTTTTCATCAGTGTGAGCTACTTCCATGGGCCTACTACCTTTTCTCTGTGGAAATGAATGGCTCCACAAAAGTTTAACAACTCTATAGTGTTTGTGGACACAGAGCCTACAAGAGGGCCAGCAGAGTTCAGCTGTTCCTCATGGCAGCAGTACAGCTCTTGACAGCCCAACAATGTGGTTTCAGGGGGTTATAATGTGCTTCAAATGAATACCTTCCCTACTCCTTGAGCACTTCCCTCCCAGGGACTTAAAGATAACAGAAAAACTCTCTTTGAGAATCTGCCCAGTTTAGTTTTTTCCTCCCTTTCAAAGAGGATTTATCATAAATATGGCTGTTTCAATGTGCCTATAGATACCAGGAATCACTACACCACCACATACAAATACTCAGTAACCACTACGAGACCACACGTTTTCTTCACAAGAAATATAAAGCACACAGCACCTCATGCGATGTTCATTATTTTTCAGGATTTGGCCCTAAATCACAACATCGTTCTATCTGCCCCTGATATAAATTACTGATCTAGCATTTGAAAATAGATTATTTTCAAGCAGTTAAACCCTCATTAATCAGTTTGTGCTACCTGGATGTCAAGAAAGAGGAAAGGTGGAAACTAGACACTGGGAATGTTCCTGCTATTCCCTAACCTCCCAGCCCAGAGGACGGCCCCCAAACTGCGGTAAGTGTCGGTAACGAGAGTGTAGTTCTCACCTACGACTGAAAGAGAGGGATGCGCTTTAGGAACGGGCAGTTGTGAGGGTACCAGGCTGCCGCCAGCCGCGCACCACGCCTCCCTGCCTCCCCTCACCTATCCCGGAAAGAGCAGATCCGAGCGGACCCGCCCCGCTGGCCCCGCAGGCAGCGGGAAGGCCAGGCAAGCTCCCGGGCAGCCCGGCTCCTTCTCCCCCTCTTCGGCGCCGCGCTGCGGAGCCCCTCCGGACTCCCCGGGACGGCTCCCTCACCGCGACCCTCGCCCCCTCAGGCCCCGCCGGGACAGACAAGCGGTGCCCACCGGGGCGGGCAGCGACGGGGCCCGGGGTGAGGCGCGGAGTGACCCGCCTCGCCTCAGGCGAGGCCCAGCGCAGGCCGCAGCCCCGAGGCCGGCCCCGGTGAGGGGTGCAGGGTGGGGAAAGCTGGCGGGAGGGAGCAGCCCCGCCGCGCCGCCCCGCCCCCACGTACCGTGCCCCCTCCTCCTGCTCCTCCCGACAGAGCCGCGCCGCGCACCCGCCCCGCTCACCGCGCATGCGCCGCGGGCTGCCGGAGGGGAGAGGGGCTGCGCATGCGTGGGGGGAGCTGGGCCCCTCCAGCCGCGGCGGGGCGGGGTGAGGGCGGGAGGGCGGTGCTGGCTGAGTGAGTGAGGGAGGGAGTGAGTGACAGACGGACTGAGAGTGACTGACAGACTGACTGACCGGCCTCTGACTGACTGACCGACCTCTAACTGACTGACTGACTGACTGATGGACTGACTGACTGACTGACCTCTGACTGACTGACTGATGGACTGACTGACTGACCAACTAACTGACTGACTGACTGACTGACCAACAGACTGACTGACTGACTGATGGACTGACTGATGGACTGACAGACGGACCAACTAACTGACTGACTGACTGACTGACCAACAGACTGACTGACTGACTGATGGACTGACTGATGGACTGACAGACGGACCAACTAACTGACTGACAGACTGACTGACAGACTGACAGGCTGACTGACTGACAAGGCAGCTCTGACTGACTGACAGGCTGACTGACAGTGTGGGTGCGGAGTGCCGGGCCCCACCTTCCCCAGCCCCTCATGTTGGCTGTGTGAGGCAGTGCGTGAAGCGATGGACGTTCTCAGCAGAGGCTGGAGCGCTCAGCATGGCTCTGAGCCTTCTGTCAGCCCTCTCCTCCCGACCCCAAAAAGGCACCATCCCCAGATCAGCAGGGCTGAGGCTGCTCCAGAGGGTCCCCAATGGCAGCTCTATCCCCATGTTTCTAATGGGGCTTCAAATAATGGAATCCTAGAATGTTGTGAGTGGGAAGGGACCCACAAGGAGCACAGAGTCCAACTCTTGCCCTAGCATAGGACAATCCCAAGATTCAGACCATGTGTCTGAGGGTGTTCTCCAAATGCTTCTGCAATCTTGTCAGGCTTGGTGCCATGAGCACCCCCCTGGGGAGCCTGTTCCAGTGCTCCACCACCCTCTGCCTCAAGAACCTTTTCCTCATGGCCAACCTCACCCTCCTCTGCCACATCTTCCTGCCATGTCCTCTGCTCCTGGCGTTGGTGGCCAGAGAGAAGAGCTCAGCGCCTGCCCCTCCTCTTGCCCTTGGGAGGAAGTTCTAGACCACAATGAGATCTCCTCTCAGTCTCCTCTTCTCCAGGCTGAACAAACCAAGTGACTTCAGCCTCATACCCTTCCCCTCTAAGCCTTCTCTCCCTATAATATAAATACAACATATTACTACTTTTCCCTCATGAAGATGAGGAGGGAGGAACATGAAATTAAAGTGGCCAGGTCACCTGAGCACTGTCTTGTAACACAGGGGGTAAGTAGAAGAGTAATCCAAAATGGTTATGAAAATAATAAGAAATGCAGGGTTTCACCACAACTGTACTCGTAAGGTATTTCCTGGATTTACCCAACATGGATTTCAGTGTTCATTTTGTCACCCAACTGTCTTTATAATTGCCTTTTTATCTGAGAATTTGATAGGTGTACAGAAGATTTTGTCCTACGCAAACATTAGAATTATTCTTAATTTATTAATCTATTAAATGGTACATTTTTTCACTAGTAAGGTCTTGTCTGGAACAACTAAGTTATCCAAACTGTATTATGTGCAGAATGCCCGATATCTGGATAGACTTAAGTGGAATGCAAAATGTTGTCTTTACTTATTTAGCTGTAAACTGCCATTTTAAAGAGTTTTATGGTCTTTGTATTAAAAGCAAACAAGAGCTGTCCCGTCAGCTTTGGAGACCAGGGTGCTCAGTGGTGAGCCCCCATATGCAAATGGTTCTTTGTTCTAGCTGGTTGTAATGGGATGTTCTCCAACTTGTGCAGTTCCTAATTTGCTAGGTGTGGAGACCACACAAGGGCCAAACTGTTTTGCTGGAATATTCCTGCAATAAACCATTAATCTTTGTTCTTAAATTTCCATTTTTTAGATTTTGGCTGTTAGTGGCCACGTTCTTCAAATATGGACCATGATTCATATTTAAAGATATTTTTCACTACCCTTTGTGTACAATGAAAAGTTCCATCTAAGTCTGTAGTTTTCAACATTAGGTATACATAAGCAAAGTTTTGTTTCATGAAGGTATTCTGGAGGATGATTAATTGTGTGATGTGCTTTGACTAGATTAAGGTACCTCTATAGATTACGATTTTGGCTGCATATATTGGTTTTGAAAGCAGTTGCATAACTTGGGTGATGCCATTATAACTACAAGCTATGTTGCTATAGTCATGATTTAATCATCAGAATTAATTATTTATATTGTTCTTCACTTTTAAATGTTGAGATTTTGAAATTTGGTAAGTAAACACCAGATTTTGAGTTTTGGAGGAAGATTTTTACATTGTGGAATATATTCTGTAAGCCATTTCTGCTAACAGAAAATGCCTGTAGTATTGAAAAAATGTCACGTAATGTGCATTGCCTTGGAAGCTACAGCTCCTGATTTCTAATTTTAGCTTTGTTACTGCCTCTCTGGATTTTCTTAGGGAAGAAGCATTGAGTTTATGACATAATTCATTTTAAAAGTGGCTGATAGGGCCCTGATTCTGCATTGAAGTTAGCAAAGGAGTTGCCATGACTGGCAGTTTCCAGAAAAGTAAACCATAGTTTCCATATATTCAGATCCATTTACTTTATTTTAAATTGTGAGTATACCACCTCTGTAAAAATCAAGGACATTCAGTAACTAGGACCTCAGCACTGGTGGTCATTTTTAGAGTATAGGCTTCAGCCATACTGTTGGAGTATCTCAAACAGGCAATATAATCTAAGGACCTTAAACTGGACATATACAATGTTAAGAAATTATGTATAGTTAAAAATAATAAACAGTTGACCTGAATAGCCCTTTTCAGGACTTGCTGGCTTCCTCGTGGCAAGCATAACTAACTCTTTGTGTTACAGAAGTTAAGGTCTAAAATGCTTAACTCTGAAAAACTGTTAGTACCTATACATTTTTGGTAACAGAAATACTAGATATCTCTATATAGACAGGTAACTGTACCTACTAGAGGTGGATTCTAATCTTGGCTTTGCTAATAGTTTCAGTTTCCTAGGTCCTTGTCCCTTTTTGTCTGTTTCCAGAGCAAATCAGACTCACGGTATATTCTTACAGCTTGGTCATCTCCATTGTTGTTGCCAGGGCATTTCAGTAAGTTGCAGTAAATGCCTCTGTATCGAGGGAGATGTATTTGCTGTAGATCTAAAATTACTTGACAAGAGGTCCCAACATGGAGGTTTCTCTCCTTTTTCTTCCTTCTCTTGCCTATCCTCTGAATAAATGCTTCAGGTTAACGTCTCATCTCTGCCATGCAAAAGCATTAATAATTCACGTTCCTTGTGCCATGACTTAAATGTTTATATACTTAAAATAAATGCATAATGGGTCACCAGACCAGTTTGTTTTATTCTAAATATATTAATACATATAGTAATATAGTAACATGTCACATATTGATGATTTTTGAGAGAAATATACAGTTGTCATAGGAACTTTGTTGGTTGGAACTTTTAGAACTAAACTCAACAAAGATCATGGAGAATAATCCTTCATCAGACAGGTGGTGAACTGAATGATCTCTAAAAGGTCTTTTTCATCCTTCATCCTATTGTTTGGTCCCAAGAAACACAGCTTCATTCAAAACCGATTGATCAGTTGAGCAGTTCAGGCAACGCTCTACTCTCCAGAGAAAAAAGGTAACATCACAGCTCTCGGACTTATGGAATTAACTCGATGTACATTCAGTTTCACAAATCCTCCTTAGTGTGGTTCAGATCCTGGGCAATTCACAGTAATTCTAATGCTATTTCTTCCACTTTGTTTTTTTATTTCCTCTTAATTTCCAATGCTGTGTTGCTAAACAGAGATAATTATCATTGCCAGTGCCTGGCAGTACCTGGGTTGCAAAGTTTTATAATAAAGAAATACTGCCAGGTGAACCAAATAAGAAACAGTGGTATAGCCAAAGCAAAATGGTCATGAAAATGTGTCATGAGGCTATGAGACAGCATGTTCAAACCCAGCGTATCATTTGTGCCATGACAAATAATTTCTTTATTCGCTGTTCTAATATGGTCACAGGAGCAAACCTACCCCATCTACAATTTAAGAAAGATTGCATATACAGGCAGCATCTACAAAAATGAAATGCTGGGCTTCATTCCAGTTGAAATTTATATTAGCAAACAATCACCATGGCTGACTGCTTAATTTAAATCTCTGCATTGCCTGTCACTAAATTAATAGTTCTTACGGAGATTCTGCACCAATAATACATAATAAGAATTATGAAGTAAGATATTCTGCATTCTTCTGCTTCATTTGTTTAGGAGACACAATCATTGAAATTCCTCTGATACAACTGGGTAGGTGGAGAGTTACTATTTCCAAATTGTTAATGGAGTTACAAACCTTATTTTCCAGTAATCACAGTAATATTATGTTGCTCTTACGAAGTAGGCAAGTAGTGTGATTTTCTTTTTGCTGGCAGAAACTGGAATTAAGTAACTTGTTGAAGGCTGTGGTGACTGTCTTGGGTTGGCGAATGGAGGTGAATTCTGTAGATGCATCATCTGTGCCTTCAACACACTGGCTCTTGGGTCCCATGATTGTTGTGAGAGAAAGTTCAAAAGGAAACAAACTGAGAGGAAGACAAACAGCATACATTTTTAATGACTATTTTTATTCCACTTCAGCAGGTACCAACCAGCACTGAAGAAAGTACTATCATAATGCAGCAATTGTTGACAACTTCTGGTTTTGGCCATTTTCCCTACCTTTTTCTGCTTATTTCAGTTTATCTAAAAGTTTAATAATTCTTTCAGGCCTCAGAGTGTTTTTTTTCTTTTGTTTTGTATTGTCTTTCTGTTTCTGTTATTCATGTTCCATTCTTGGTTTATTTACTTTATTTTATTTTTTCCTATTAGAGCAATACATATTGAAATGAACTTGAGAGAGGCTATATATGAAATGCTCAGGTCATTAGTGTAAAAGATAGTAACAGCTGAAGGCCTCAAAAATGTTGCTCCTAAGCAGGGAAATTGGATTTGGGAGATGTTGAGAATAATGAGGAAGACTAATTGATACAGAAAAATAAATTTTTAAATTAGCTTACAAGTTCATGGTCAAAACAACATTAAAGTATCTGCAGACAGTAGAACAAAGGTCATTATAACACAGGATTATATGAAAGTATAATAAAATAATATTGTTAGAAGCTATAGTAAATATATATCATCTATATCTCTTGTGTTATTAAACCAGCAAACTTACACTACCACTGTCCAGTTGGCTAAAACCAGCAAATCAGAAACCAAAGTATCATATGTGACATATTTTTGTTCAGGATGCTAGATAGATCAGGACTAGGATCCATTTGGACATATAAGGTAAATAAAGCCCAGTGCTAAGCTCCAGAGTAAATCATTCTAATTATGCAGGTCTGCAGGCCTACATATAAAATTCGCAGTTCATAATTAACACTGAAGTGAGTCAAGATAGACAGATATTGACGTTAGGAAAATAAGGTTTTATTATTGATTCCTACAAAATACGATGAACCCAAAATGGTACAATTTAACAGGCAAAGCTGTGTTTTGAGAATATTTTCTTCAGATGATGGATTGAAAGGTCAAGAGGGAAGTTGGCTGGATAGGAAATGACAGGCAAGAGCAGACAAACTATCATCTACCTTGTGCAGAGGAACGACTCAGAGCTTAATCCGAAAGTTTACTGTAAAAGTTAGAACTCTGTTACTTAAGGAGACTGACTGAATCAAAGAATGAGAGGGAATTTCTTCGTGAATGAAGAACATCAGAATCTACATTTTTTGTAAAGTAACTCAACAACAGAAACTATCCAAAACTGGGGGAAGGGAAAAAAAAAAAAAAAAGAAAAAAAAAGAAGCTTGCACTCTCCACTATCATATTTGCAGAGAAAAATATATAAGGAAATTGTCCATTTAGAGGCCAAGCAAAAAGTAATACACGTAGTACTGGACATAACATGACATTACTGATCATTAATAAAAAATTGCAGATTCAGGTACTTTTGAACAAAATAATAGTGGAAGATTAGAATTCAACAATAATTCAAATTCCACCAAAATGCATAAAACATTACATTAAACAAATGCCGGTTCTTAATTAATCTAGTAGAAGGCATAACACCCAGTGACATTTACTAAGATACTCTCTATGAGCACCCCTTCCTGACCAGTCTGTTAACGAGCAGCTACTAAAGAATCGTCATTTGGGAAAGAGCATCGAGAGGTGATCTTGTCTGCCACGGCAAATTCCTGACTGCAGGTGTGTGCCCTTGTCCCGGGAGGTTTATGGCAGTAACTCTTACACACTTCATTCTTAACAAGTTCTGTTGAGGTGGGTGAGAGCCAAAACTTACTCTGAACTCTGCCTGAGACACAAGTTTCATGATGAGTCCGGACTTTAGCCTTACCTGTGCTGATGCTGCAGCTAAGTGAAGGAAAGCTGAGGAGGCACAAAGCCATTCCTCATTTCACCGTTCCAGACTTTCCCTTATGGTCACTCTAGTTTATGCTGGCTGAAATAATCCCTTCAAGGCCGTTGTCCAACCCATCCCAAACCCTTTTCCTGCCTTGGAACCCCTTCTGAGTGTTTAACACACAGCCAACAACATCACAAGCGGTGAGCCTGGTAAAGAGTATTCATGTACAGTTCAGTGCACGTTGTATCCCAGCAAGTTTGACTTAATGCATCGTTATTCATGTCACAGCACCCTATGCACACATCATCCTGTATATGATGTATATGAGCTACAGGTTTGATTTCAGGGTTTCTAGAGATCATCATAGGTGTCTTTCCAGGAATTAGATTGTTTCTTGGGTTTCATTTTGCTTTGCAAAGCCCTGTTTTTCCTCTTATGGTCCCAAAGGGGGAAATAAATGGCTTTCAAAGCGGTAGCTGAGTGAGGTCCAGGATAGCTCAGCAGACACTAAGGGACTGCAGATGCCCCCAGTTTGTCCTTAAAGAGTTACGCCGGCAAAAAGAACAATGCACTTTAGCTCGACAAAGGCTTGATGGATGATAAGGAGAGTGTTTTGAACAGCAATGCAGGAAATTCAGCAACGTCTGTGACAAAAAAGTAATGAAGCCTAGTGCCGAGGCTCACCAACAAACTGAGGTCCTTCCCTAACATCACCCATGGAGTAGTACTGCTCCCTGTTATTTTAGTAACAAATTATTTTATTAAAGATCATTAAATCCTTCTCTAACTGCACAGGTCCCAGGAGAAAAATCAACTGCATACCTAGGACTGGGACAGGAGAACTGGAGTATGCATTTGGCTGAGTGAAGACGTGCTGGTGCTTCTGATGTCAGCCAGGTAAAAGCTGTGGATATGACTCTGGGCTGTCCTGGTTTTTGCTAGGATAGAGTTAATTTTCTTTTCAGTAGCTAGAAAGAGCTGTGTTTTGGTTTCAGTGTGGGATTTGTTATGAGAAGAATGCTGGTAAGGTACAAGGACATCATGTTTGGGTAGTTTGCCAGTGCAAAGGACTAGGAGGGGGATAGTGTAGTAGTTAGTAAAACTCAGAATTGACATTTGGATGTGCCAGTGAAATATTCCATATCATATTACACCATATTCAGTATATTAACCAGAGTTGACTGGAAAGCAGGGGAATTCTTTTGGGTATCACTTGGGCTCACTCTTCTGGGATTGCAGTTTTGGGTTTTGGGTTCCTTTTTGCTCATCTGGGATCACTATTGGTGGGTGGTGAGCCATTGTACTGTGCATCACTCATTTTTATATACATATGTATATATATATATATATATATATATATATATATATATATATAAAATTATTATCATTACTATTTTAATTTTATTTTACTCTAATTATTAAATTGTTCTTATCTCAACCTACAAGTCTCCTTACCTTTACCCAAAACTGCAACCAGAGGGAGTGAGAATTGTGTTTGCTGTCTGGTGTGCCCCTTCTCTGTCTTTCCTGATACCTCTCCTGCTGCACTGGTCCAAGCAGAGGGTCAAGTGTATTGGCCTCTTCCCTTTCCAAGGCTGAAGGTGTCCAGGTCGCAGGATTTTCAAACCCCGTACAGTTGTGTGCAGCGAGGAACGGGAGGGGTTTGTACAAACAACCTTAGATCTGGTACTCGGTGAGATCCACTGCAGACATACTCAGTGACTGCACAGTTCTCCTTCAGGCCTCTTCTCCCTGAAGTTAAGGCTTTTTAGAGTTTCCTTACCCACTAGCATTCCCAATACAGCACTTGTGGCTGCCAGGGAGTGGACCGAAGGAGGAACTCGGCTTGCTTGGTTTCCTCAAACAGCCTCTTCTGCTGCTCTTATCAGAGGTGGACTCGTCAGCTACGTGGGCCCTCGGTTTCACCAACCAGGCTGTCTCTTTGGCTTTTACTTTCTGTTGCCAACTCCTTTTCACAGCTGTCAAATCCACCTCCAGTATTCCTTACTCGTTATTGCTTCTCAGACACATTGTCCATCGTTCCTTCTTATTTTCTGAACAGCTGGACTGTTCACTTGTTCAGCCTTCCAAATGGCATTGCTACCTGTTCTTGTATGGGAATGCCTGTCACAGAAACGGAAGAAAGAATATTTATCCAGTTGAATGTGAGGCACTGGAGAAAAGCCCTGTACTTTGTTTTCATCAACATAAGAGCATGGCCTCTAACTGAAAATTTTTAATATTTTCCTATTTGTGAGAAATCTAGCAAGTGAACAGCCTTACCACGATAAGAACATTATAATCCTTTCTAAAATTACATTTCTTTTATCATACAGCACGTACGACAAATTGAGAATAAGGTTGATTCCTTACACATCGTCTTTTATTGTCATGAGTCCTGTTTTCCAAGCTTACTACCAACACTATAAATGTACTGAATGTTTCAGAATATAAGACAAAAATGTAATTTCAGCCAGTGGTGGAGTTTTCGTCAGGGTAGGCAAATGAGATTTTTAGAAGCCCATGGAGGAACATTATTCCCATTAATGGAGAGGTTAGCAGTCAGTTTGCTGAGTTTGTTTATTCATCAGTTTGGACTGATAAAGAAAATTTTCATTGCTGGAAAAATATAGCTAAGTGTCACCTGCAAGGATTGGAAAAAAATCAGAAGCCATCCTGGTAAAATGGCTAAGCGATTAGTGAGCAATTGACCATTCACTTGATAGCGACCTATTAATGAAAACATTTTTCTTTACACCACATAAAGGACATGTTAGCACATGCTAAAATATTGTCTGTATATTAGACTTCACAAAATTTTCTGTTAACTAACATAAGTTAATATATGACACACAGCTTTTGTTTGTCCTTATTTGGATAAGGCCAAAAGCTTTTCAAAATTTCCTTGAATTATTATACTCCAGAAATTTACCAAACCTGCAAAATTCAAATCAGCTGTTAAATCACTGAGATATTATCAATTCTATTTTGTAATTTATTTTTTTTTTCCAGAAAAATTGTACATTTATTCAGACAGAGTTTAACTCACAGCATGGCTGCATAAAATCCTTGCATATATCAAGTAAGATGATCCTTTGGACAACACTGGAATACTTTCCTGATCCTGAAACTGATGATTGCCTTCAAAGAAATGAGTGCAAAAAAAGGGGAGGGGTCCAGTCCTCCAAACTGCAGTCAGTAGAATTTTGAAATAAGTTACCTCGCAGTCTCAGTACTCTTTCTTCCCTTTCAATACTCACCTTGTAATTTCTTACTTCCTGTCTATGATTCCCAAATGCACTGACCCAGTTGACCAAATTTACCCTGGCATAAGAGACTGTAACTCCACTTCGGTCACAGAAGTTATATTTACCCGTAACACGGTTACACGGCACTGGAATATTTCACACAGGGAAGGTGTAGAGGTTATCCAAACCACTTCCACTCAGCTTCAGCCACACTTCAGCCACGTGCAGCATTTTCACAAGGTAAATAATACAGTAAGAGTCAAAGAAAGTCAGGGAGAGGAGGGTGAGGAGCAGAATGTCACTGAAATGGGGATGAGTTATTTAATAACGCTGTGGAATAGCACACTTTAGCTTCACCAGCTCATCAGTGCCTGCTCCCTGCATCTGTACATGGCACTGACAGCTTCTTAACTTAACAATGAAATCCACGGGCCAAATTCACCTCTGGTGTAGCTCTGCTGAAGTCAATGGAAGTGTGTCAGAATTAATATAGTCCAACAATTACCCTCCATTATCTGGAGTAACGGTGGGGCTGCAACACCTGTTGGATTACAAACCAGGTAATACAGGTACTGTGGTGCATGGCTGGGTTCCCTCTGGATAGATTCACCAGCTCCCTTTCGGCATCAGCCAGACAGGTGCACGTGGAATCTGAAAAGCAACTGCATCCTCATGCTCCTTGTAGCCGGAGGACAGCGCTGAGACATTGTGGCTGGATGTGCAGAGAGACAACATGGATTTATAAAGGGGTTTAGCTGATAGAAATAAAAAGTATATAAATAAATAATATAAAGATATAAATAAATATAAAGTTTTAGCTGAAATATAGCTGGTAAGTGTTTAGCTTACATATAGCTCTATACTGAAATGAGCCACATCTGGCACATATTGTCCACATATTACTAGAGTTAACTAGATACGATTCAAACTCAATCATGTTTAAAAGGCAGATTTCTTTTCCCAGGAATTTTCACAAAAACAGTGAAATTCAAGAAGCAAAGCCAAAATAAGATGTAAATTTAAATTGTGGATCGCTGTTGTACACTATATACATCTTGTATGTGATTGGTAATTTAGAGGCCAGAGAGGCAGTAATTTCATATGTAACAACAGTGGAATGTACCTCCAAGGGCCAATTCAAACGAGACCCACCCAGCAGAAGTGAACCGGAGCGCTGTGTTTTCCCAGCCCCGTTTCTTTCCTCTGGCATCTGGAGGGTTTACACAAACCCAGGTTTATTCCCTATTATCCCAATGCTTCCTAACTTTTCTTGTCCTCTTACCTGCTCACAGTCAAACAGCATGGCTTTAGGGACGATGTATTTTGTTAATGTAAAAAACATGTGTTTTCAGTAGCAGGAATACTGTCTATCTGATAAACGTCTTCCCTTTTTCAGGAACATTGTTGGGACACGGAAGCAGCTAAAAGTGATGGTTAGCACCCTGGGAGATGACAGTTCTTTGCAAATATCCAGAAGCTGAGAAACAGCCTGTTTTACAAACTGGAGGATTATTGGGAGCTAGTGATGAGGGTGGTGTTACCCATTTTCAGCTCACATCTGCTGCCATCTCTGCCGCTACCTCTCTCAATTACCTTTGGCTGGTTACTTGCTTCTTGCTGTTACTTTCATCTAACTGCAGAGTGAGGATGAGGATGAGAATGTAATAGGTGTTTTGAAAATTAACTCAATAGCACTTAAGGCCCCTTCAGACACTCAAGTGAAAACATGGGTGTATAAAAAATCAAAGTACAATTATTATGAAAATGTACATTATTGTTTGGAGTAAAAGGGAATCAAAGGCAGGATGATGAGATAATCAGACCACTGGAACTGAAGGATTTTGAGACATAATATTAAATAAGTAAAAAGCAGAACACTTAACTGAGCTTAGGGAGGGTTTTCCTAGTAAGCAATGTTCATTTCCTTTATTATTATGGCTTTTTTTTTTCACATTGGTATCTGAAACAAGATGTAAGATGCTGCAGTATGACTGGAAGTAGGACATTGCAAAACAGTAGTTTTAAGGGCATCATCCTGTGACCACATTCACAGTTCCAGTGAATATAACACTAACCAGATAAACCCAGATTTAGGTTCCCTGCTGATTTATTATTACTGGTTATATCATCAGATAAAGGTCTCCTGGGGACAATATGAGTTTATGATAATTGTGAGACTTTTTAAGAATTACATAATCAAAACGTACCTGAAGATTTACCATATTTGAATTTATCAGAGATGAAAGGTCCAAACTAACCCACATTGCCCTCAAGTCCCCTGGCTGCTCCTAAGAAGCCGATGTTGTTACTCCTGTAACTAATGTTCTTTTTCAGAGAACAGTCAGTACTTCATGAAATGCAGTACCTACAACTCAATCCAGAAAAGGCTAAAGGGATGACATTTATAAAGCTCAGGTTGCCACAAATCAGATTTCACTATAACTGTGCTGCGCGTGATGTGAAGTCAGACATAAATGAGACATAACACTGAGAGAGTGGAAGTTATATTACCCTACATTTCATTTATTGAACTTTCTTTAATTTATCGGCTTGTTTGGATTAGACAGTATCATGAACACTCCGGTGGCAGTTGGGATTTCTATTTATAGCATACTCTCTCTCCATTGGATGCCCCTCTGCATTAGTTTCAATGAGGCAGTAATTAGGCCCTTAAAGCAGAATTAAGTTATTTTTAATAATTTAATTTAGATACAAAATTTACCCAGTATTCTTTCAAAAGACAATAATTTTTTATAATTCTTTGGGACTGTGAAAAAGGATACATTCCTAAATGTTCCTTTCTTACATTTTCTGCTGTTTTTCTTTTATGTATTTTGGGGCTAAACAGCCACCATCTCCATAAATTTCAGATTTCACACATGCACATATTTAGCCATAAGGCAATTCTGAACTTTCAAAATTAAGCATACAGCTATTCCCTGTAGGATGGAAGATTTCTTTTGCATTCTAAATAATTTCTGTCATGATAGCCAGGGGAACTACTTAGCTCCACATGATGCTTAACAAGAGTCAGACTTTGCTGCTAAATTGGAGAGAGATGGGTTTGATGGGTGATGATGGATGCTGGATGGCTGCATCCAAAGAGTTACAGCCAATGGTTCAGCATCCAAGTGGAAACCAGTAGCCAGTGCTGTCCCCCAGGGGTCCATACTGGGTCCTATTGAGTATCTTCATCAATGACACAGACAGTGGGATCAGGTGCACCCTCAGAACCCCAAGCTGATTGGTGTGGTTGACATGCCTGAGAGACAGGATGCCATCCAGAGGGACCTGGACAAGCTGGAGAAGTGGAACCATAAAACCTCATGAGGTTCAACAAGGCCAAGTGCAAGGACTTGCAGCTGGGTCTGGGCAACCCCCAGTTTCAATCAGGCTGGGGGATGAAGGGATGGAGAGCAGCCCTGATGAGAAGGACTTGGGGTGCTGGGGGATGAAAAGCTGGACATGAGCCATAATGTGCACTTGCAGCCCCAAAAGCCAACTGTGTCCGGGGCTGCATCACAAGAAGGGTGCACAGCAGGGCCTGGGAGGGGATTCTGCCCCCCTACTCTGCTCTGGTGAGACCCCACCTGCAGTGCTGTCTCCAGCTCTGGGGTCCTCAGCACAGGAAAGACATGGACCTGTTGGAGCGGGTCCAGAGGAGGCCACTAAAGTGATCAGTGGGCTGGAGCATGTCTCCTGTGAGAACAGGCTGAGAGAGTTGGGGCTGTTCAGCCTGCAAAAAAGAAGGCTCTGGGGAGACCTTATAGCAGCCTTCCAGTACTTGAAGGGGCCTATAAGAAAGAAGGGGACAGACATTTTAGCAGGGCCTGTAGTGACAGGACAAGGAGCGGCGGTTTTAAACTGAAATACAGGAGATTTAACATAAGGAATCAATTTTATGAAATGGGAACAAGTTGCCCAGAGAAGTTGTGGGTGCCCCAGCCCTGAAAGTGTTCAAAGTCAAGCTGGATGGAGCTTTCAGCAACCTGATCTAATAGAGATGTCCCTGCCCACTGCAGGGCGTTTGGACTAGGTGACCTTTAAAGGTCCATTCAACCCAAACCAGTCTGTGATTATATGATTTTAAAGAAAAAACAAAACAAAACAAAACCAAGAAATATTCAACAACCTCAATCCTGAGTACACCGGCCAGTGCAGCCCTTAGTGCAGCTCTCAGTACTGCATCCGATCCAATCACAAATGTCAAGGGTGGCATTACAGATAAATGTGTCTTCCTCACCATCTCTTCTCTGACATTAACTCAAACACCAGTTTAGAAAACTATGTGCAGTAGTTTTCACTGCGTAACCTATGCAATCCACACATAACCCTGCTCATCACAGAATCACAGACTGGTTTGGGCTGGAAGGGACCTTAAAGCTCATCCAGTTCCAACCCTGCTGTTATCAGCAGGGTCACCTTCCACTAGACCAGGTTGCTCAAAGCCTCATCCAGCCTGGCCTTGAACACTTCCAGGGAGGAGCAGCCCCAGCTTCTCTGGGCAACCTGGGCCAGTGTCTCACCACCCTCACACCAAAGAATTTCTTCCTAATATCCAAACTAAACCTACCCTCTTCCAGTTTAGAGCCATTTCTTCTTGTTCTATCACTACCTTCCCTTATAAAAAGGGGAGGTTTATAACTCTCCCCAGGTCATAGCTGCATATTTCTTTCCTCTGACTGTTTGGGTTGTTTTTTCAGTGTGGAAATTTTACTCCAAAATTACCTTTTTAGTGTGTGGGAATCAGACAGATAGCAATTTTGAGAATGTCTTGAGGGAGCAAGGTGATTTGAGTGATGAGACTCATAAGCCTTGTAATTACAGTAATTATGAGACCATACCTCTACAGGTAAGAACTCATAAGTAAAAACATTAGCATGACCATTTAAGAAGCTCGATAATTAATTCCAGGGCATGTGGTTACAGTGCAATGCTTAACATAAACTTCATGACTCTGCTGGCACTTGGTCTTACCTCTGAAGCATGTATCCACCTTGTAAGCGTAGATCCCTTTGTGCTGTGCTATTTGTATGTAGTCTTTTTAAGCCTACGCCATCTGTAGCAGCTGGTTATAGGTGGTCAAACCTTCCTACATGTTCTAGACATCATCTGCCCTGCGGCTTTATATAGAAATAGCCTGAAACACAGGAATGTTCTGACTCAGACAGACATTACTCAGAGGAACGCATGTTGGAAAAAGCACATACTCCAGAAAGGGAACTTTTCTGTCCTACATGTCCTACACATGCTTTACTCTAGCCCTGACCTGTTGCCTAATGGGATGAGTAAGGGAAGTTTGTAGCATGAGGGAATGCCTCCTTCCTAGTCGTTCTGTGCTCTGTTTTTGATGCATTTACTCAGCACTTCAGTGCCGGGTACATCTTCTGTCATTGCTAACCAGTAAAGTCACAAACCTTTTTGAATGGTACTGGGAGAAACTTGTTAGAAAACCTCTCACTGAGTAGACATGCCGAGACAGAGAATATAAAAACACAGGGTCATTAGATGGGATATTGTTAATATTCTTCAAAGTTTGTATCCATGAGCTATAATGCTAACTGCCAGTCATAAAATGATGGTATCATGTGGAAACTGCAGATGATCCTTTTGATCGCAGCAGTATATAATGTTTCTTGAAGGTGTGTGCAGGACAAGTTTGTACAAATCTGAGCTTGTTTAGTTTATTACTTAGATTCATTTTGCTGAGTTTTACTCTCATTGGGAAATACCTGCATTGTTCATCATTTAAATTTATGATGCTAACAAACATATTTTACCATCCAGCGATTCTTCTATTTTAGTGTTACACTTTTGTTTGGAATTTGGAGCATTCTAATGATACAAAGTTACTACACCATACTAAAATCACTTTTAATATCAATCAGTTTCAGCTATAGCTGAAATTACATATTTACTTAAAACATTATCAATGAGGAGTCAGGTATAACATTTGCAATCCAATTAAAACAAGCTTTTTAAAAATAGAGTGGGCACAAGCTGAAACAAGAGAAGTTCTGGCTTAGAAGCTCTGGCCTTGCATTGTGAGGACAGTCAAGGTTGTCTGGAGATGTTTTCCACGCTCCATCCTTGGAGGTTTTCAAGAGCCAACTGAGAAAAGCCAGGAGCAACCCGGTCTGATCTCATAACTCGCCCTGCTTTGGGCAGAAGGTAGGACCAGGGACCTCCTGGGGTTCCTTCCAGCAGGGATTATCCTACACACCCATGAGTTATTTTGGTTGTCTGAAATGGTTGTTGACAGCAATAGGTACCTATTGCACTGCTGAACAACCACCAGTACATGTGGACATCTTCAGACTTTTGTCACAGAGCTCATTTTTACTGTACAGTTGTTTATTAAGCAATTAAAATGTAATTCCTCATAAAAGCTGCAGTTTTCAGTCAAATACAAAACCACCGCATCTGGCTTTCCAAAACCTGCCACATGAAGCAAAACCAGCCTCATAACCTTTACGTTATCTCTGGCTTCATTTTTTGTGCTGATCTTGCACTAAAAGGTGGCAATAGCTACTTCCCCCCCGATAAGGTAAGAATTTGCTTTTTGATATAAACACTTTTTTAAGCATTTTCTCCCCTCTGGCCTTTTTAGCTTCTGTGTAATAAAACAACTCCCCCTAAAATTTGACATCCTTTCTCACTTCCAGATAAGGTTTTAAAGGAGATTTTGATAAAATATATAAAATAAGATTCTCAATTGCACTGTTTTGAAAACATGCTGAAAATTCTTTTTGTCTTTATTTTGGCTGAATTTTTCTCTGGAATCTCTGCTTTGATTTTGGTTGTGTTTGCCTCATTAAGGAGAAGTGCCCTTTAGTATTTTAGGAAGACTGCTGAGGGATTAAATTATATATACAGGCTTATTTCTTTGCATACTTTTATGTTTATTATTTCTTTGGTTTTATAAAATGGGGATTTATCCAGGACTTTAAGTGACCCTCCCACTAGTAAAGCAGCCCTCTGAAGAGCAACATTTGTATTAGCAATACTATCAGCATTTATACATATTGCACACAAAAGAATATGTTAAAAGAATATTACCACACTTGCAAAGTCAAGTGCTCAATAGTCACAAAATACAGAATTAAGCTTTAATCTGTCCACCTTACACATTAGCATTCTGGTATAGTAATTAGTGACTGAATTGTGTAGTACTAGCCCACCTTTTTGGGGCACAGAAAAGATTATGTTCTTTTAATGAGCAGCTATACATTTTTTATGCTTTTCCTCATTCTCTAATATTTGTTGCAGGTCTTATTTACCGTACTGAATTTATACTCTGTTTAGAAGACTGAATTATTAATTGCTTTTTGGGGCGTCTCAGAAAGAAAGCATTGCACTTCATCAGAGGAATGGTCACACGGCTCCTGTGTGAGATGGGGCAGTTCCCTCTACGACCATATGCTGTTTTATAGGAGAGAACTGTGGTGCCCAGAAGAAAACCAGAGATATCTGTTACTTTGGTAGGCCTAGGACTTCACTTTTTTTTCAGAGAACTTATATACACCAAGGACAGTCCCCTCTGATTTTGTTTGCCACCAGAAGCACTCACAACTACCACAAATCAAGTTGCAGAGTCTCCAGTCAGGAAGCTGGGAAAAGGAGGAGGGCACAGACAATGACCACCTGTGATAAATTTAGTTAATGACCTGCTTCATGTCACATATGAATCCCATGAGGGGGACAGAGTCTTGTCATGGGATTTACCAGAGTCACATTCAAAGGTTTTAATCATTAGAGCATCCTCTCTGTTTTAGCAATATTCTGACTCACCAAGCAGATACCTTCTGCCTTCCAGACCAAATGAGACAGAGGTCCTACAGGAAACCTATTCCCTTCTTACAAGCCATGGTTCACCAACGAGCAGGTCCACCCTGGGCACCGACAAGGGAAGAATGCCTGTGAAAAATACTGCATGGTCAGCTAACTCCAATACATAAACATGTTTATATGTCTTAAGTTGGATGTGGACAACTGGCCTGGAAAACTTCAGCCTGAAGACTGGCAAAGGTATTACCAACTGAACGCACTCACGTCAGCAGGAAATCTGAGTCTCAGGAAGTTACTAACCATACCACACCACTAAACTTTTAGTAACACAAATATTGATGAAATAAGTGGTCTAATACTCAGGCTTACCGGAACACATGAACTGAGGGTGTTAGACCTGGACTAGGCAGAAATCCAGGAGGAACAGAATATGTCAGAACACAAGGCTCGGAGAGCAGAGGCTCCAAGAGGTGCATGCAGGGGAAGACCAGGGATGGGAGAGCAGGGACACACAGTCCCACAGATGAAGGGGTTTGTAATCATGGGAAGAGGTTGGCTTGAAAAACTCCATCAAAAAAAAATATTATAATGTTGGGTAAATTAGAGAGAGAACCATCCTGTGACTGAATTGCATGAGACCAGGAGAAGGGTGGTGCTATGACCTGAGCTGGTGGGTAACCTGGACCCCCAATTGCTTCCCAACCTGGGGGAAGCAATGCTGTTGTCACTCTGGGAGATGTTTTTTCATCCCCAACCTTTCCGAATCACTCATTGACTATATCCTCATGATTCCTGTAACCCACACATGAAGACTTTAGTAGCGGGATCTAAAGTCAGGAACTGCTTTTCTGGTACTGTCATCACTCCTGCACAAACCCACAAGAAAAGTCTGGGCTAGCTGTGTGGGGGGAATCCTGGGTCCCTCGGGAATCCCTCTCTTATTGCTGTCCTCCTTGATGTGCAAGAAAAAAACCTCCTAACATATTAGAAGGACTTCTCTTTCTAGGAAAAGGAGCAGAAGTTCTAACTATTCCCTTTTCAAAAAAATCTTAGAGGCACTTATTTAGCCTTTTTTTCCTCCTCTCTCTTTCTTCAGGAAAAAAAAAACAAAAGTTGCCAAAACATTCTCTTTCTCCAAATTCCTCACACACCCTCTCTCAAAAAAACAGCAGCACTAGCTCTGCTTTGGTTTCACTTCTTCCTCCTCAACTCCCAGAAATGAGTCTGTGATTATTACACCCTGCTCAGCTAATTGTTTTAGAAGGAATACAACTTATGCTGTACAACTGAGTAATCTGCTTCTTTAACACTGGCTGCAGTCTTCCATGCTCATATTATATTCCCTCCCAGTTTACAACACGTACATTTTTAGAATACCTGCATAGATCTATGCGAGTCTGATAATGTTACAGCCATTTATTCTCCCCAGCCAAAAATACTAGGCTCTAGACTGAACAGTGTAACAATAACAGTAACCATTTTCCCCCTAAAAGAGAAAATATGAAGGGCATACAAAACAGAACACACAAATTACAGTGGTGACACAGAATAGTTTTAAATACAAGCATGATAGTCTGCAGTAGCTACATAATCATATAATCAAGGCATCTCAGATCAAGCAGTTTAATTCTGTTCATAAAAAAAACCCAAATTCCTTTACTACCCTAGCTAATCCCAGCAGGAGAGCACCTCCAAACTAAGCTGATGTGCGGTAATATACTTTGGAGAGACACTTCTTTTTACATCTTTGCTACATCTAATTGCTGGTATACAAAGCTGACAGGATATACCTTTTTACTACCACAGAACAGTAAATTAAAGTTAAGGTTGAGAAGGGTGGCAGCCAATGATGAAAGCTTGCTGGGGAACAGGCTAGCTCCCATGGGACTTGTAAACAGTATTTGGACATTGTAAACTGTTGGTACATTTTTGTAACAAAAACAAAATATTAAATTTGCCTGTTAGCTGAGCTCCCTGTCCTTGTATTTTCAAACTCAGCTCTTAGATGGCAGATTTAATCTTCCTCATCAGCAGCCAAAACATTTTTAATTTTGGGACACATTTCAGAGCATCGCAACACTCCTTCAGAAGATGTACAGGCAAAAATGGAGAGTGCTTTTCAAGCGGCACGCCATTTATCCCTGCTGTATTGCAGTGTCACTCCAGCTCAGGTTTGGAGAAGCGGCGTTAGCACACACAGGTACACGAAAACAGCCGTTTTGCGCTATAAAACAACCTTTCCCAGACTGCTCCTGGGGAGACCCACATTGGGAAGAATGGTTCCTGGTATGCTACCTTGCTGTTGATTAGCAAGGGCTGGTACTACGGCAGGAGACTCACGCTCTTGGCAACGCAGTCCGTGTTCATATTGCACCGCACGGATCCCTTCCCCCTGCAAAGGGCAACTCTGCACACCTAAGGTCACCACACGCTTTGACAAACACGCTCTCCTTCTCCCGATAGCTAACTGCAGACCGTGACCCATTTTTTTCAGCACGGAAGAAACACTCTCAAGACCAATCTGACAGTTCTCAGTTACCCTCTACATCCGAGCAACAGGGGTGCATGAAGGCTCTGAAACCCCTCAACACCTGGATCAAGATTTGGCCACTAATGACTGATCAGAGTAACCAAATTCTCCTACAGCATCACCCAAACTTGCCAGTTGTCAAGCCAGGATTCAGAAAAAAATTTTCTGACATACAATACAAATTGGAATGTTTTGAAGAGTCAGAAAACTTACTTGACAGGAGCTGCATCTTGATATTTCCAGTATCAACTTCCTCTCTCTCATCTGTTAGATTATAAAAAAAAAAAAATTAAGATTAATATGATTGTTAACTTGTGGAGCTAAAAGAAATGCAAGCAGATAAAGTGCATCAAGGAAGGGCAGCACAAGCCAGATATTTGTTAGTTTTATGCATCATCATGAATATAGTAATAAGCCTCTGCCCAGATAATAATAATTAATGAGGTAGTGAGCAAAAAGGTTTACCTTACATAAACAGATACAGGATTGTGCGGTCACTACTGGCATCCTTTACTCTGTAGTTCAGACCTGCATCATTAGTGGGGTATAAAAACAGATTCCAGCTTTCTACTGCGCTCATGTGCTGACCGTATTCACATTTTAGAGAGCCACTGAAATGTTAAATCCACACGTCAGGTGTTTGTTTCCTTATTGTATATATATCAATGAATCAAGCCACATGCTAAATGGGCATTTGATGCGTTACTTAAGTAATTTCCTAACACCCAGTAAGCAAAAACATTTTGTAAGTTCTGCCATAAGAGTGAAAGATTTAAGATTTTGTCCACGGAGGTAACTTAAATACTCTGACATGATTCATGACTAGAAGATTGGTAGCCACTGTACCCATAAATAAACTGCTGCCCAAATCTAAGGTACTTCAAGACATGATAACTGTAAGTTATCAAAATATTTTTTTTCAGCATTTCTTCCTTCTAGACAAAGAAATGTCTCTAACAGTTAGGCAACCCAACGCAATTTTTTTTCAGGAAAAAAATACACATTGAATATTTATTATAATTTAATCCATTAGCAACTTTTTATCCAGACCTCATTAATCTATTTTTTACCACCTTCATTTTCAAACCTAAGCATTATACATGTTTTAGCTAAACATAAAATTAGCACACCCTCTATATATCATACCTTCATTAGCACTGCTGCTAAACATGTACAAACACGACAGACATTATAAAACAGCCGCAGATTCCAACTTCAGGCAAGGTATTCTCAGGTTAAAACTGGCATCACTGCTAACGTAAAATTACCCTTGCACAAAACATCATAGAGATGGTTATCAACTGCAGTGGAGGAAAAAAGTTAGCACGAAAGCTTCAGAAAAACTTGAATTTCATCTGCATGGGCCATGGAACAGCTTGTTTTTCCCATTGTTTACTTTTATTTATTATTACTTCTGTTTATTTGTATTACCATAATATTTTTAGAAAACTGATCCTGTACCCATAAGATCCGTGGGAGTTTTGTCACCAACTTCAGTGGAAGCAGTTGTCCTGCAAAGATGCCCTATGTTTACGGACTTCGATTATTATAGTTCTGCCCAGATATCGTACTACCCTCTTCATGAATGGTAAATATTGCATTTGGATTAAAAACATGCACATGATGCACTTACAGTTACAAGGCATTTAAAATAAAATTACTTTTTGTGTAAAATACAGAACAGGTTATAGCTCAGATTAGATTTAGAAAAACCCTTCAGCTAATTTCAGAAATTTTGGACACTACCCATTTACCACCAGGTAAAATGCAAGGAAAATAAGTCATCTACTGTTTCGAGGACTCTTTTACAACATTAGTCGATCATTTACAAGGCAAGCAATTCTGACGCTTTTCCTCAGCTGAAATTGATTTAGCATTTTAGGATTTAGCATTTTAGGATTTAGCCTTCACTGATTATACAGTGGTTGCACTCTAAAGAGATTAAACCATTTTCTTCCAGTTACTTCATTTAATCTGTGTGTTATATCATTGCACCAGCTAACTGTGGACTGTGAGAGTAGTGCACAAAGTCTCTCTGTCTATCTTAGCTGTATCTACTGCTCCCCCCACATTTCTTTTGTGCAGAACAATGCTGCACCAGATTTATCTTTACTCTGATGCAACACATTCCCTATATCTGCCCCATTATTAAATATGCATAAAACAAACCCTGCAGGACATGCTAATGTATATAATATGCATATACCTGGGTGTTGGCTGTAAGAAGAGTTAAAAAGTTACTGCATGAGAATACTAAACACTGAACTGGATATGAAAATATTACAATAATTCCAGAGATTATTTCAACACTTAAATAGTGTTTTTAATGGAAATTACTAATTTTTTTTTTTTTTTTAAAGTGCATTTAAATGCTAGACAAGACCAAGAAAATCATTGTTAGTGTTCTGGACAGCCTTGTGTGAATTCACTGTCAACTGGAGCTGATGACCAGCTTCTGTTAACACTGCTATAAACTGAGATATTTTATAAACACAGCTCGTTAGAGGGAGGTTAGGCTGCAATGGCTGTATACAAACTAAGTACAGAAGACAAACTGTCACACTGAGGTTACCTTTTATTCCCTACACTTTTATTTTTCCTGTTTATCTCAAGTTAGACTAAATTTACCAAAAATTGCCATGGGATCTGTGTGACTAATGAAAAGAAAATTTGAATGTTTGCTAAATCAGTGTCCTCTGTACGGGCACCTTCTGTGTACAAAGAGCAAAATTTGCTCTCCCATTTACAGACCCGGCAAGCAAAATAGTGGTGAGTGGGTGGAGTTGGAGCACAGGCATTCATTTGCCATTTTCAGATAAATTTGCATAGGCAGCCTCTAATATGCCTCAGGAAATCTAGACCAATGAATGGGTCAGCTTAGCCATCGCTGCCATTATAGACTATGCAAGCACACATGAAACCTCAGAATTGTTGAGTCATTCATTTTCAGTTACCAAAATATGTCTATAGGTACAGATTAGAGAAGGAACCCCTTAAAAGTCTCAGAAAGAAATTTCTCACAATGACGAATGTGTGCCCGGAGACCTCATTCAGAAACAGCTTTGATAAACAGCTCGGTCGAGTAATTTGTGCCTCTCCAGGAAGATTTAAAAAGTCAAACACACAAAAGTCACTATTTATCTGCTTTGCTAAAGCATTATATTATCCACAGATTTCTTAGAGGCAGGCCCACTGCAGTCAACTGAGGCAACAGACTTAGGAGAGCCCAGGGTCCAATCCATCAAGGTGCCAACCCCCACGCGCACAAAGAGCACTGCTGCTTCCAGCAGAAGTCAAAAGGACGGAAAATCCCAGCTTTGCCAGAGGCCTCAGGCTCACAGGGTTAGGTGTTCAGTCCCATCAGAGCAACATAAAATCAAACACATCTGAAGGATTGTACGGAACCATCTCTTTTAGCTGCAGTTCATGGGGGTTACGTAGTTCCAGTGGGAAGGTACTAATTAAGATCCCAAAGCCAAATGATTTCTTTACTAGTTCTCTGAGCCAAGTGTTGTATCCACATGATGTTATGTTAAAATAGGCCTTAAAACAAAACTTTTTTTGAAATGAAACTTTTTTAAAAATAAAGATTGTATCATTACAACCTGTAATTAGCAAGTGACTTAAAAATGTGATAAAAAGTTCCAAGAAAATAATCAATTAACAACCTCATCTTAACAACCTCAACCTCAGCACACAGCCCCACACTCCTTCTGTACTTGGATGTCCTACTTTGGCTCTACCACTAAGGCATCTGATACCAACATTTACAAATTAATTTATTATTTAACTTACAAGTAATTTAATCCAAATAAGTACAGTGCTCAGAGTTTTTGTATAGGCTAATACCTTTCACTTAAAGATGGGGCAATTAACGTTGGAGAGAAACGCAATTAACAAGGTAAAAAGTATCACAAAAATATGAAACTGTGCATATTTCAAATGTGTACAGCCATACACTTATTCATTATTTTCCTGAGTCAGTCAGCAATTTTTGAAGCTTTTAAGACCAGGCACAGTTTTTACTGCTGGTATAGTTTATTATGGTTAGAAACAAGGACTGGTGAAAATGACTTTTGAAAATTTATCCTGAAACACAGTCACTTATGTCTGATCTGTACCCCGCAGCTGGCAGAGCCAGAAGCATATACTGGGCAAATTATTATAGCAACTCCAACACCTTTTCCCCAGAACATAACTGTAGTAACTAGAAAGGCCAAAAAAGAAAAAGAACAAAAAAAAAAAAGGAAAAATAGGTCAGCATGATCATCCTAGGCACTAACACAGTATTTTCCAGAAACTTTGCAAAAGGACAGTAAGATTTTTCTTAAAGAGCAGTGAAAGCATCTCTGCTTTTTGTTCAGGCAGCTCTAGACATTCCAAAATACATCACTGATCTTTCATTTGTATAACCATCATTTTTATTTAAAAAACCCAAAACACAGCTATTCACCAGTTCTAGCCAAATTAAATTTAGAGGCACTTAAAATGTATCTCCGATCACCCCAAAATAAGGAGGAAATAGATCTGTGGAGTCAGAGACAAGTATTCCCTCTCTACTGAATGGGAAAATTATTCTTTGCTAGTTAAAGATAAATATCCCTCAATCAATCTGTACCTGTTCAGGATATCTTATGGTTAGTATAGAATATATAGCAGCTATTTCATCCAAAGAGTTGATCCAGATGAATGGTCTGTTGTCTATAGCACAGCAAGTAAAGGTGATCATCCTGCTTGGTCCCTCATGAATTGGTTGCCCTCACAATACTCTACCTCACACCTTCTTCCCCAGCACACAAACACCCACAGGCATGTTCACTTCGATATTCACCTTTTTCTCTTAGTTCCTTTCCTCATATTAGGGATGCTGGGGAGGACTGAACCACTGCTGCATCTTTATTCGATACCACAAGAACACTGTGGATAAATGCTCAGTTTAGGCTGAAAATATGCAGCATCCTTGGGGCACTGCAAGCAGCAGGGTTACTGCACAGAGTCCTGCGATTCCTCCCTCTCAGGACCGTGTCCTGTCAAAGCAAGTGGGACTGCTCACTTGGTGAATGGTAAACACGTCCCTTGAGCACTTCCTCAGCATGAGCCACGCTGATGGTCACAGAATCACCACAGAATTGCCTCAACTGGAAAAGATGTTTAATTTCATCGAGTCAAATCATTAACCTCACTGACAAGTCCTCGACTAACCCATGTCCCTCAGCACTGTGTCTACACGACTCTTCAATCCTTCCAGGGATGGGGACTACACGACTGTCCTGGGCAACCTCTTCCAATGCCTGAGAACCCTTTCAGGAAAGAAACTCTTCCTCAGAGCCAATTTAAACTTCTGCATTTTGCAGGCCAAAGCTTTCCAGCTTTTAGGCTTTCTCGACACAGATGAGGGCACTGGTGCAGGTGTGCTTGCGTGCTGTCTGCTCACTGACAATCTGATGCTGTAAAACACACAGTAAATGAGAGGGGAGAAATAGAGCCGTCACCAGTAGTTTCAAGTGTTAACCACTTCACCTGCTGTCCTTCTCCCCTTTGGTCATGACCCTCAGGTATGCCCAGGTTACGGCTTTGCTAAAAAGTCCTGTTATTTTAAGAGGTCAGCGCTGGAAAGGGCTTTTTGTGTGGAATGTGTATTTTGAGCCCTGCAAAGAGTTAATCCTCCTTTCATGAAGCCTTCAGAGGACTCAGAGGGCAGGACGCCAACAGAACACCACCACCCCCTCCGAAACTTCCAAACCCTTAAGATTATGTAGAAGCAACTTTAAGCAACCTCGGTGCAACGCGAGCAGAAGGCATCGACTGAAGACTTGGCCTGTCTGACAGGAAAGGTGTGGGCATATCCACCATGTGTGTACTGCGTGTTCATACATCCAGCATTCCTCAGCTCTGCTCAGTTTCCAGAGGCGAGGATGGATGGACATTTTTGGCACTTCTCTTTGTTGGAAGGATGGCCACCACAGCAGCAGCCATCTCCATGTGAACCCCACCCCTGAACTTTGCCGGACACCCCTCTCCAAGTCACACAGCAGGAAGCCCAGGGACCACTGTCACTTTCCTTATATACTAAAAAAAAAAAAGAAAAAACAGAAATAAAGCTAAAGATGAAAAAAAAAAAGAAAAAGAAAAAAAGGTGGGCAAAAGCAGACTGCCTGCCTGCCGGGCTGCTGTCCACCCACCAGACACAAGCTTCCCCTCAGAGGACACCGTGCCTCACCCCACCAGCACAACCCCCTCACAGGACACCCCCGCACACCCCACCGCACACCGGACACCCCGCAGAACACCCCCACCAACACCACACACACACACACTGCTGAGGGCGGGGGGCGCGAGCACCCCTTGCTGAGGGGCGTCGCGTCGGCCCGTTCCCGCCGGCGTTGGACAAAGTTGTTGCGGCAGCCAGCCTGTGTCAGCACAACTTCGGGAGCGGGAGGAGGAGGGAGGAGGAGGCAGGAGGAGGAGGAGAAGGAGAGGCAGCGCCGCGCGGGGCCGGCGGGAGGCGGCCGCGGGGACGGAACAGCAAATGCTATTCAGCCGGAGCAGTTTCAAGCCGCCCATGCTGGGGAATTACTGTAGTCTAGCTACGGCTCTCCGCGCTGGCTGTGTGTGTGTGTGTATGTGTGTGTGCGTGCGTGTGTGTGTGTGCGTGAGTGAGGGTGTGCGTGCGCCTGTGCCCGCGCGCGCCGGGCGGGCGGGGGAGGCGGGCGGCAGCTCGGAGTTACCGCGCCGCAGCTTCGCGCTCCCCTGAGAAGAGGGGCGGTGGGAAGTGGGGGGGGCACCTAACTTTACCCTGAAAACTCCCTTTTTTGTCCCCCCTGGTAGAACTGTCAGAATGTAAAATAATAACAATATTTAAAAAAAAAAACAACCAACACAAAAACCAACAACAACCCACAACCAAACGCGTTCTCGGGCAGACTGACAGCCGGGGTCAAGAAACAGCTGCTGGAGTTAATGTTTCTTCCTCCCACTCCGTCTGATGGCGGTGCCCTGCCAAGACGAAGTGGGAGCGGGAGCGCGGCTTCTGCCTGCCCGGGTTTAGGGGGGGCAGGCGGGCAGCGGCGGCAGAGCGGGACACGCCGTCCGTGCCGGCGGCCAGCGTGCGGGCCGGGGCCGGGGTCGAGGTGGGGGAGGCAGTGGGGCAGTGATGGGGGGGTTCTCCCGTCTGTGGGTTTTCCATTTTCCCCCTTCTCCCTCCTCCAGGAACCTGGCAGGCGCGGGGAAGGCACTGCGTCTGCTGGCGAGGGCTGATTCACGCTGCAGATCGCTGCCCGGAGAGGGCTGCCGGGCACCCAGCCCGCCCTCCGGCGCCGGGCCGCAGTCGTTGAGGTGCTGCCGGACCTCGGTCTGCCCCGCCGCCAAGTTCGGGGCGGCCGATGGGCACCCTCCCCGGGCTGACCCCCCGCCGTCCCTCGGCCCTTCGCGGGGCAGGTGCCGGCGGAGCTCCCTCCCCGCCGGGCAGTGGGTTCCCCTCGGGCTCTGTCCTCCCCCACGGGCCCGCTGAAGGCTTGGGGCCCCTGAAACGCCTCAGCCTGGACCCCGCCGGGCCTCTGGGCCCCATCCCCGGCACTGCCGTGCCCTGCTGTCAGCTCTGTGCCCTGTCCTGCCAGGGAATCCAAAACCAGCCCCTGGCTTCCTGCTCCCAGCAGTGCGTGAGGTCTCTCCCATCCTGGTGGAGCTGGAGGTGGTTGGCAGTAGATGGGCTCCTGTGCTGGCCCTCCTTGAAAGCACAGTATTTTGGGTTCCAAAAGTAATTTTCTGGATACATGTTCAGAGCCCTGTTTGAAAAAATTGAAAACAATGTCCAACATCTCCCAATTCCCACCGACCCAGCTGCTCAGCACCTTTTGTGGAGCGGTTTCCCATGCAGGGGGGTAGGGACCTGCCTTTGAGCGCCCATTTTTAAGGAAGGTGGGCAGTATCTCAGCGTTGCGTCACTCTTGTTTTCCCCACTAAAGACGAGGCTGTCCCTCTGCTCACATTCTGTGCGTGTCAGATCTCTGCAGAGTTACTGCTGCCCATAACTGCAGTATCCTGATACTTCATCACCACCTCAGCCAACGCTTAATGTCATGACACGTCTTACCATGTTGTGACACGGCTTCGTCATGCGAAGATGTTGCATCAACTGTTATAGTTTTGTATCGTTGGAATATTTATGCGTTCCCCATTGCCACAGAGATGCCTATTCATAAATAAAATAAATGCAGCATGAGTACTATTGACATCCTGCAAACATGGCTTGCGAGAGACTCATTAAAATCAGAGCTGTCCAGTAAGCCCTGCTGCCTCCTGGCAAGCTGGCCTATTTCATTTCTTCCTTAATTCCCTGTCCAGGATGGTTCACTATTCCAGCCTATCACTTTATATCATTCTGTGAACTGCGCTCCGTCTGCTGCTTTTTCCAGACTAGTCCAGTTTGCTTTTTCAGCTGTATTCTCCACACAGCTCTTTGCCCAGCTCCATTACTTGCTGCTAATTAATACCTGATTTTTTGCTATCCAAAAAAGATAGCACTTTGGTTAGACACACATACACATATACCAACGTTAACTCTTCCCTTTCTGAAGAATAAGTGACATGAAATCCAGATGCTGAAACATCAGTTCAAAATTCCCATTGAGTTGAGTGAGATGTGGGATTTCACCTCTGGTACCCAGAGCTATGTACCTTTAATATTTGCAGGTCAAACAGATGGGTGCCCATTACTTTAATTCGGCCTTTCTATGTCAGACTCACCCATTACCCTAATTCAGATTCCCCCATTATCCTAATTCAGCCTTTATGTTTAATCCTGTAATTCTAATGAGATACCTATACCTATTTCATTTGTACTAACCAAGGGCTTTTTGGAGCCAAATCCTTGCCACTGCAACATTTGCAGAACTGGATTATATTTCTTTCTTTTTCAAGTTTTTCTACAACCTCAGAAGAATTAACAAGTTTGGTCTTGCTATTTTGAGACTTATTTCAAGCACTTCAAGTTGCCGTTTATGAGAATTAGCTCCTTGGTGTTTTCAGACATTTTTTTCACACAAGGAGCTTCCAAGTGTTAGCTGCTCTATGTCCAAATTTTTCTCACGTACAAATAACGTGGAACTTGGAACAATATCTGGAGTTCAGTAAGGGAAGATTTTGTTCCAGAAGCTCAAAGAAGCTCTCAGAGAAGATCTCCAAAGACCTTGAAGGTCATGAGAGGAAATCATCCACTTCTAAGGCTTAGTGCCACATCATGGTGAGCTAGCACATCAAAAACCTGAGTTTGGGAATTGGAAGTTGGAAAGAAAGAGTGTTTTCAGTCTCAGGCTGGGGAGAGACAAGCTATGACATGTACTGTTTCCATCCTATATTTGGAGGAGCTCTTTGCAGTAGCTTTTTGATAATGCTGGAAGAAGACAGATGTCCTGCAGGAGCCTGATGATCAGTCTGTGAGCAGGCACCTCCATTTGCAGAGTAAGAAGGGCATATTTATGAGGAACTGATGGACTGTATGTAGGCAGTCCTAATGCCTAAAGCCAAACAATTCTTCGTGTTACACCACAGAAACTAGCACAGCACAGCTGAAAAGTTACAGAGGAGCATAGGACTCCTTTCAAGTCTTTATTTTGGTGTTTTTCTGAGCCTCTAAGAGTTATTCATAACTAAAAATCAATCATTTTAAAATACTCTTTCCAAAAGATATATGATGTTGTTGATGCACCAGCAGGAGCCAGGCAGCATTTTGGACAGTTACGTCTGCATAAAGATCACTCTGTCCTTACTTGCTATGCCAATGCTGATTTCATGGTTTGTTGCAGGAAAAAGATTGAGAGCTTCTGTTCCCACTGTTTGATACATAAGGACAGTGGAACAGTCACTGAAGATGAAAGTTTACGAATTCTCTACCAATGAAAGAAAATGTTTTCTCAAACGGCACAATTTTAGATGAGGGAATGCATTGCCACAACAGATAACTGAGGTCAAGTAGTTTCCAAGTTACAAAAGAAAGCAATGTTTTTTATGAGTAGCAAAAACATTCAAAACCGTAATAGGTAAACTAAAACAAACATGTACAAAAACATACAAAACCCCAGGTTCTAGATCATCACTCAATCTGAGAATAAACAAGTGAGATACTGGGCAGATTACTACACATCTTTACTGGCAGTTCCTGGAACTTTTATTTGCAACGTCTGATTCTAGCAACTACTGAAACGGATTAAAGAACCAAAGAGAATAGGAGGTCTAATCCCTAAATGATACACCTATGTTTGTTTTGAACTAAGAAGAAATTTCAAATTAATGAGTTGTTTCAGACTGTGTGGTCACTTGTACCTGCTGGAAAATACCTACCATGGAGACGTGCTCTTTCAGTTATGTTTGTTGGTGCATGTGAGTTGGTTTTCTCCAGTTGAGCCGCTAGTATTAACCCACTTTACACCCACCAAAACATTTATTCATACAGCAGATTCTCATTTTACAAACTTGGCTCTATGATGGCTAGGAAGTCATTCATCTCTCTTTTGGGACAGTAACAGTCACACTTCCACTGTGACACTGTGTGAGACCAGATTGCCTTGGGATATGAACACATGGACAAGTCACTGCAGGGTGAGTTAGGGTGTGAATTTGCAACAGTCAGCTTCTGCCATGGAGGAGCATAAAATGAGGGTTAAGACTACCTTGAATTACCTCACTTTTGTCCCTGAGTAGAAATGTGCATACAAGCTGTTACCATGGAGTGGGTAGCATACTTTAAATTCTCAGTTTCACTTTCACCTGTAATCAGGGCCAAGATGAGGTTTTGCCATCCCATTGAAGTGTCTCCCTACCACTTTTCACTTGGGGCTGCTGGCAAAGGTTATGAATAACCTGCTTTCATTCCTCCTGCTGCAGGACAGAGCAAATAGCCTGGGATGTCAACCTGTTGAAGCCGTCAAGCAAAGCTATGGTATGCTGAGATAATGCTGTACCCAACCACCTACCTGCCTCTGTGCACGGGACAACAGCACAACTCTACCACCAACAATCTTGGTCCACGTCCTGCACTCTGCAGCCTGTTGTTGGTGGGATTGTCAACACAGTTGGCTAAAGGGCTGGGGTATTTCTGCCCCTCACAGCCTGCTGCCTCCTCTGTCCTGTGGTTGTTTGGCCATCCATAGAATCATAGAGTATTGTGATTTGGAAGGGACCCTCAAGGTCCAGCTGGTCCTGCCTGTCTTGGGTCTGCACCCTTATGATGGACAGATATACAACAGCGTTGTTAGGGAGCAGATGAGTTTCTTTCTAATTTCTACCTGTGGTTTTTCACTTTCTAAGTGAAAAACAACAATAGAAAAGTGAAAACAACTAATATTAGCAGGGATTTTTTCAGTATATTTGACTGCACTACTCATACCTATCTTAACGTAGACAACAGAAATGTGCATTTTAGCACTCTTAAAAATGCAGCCTGTGAAGATCGCTCTTACAGGGCACAAGGTTGTTGCTTGTCAAATCCAGTTAGTCATTACTGAGGTTTTCACCGTGATTATGAAGGATGACAGGGCTACACAACTTTTGTCACTCCACTAAACTGGTGCTGCGTGCTTCATGCTCTCGTACATTTCCACCAACTCAAAGCTTGCTCTGGTGTCCTTAGGAGATTTGTCTCCTACTGGCCTCGGTTCTGTGGTTTCATCCAGTGGCTGAAGTTTTGTAACTTAGGCACTAATTAGTCGTCAGTGTGGACTGATACAGCCAAGAAGTCACAAGTGACCATAGAGTGTTTTATCCTCCCCTTCTCCTGAGGTCATCACCAAGAAGAGATGAGCAAAAATGGAAGAGTAATTGTGCCAAGTGAATGAATGGAGATGGTTTAAAGGCACCTAAGGGACTTAAGCGCTGTCTGCAGTGTTTTAAGCAGCCCTCCTCATTCCCAGCCCCTCTTCCCCATCCGCCTGCCGCATTGAGCTGGCACAGCTGTTTCTTTGGCTGTGGGCGGCCCAGGGGTGGGCAGAAGCAGGTGGAGGGGTGGGAGAGCAGCTTACACCGACTTCAGCATCTCTGCCGCTGCAGGTCTGCGGATGGTGCTCAGGAGGCAAGAGCCTCCAGTTTTCAGGTCACATCCGAGTCATTCCCATGTTTTTTCCTGTACGTTTGGTAGGCGACAACTATCGTATTCCAGATGCCACTGTATGGCCATTGTTGGCAAATGTTGGCTTATTCGGTTTTCATTATAAACGTAACATAAACTGGAAGCATTGAAAAACAGCAACAGCAGCAATTATGCATGTGATCACCACAGAGGGTTTGAAAATCATGCTTCAATGAAGCCTAAGTAGAGAGAAAGCAAATTCTTCCACATGAATATGATTTGCTTTTGCTTTTACTAAGTGATAGCAATTACAAGTGTCACTAAAATACATTATTTTGATATTTTTCACATGATTTTGTGACAGGGAGGGTTCTGCATTATAAACATCTTCTGTAATCTTAAAAACACCAACATACCCTAACTACTAATGTTCTGGAAAAATCCCAGAAAATAGGAACCTGTCTCTCAAATTGTTAAAAAATTTCCAGAGAAGCTTCCAAATCCAATCTCTGTCATCTACAGGAAAAAAAAAAAAAAAGAAAGAAATTAATTAATAAAAGTTCCTCCTAATATTTGATCCAGAGAAAGTGCTTAAGGGGCTTTCAGAAGACAAAGATTCTCACGCAGCTGATGATTCAATGGAATCAAAGTATGTTTTTTTCCCCTTTCTTTACAAACATCTGGTAGAAAATGTGCTTTCACAAGATGCTAAGTTCCCCCAAATTTTTTCTAATAGTGTCTCTAAGTAGCTCTGGAGCTCCAGTAACCCAGGGAATTTTAATAATATTAAATAGCACAAATTTTCACATTTTTCATTATTTCCTCAAAACTGGGCCTTATTTTAACAGGCAGTTCAAAAAGCACCTTTCAATTTAGCCCCTAGGTAGTTCAGCCTACTATTTTATATATAGATCTCAGTAGAGTTCTTGGTGACTTCTGGTAAAATTATATTATTTTAAAGGAGTCTTTGTGATTATCTCCCTTTGCAAATGTCAGAAAAATGAAAGGAAAAAAGCATCACCATCTCCAAAAAAGCAGAGAAAAGGCAATGTCAGAATTTATGATTTTTCACACCCATGATGATAGTTGTGGAAGGGTCAGAACGCTGCCACTGACGTGCCCTTTGAGTTGATGATGTGGGCTGCCTTCAGTGGTCTAAATGAGATACCCAGGAGCTCCCCAGATTGCAGTTGTGCTACAGTTCAGTGCGTTTCTTTTTACTGGTTTCAACGTACATTTGTATTATTTTCTGGATTTGGTCTAGGTCTGTATTAGTCTGGGGCTTAATCATAAGCATAAATTCCAATCCTTCATAAAGCCTGAACATCAGCTCACCGGTGTGACTCTCATCTTGAAACAAGCTGGATGGCTTCTGCCATAAGTAATATGCAGAAATTGGGCAAGAACTGCTTACTCAGCAGTAGGATAAAGTATTTGGGGAAGAAAGGCCTCCAAAAAGTAGTTTACATACCTGTTTATCTTATCTAGACCTCTGTCCTTCCTGATTGTAATCCAGACGTTCCTCCATGTCTCAGTCTGGTTCCCCTGAACGAGTAACTTCCTCCCTGTGAAGGCTCCTTTTTAAGCCTGCCAAGTTTACTCCATCTCCTGTTTCAGCCAGCCTTTTCCTTTCTTGCTTCCAGCCACCTGCAAGTTAGCTGGAGAGGAGGAAGTGTCTTCAAAATTAATTGTTCTGATTTGTCTTTGTTAATTGGGATGGCATAGGCTTACAACCCTAGTTATGAGGACATTAAATTGGAATTAATGAGAATTTGCTACAGGAATGCATGTTGTTTGTTAGAAAATAAGTTGTTCAGCTCAAAGGCCTACGATAGCTAGGGTTATAGGAGGGACAAGGAGGAGGAGGAGGAGGAAGCCATCTACTCAGTATCTTATGATTCTGTATAGCAAAAAGTAGAGGGATTAACAGGAAGAGCTGCAAGTCTCAGTGCATGATCAAAACTGCAAGTTAATTGGCATAGCAGCACTTGTTCAAGTAATGTACATGACTAGAATATTAATATGGAAGAGTATAACTTTTTCTGGAAGAGTAGGGAAGGCAAAAGAGAAGTAGTGTTTTCTGGTGTATTAACAATTGTTCTAAGATCCCAGGTGGGGAAGGAGAAAGATGGGTGGTAAGCCTGTGGGTGAAAGTAACAGGAAAAAAATGAGGGCACTGTCACAGCATGGGCTTTTGTATGCCACTGAACCAGGAAGGTTATGTGAATGATGCTTTGTAAACTGGTAAGAGTTCTGTGAAAGCACTGGACTTGGTGAAATGCAGAAATTTAACTGGTCTGGGTATCTGTTAGGAAACCAAAAAAATAGGAGACAAACCAGCAAGTTCTAGAAATGTGTTGGAAACAGTTTTATAGAATTGTGGAGGGGAAAAAAAAATGGAAAAAAAAAAAAAAAGAAAAGGAAGCTATTATAGATTTTATTTAAGCCAACCTTTGGGGACTGATTGAGAACGTGGGAGTGTAAAGCAGCTTGGGTAAGACTGACCGTAAAATGTCAGAGTTCCTAGACCTTCAGCAGGGAAGGCAAAACAAAACCAATGGACATCAAGAAGTCATTATTCAATAAATACAGAGGATTGGAAGGATTTTCTGAGAAACAAGTCTGAGATATGGAATAGATTTGACAGCTCCTTTAAAAACTTATATTAAAGATAGAAGCATAAACTCTTCCAATGCAGAAGCACATTAAGAAATTAATGAAGCCATGAGTGTTTAAATGACTTAAAACACAAGAAGAGAGTATAGGAAGTTGGAAACTAGGTCAGATTGAAAAAAAAAAAAAAAAGAGTATAAAAACATGGGGATAAATTAAAAGGGCTGAGACAAAAAATGAAATACAACTAATGAGAAATAAAAAGCATAGCAGGAGGGTATTCTACAGGTGTTGTAGTAGGAACAAGGACATCAAAGGAAAAAGTTTACTTCTCAAAAGGAAGAGAAAAATACTGGTACTAAAAAAGCCTTTTTTTTTTTTTTTTTAAATTTCCATCTCAACAACAACAGAACCCACGATCAGACAAAAAAGGTAATTAAGACAAAAGATAAAGGGGTAAGAACCGAGAATACAGTTGGGAAGGAAAAAAATCTAGGATACCTAAACAACATGAAATGTATTAAAATGGGTTGCATCTGGTGAAATTCAGTCTGGATTTTGTCTGGAGATCTAGCTGTGGCAGTTGCAGCATTATTACTGGTTATTTCTGAAAGCACATGAAGGATGGTTGAGGTTCCAGATTGCTGAAATGGGGGAAAAAAGTGAGAGAGGAGAAACTCTCAAAGATCAGTCATCTTAACTTCAGCCATGGAACAATTAATTAAACTATCTACGGGCTTCTAAAAGACAACAAAGAGATAAGTAGCAGCCAACATGAATTTGTCAGGAGCAAATCATGTCAAACCAATCTAATTTTCTTCCATGACAGAGTAACAGGCATCAAGAACAGGAAGAAGCAGTAGACATCATCCATCTTTGACTTCAGTGAGTTTTTGTTTCTGTGCCTTCTAATTCTCTTATGCAATGGAGAGAAACATGGCTGCATTAAAATACTAAACAGCAAAAATGTATTTTGAGAACATAGGTGTCAGAGGTTCATCACTATAGTAGAGACACATATTAAATGGGGTTCCACAATGGTCTTTTCTGGTCCAGTGCTATGGAGCGATTTTAGTAATGACTTGGACAATAGGATAGAAAATGTTTCTTGAATCTGAAGATAACAGTTGCAGTCATGTTCAAGGACAGGGTGATAAGTCAAAATTTTGTTGAAAAACTAGAAAAATTCTGAAAACCAGGTTGAAATTTGAGTAGGATAACTGCATTATTTCACTCCCTGGAAGCAGTAATTGGCTACATAGGGTAAGGACAGACTTTGTACCGCAGAAAGAAATACTAGAGTTGTGGTAAACCAAAGTTTAACAAGACTCAAAAACATCACAATATTGCAGAAAGAGGTGGATGTTATTCAGGGATATGTGTCCTTTTTGAGGACTGTCATCCTCAGAACTTACGAAGTAATTCTCCTGCTTTACCTGGTGCTGATAAGGCTTCTTCTGATGCACTCTACATAGGCTTGTGCTCCACAGTTTGATAACAGAATCATAGAATCACAGAATAGTCTGGGTTAGAAGGGACCTTAAAGCTCATCCAGTTCCAACCCCCTGCCATCAGCAGGGACACCTTCCACTAGACCAGGTTGCTCAAAGCCTCATCCAACCTGGCCTTCAACACTTCCAGGGAGGAGCAGCCACAGCTTCTCTGGGCAACCTGGGCCAGTATCTCACCACCCTCACAGTGAAGAATTTCTTCCTGATATCTAATCTAAACCTGTTTAAAGTTTAAAGCCATTACTCCTCATCCTGTCATTAACTGCCCTTATGAAAAGTCCCTCCCCAGCTCCCTTGTAGCCCCTTCAGGTACTGGAAGGCCGCTATAAGATCTCCCTGGAGCCTTCTCTTCTCCAGGCTGAACAGCCCCAACTCTCTCAGCCTGTCCTCACAGCAGAGGTGCTCCAGCCCTCGGATCATCCTCGTGGCCTCTGGACTGGCTCCAGTAGGTCCATGTCCTTCTGATGTTGGTGGCCCCAGAGCTGGAGGCAGCACTGCAGTGGGGTCTCACCAGAGCAGAGTAGAGGGGGAGAATCCCCTCCCTGGCCCTGCTGCCCACGCTTCTCTGGATGCAGCCCAGGACACGGTTGGCAACCCAGAGAGAGTAAAGAAACAAGCAGTGAGAATGAGGACTAGAAAACTTCATCTGTGGAGGAAGCATGAAGGGAAGGGGCTGCATATTCTGTGTAGAGGAAGACAGAGAGAGGCATGGTATGAGACTTCAAATTCCTAAACAGAGGCTGACAAAGAAAGGCAATGCATTGTTTTCCACATTCGCTGGTAGATTAAATTGCATTTAGGGAGGTACAGGTTAGGTATTAAGAAAATCTTTCTAAGAGAAAGGTGAGAGGAAAACTGGAATAGATAGCCTAGGATGAAATCTTCATCACTGGAATTTTCTAGGATGAAGTCAGACAGACCACGCATACACAGTGATGTGTCCAGAACTGAATGTGCACTGAGGCAGCAGCACTGACTAGAAGGTATTCCAGATATCTCCTATGACTTGTCTGATTGAACAGCTTTAAATTATTATGAGAGAGGTGTGACCAGTAAATTCCATTTGTTTTCAGCTGCCTATTTTTTTTTCAGTCACTCTGTTTTGGTTTAAACTAATATTACCATAAAGTACTATAGTAACTGGACCAACATACTGGAGCTATTGCAAACCTTCTCAAAATCTGTCACAGCCCAATGAGTGCTGCAAGATAAAATTTAAGAAGTTGTATACTCATTCTCCCCACATGTGGATTCTGAGGTTTTAATAAATTTACCTGAACAAATGCAGTGATTTTATTCGATCTGGTTGTATTATTCTCATATGAGTGCTGCAGTTCTCTACAGCTCCTTCTCATTGACTGTGGTACATGTATTAATGAATAAAAAACTGATGACCTTAAGGCTTTCCTCTTTGCTCCCCTTTCCCCTCTCCCATCAACAACCAGTGAGTGAATAGAAACTTGACTGAGAAACAGAAACTTTCACCTAAGTAACTGCCAGTCTGATGCAGAGGATGGGAACATATGGGTAGGCTGGAGAGCCATATGAAGTGCTGAAAAAAATACCCAGGTGCAGGGAATTCACTAAAGGACAAAAAGCATGTTTGCTGTAAAGAAATTTAGTTTTTAACATTCGGTAGTTGTGACACTTCACTGAGGTTCAGTGGGAGCCAGTATTAAAATGCATTTAATCACTGGTGTCTACAAAACAACATATGACTTAAATTATATGTGCAAAGGCGTAAGCCACAAATATTTAGTCTGTTGCCTTTCTTGAATCAGGTAGTAGCTAAAGTTTATAAACCTGCAAGTTTTGTCTGTGAGGAGAGAAACAGACGCAGGAGCTTGCGGCAACTCTGACACGATCCGGTTTATTGACCAGGAGCATACCCAAGACGAATGAAAAAAAAAAAAAAAAAAATCTTGTTTTTTCCTTTGCACTGCTCTGCAGATATCTCTGATACTGCTTACTTGCTCGTAGCTTCTCTGCTTTTTTACCCATTGCTTTCATAGGCATGAAAACAAAAATCTGAGATTTCTAATGCAGATAACGCCCACCCTCCAGACCCCTCTGTTTCATAGGGACGTAAGCTCCAGTTGGCAGCACAGTGTAGCCTTACTACATACCTGTGCTTTTCGTAGTGGCCTCTATTGTTTAAATTACCTGACTGCACAACAGCAATCAAGTAATTTTAACAGCTTCTTTACATTTGCACCACATGGAAGATGCCTCTTAAAATGATCAGCCTTAGCAATGCTTAAATGAACCAGTAACATAATCTGTTGCCTGTATTTAGATGCATCTTAACAACTGTTCTCAGCAATTATGAAAAAAAGCATTGGGAATTGTGTGGGTTCAGGCAAATATACCTGCACTGTTCACCCTGGGCCTGATCCAAACCTCACTGAAGTCTATGGAAATCTCCCCGCTGATGACAGTGGGCTTTGGACCAGGACCAAGGCTACTCCAGCTTTTGCTCAGATCTTACTCTGGCAGTTCTCCCATTGAAGTCAATGAGATTATTCCCTGGTATAATAGAGCTCACTGTCAGGAAGATTTTAATGATATTCAACCTACATTTTCCATGTCTTCATATCACCCCATTATTCCTAGTTATGTCTCATTATCTTCTTTTTTTTCAGGGACCCAGTCCTAACCTCCTTACTCAGGCAAAACTCCCACTGGCTTTGACTAAGGAAGCAGGATCTCACTGTCATCTTTACTATTCGGAGGCTGCTGAAATGCCCCCCCATGATGTCATCATATAGGCAAACCAAGCATGGTATTTTTGCTTGTAAAGACCGCAGTGTTGAGCCTATGGCAATACTGAAGAAGAGAGAAAAATGAAAAGATTTGCCAGTACAATTTCAAGACATACAGCAATATGAATTTTTAAATAACATTTGATCTTATAAAAACATTTTATCATCTTTCCATCAGACGTACATCCTCACAGCTATATAAAAATCTGTAGTAAAATTATTGTAAGTAGTTTCTTTGATTAAGAACTCAACATTTGTGGTTTAGAATAGCTTTATAATTTGCTGTGGACAAGACAGATAACGTGATACCTCTTTCTCAACAATCTTTTATTATGTATAATTTGGCCTTTCTGGATGGTTGGATTGGAACACGTCCTAAATTACCAGAAGTTAAATACTTCTTATACATACTAATAATGATAATTTCCTATAAAATTGTGTTAAAAGCTTGGATTTTATTTAGTATTAAGACATCACATAACTCCCATGGTCTTCATGGAAATAAATTTTTTCACACTTACAATTCTGTTAGCTTAAAAGGTTAAACTCTGGTACTGGAATTTCATTATTTTCTCTTCTCGGTCTGTGATGTGCCAGAGAAGAGTATGCAGAGTCCTTTCCCCTCCATCTGGTCAGTGGGAAAAAGAGCACCAAGGCAGGGGACGCTACTAAGGCAACCTGGTTAAGAGGGCACCTGTGGCTGATGGACTAAAACACTACAGCACATCAGTGTAGAGCAACACTGAGCCCAAAATCCTCTGGTCAGGTGTTGTGTGTGGTTGTACCTTTTCTCATTTTTAAAGTTCCTGGAACAAGACCCCTCTTATTGTCCATGTTTTCACAGCAATGGGCACTGAATGATGGGGATTTTTATGGTAGCACACTGACACTAATGATAATATTGACAATAAACAAAATAATAATCCTAACTAAAATAAACAGTGTATGGGCAGTTCATAACAAATGCTCCAAAATACATTCCCATCCCTGATACCATGTGATTCACTACTCGGTTCTGGCACAGATACTTGGGACCCCTCCCGAGGACCTGGTTTTTCCTGTTAGGGCTATCAGCTCTACCCAAACAGCTGTGGCATATCACTTTTTCCTACATGCTAGATTTCCCCATTTTTTATCATACCCTAGTAATTAATAATTATAGATTTACATGGGTATTCCCTTTGCTATTAGTTATATTCACTTTTCAATAACTGCCCAGCCATCACACACATTAAGATTAAAAATTTAAAACATTATTGCATGCTCTGTGTTCATCACCGTTGTCCTTATTTGCCCTGCCCGCTCTAAGGTTATGCTGGATTTAAGGCAAATGGACATCCAGCTCTATTTCTCTATTTATTTAATAAGATAAATCAAAACACTCTAATGTCTGTGCAGTTATGGAATTCTTTAGGAACATGGATCTGAAATTCAGCATATTCAAGAGGCATTTACTCACCAACTGGCAAAATATGGTGCTTTGTTCCAGTCCACCTTGCCTTTTCGGATATAAGGAAGCACAAATAACTAATATGCAGCAAGGTATGTTAAAGGATGATCTGAAGAGTCCATCGCATTATCACTTTTACTTGAGACCAGTTTTCAAGTGGATCTCACAATTATCCTAAATTACCATTCTTTTGCTTGCGTCACGAAGCGTGGAAAGCAGATTCCTTTCCGATAAAGCTCCATCAGAAGATGTACCCTAAGAGCCCATCCAGTTTGTTTCAATACAGCATTCACTCCATGGGACCAGTCTTGAGTTAGTCTTCAGTGAAACCTGCAAAAATACAACATGGACATCAGGTCCACAGCACCAGCTCCGCTGCTCTGCAGATCTCTCTTGCGCTGCACTAATGGGGACATACCCTTAGTTGCCTATTTCAGAGAAACCAGTGGTTTTTTTCTACTGTGTTCTTTTCCACCCCATCTCCTGGTATTTAACCTGATCCTTCTTTGGCTGCAGGCTTTTCAATAAAACAAATTTGACAAAAATTAGCAAATAGATAGATAAGGAGAAATGCTTCTCACCAGAGTCCCAACACCTTCTTAGCTTGTTTACAGAACAACTAAGAAAGATAATGGGGATGAAATTCACCTCTCAAGCTTCATAGACTGTATGAGCAGGGCGTTATCAGCACAGCATCAGCCTGGGTGTTGAGCTATCTCTAATGTTTAATTATAGCTAGTGAACAGTCACCTTAATGCATTGTGTGTATATCTATCATTTATATATAGCTTTCATGTCATATACTAAAAAAAAAAAGTCCAGTTAAGTTCAGACATGTTTGAAAAGTATCTGATTTTGTAATCAGCATGATATGGGTACTATCTTATCTGATATTACATGAGTTTCACAGGAAGTTAAATGTTGGACTGTCGGCATCTCCTTCTTTTGCTCATTAATAACTGACCTTGAATAACAACAGCTACCCATGAATTCAAGCAAGTAAAACAACCCACTTCTCTAGGCCCAGTGCATTTTGCTGCATTGAGCCTCAACAGAGTCAGCAGCAACATGTCTGCAGGAAACTATTTACAACTCCACAGACAACAGCTTTTTACTGCATTTCTTTGGTTTCACACATTTAGCCACTCTATCCCTAATATAATAACCTAATCCATGCAAGCTAAAAACCCTGATAATATTCAGGACCTGGAAAATTAGCCAAAAACCCATGTAAAGGTAAGCACAGTAGAACACAGATTATTAACACATATATTTAGCATAACAGTTCTCAATATCAATATCTCCTTTATATTATTTCCAATTGAGATCAGCTTTGTAAATCTCAACCATGAGATTATATCTGATGAAATAGTAAAGCTACAGTAAAGAAACAATGCACTAAAAAATGTAATATAACATGAAAATGGTTTTGGGGATTTTAATACACTGTAATTGACCACACAGAATTGTTCTCTGAAAAGATAATTTGGTATTAAAATTGTGCAGTACTTAAATAATGTAATTTTGATAACGACAGTACAATACAATTTCTGTAACACAAGCGAATCAAATTTTTTCTCATTCAAATTAAGTATATAATACGTCTGAATGCTGTCACTGTTATACGTTTTAAAAAGAACTCTGCCATGAACTATTACTGAATATTATTTTATTTCAAACATACAACAAAAACTAGTGAAGTCACAATATAAACATATTGAAATGCCATGTTGCATTTATTTGGGAAATAATGACTCCTGTGGGAGCAAGTCAAAACTTTTTCTTCTAGACAGTTTTATTACAGGTTTTTTAAAGAGCTGAACCCTAGGAACTCTTTTTTCACGTTAAATTGAAAACTGAAACTGTGATAGGTTTTGACCTTCCAAAGATAAACATTAATTCCCATGGATACTCAGAGTTCCCATAGCTTCCTGTGTCGTACCAGGCTTCTGAGATCAGGGGGTTTCATCTATTAAGGGTCTGACCAGAGTGAAATTTCACCAATGGTAAAAGTGCTACTTTATTCATGGCATTCATCCTACGACTTTTGCACTGCTGTTTGTGCAAGAAGTAGCATTGCACCGCTTCTAGGAGATCTTAAAGGAGTTTTGGTACCCGGCGCAGTTAGAAGGAAACAAGATGACTAATTTCTGTAAGTTTGTTGAGTTAGTTTTTTAATATTTAACATTCCTGCCTTTTTTTTCCCTCGGGGCTCCTTTCTCCTTTCCTGCACAAGAGAGCTGCATGCTCCTTCTCCACGAGCAGGACATGCTCCATGACCAGGCTGGTGCAGTTTCCACAGTAGACTACGGAATCTGGGGCAGGGCAAACACAAACTTTGATCTTTTTAACTTATGGTGCTTTTCTCTTTACAGCTGGCAAGTGGAGTGGTGCAGATAAGTCTGCACCACATCATGGGGATCGTTCTGTAAATTGAGGTGAGATTTGGAGAGATGATGGCTTGCATTGAGCCTCCTTTGATCTGTCCATATATTCCTGTTTGATCCCCGCACAACACATTCAGCCATGTACGAAGCAATTTCATCTCCTTTGTCTAAGGCTGCTAGATACCACCTTGCGCATCCTCTTCTTTTCTCCATTGTATGTTTAAAGTGGAATAGATATCATGTTCCCTTACACTGCTATATTTCATCATTTGCAAAGATACATTTTATATACTGTAGATTTTACTTCTTACCAAAAATACATTATCTTGGAAGCAAACTGAGTCAAGTGTTCTCAGTGTGCCTGTAATTCCTTTGCAATTGTGTGAGGTGTGAAATTCACTTGACTGTTCTTCCTGAAAGATCTGAAGGATGGGAGATAAAAAAATTTACTTCTTCCAAACAAGCATGGAGAAGTATAGATTGTGTATATAATTTCTAGAAAGAAGATGGAGGAGTTGTGGTTCCAAAAGACATCCTCAAAAGAAAAGGAAAAGGACCTAGGACAAATATTTATATATTTTTTTTAATCGTATACATCATATATGTAAACAGAGAGTTAACAGTTTATTGTACCAAAAGACAAAATAAATGGTTGATAAAATAAATGGTTGATTGAGCTAAATTAAAGTTCTAAGTAGAAAAAATAAGCAGAATATCCCTGGTACAAACTTCTTAAAATCGGGGATTTCTCTAACTGAGGATAGAAACCAAAAACAATCTTTTTTGGGGGAGGTGAAATGGTATTTTTGATATTTTTTTTTTTAAGTGGATTTAAGGTCATTTTCACTCTTTATTTAAAAATTATGATCCACTGATAAAAACAGTCACTAAACTTCATAATAAGACATTCACTGTTAATTAAAAGTGGAGCTCACAAGCAAATATCTGGGTTGGTGTTGGTGATTTGGTATTTTGCCTTCTCAGACATTACCTTCGCGTGGCACTAGGAGGCAATCTGCTATTAGAGGTGTCATCCCTCAGACATCAAAGTCTTGGAATATTGTGACATTTCAGCACCGAATGGCACTGTTTACAAGACGTTTTTGTGTGTCAAATCCCAGCCTGCATTACCAAAACCTCCTCAGTGTCTTCCATATACTTTTAGAAAATGGCAGAGTGGTGACTGAGAACACCTTCCTGAGACTCTGCCCACAGGTTTCTCCAGCCATTCCCATT